>CP126892.1:97425000-98022500 GCA_030440675.1 Furcifer pardalis
GAGAGTGTGCATGTGTGTGTGTGAGTGTGTGTGTGTATGTGTGTGGGTAGAGGGAGAGGGTCTGGAGCAGGCTAAGGGAGGTTCTTTTTGTTTTCTTTACTCTGATATGCTTGAAACACAGACTAACACAGCTACCATTTCAGAAGTCTTATTCTGTGCAAGCATATCAGAGAGTAATCAAAACAAAAAGACAAAAACGTTGTGGCACCTTAAAGACTAACTGATGTATTTTAATGTGAGCTTTTGTGGATCACGTCCACTGGCTCTTTGGCTATAAACAGAGATGAGCACTGAACCCTAGAGTTGGTAATGACTGGCTTTCGAACAATGGCAACCTTTACCTAATAACAGAAGATCCCTGACTGGTATTCAAATTTGACATCAGGTTTTGTCCCTGCAAGTGGTTCAAGGTCTCCCTTGCTCAAAAGCCAGTCATATCTGACTCTAGGGTGCAGTGCTCATCTCCATTTACAGCCAAAGAGCCAGT
Source organism: Furcifer pardalis (assembly GCA_030440675.1). NCBI lineage: Eukaryota > Metazoa > Chordata > Lepidosauria > Squamata > Chamaeleonidae > Furcifer > Furcifer pardalis. The sequence continues at coordinate 97,425,488 of CP126892.1, forward strand.
GCTGCCTGTGTTTGCAGATGTATAGATGGCCATATGGCAGGCATGACTAGATCACCCATGATGTAGGCTCCACCCATGGTGTAGGCTCCACCCATGACACAGGCTCCGCCCATGACACAGGCTCTACCCATGATGTAGACTCCACCCATGACATAGGCTCTGCCCATGACATAGGCTCCACTCATGGTGTGGTAGCAATTTTTTGTGCTGCCCATCACTGGATAGGGAGTAGGTGTCCGTTAAGTGGTTTAGTTTTGTTCTGTATTATCTTATGTCATTCATTATCTGCTAATGCTTATAGAGGAGAAATGCCAGCAAAAAACAAACAAACACACACACTTTTCATTGATGGTAGATTTCATCCAGCCAGTAATAATCCTGCACAACTCATTAAGAGCTGCATCCATTTTTTTGACACTTGTTGAATTAGACCATACAACACTGGCATATTTTCCTGTGCAGTAGCACAGAGTCACAGTTGTTGTTTTAATTGTTAGTGGTTGTGAACCTCAGGCAGACCTAACCATTTCCTAAGTATGTTATATCCAGTGGCAGCTTTCTGTTTGATACTTGGCAGTATTTTTATGTAGGTTGGCTGAGGAATGTTCCAAATTTTGCCTTCCCAGCTAACTTGGCCCTTTCCCACTCCTTCACTGTTCTTTAAGTGTAAGGCAAACATCTGTATTTTCAAAAGGCTTTTGTTTTGGCTGGTGGAAGTAGAGGAAGTAATTAAATAGGCTGGAAATTGGAACAGACAGATTTAACATTAGCTGCCCATAGATACTTTTGCTATAGCCTGGTACCAGGTAAAATTATTATTATAATTACAGTACTATATTATATTGATTAAATGTACAGTACTGTGCTTTTTCTAACATGAACAAAGAAGAAGAAAAATGGTAATACAGAGTTACATGCAAGAATTTTTCTTTGCCGTACCTGGAAATCCCTGGTGGTTAACTATCTAAACACCTGTAGTCCCAGGACTGCTTAACTTTTAATGCCAAAAGAAAATCAGGTATGCTTTGGCCAGCATCTGCTCCTGCTAAGATGTAATGTTGTGATGAGTGAGTCTTGAATGTACACATCATATTTGGGGAGAAGTAAATTATGGCTTAGAGAGAAACATACAGGGAAGAAAGAGCTTCTCTAGTGAATTCCTTTTCTTGAAGCAAAATCCATCACTTCCCATCACTTTAGCTCTGGTTGTTCCTGTTTTTTCAAATGTCAGGCACTCATCAGCAGCAGGAGCCCTGTAAGTTCACAAGGGGGGGGGGTCAAGTGCATTAATCACCCATTAATGATTAGGAGATGCTGACACTCAGCAAATAGGATGAAGGCCAGCTGATTAGATTCAATGCTTCCTGGATATTGGAGGTAGGACAAGCATTTAGTAGCGAGAAGAGGCTGTTATTTTGTGCCTCACCTGCACATTAATTTCTGAAATACAGTATAGCTACATAGATGTTGAGATCATCCCAGCAGATTTGTTTTAAGGCATGCAAGTTACAGAGCCCACGTTTCTAATCCCCACTCTGATGCCCCAGCTGTTAGGATGCAAGAAACAGAAAGGCCTTGAGGTACAATTTCTGGCTTTTGGTGCACTGTCACTTTGGAGATGAGTCATGAGGTGAGTCTACACAGCATTCTCTAGATCCAACCTGCTTCAGTGTCTTGGACAAGTGCCTTCTCCTGAACTGAATCCTTTGGCCAATTCTTGGAAGGACAGTCTAAAATGCCTTTGGAATGGTCATTCTGTCACGTTGGTAGAATGGTCATTACCATATTGTGTGAAGAAGAAGAAGAAGAAGAAGAAGAAGAAGAAGAAGAAGAAGAAGAAGAAGAAGAAGAAGAAGAAGAAGAAGAAGAAGAAGAAGAAGAAGAAGAAGAAGAAGAAGAAGAAGAAGAAGAAGAAGAAGAAGAAGAAGAAGAAGAAGAAGAAGAAGAAGAAGAAGACGACATTTATTTGTATGAAGTTATGATCTACCACCACATGTCCAGGGTGGACTGGAAGTCCCATGGAAGACATATACACATAGCCAAATGCAATATGTAAAGTACATAATTTAAAGAAGACATGCCACCCCAAAAAAAGAAAAAGAGCACTGATTTGCAATAAACATTTGTATGCTAATCCTTATGCATAAGTTTTGCTTTAGAAATCATTTTTGTGATTTAATCTTCACACATGCAAATCCTATCTGTTTCCCCCATTGTGATGAGCTGGCCTTAGTTATGTCTACTTTTCTATTGTAAATAGTGTTTTAATATCTTGTAAGCTGCCCAGAGTGAAAAAACATCCCAAAAATATCCCAGATGGGTGGAATATAAATGTAATAAAAATAAATGTAAAATAAAATACATCAATAAATAGTACGTGATGTGTTGACCAAATTGGACAACCTCATGGCTTGCTTTTCTGGTATTCCTTCTCTTGCTTCTCCATATTTAAACCAGAGTAGGACTGGACATCCAAGCATTACTAATTCTTAACTAAACTCTAGCAATTGTGGAACTTCAGCTCCCCATCATGCATTGCCTTAAAATCTTGATCAAACACCTGTTTGCTTGCCTTTTCATATGGGCAAAACAGCTTGACTACACATTCCCCTAGGAAGAGACCAAGCAAGGCCTTTAGGACAATCTAATCTTCTCCAAACTAATGTAGAAAAGGGTCTAACGGTCACTGAAATCACTCTATCTGCCACTACAACAGTCAAACAGATTGTTACAGATGAGGCTTGGAAATGTACATGCTGTGGAACAGCTTTGCTGTCACAGCAAGCAAGCAACCCTCAGGCCTTTCCTAAACAGCCACTTGCCTCTTTGCTGTGGGAAAATTAAACAGAGTTACAGGCATTTCATAGTTAGCATTTAGGGGAGGGGAAAAGGTTCAACAATTGGACAGTTAGTAGAAGACAACATATGTAAACCTTTTCCACTTTTATAGCTCCCTTTAATAATGCTGTGCGGTGTTTTCCTCCCTTGAGATTTTTGGCCATTCTTGTTCAGCTGTAGGAATGATTCTCTTCCAGTAAGGCATAGCTGGAAGGATCCCTCAAATTCCTGATCTCCTAGGCAGATCACCTCTTGCTTCAGGTCTTTTGGTTTCAGTTTTCTATGCAGAAGATGCAGCAATGACTGTTCAAGGATCAATCTTTGATGAGGTAACTGGGAAATGTACTGAAGCACTTCAACAATTAGGACAGTATTGCAACATTTGAAGCCTAAACCACCTTTTAATCTGAGAGCCAAGGGTAGAGTTAGATGTGATGTGACAAGGGCACCGGCTAGAGCAATATCTAGCAGCAAAATATCTCAGTGTGACACTTGACAAGCCACTCTCTTTTAAGCAGAACTGCATGAAGAAGCAAGCAAGCAAGCAAGCATATTTTTAAAACTGCAATTTGTGAACCCTGTGACCAAGGTGTGTGTGGGTGGCTGGGTGGGGAATGATTCTGTGAGATGACTCATTTTGGCCACAGAAACTTCGGGTGGCAGTGAATGTAATTGCCTTTCAATTAAAGGGTGAAAGCAGAGATGTTGTTGTTGTTCAGTTGCATAGTCAAGTCCAACCCTTTCCAACCCCATGGACTGGCGCACGCCAGGCTCCTCTATCCTCCACCATCTTCTGCAGCCCACTCAGCTCTACGCCCATTGTGTCAACGATGCCATCTAGCCATCTCATCTTCTGCTGCCCCCTTCTCCTATTACCTTCGATCTTTTCCAGCATCAAGGCCTTCTCAAGGGAGTCCTCTCTTCTCATTTAGTGGCCAAAGTACTTGAGCTTCATCTTCAGTATCTGTTTCATATACTGTTAACAATTAGAACAGCACTTCACAAATATAAGAAGATGCAACACAGTGTTTCTTGCAATGGGTAAAAGAGTCGTCTCTATGAGCATGTGATGGCTGCATGGATGGGGATTCCTGAAGGGGAGATGGACAGCTGGAGAAAACCTATTGGTGTAGCCTTCCTCTCCCCTTTTGGTGTTTTCTCCACCATCTGATCATGAGGCCTTGCCAGATTTCACAGCCATTGTCACGATCTCCTTCTTAGCCTGGGCAGTCAGGTAGGGAAACAAGGTGATAAGTCAGTGTTGTTGCAAAAATTTGCAGTTTGTTGTCTCTGGCAGGCTTAACCCAATATGCCAAAGTGACAGGAAAGAGAGAGAAAACTAAGCACAGCATGCCAATACACTGCCAAAGTTTATTCTGCAGAATGGAGACACAGGAGACTAATTTCCAAATCAGTATTCTCTTCAATTGTCAGAATTTTTCAGATCATATAGATTACATTGGAGGTAGACACATTAATCATTGTTTTAAGATTATTGTTTTAAGCTTATCCTAGCATAAACCACTGATGGATGTATTTTCATTGTTCATAATACTTTGGTTACATGCTGAATGTGCAGTTTTTAACTATATATATTTTTCATATCTCCCAAACGCCCACACTTTTTCTATTAATCAAAAGTTCTGTTCATTTGGAACCACGCTTGTGTATGATCAAAGAGTCTCCTTTGGTTTGTCTTAATACTGTATCCCAGACTTTTGAATCTTTCCTTAACACTTGGACTGTGGCTTGTGTGTATCCAATCCATTTTATCTGTCCTCCCTATCTGAAGAGGAGGTCAGAACAATTCCTCCTGTTGAATTCTCTAAGTACAACTTTCTTATAGGGGATAAAAGTTATGTATCTACTGGCCCTTTTTATATGCAGGCTATCTTATTTTGATTTCCTAGCTATATGATTTTTACTCCAATGTTTACTACAACTCGGCTATGCCAGCTGGCTGATGAGTGTATGGGGTGTATTAAAGCTTTAGAAGGTAAGCAGTTTGGGCCGACTTGTATGAGTACCAAGATCCAAACACAGCAGGCAACTCCTGGCTCAAATACAGGTGGTGGCTCAAATGCCACAGGCATTTAAAATTAAAACAAAATTAAAATTAAAACAAATTTAAATTGTCCCACACAGCCCACTATTGGAATGACTTTTTAAAAATTTGAGAGTAAAAGCATGTCTGGATAATGTCCACAGGTACTAGAAGGTTCCCAGAGGTAGATAAATGAACTAGGCAGTCCTTTGGCAGAGCAAAAGATGGAGGAGTTTTCTTCTGTACTGACATGTTTAGATATAGAGTTGGACACTGTCTACCAGTTCTGCTGTTTAGGTAAAGGTAAAGGTTGCCCTTGCTCAAAAACCAGTCATATCTAACTCTAGGATTCAGTGCTCATCTCTTTTTATAGCCATAGAGCCAGTGCTGTCTGTGGCTGCAGACTTTTCCGTGAACATGTGGCAGGCAAGACTAGACACACGGAACATGCATGAAATACTGTTTACCTTCCCACCAAAGTGGTATCTATCTGCACTAGTACCTTGGATAATGATGAGACTTGGTTCCACAAGTCTCGTCGTTTCCCGGTTTTTAACGTTGTGCGATGCATTGATCACACAACGTTAAAAAAAAACCTGTTCCCTTTCTGAAGAGAAAAGGGAAGAGGGGGGCAATCAGCCTGCCTCTTTGGAAAGGGCAGTGGGGATTTCATAAGTGGAATCGCCCCCTGCCCTTTCCAAAGAAGCAGGCAGATCACAGCATGTGATCAGCTGCTTGGGTTGTGTGCCTGTTCAATCCCCCAATCCAAGCGCCGATAGTTTGCTGTGATCACAGCGCCTGGGTAGGTCAGGAACAGCATGGATTGGGTCCCCTGACCTCCCTGGGGCAAGGGTGTCAGAGAGCCCAAAATTTCAGGCTCTCTGACACCCCTGCTGCCTCCGGGGAGGTCGGGGGACCTGGTCTGCTCAGTTTCCGAAGTTCCCCCATTTCCCTGGAGGCTGCAGTAAGCCAAAATGTCGGGATTCGAATCCATTTTTTCACCCATTTCGGGCTCTCTGGCACCCCTGCCAGCTCCAGGGAGGTTGGGGGACCTGATCCAAGCTATCTTGGAAGTTTCCCCACCTCCCTGGATGCTACAGCAAGCCAAAATGTCAGGATTTGAATCCCGACATTTTGGCTTGCTGCAGCCTCCAGGGAGGTAGGGAAACTTTGGAAATAGTACGGATCGGGTCCTCTGACCTCCCCGGAGGTCAGGGAGCCCAAAATGGGTAAAAAAAACCAGATGTGCCAGCTCAGGGGGGGGGTGTCAGGGGACCCGATCCACAGCTGCGGGATGGCTTAGGAAGCTGATGGAGAGTCCCCATCAGCTTCCCTAGCCACCTGCCCTTTTCTCCGCAGCTGTGGGGTGGCTGGGGAAGCCGACGGGGGAGCCCCCCATCAGCTTTCCAGTCACCCTACCCCTGCCTCCGCAGCTGCAGTGTTGCTGGGAAGCCCAATGGAGAACCCCATTCAGCTTTCCAGCCACCCTGCTGCTACGAACGACTGCATCGGATAATGCTAACAGATCGTTATCTGATTTTAGCCTTATACAATGCAGTTGTAGGTATTACTGTACTTCCAATTTCTTGCTTTCAAACTGCTAGGTTGGTAGGAGCTGGGACAGAGACAGGAGCTCACTCTGTCATGCAGCACTCAAGTCTCGACCTGCCAACCTTCCGGTCATCAAGTTCAGCATCTTAACCTCTAAGCCACTGCAGTCCTTTTTCTGCTGTTTACCCCAGTCAAAATCTGATGAGCTGAAGGGCAGGGTATAGGGCTGTTACAGAAATGTGACACTTAGTGAACTCCAAGAGGCAGTTGAACACTGCAGTGTTGCTTGCAACATTATGGCCAAGGAAGACATGTCTGAGATGACTGTGGAAGGTCATACAGCATCTTACAAAGCGCCACCTTAAGCAGAGAGTTATGGCTGAAATGAAGGAAGACCTGCTGTTTTAGTAGCAATTCTTGCTTAATTTCAATGGGATCTCATTTTGGACAGCTGGCATTTAGGTTAAATTTCAAGTCCATTCAAACTCAATGAGATCCCTGGGTTTTTGCATCTACTTTAGGGAGCACTGATATGCTGGTGAATCATGTTAGCTGGGCATCACAACAGATCTTATCGTTTTTGGAATTTTTCCAATTATTGGAGCATTCTGTTTATGGCCTGATCAGGGGGTAATTCAACTGTTTCATTCTGCTGTGACAACATAAGTGTAGTACACACAGTCAGCTCATTGACTTCAAGCTCCCAATGGGTTATGCATCTAGTTAAAGCATTCACATTGCATTGCCTTTGTTATAATATCTTGTTCTCTGTACATCACATCCCAGGAGTTCCTAGTAACATAAAACTGGTGTCTTGTCCCTTCAACAGATGGCACGATTCAGGGCTTTAGCTCCATGTGCAAAAAGCTCAGCCAATCATTCTGCCATCGGGGTATGAAGAGGTGAGGTAGAGAGTCATTACTATGGCAGTCACGCCAAGCACATGGTGCAGTTATCAGGCAGCATGTGCTGAGCTTCAGACTTTTAGACTCAGAGCCAGTTTGGTGGCAGCAGCAGTGGCTGCTGCTGCCACCACCACCTCCGCCGCCGCCTCTTCTTCTCCTTCTCCTTCTTCTCCTTCTTCTTCTTCTTTGTCCTCATTAGTGCATGTTTCTGGACTTAATCAGCAGACCAGTAAATAAATGAGATGAATTCATAAGACACTAGAGGGATGGGTGAGGAAAGGAGATGCTGTTGCAGATTTTAGAAATCCATTTTCAGCTTCTGTTTTATGTAAACTAGAGGACACTGGACTGGAGTGTGTAGGGATAGGTTTGACTTACAGTTTTATTCCTCAACACTGGTGGCATTCATTGAACCTTTTATAATTAGCACATTGGTGTTGGTGTTGCAGTCTGATGCATTGTGGCAGGCACTAATTTTTAGCATTCTGGCAATTAGTAACTCAGTTATTATTCTCCATATTTGCTGGTCTAACACCAGTCAATTGGGCCAAAGTAAGGACATCACCTTGGGACATTGTTGTGTCTAGCCCAGTTCAAAATGCTAGTAGGTGTGAACATGTGTGGGAGGCAAGCAGGACACTTTGTTTAGCCATGAGGACTGGGACCCAATCACAAAATTCTAGCTCTTGGGGACCATAGTAAGGACACTGCACACAGCATGAAGTCAGGGGTGACATTTTGGAATATACTTGTTCCAGTTTGGGACAGCTTCCAGGGTGGGGTATGTTATGAAGAACATAAAGAACATGGGAAAGCAGCTGTCAATAACACAAGCACCAGGACCCAGAGCAACCAGACAACAGGACAAACTGTAACCATATCACAGTCACAGTCCAGAGACAAGTCCAAAATCAAGCCTGAGGTAGACAGGAATCAGGGTTCATCTGGAGAACAGGACATTTTCCAAGCAAGCCAGAAGCCATATGACCAAGAGAGAAGACAAGGCAGAGTATCTTCAATGTCTGGAGTAAAGCAAGGGCAGGGTTCAAGGATAGAACATCCAAGCAAGACACAGCAACAGTCCACAGGAACATGGAATAGGTCAGGAGGTCTCCAGAAGTAGGAACTAGGAACAAGTTAAAAATTAATGAAGTTGTGGCCCTAGTTAAACCTTCACCTGTGTCTCAGCTCTTTGGGTAGGCAATGTTAAATCCATGTGTTTTAAGAGCTTAAAAGAAAAGAGTCCTAGTCTGCATTCTGTAATCGCCCATCAATGAAGAATTTAAATCTGTCTCCTTTCCTGATGAATAATTTGCACTCATTTAATCGGGAAGTGATTGATATAAAAAGGAGCTTTCACTCAGAAATTCACTTAGTTTCCATGTTTGAATTTTGTGATCTGGAAACTACTTCATTAATATTTGCTCATTATCATGTCAGCAGGGACTCCATTTTGCAGGCTTTGTGTTTGTGTAATCTGACAAATGTTAAAAAGTTTTGACTTGGCCCATTATTTGGTTCTAACCAGTGATGGGATGGCAAAAAATTTACTACCGCACCGTGACATCATCACACTGTGGGTGGAGCTAACATAATGATGTCATGATGTCGTGGGCAGGACCAAAGAAAAAATACAAAATAATAAAAAATAAAATAAAAATAAGCACACACACACACCCCTCAACCCACCCACCCACCCACGACACAAACCCATAAATAAATTAAATAAATAAATAATACATTAAAATACACCCACCCACCCAAACCACAAATTAACCAGAGCTTTTAAACCAGAGGCCCAAAGGTGGTTTCCCCAAAAAAGCTGCTACCGGTTCTCCGGGACACTGGGAAAAGTTACTACCATTTCTGGCGAACTGGTGAGAACCTGTTACATCCCACCACTGGTTCTAACTACCCAGCAACAATGGCCTTTTCTTGCAAGCAGCTTAGCAGCAGAGCTCAGAATGTTATGTGTGAAGAAGAAACTGGTTGTGCCTCAAATGACCTGAAGTTCATACTGGGTTTCTTGAGTTATCTTATACCAGACTCATTCTCTCAGTTTCATGAACTCACTCAGCTCTGCTACCAATAGCAGTTTTGTTGTAGCTAGCCATTTAGGAACCCAAGACAAGCAACACCAATTTCTGGCCCACTCCACCATAAGGCAGGGGTGTAAGCCTCCCATGAAAAAAAAAGATGAACGTAGTTTCCTCCAAAAGAAAGAAAAATATTGTTAGTTCCAAAAAAGGGGGAAAAAGAAAAAGTGAATAAGGTAGAAGATATTGCTCTCTGCTTTTCTAACACTCAATGGGAGATTCCACTACATATTTTGATGCCCTCTAGATTTGACGTCACTGAGGCTATTGCACTTTGAGTGCATGATGAAAGGGCAAAGACTCGCTAGAGGGGAAATAATACAAGGGAAAGTTGAGGGCAGCAGGAAAAGAATTTGAGCAAATATGACATGGGCTGACTTTAGAAAGAAAGGTAGAGCACTGGGTTTACAAGAGCTGAGTAGGGCTATTAAGGATGGGTCTTCTTAGAGGTCACTCATTTATAAAGTCACCAAAAGTTGAAAGGAACTTGATGGCATATTACATCAACAGCTACATTTTGGTGCCCTGGAACATGGTGCCAATTGCTTCCCTCTAGTTACAGCCCTGATGCCACTCCTCAGTAATCTCTATTCAGGTTACTGCAGAGCTAGGGCTTGATATGTACACAATCAAGCAGCTGGGATAGGAAAGCTTCTATTTCTCTAAGGTTATACAGTAATACCCCAGATAACGATTGCATTGGATAACGCTAGAATCGGATAATGATGCAAGTTTTTTTGGAAAAAACTTGCATCGGATAACAATTCTGGATAATGATTCTTAGCGTTATCCAAGGCAATGGTCTGCGGGTGTGGGGTGGTTTGGGTAGAACTACCCAATCCCCCCCCCACCCGTAGTGGTCTCTGTGACTGCAGTAGGGTCGGGGAAAAGCACCTGCCTTTCCCCCGACCCTACTGCAGTCGCAGACACTGCTTGTTTCTCTTTCCCTCCCTGTATTTAAACTACAGGGAGGGAAAAAGAGAGAGATGTGATTGGTTGCTGAGAAAGCCCATTCTGGTTTCTGATCAACCTTTGACCTGCATGTCAGAAAACAAACCTTGAGATTGAAAGGGAGTCATTTAGAGCTAATCTGAATAATCTGTTGTTGCTAATGGCTGTGTGAAACTGTATTGTTGTGCTTGCTTGCCTGCCATCTTGCTTGACCACACCCCTTCTCCCTTTGACCCCCTGAATTTGATGTATAAAAACCATGCCTGTAAGTTTCATTCTTTGTCTGAAGAAGTGGACTTGAGCCACGAAAGCTAACAATAAAAATATAGCAGTTAGTCTTTAAAGTGCTACAGTGTTTTTATTTTTATTTTATTTTGTTTGTTTTATTTTGTTTTCTGATATTCTCAATATTATTTGTAAGCACAAATAATCTTTTAAAAAGTAATAACTTAAGGGAATATCAGGGAAAATAAAAACAGCAAGGGCCATGTATGCCCAGTATGATGGATCATTGACTTGCAATAACTAAGGAAGACATGGTTAGAAAAATAGGTATTTCTTAAAGGTCATCATGCCCACTTGGCTGGCTTGGACCTTTAGCAGAAATCCTCAGCACTTCGTTGTAGAATGCACTTGTTACAAGTGAAATGTGAGTGCCCATATGTAGAAGCTGACAGGGAGGAAAAGCAGCGCAGAAATAAGAAGTAAGTTTTAAAGACTGGCTGTGGTAAGTCATTGGAACAGATTACTATGGCATGCAGTAAATTCATCATCACTCTGAGTTCTTCAATCTATACTGAATGTCTTCTACAACAAAATGAGCTATAGTTCATAGTCAAATTGGTGGCCTCGGTAGAAGCATTATTCTTCAAAATTCAATTGCCTTATTAAATAAGAAGACCAGAGCAGAAGATGATCACAATTTATGCCTATATGTAAGAAATACTTACATATTTTTGCATCTTTCTTAAAGAAAGGTACTAAGTAAAGACGAGACATGAGCAATCTATATGTTCAGCAGTTGGGGTACAGGTGTACATGAATCAGACATTATCATTCGTTGATTATTTTACAAATAACATTGCTTTTAATAAATGATTCCACTAGAGCACCTCACAAATCCAATAACTGCTTTGTGAGGTTGTTCAAGGTGCTAGCATAAACGCATCTCCTTGCTCAGTTGTGGTAACAAAACACAATATTCATTAAAATCTCTTGAGGATTGAGAACATTCATTCTTACCAACCTCAGTTAATAAATAAAACATATATAGAAATGATTTTTTAACATTCAGAATGATAAAAAATATTGTATTGTTTTGTATGAGTGATGTTTCTGCTTTGCTGAAAGGTTTTTTTCCAATAGATATCACAGTTTCAAGCCGCATGAGGCTTTCTAAATCTTCAGCATGAGAGCAAAACAAGGAGCATGTATCCACAATTTGAGTAAAAAAAATTCCCTGAACACAATTTGTGTCTCTTTGAAAAGCCAAGGACACCCTCCTACACAGTAAGTCAAGGTGAACTAGCCGACTGTTGAAAAGGACACAAAACATCTCATCAGAGGGTTGAGAATCTCAAAAGTCCATGCAGTAATCCTGGTTATCATACACTAATTCTGACAATTTCTTACAAAAAGTGAGATTGACTGTAACTGCATTAATAAAACTATAGGTCCGTGATGGCGAACCTTGGCACTCCAGATGTTCTTGGACTTCAATTCCCAGAAGCCCAAGCACCCTGTGAATTCACACAAATGGGTTTACTGCAATTCATCTGGCCCACGCTCCCCTCGTCACTCCTGGAAGCGGAAGTAAAACACATCCATACTGGAGCATTTTACTTATGTTTCCAGGAGCAATGAGGGCAGCACGGGCCAGATGAATTGCAGTAAACCCATTTGTGTGGATTCACAGGGTGCTTGGGCTTCTGGGAATTGAAGTCCAAGAACATCTGGAGTGCCAAGGTTCACCATCACGGCTATAGGTCATCCCTGCAAGATGTACATGTATACTGAGGAGCAGATATTACATCTGGCCATTATCTTCTGTTGTCATCAGTTCATGAAAAAACTAAAGACTGGCCACTGAAAGACTAAAAGAGTGTACTGCCAAAAAAGAATACCAAACACAGTTGCAGAATCAGTTCTAGACTGAATTTCTTAGGTCCACATCATTCACCCTCAGTACTGAACAATTACACTTTGCATTCTGAAAAAGGCATGTGAAAAAGGACATTGGGTAGCATGGCAGATGAAACAAGCATGTGTACACAGACATTTCAGATATCTTTTAAAATGCAATGGGAAATGTATATATAGCCTAGGCTATCAGTGGATCCTATTATAACGTTGTGCATAAAATGTAGATGTGTTCTTGTGAAAAAGAAGAAAAGAAAATGCATGTCTCCTATATACTTATTCCACAGAAGTATCATGTAATAAACCTTTTGTAGCTGTTGTCTTCCACTGAGTCACTTCTGACCTATGGTGATCATAACAGGAATTTCAAGGTACAGTAAAACCTCATATAACACTAAAACCTGGTTCCACAAGTCTTCGTGTTATATGATTTTTCGTGTTATCTGATCCTCTGTGGGATCCATAGAGATACATTGTAACCACACAGGCTTTCGCGGTTGTTATCTGAAGCATCCCATAGGATCTTAATGTTATCTGATGCAATTCTTCCCCCCAGATTCCTTGATGTTATGCGATTTTCGTGTTATTCGATACTAATGTTATATGAGGTATTACTGTATATGAGATGTGCAGGTAGTGGTTCGCTATTGCCACTCTGCTGTGATTTTCCATGTCCAAGTGAGGATTTGAAGATAGATCTCCTGAGTCCTACTTTGACACTCTAGCCCACACATGCCTAAACTACGACCTGTGGGTTGGACATGGACCTCAAAAGCATTACATTAGGCTCGCGATACTCTTGCCAAACCAGGAAGTAAATACAGATGCTTCTGCACATGTGCAAAATGTGGCCTTTTTACTTCCTGGTTTGGCACAGGTGCTTCTGTGAAGTAAAATGGCAAGTTATGCGCATGTGCAGAAGTTTCTGCACCAAACCAGGAAGTAAAATGGCTGCTTTTGTGCATGCACAGAAGGATCCATGCCAAACCAGGAAGTAAAATGTCTGCTATTCACACATGTGCAGAAGCGTCCATGCCAAACCAGGAAGTGAAATGGCCACTTTTCGCATACGTGCATAAGTTTCCACACCAAATCAGGAAGTAAAATGGTATCACACAAACACACCCTGTTCCGAGGGCGTGGTCTGGCCCACTCAGCTGTTCTAGGGACATGGTCAGGCCCCCAGCCCAAAAAGTTTGGGCACCCCTGCTCTAGCCATTCAACCATATTGTATCATATCTGGTGACAATATAATGCAGTGACCTTCCATTTGCCTTCCACATTGCAGTGTGACACCCATATTACTCATTCAGTTCTGCAAGTCGCTTTCTGGTCCTGAGCCCTTTTGGCACACAAAGTCATCATCAATGAAGCTGCTGCTCTCCATCAAGATGGACTCAAGTGGGATTTAATCCACTTGGGGACCATTACCCTTTTCTGTGGGGCATCACCACCCAAAGCCTTTAAGTCCTAAGGGTCGTCAGGTTAGTTACCCACTGCCTGACATTTGGCATTAAGTCTCTGTCAGTATAGTCTACTCCAGTGTTTCCCAAATGCTGGTTTTTGGACTTCAATTCCCAGAAGCCTAAGTCATTTCCCCAAAGTACTGATCAGCCAATGTACTGACTGAGGCTTCTGGGAATTGAAGTCCACTAGTGGGCTGTGTACCCCTTGTTAGGAACCACTGGTCTACTCTATTACCATAGCAGTTTAACCTGACCAGATTGGCATATCATATCCACTTGTGAGAAAAGGATGAAGGCAGCAAAAACACACTTCTCAGATACATATACCCTTAGTTCTTGGGGGTTCCCTTGCTTGTCCTACTGAGTGGTGTCCTGGATCTTACCCCCAAAGTCCTACACTGACAGGACCACCACTCATTCCAGTCTCAAAATTTTCTTTTCAGGCAGAGCCTTTAGCATATGCTTATTTTTCAGCCCCTGTAATGGCCACAACATATCTGTGCTCACCGTTGAAACAGCTATTTAGGAGCAAATCACTGTTGCAAAGCGAGGGCCTTCCAACCACTCAGCTACAATCCATTTTTATGCCCACAGTCCAAATGTACACCTGCCAAATGACGAGTGTCTTGCTAGTATATAACAGTGCTTTCCACTTAAGTGACAGCTGATTGAACCTGCCACTGCCCTTGTCACAAAATACAGCTCGCACAAACCGTACATGCTGTTCACATTCTGCAACACGCTTCCTAGCCTGCCAATTCTCAGACCACAAACAACAATAGAGCTACAAAACACAGGAGACTTTCATTGTTTTAATGCAGAAATGTAAAGATTATCTGCTCTCTGAACAGGAATGTAGTTTCTGTCTGTTCAGTTTTCCACGATTTCTTTTCTAAATGTGAAGGCAGCAGATATTTTGATATTCAGCAGAAGGGGCTCCTCATAAACTTCATGTCAAGGTGCTTCATACCAGTGCTCAGACCTGGCAAAGTTGATTTGCCATCAGCAGGAGAGAAATCCTGCAAGAAACCCTTTCTAAGTCAAATGTTTAAAAACGGTAGTTTGGAAGAGTAATAATTTGCTGTGGTTCCATGGCATCCAATATCAGCTCCCAGAAGTAGTCAACTCACCCTGTTAACATTGGGAAGACCAGCTCTCTCATTAAAGCTATGGTACATTCTACCAAGCCTCTCCAGTGGCAACAACCCAGGAGTTATCTGGTGAGGAAGGACTACCCAATCATCCTTAGTATCCTAAATTCCATAAAAACAGTATAATCCACTTCAAATTTTACCTTATTGTGCTATGGGAAGGCCTTTCCCAATCTCATTGCCTTTCAGAAGTGTGCAGCTACATAATCCACAGATATGTTAGCTAAAGATGATGGAGATGATAGCTCATTACATCTTGTTTGTTGAACAATTCTATGGAGATTGTATCCTTCCAATGATTTTGTGGATATCTCCTTTGCCTTTCTCATCAACGTGACAGGTGAAAAACTAAATCTCCATCAATAGTACTTTGGTGCTAGCAGAACTTCATCTAGGGCTGTATTTATCAGCAGGCTTTGTTAACTCGTGGCAGATGGTGAGTTTGATCATTCCAGATGGGAAATCTTCCCTTTACATATATGCAAATCCTTCTGGATCCTGTCCACATGACCATCTGCAAAGATGATATTTGAACATTCTCATCTTGCTTGCATAATTGCCTTGGGGAAAACCACAACAGGTACATGATGGGGATTTTAAAAAGAGCTATTGAAAATCTCCAAATATTCCAACAGGTTGTAGAGGATATTTTCTTTCTCTCCTGTTCATCAGATTAACCAAAGCCTTTACCATGCACATGAGAAAAGAGTTCAGATGTTGACACAATATTCTTGCAGTGACTTGTGGTGGGGAGGAGAGTGGACAGATCAAAGAACATATGGAATCAGATGGGGGGACACTTTCAGAAAGAACTAGCATTCTTTTGTCCCTTGTGAAAGTAATAACATTTCAAATATGCTACTATTTTAGCAGAAAAATATCTGCAGGTGGGATAAAGCTGGTATGAGACACCTTTGTACCCAAGACAGTTTATCGGATTTGCAGTCAACACAGGGTCGAAAAGGGAAATGTCATGGTCAAGAAGACATTGATTATTGTTATTTTGCTTTTTAAAGATTGCTGCAATGGTGTGGTTCGTTGACTGAAAATGAACTGAGTTTTAAAAAAAACCCTCTGATTTCCATAATGGCTAATTTGTTAAAAATGAAGAAAATTTGCATTTCACTGGGTGCTAAGGACAATGGACACCTAGAAGTGGTTCCCAATCCTGGGTCTACAGGTATTCTTGGACTTCATTTCCCAAAAATCCAAGTCAGTACACTTGGCTGATCAGGGCTTCTGGGAATCAAAGTCCAAGAACATCTGTACACCTAAGAATGGGAACCACTGCTGTAAGGGTTTGAATGTAGCTTCCTGCCCATGTACTACACAACCGAAGTATAAAGGACAAAGATGGGACATGAAGTATCAGTTTAGGGGTCTGAAAAATCTCTCTCTTGATTTTTTTGTGTTTCTCTGAATGCTATCGCCTGCCTATTTTTCATTCCAAGTTGTGAGTTTTTATGTATACCTGTTTCCATAGAATATAGTGCATATTTTGAGTATGCACTTTTCTTACACACCCCTACTTCTACAAACACTGACTGAAAGATATTGCTTTGTTTTAAATTGTGTCCATTTTTCAAAAGGTGTGTGCAGTCTCATATGCATTTATTTCTCTAAAATGCCCCCTCGTTCTTCCAAATATATGAATTCTCCAGGCAAAGTGAGTTTCTTTTCACACGTCTTGAGAGGTGCAAAAAGGATATTTTTGCCAAAACCAATGAATTGGACAAAAATATTTGTCATCTGTAGAATTCCTCCTAGAATCAGTTCATTACTCATCCAGTTTGACATTCCTCCTCCTTTTTTATTTATTCAGTACATTTTAAAAAAATAAATCCTACCTTTTTTTCAAACATGGACGACCATAGGCCTAAAATACCCTGAATACCTAAAAGAAGTGACATTCTAAATATGATAATTGAGGCATTCCCCCCTTTGAAATCATTGATAGCAAGTTATGAAAACAAAAATGGCCAGCACTGAATAACTGTGTGTAAAAATGAGCATTTGGTGTGTCAGCTGCACATTATAGATCCAGAAATATATAATCTCCTTCCCTTAGTTTCATCTTTGATTAACAGGAACATGACACTTGCTCCTGTTAGTTATAGCTTTTTAAACACTTTACTCACCAGATTTCAATAGTTACAATCAGAGACATGGTTTCAATTACTAGCACGGATTCAAAATTGACATTCTCAGCATATACTCCCCGACTATAAACATTGGTACCCATATTTAAAATTAAATTCATTTTAACTTTCCTCATCTTAATTCAAAAGTGCTTCAGGTTCCTGTTAATCTAAGTTACAGAAGTAATTTGTAATGTGGTGACAGGTTTAAAGAGGGAGGCTTTAAAGTTAATTCTAATTGATGCAAGAGAAGAGTGATTCTTCATGGCTGCGTTGGTTGGAAACTAAACTAAAGAACACAGAAGAGAAAACAGAAGAGCAGGAGCTGAGAAGTGAGGTGGAAATGGAAATCTTGAAAACCTTAAAGATATTAAGAGATCTTTAGGATAGGTGTGAAGCAGAATTCTGAGATGGAAAATGGAGATCAACTTGAGGTAAGGGACTGCTTTCTGAGCTCGTGAGCCCTCACCAGTGCTTTGGACAGTTCCTGATATGGATTAATTCCAAGAATTAAAAATCCATAAAGTTTTACCTAGATCACTGGCCCTGTAAGGTAGGACTGCCACCATACACAATCTAAAATTATAACTTTTCAGGATTAGGTGGATCTAGTACCACAGCTTTCCAACTCAGCAACTGAGCCTCAATGCAGAATAGATTCTATAGTTAAAGTCTTACCAGGTTATCCTGCTATTGTAATAGAGTAGACCAGGGGTCCCAACCTAAGGCTGGATCTGGCCTATGGTGCCATTTCATGTGCCCCACCCCTCCAATGGCATTTAAGAAACAAAATGGCCACCCCATTAAGTAGACAAGGCAAAATGGCCATCTGGCCCTCAAAATTGACTGAGAGAGCATGACCTGGCTTGAAAAGATTGAGAACTCCTGAAGTAGACCATACTGCCAGTAACTCAATACTGAGTGTCAGGTGGCAGGTAACTAATCTGACAACCCTGAGGACTAACAGCCTTGGGGAAGTCCACAGGGAAGGATGATGGTCTCCAAGTGGATTAAATCCCACTTGAATCCATCTTGATGAAAAGCAGCTGCTTCATCAATACTGGCCTGGGGCTGAGGAGGACTTTCCATGCCAAAAGGGCTCAGGACCAGAAAGTGACTCACAGAACTGGATCAGTGGTACATGGGTCATATTGTGATGCAGAAGGCAGATGAAAGGCCACTGCATTATATTTTCAGGACAGTCTTCATGTGTGATTTCTATGAGGATCACTTATAGTCAGATTCAGATAGGGCAGAAAAAGAAGAAGACATTATTTAAAAAGGACAGAAAAAGATAGTTCTAAAAAGTACCAAAATAGTCAAAACAACAAATATGAAGGAAACCAGGAGATCATTTAATACAAAGATAAAGCTGAACTGGCCTTGGAGACCCTTCTCATGAGATAAGTAACAGGTGTTTCCCATCCTTGCTGCTGGGCCAGGATTTGACCCATGACATCAAAGACACTCACAACTAACTCCAGCCTGAGACTAAGATGGATTCCAATTCCCACATGCTCCTCCTTCTCAGTGTCTTGACAACATTTACTTGCCATTGAGGCACTAAACAATCACAAAAAAATAAGTTTTTTAGTTCTTCCAAAGATCTTCATCAGACAAAGATGGAATAAACTTTCAGGTTAAGGGGGAAAGGAAATTGTTAAGATGTCTGGGCCAAATATGATACCAATTGTCAGCAAGACAAAATGGAATTTGTAGCTCAGGTTGAGGCAGTAGTGTCAGGATATTATTGCACAGGGTGTCTTCTATGGGCAGACAAAAAACCCACTCAGAACTTTCTGGATCTTCCATTGCTTTGGGCGAAGAACATGGCTTGATTCACTTGTTTCAGGCAAAAATGCATCCACTTTTATCAGTCCGAGAGAAATCAGCAGCTGCTTCCAAAATAATCTCCTCCATATCAAATAAGACTGGGGTTCCCAACCTAAGGGCCATGGGCTGGACCTGGTCCCTGGCACTATTTCATGTACCTCTCCCTCCAAGGGCATTTGAGAAACAAAACCACTACCCCCTTGAAACTGGTGGGGGAAAACGGCTACCCCCATCATGCAGGCAATACAAAATAGCCATCTTGCCCTCAAAGCGGACTGAGAGAGTGTGATCTGGCTTGAAAAGTTTGGGAACCCCTGAAATAAGGATTTATCTGGATAGTGGGTGACTGTACCCTGAGAGAATATCAGGTTGGATTATAACCAGGTTTAAGCATGCAAATCTTAAAGACTGCTGAACAAGGTATCTCAATAAGACTGGAGATAATGACTCTACTTCTCTGTGCATCTGACAAAGTCAGATTTCAGTCACACAAACCAAGTGAAGTTGTTAATTTGGGATCAAACAGTTCTTCTCAGTCTTTGAGGGTGGTAAGCTGCAATATTTTGTGACAGAGTAGGTCAAAAGTTATATGTAATATATTTGAAAGTTGCTTTGGTGATTTAACATCACAATGACACATTCTGATGTCAGGTAGAATAATGGTATGCTAATACAACTAATAGCAGCCTAACATATTAACTAAAAATATTAATTTGCCATTCTGTATTATTTCCCTCTTACATATATTGACAAAACCAGGAAAGAGGAGGCCAAGGCCAAGTTATATGGTGTAGTAAATATTAAAAAGACTAGTGGTTCATAGAGAGATTTTATACAATAATATTAGCATGCAAATTATGACCCTAAACTAAAAATAAAACAGCAATCCAACAAGGTCAAAAAGAAGAGAACTCTATGGCAGCAGAAGGAACAGCAAATCTAACATGAAATGAGGAGATAGCTGTCTAAACAGGAGCAGTAAAAGGACAAGATGATGAACTAGCGATGAAGTTTCCCTGGACCTTGGGACTAGCAGAGGTCCCTCACTCATTGTTTATGCTTTTCAACAGCTAGAGGATAAACCATCTTTAGACTTGCATTTTATTTCTGATCCACCATGTACATTCCAGTTCTCTTAGCAGTCAAATTAGTGGACAACAACACCTTGTGTGAATGTAGAGAGAAACAGAATCTGTCTCATTTGTTGGTCTACTAGTCACTACTAGAAACATGGGCTGATAAGGATTTAATCATGATCAATAACAAAGCCAAGAAGATGGCTTCATTTTGGCAGTCTGACCTGGATATGAAAGAAGAAGAAGCAGTCAAAATAAGGTGTTGGTTCCATGTAGAAGTTTATGCATAAGTCATTTGCCTTTAGATAACCAGTATGAACACATTAGGGATTCCTGGTATGCCATAGAGCAGTGCTTCCCAACAAGGGGTACACAGCCCACAAGGGGACTTCAATTCCCAGAAGCCTAAGTCAGTACATTGGCTGATCAGTGCTTTGGGGAAATGACTTAGGCTTCTGGGAATTAAAGTCCAAAAACCAGCATTTGGGAAACACTGGCATAGAGGATAGAGTGATGGACTAGGTCTCAAATACCATGGGTTCAAATCACCCTTCATCCAAGGAAGCTCACTGGGTGAGTCTTTAAATATATCATTTACCATGGAAGTCTTATTAATTTTGTTATAAAATGATTTTGACTTAACAACACTTAACAAATAAACATATTAGCTGGGAATGTTTAATTGAAAAGGTGCCAGAAGGATTTTTTTTTACATGAAGTAGAGAGACTGTATTATTTTTCAGAACATTTGAGGAATAAGAGAGTGGAAAAGAAATAGACAGGGTGGTTGGTTTTGAGCTACATTCAACATAATAAATGTTGCTCACCTGTAAGATTTTGTTTTGGCT
This sequence comes from Furcifer pardalis, assembly GCA_030440675.1. Lineage (NCBI taxonomy): Eukaryota > Metazoa > Chordata > Lepidosauria > Squamata > Chamaeleonidae > Furcifer > Furcifer pardalis. The sequence goes on from CP126892.1 coordinate 97,446,524, forward strand.
TCATGAAATCTAACATGAAATGAGGAGAATGTAATTTTCCCAATTATATTGAATGATGCTCACCACACAATTGTAGTGTCAGCAAACTTCTCTTACCCAACCCTCTGAGAATGGAAGGATAGCCAATAATCTACAGCAGGAATTTAGAAATTTACAGTTAATCCCTTTACCTTTTAAGTCAATTTGGTACCTGGCTAATTGTTAGCTTGAAGGAAATTCAGCAGTTGATTTAAACCAATCTTCAAGAGATTGCTTGTGTTCACTCCAGGGGCCAGTAAGTGATGTTACTGAAAAACCAAGCGTGGCTTCTTATGGACTGCAAGCAAAGAATATCTACAACTTTTCAAGTTTCCACATACAAGCAGCACATCATTGTTGCCTTAGTTCCACAGAATGGTATTATTTCAGTTCTTTTCTAGATGAGATATATAATTAATTCCACTAATGCTATTTATGTAAATGTGATAATGACTTATTACAATGATAGGCAAGCTTTAAATAAGGCTTTTGATATATCGCTAGATTTTTTTAAAAAAAGAATGATTTTTAACATCAGGGATGTGGCATATTGTAGCATCAATGACAATTAATCTAGGAACCTCTGATGTAAATAATTCTGGAACCCTGTGTGAGATTGATGTGGAGCACAAACAGGGTGGTCCAGAGACATTATTGGACTGTGGTGGTCCAGTGGTTAGGAAGCTCCCCTTGTTATCTGGAAGGTTGGCAAGACAGCAGTTCAAGGCCGAGTACTGCATGACAGATTGAGCACCCATCTCTGTCTCAGCTTCTGCCAACCTAGCAGTTCAAAAGCAAGAAATTGAAATTAGATAAATAGGGACCACTTCATGTCTTGGGGACATGAAAGGAGCCTCATTCAGGCATCCCCTAAGCAGAGTTCCTCTAGCAAAAAACCTTTCAACCTAGAATAATTTCTGACATGAAATTATCGTTTTTGTTATAGGAAGTTTGTCTTTTGTAGCTGCAGAGAGTAGGATCAAACAAATGTAAGCACATTTTAGAAAATAATATTCTAAAGGAACGTTTGGAAGAAATTTCCTGTTAACAAGAACTGTTCAACAATGAAACGGACAGCCTGAGACATTCAGATCGTTGTGGATCTTCCAATGCTTTGCATTAGAAACACCAGTTCAACAAACCGGAGAGTAGTCTCTCCTTCATTGAGGTGAGATGGCCATCTTCCAGAGATGCTTCAGCTGTGGATTTCTTGGTTAGGTTACCGGTTCGACTTGATGACCTTTGGATTCCTTTTCACCTCTATAGTTCTGTGAGTCTATGGCCAGGATCCTATACCATTATGTGATTATATAAGAGCATTTGCACAAACAAGAGGAGACAGGTTGTCAGATGTTGCATGCCCCATAGTCTTCAAATTGTGCAGGCAGATGGTCACATGCTTGGATGACTGGTGGGTGACAAATGGCAAAAGCCACTGTTCCACATGCCCTATTTTGCAGTAGGGTATTAGCCTATTCTTCTGTAACCTATGAGTTTAAATCCTGATGTACTAAATCCTGGTGAGCTTCAAGTCTTGCACATTTTTGTATACTTGATGAATCTTTTAAGTGAAACTTCCTAGGAGCTTCCCAATCAATGGAGGAGTTGAAAAATTTAGTCACATTAAGACTAACACATGTTAATACTAACTTTTGTTTTAAAATTGGCTTGGTTTCTATGGACATAGTTCAGTTCATGCATCTCAAGAAGCTAGCTGTGTCCACAAAGCCTGTGTCAAATTAAAGCTTGTTAGTCCTAGAGAACCCATGGCTCTATCTTGTTTTTACATTTTTTAAATTTTTCCTTTATATGTGACACGGAAATGATACCAACCTGTATTCAAAAGCAATAAATTGCAAGTTGATAAATAGGGACCACTTCAGTGGAAAGATAACAGTGTTCTGTGCACTCTGATGTCTAGTCAGGCCTGCCACATGACCACAGGAACATCAGCAGATGCAGAAAGCACTGGTTCTTTGGCTATAAATGGATATGAGCACTGCACCTTAGAGTTGGATATGGCTGGCTTCCGAGCAAGGGCAACCTTTACCTTTACCTTTACCTATTACAACGATGAGTGGAAGAGAATTTTGTTGGATTTGACAAGCTGAAGGAACAGAGCTGTGTTGCTGATAAACATGCTCATGACAATGGGGAAAGGTGGAATAAATGAGATAAAACAAAGATTGGGAAGGACATATAAAAAACACATGACTTTCACTGCAGAAATAAAATATAAGACTTTGCAGCAAAGTGCAGGTGGGGTTAGGCTAAATTCACCTAAGCTGAAAGAAAGATTTTCACACTCCTCATTTATCATGTTGTTGGAGGACAGAATGATACAAAAAGCTTGAATCCTGCATTCTTGTCAATTACAGGCAAGGTCAAGGGAGCCTGGTTCAGGATGATAGACATGTTTGCTAGAGACAAACCTGAGAGGTATACTGTACTTTCTAAAATCCCTGCTTTGAGTTTCTCAACCTTCAACTGGAGTTAGAATCAGGGGCTTCAGCAGTGTTTGAAAAAAGCAGAAAGAAGACTCTGGTTTGTTAACTAGATGGAATTGCTGTCTCAGAGACTGGGAATTGGATCTGTTCTTCACTGCTGCTCAAGGAGGGACTTCTACACTGGGCCTCACACTATATCCAATAAATCCTGGAGAAATAGGGTTGCCTGTGACAGCAAAGAATGGCTTTTCAACTCTCCATTGAATGGGAAGTTCCTTGGAAGTGTCACCAAAAGATTCAGAAAGTATACAAAAATGTGCAAGACTTGACACTCACCTAACACAGAACTCAATGGAATGCAGTTCTCAAAATTACTCTCCCTGTCAGGCTATAAAACACAAGTTGTTCTTCTATCTCACTTGTAGTCAATCCATCCAGGGATATAAATGTAACAAACAGAAAAAGATATAAGCTGAATGCAGAACTATGATGCAGAATTCAAAACAAGAAATCCTTCACCCAAAAGTATTCTCCAAGGTACTGAAACCGCTCCACTCTACATCTGCACTTATCAGCCTCTAAACCAGAAGACCATTTTCTCTGCTTAAACCTGTGGTACCCAAATTACAGCCCATAGGACAGATCTGGCCCCTGACACAAATTAATCCAGCTCGCACCACTCTCATCACTCCTGGAAGTGGAAGTAAAATGCACCCATATGGGCGTGTTTTACTTCAGCTTCTGGGAGTGATGAGGGCGGTGTGGGCCAGATGAATTAGTGTCAGGGGCCAGATCCAGCCCACCAGCCATAGTTTTGGCACCCCTGCTCTAAACCAGTATTTCCCAATGTGGGGCCCAGGCACCATAGTGGGACTTTAATTCCCAGAAGCCTAAGTCAGTACATTGGCTGATCAGTGCTTTGGGGAAATGACTTAGGCTTCTGGGAACAAAAAACAAAGGTTGGGGAAAACTTCCCTAAACCTTGAGCTACCTTGCCTGATCATGTTGAGTTAAGGGAAAGAGAGGAGCCCTCAACTTTCTCAGTTTTATTGTCTTTCTCAGAATCCACCTGATATTTTCTCCCCATTCTTTTCTCACATCTGGCTATGAGACTTTGGAGTACTTGTGTGTTTTTTTCCTGCAAGAAAAGGCACATATTTTAAAAACATGTTGTTTTTAGATATTCAAGCCACTGTATCCCACTGACCCTAATTTATATAAATATAAAAGTTAGATATTTTTCTCACTTATTTAAATGCAAAAAGAAAAATCAAAGAAGACTCCCTTGCCATTAAGGAATGATAAGAGAATGGCATAAAGTCTGACAATATGTGCCTGCAAAATGTCCCTAAAATGCCCATCTAAAATAACTTTTTAAAGTAACCAAAAAAAATGTCATCTGAAAAGTTATACTGTTGCAGTTTGTTACCTTACTTTTATTTCACCTTTGTCCTTTCTATTGCTTGTTACCTAAATAAAAACTAATTATGAAATTTTAGAAGTGGTAGCCATGTTACAAGTCTGGCCAGGTTATCCTTCTCTGGTATAGAGTAGACCAGTGGTTCCCAACAGGGGGTACACAGCCCACAGGGGGACTTGAATTCCCAGAAGCCTAAGTCAGTACATTGGCTGATCAGTGCTTTGGGGAAATGACTTCTGGGAATTGAAGTCCAAACACCAGCATTTGGGAAACACTGGAGTAGACCATACTGCCAGTGACTCAATATTGAGTGTCAGTCGGCAGTTAACTATCCTGAAAACCTTGAGGAACAGTGACCTTGGTGAAGTCCACAGGGAAGGGTGATGGTCCCCAAGTGGATTAAATCCTATTTGAATCTATCTTGATGGAGGGCAGCAGCTTCATCAATACTGGCCTGGGGCTGAGGAGGACTTTGTGTGCCAAAAGGGCTCAGGAGCAGAAAGTGACTCACGGAACTGGATCAGTGGTAGGGAGGTCATGCTGCAATGTGGAAGGCAGATGAAACACCATAGAAGAAGAAGTTATGCTAGTCTATGCAAGCATATCAGTTAGTAAAAAATACAGAAAACATTGTGGCACCTTAAAGACTAACTACTATACTTTAATGTTAACTTTTTGTGGATCAAGTCCACTTCATCAGACATAAAATGAATAGTGAGACTAATTAATTTGTACATAGCAGGTAGGAATGCGGAAGTACACAATGGTTGGTTAGCATAACAGATAAATTTGCAAATCAGTGTGGCTTTTCCTACCTGGTAATGACTGAAGATCCCTGATTGATATTCAATTTATTTCTGAGAAATTTGGTTCTGTGAAGTTGACTTTGACATTCTTGGAAGAATATTCTAACCTTTTGGGCAACTAATACCCATCACACAAATGATTTCTACATGTATGGACAACCCTCTATCTGGTCCCACTCAAGGCAAAGGTATTAAATGATAAGATATCTTCGCTGTCATGCCAAGAGCTAAAAGCAGCAGCTGCTTGTCAAATATTAAAGGACCCTGTTGTGCTAATAGTGGAGAAACACTGAGGCTACTAGAAAACAGGGAAAGAGGGAAAGAGTTTTGGCTGCCCATGGAATGAGGCAGCTCAATACATTGCTTCATCCATTCAGTGGTACTTGTGGGCTGGCATTCAAGTGTAGAAAAGCTTCAGTCACATTACTGGGGGAAAGAAAGTGGAAAGTGGATCCTCTGGCTCAATTTATGTATTTTTTTAATAGAAAGGCAAAAGTAGATAAAAAAGAAAGTGAAAGAACATTGCTTCTTCTGCTTCTTCTTCTTCTTCTGTGTCCCAATCAAACCCTGGACTGCCAAAATGAAGCCACTTTCTTGGCTTTGTCATTGGCTGAACTTAAGTCCTCATCAGTGCATGTTTCTGGCAGTAATCAGCAGAACAGCAAATGAGCCAGATTCTGTATCTCTCCACATTCACAGCACGTGTTGTTGTCCACCACCAGCCCCTGACTTGAGCATGTGCTACAAGCAATCACAAAGCCAAACCTCTACAGTTTCAGGGTTATTTCCCCAAGTCTTTGTGGAAGTGTTTAAAACAAAAAAAGGGCAAAGGATATGCCAGTCAGTTTTTGGCCTTCTATGCCTACAGGCTGGCAGATTTTCTTTTGTTCCAAGTTAAATCCAGCCCATCTGCTGTGTTACCTGGGCTTGCCAGGAACCTGATAATGTGTGATAGGCATGAGGTTTTCCTCAGCCCAAACTCAAACTAGGTTGGCTCCAGAAAGAAACGGAGCTGTTCAAAAGAAAGACAGAAAGAAGACGAGTCCAGCCTGTTTTGTAAGCCAAGGCAACATGGCTTCAAGTCATATCCTTCTATATCACATTAACTGTTCAACAGATCTGTCCTATAGCTTGGTCTGAGAGTCCTGAGGTCATCTCTGAATTCTTGTTGGCCTAAATGTAAAGCTGTTGGCCTAAATGTGAAGGGTAAAGTAAATTTGTTGACCAATTGTGGAGAACACTGGGTTTGAATTGAATGCTCCTTCCCGGCCCGGGCCACAAAGAAAGCTTACTAACTTCAAAGAAGACCATTTGGAAAAGGTAATATGCAAATCCCTGTCTTCCTGTTTTTGGACTGTAAAAAGATAAACTTTGCTGCTTATTTTCCTATGGAACACCTAAGAATAGGAGTCTGGCTTGGACAGCATGCCATGAAAGTGCCTGATGAAGTATCCTTTGAGTTATGAAAGCTTGCAATGTTTGATTTTTTTAAAGTGACCTTTAAAAGGTATCCCCTTCCTCTTGGACTTGTTTGATTAAAAGTAAAGATATCAACCTTCGAGTAAAGGAGCCATAAAACTAATTATTTTCACAGTGGAAGAGCACGTAGTGCTTCGTAGTTCTCTCAATAAGAGTGTAGTATGAGAAAAACTTTTATTTTATTTTTGCACGTTAAGCAAACTGGCACAAATAAGAGAAAAAGTAAAATAATGATGAATCCTCCTTTGTTTTATGCCCTTTTTAGGATCATAGGCACCAGAGGTGTGGTTTGCACCTTCTTTATCAGCTAGTCTCTCCACACTTGCTGTGTATGTGTTAAATAGTAATTGGGAGGTGTCAAGTCAGTTCTGATTTATAGTAACTCTTTTCAAGTGTTCTACATAGAGAATACTCTGAAGCAGTTTACCATTCCCTTCTTCTCAGGGCACCTAAGGGCTGTGCAGTTTGCTGAAGACCACACAGGCAGGCTCTTCTGGGACCTTTGGCTCCGATACTTTAACCACTGAGCTATCCAGTTAGCTCAAAGAGAAAGTACACTGGTTTTGTAGAAAGACAATTTGATCAAATCTTGGCCTCCCTTGTTCAAAAGCTAGATTTGTCTGAATCTAGGGGTAGTGTTCATCTCTGTTTAAAGCCATAGAAGTAGCTCAGCCTGTGTTTGCAGATGTTTCCCTAGTCATGTGACAGCCATGGCTAGATGCTGAACACTGTTACCTTTCCCCCTGAAGTGATACCTATTTATTTACTTACAATTTCTTGCTTTTGAACATGGCTAGATGCTGAAGTGCACAGAACACTGTTACCTTTCCCCCTGAAGTGGTACCTATTTATTTACTTGCAATTTCTTGCTTGTTGAACTAGCAGGAGCTGGTACAGTTATAAAGCCACCGCAGCCCCTATGTACAGATCTTGACAAGGAAAAATAATTCTTTTATTCATGGTCACTTAGAGGAAGAACTCTGGTGGGGGCATACAATTTTCTTCATTGAGATATCTTATCAAGTGAAGACAGACTACATCAACAAGAACAAATTTAATAAATTTTCCTTATAACTCGATCTGATTCTACATTTGAACTTACTTCTCCCAGGGCTTTATCCATTATTTCTAGCCAGCTGTTGGTGACAGCTCTTCCAACAGCAGAAGAAAATTTCCCCTATCCTCTGAACCAGAGGGACATCCAGAGCTTGGCCATGCTGGCTAGGGAATTCTGGGAGGTGCAGTCCAATTCAGTAATGTTTCCAAGCTGAGACATTATCACTCTAACGCACCAGTGCTGGAAGCCCTGAAACCAGCCCTCTGAGATGAAAGCTTTTGCAATCTTCTAACAAGCCATTCTATTAATAAATTGAGTTGCAATAGAATTGGCCTGGATTAATGGACAAAACCTTCCTGAATGGCACACAGAGAGCACAAAGAAAGCAACCGAAATTCAGCCGATGATCCTCACTTACTTTGACCCTGTCATTTATAGGTATTTAGCTTCACTGGGATTTCCAAATTGACACTGAATAGGATTTCCAGAAAGTCTTAACATTACTTGGCAGGTAACCAGGTGACACCATCTATGGGCAGTAAACCTATTTCCACACTACATTAGGGATTTACCAAAGCAGGTCAATTGAATTCTCTCTCTTTAACGAAAAAAAGAAGCAAAGGAATAAATCTTGGCCTACAGTTTCATGGTGTTCCAGTATATGTGTCACACATCTCAAAAAGACTGAGGCCAGAAAGAGATGAAAGATGGCATATGGTTGTCACCTAAAGCCAAATAGTTTTGTCTCTTTGCCCTCCTCATTTGTGATGTCTTAGAACCAATTATTATTAATGGATCATATACATACATAGTCTAAATTTAATCTTTATTCTGAACTACAGTAGATAAAGAATATAGAGTAAAGGGATGAGAATCTTGGGGTTTTTTGGACCACATCCTCCAAAATTTGCCCCGTTTTTGAGAGCCATTCTCTACAGGCCCTAGTGCAGTGATGGCCAACCTTGGCACTCCAGGTGTTCTTCGACTTCAAGTTGTCTGTGGATGACACTAAAAATATAGAAAGGTGTGTGTGTGTGTGAGAGAGAGAGAGAGAGAGAGCATGTCCAAATATTCATGTACAACATTATATTAAGACAATTAGGGAATCTCTTTGTCTTCTTCTTCTTGTTGTGCCATATCCAATTCTGAATATTGGCTATCATCATGGCGGTCAGCCATGAAAATAATCCTGGGAACAATATAATGCAGTGGTCTTCCATTTGCCTTCTGCATCTCACGGTGACACCTGTACCACTGATCCAGTTCCACTAGCCACTCTCTGGTCCTAAGCCCTTTTAGTATACAAAGTCCTTCTCAGTCCCAGGCCAGTATTGATGAAGCTGCTGCCCTCCATCAAAATGGAATCAAGTAGGATTTAATCCACTTGGAGAACATCACCCTTCCCTGTGGACTTTACAATCCAAAGCCATTAGTCCTCAGTGTTGTCAGGTTAGTTAACCACCTGATGATAGGCATTGAGTCTCTGGCAGTATGGTCTGATCTATTACCAGAGCAGGATAAGACTGGCCAGACAGTAAGGGAATCCTTTGGCTCCCTTAAATTTATTACATACTGTCAACTCAACTTTACCTCATGGCAATGCTTTCAAAGGTTTCCTACCCCTAAATTACTCAGAATTTTCTCCTTTTCTCGTTGCCTTGGGCTTCTGTCCCTTGCCCACAGGCTATTTTTTCCACTGAAACACAGTGATGATTTGAAGGCGCTCCACTCACTGAGCTTTCCAGAAGGTCAATACATGTGCAGCCTTTTTTTATTGTTGTTTTACTTTCCAGTCGGATCTCTCTACAGCTCTGAAATTGTTTTACCCTTTTTATGCCCACGTAGTCAGAAACCCCATTTTCTGCATTCCTGAAAATAGCTACCATTAAATTCTCACAGATGTTTCATTGGATTATACAATGGGCGTTGGGGGATAATGTTTTATTTGCCACCCTTTTTTGCAAGGTCAGTCTGCCACTCAGGGTCTTTTCATTTGCATCACAACCCATAATAATATAATAATCAGAAAAAGGCCAATGAAACAAGCTCCAGATTTTTCTCTCTTTTTTCAGAAATGGGTTTCTACTGCCTTCTAGAGTAGTCATAAAGTGATATGGAGCAGGATTTTTAAACAGAAATGATTATTGAATCTCCCTTTCATGCTAAAGTGTGCATTTATTTACTTGGCTCCTTCTTCTACTGCCATAAAGCCTGTTTAAGGCACGCAGTGGGGTGGCTGTGCTATTTAATCACCCATTCACAAGGCTAGGAAATGATACTATCATTTCCTTCTTCTTTTCTCCTTCACATTTTTGATCAACTGGCAGAAATCACTATGGAATGAAAATTCCTTCTCATTTTGTTCAATATGGCTCTACTGATATTTATTTACTTGGTAGAATTTTACCTCACTTCTGCTCCAATGTCCAGTCTGGCATATGTAAAAATCTTGTCCCTAAATGGTTAAATTAATTAATTAACTGTGGAAAGAGGGAAGTCCTAATGGCTTTGAGGTGCTAAAACTGTAGCTGGCTGAGAATGCTCACTAATTGCCTCATTTCCCTTATATCCCAGGATCAGTCTTTATTTCAGCTAGTAATAAATTATGTTACTTAAAAGCCAGTCATGTCTGACTCTAAGGGTCAGTGCTCATCTCCATTTATAGCCATAGAGCCAGCACTGTTTGTGTTGGCAGACATTTCAACCGGCATGATTAGACACCAAAGTGCCAGTGTTGTCCGTATCTGCAGACATTTCCATGGTCATGTGGCAGGCATAACTAGATGCAGAAGCACAAGGAACACTGTTGCCTTTCCTGCTGAAGTGGTACCTATTTCGCTACTTGCAATTTCTTGGTCTCAAACTGATAGGTTGGCAGGAACAGGGCCCGATGACAAGAGCTCACTCCATCGTGCATTATTTTGATTTCTTAACTGCTGACGTCCCAACCTTCTGGTCATCAAGTTCAGTGTTTTAACCAGTTAGCCACCACAGCCCTTCCAATTTTTACTCATCCACAAACAGGGTGCTCAGAAAGCCCATGACAGTTTCCCCCCTCCCTCAATAATTGGAAAGTAATTTCCAGCTTTCTTAAACTGGGCAATTTTTGCACTCAACACTGTATCAGCTAATCATTAAGCCATGTTTGGCGAATTATGATTACACCCTCACCTGAGAATCTTTTTTGTAAAATAATATACTAGGTTTTTAAAAGTTGTGTTGTTTTCTCACATGATGTTTTCTTCTTTACCTTGTCCTCTCATGAAATGGGTTTGCTCCAGCACCACCCAAAAGCTTTTGCTTCTTTATATTCAGATCCTGGCACAAGCTTTCCAAACTACTCTCACTTGAGCAGGTGGGCAAACATAGAGGGCAAAACAATGAATGATAATTCCCTGTTGCATTAACACAGCTTCCAACTAAGCCAAACATGCCAAAGGAAAGGAAGGGTAGCCATGTCACAATGTTAGCTCGGTGCTGCTTTGGTCTCAGGAGGCGCAGATATAAATAGAGCCATGAGCTACGAGTCAATTGAAGCTTTGGAAGCAAATGGCTAGAAGAAGAAGAAGAAATCAACGTCATCATGCACTTTTCAAAAACATTCAGGCCTGATTGTTGTCTCCCCAAGGAAATATTTTGTCAAAACAAAAAGCCCAGGAAATATAGCCGGAGGTTTATATTCTATTATCCATAAATATATTCCTTCCATCTGCTCGTGTATTAAATGCAGATACAATTTCCCAGTTTGACACAATAGGTGCTGGTGAGCAGTTCAAATCTTCATTTCACTTCAGCTTACTGATAATTTTGATGCAGGGAATCAATAGGTAGAATCAACAATACATTTCCATCCATTCTTTTTGAGTTGCCTTCAATACATGCATTTGTTGTGCATTCCAAGCATAAAAGAATTACTCTCAGCCTCCCATCTGCTATAGGTTATGCCACATTCTGGTGAGTTTTTCCTTTTGCACTTTTGAAAAGCTAAAGAGCCTGAGGCAAATGTGTCTGACCTACAGAAAGGTGTGGGAAGAATGCTTAACCCTCTCTTTTCAGGTGACAGAATGGCAATTTTTCATTTTCAACAAAACCAGTAAAATATCTAGAAATTAATAAGATTCATTTGGCATATGCCCCAGGAGCTGGTAACTCCCATTGCAGAAGTGCAAAGAATCTGCTCCATGTTTTATTGTGTTCCTCAGAGGGATTATCTAAGACTGTGTTTCCCAATCTTTGGTTTTGGGACATCAATTCCTAGAAGCCTAAGTCAATTCCCCAAAACACTGATTAGCCAATGTACTGACTTAGGCTTCTGGGAACTAAAGTCCCTTATGGGGCCTGGGCCCCACTTTGGAACCACTCATCTAAAGTGTAGAATCTGTTTTCAGGAACTTGGAATCGTCCTGTGTAGTAAACCCTGAAGATTAAAGGTCAAGTTCAGCATACAATCTTTGGTTTGATCTGGTGTGAATCTGGCTCATTTGTTGGTCTTCTGAATACTACCAGAAACATTTACCGATGAAGATTTAATTTTGACCAACAAGAAAGTGGCTTCATTTTGGCAGTCCAAAACTTGATCTGGACATGAAAGAAGAAGAGTACAATCTGGGGTGGAGTCACAGCACTCCCAAAATCAGAATCAGCAGCTGAGTTTTTCAGAAGTAGTTTCAGATAAGTTTGGTTGCAGACTGCAAAGAAAGACGCGAAAGTCATTCCTGATTAAAAATTTGGAGTTACGAAAAAGCATAATGCATAAATATGATATAGTTTTATTAAAAGATTGGTTGAGCTTGACTGAGAATGAAAATATTAGAAAGGAAATTTATAAGGAATTAAAGTTGAACTGGCTTCAGATACTAACACTGGATAGGTGGAACAAGGAATATAAAGAGGAACTGCAAACTATAAGACAGTTGACAGACTTTAAAGAAATGCTATATAAGATAAGAAAAGGCTTAATGTGGATAAAAGTAGTAAGCAAGTTATACAAAATGATAAATTGTACTGAAGAACCTTAGAATGTCCTCAAAAGAATATGGGAGACAGATTTAAATATAAACATTTCTGAAAAAAAAACTAGAAGAAAAAGTGGAAAAACAGGATTATGCGAAACCTTTCCACAAAAGTCAAAGAACATAACTACAAAATTTTGTGGCGGTGGTATGTGATGCCAGTTCAACTAAATCAAATAGATAGTAGCAACTCAAAGAGATGTTGGAGATGTCAACAGGAAATTGGGACATATAAACATGTGTGGTGAGATTGTAAAATTATTTCCAATATTTGGCAAAGAATTGAATGAGAAATAGCTAAAATTTTAAATTTTAATTTAATGTTGAATGAAAAAATTGTTTGGTTGACAGACTTAGAGGATTTGAATTTAGAGGAAAATACTAAGAACCTATTAGCTATTTTCTTAACTTTGGCAAGACAACAGGTGGCCAGAAATTGGAAAGGTGCTTTGAATTTAGAACTGAGTTAATGGTACACTGATGTTTGAGATATGGCACTTAATGAAAAACTTACATGGGATTTAAACATAAAAAGGGGGATACTAAAACAAAATAGATTTTGGGACATTTGGAAACCTTTTTTGCAATATACATTGAGGAAAAATAAAGGAGCTAAACCTGCACCGAATGCAATGTGTTTTTGGCAGAACAATTGAGTTGTAAGAAGGACAGCTGGCAGACTCAAGGACCTTAGTGCACTTGGGTGTTATATGTACTGTGTTATAAAAAGTTGTAATAACATGATGAAGAGAATAATTGGAATAAAGTGTAAAAGTATATTTTATATATACATATAAGTAGAATGGTTAAGAGATAGGTTGTATTGAAAAGAGTTGAATTAACTTTTTTCCCTTGCTGTGTTTTGTTACAATTGTTTGTTTTTTTGCTTAGTAAGTCATGTCATTTTGTATTTTGTTGTTTCTTTCTCTTTTAATATTTCTTTTTTGTTAAAAAACCTTAATAATTTTTTTTTAAAAAAAGAAAGACGCGAAACAAAAAAACCATTCATCTTTATGGTGCCACAAAACTCCTTGTGAGTATTGTTGTAAGAGACTACATTCTACCATATTTACCAGTAAGGAGTCTTTCCAATTTTTACTCTTTCCCAAACAGGGTGCTAGGAAAGCCCTTGACTGTTTTTTCCCTCTTCACCTGGAGGACCTTGAGCTAATACACCACTCTGAACACATACCAGTCTCTTCTGATTTTGGAAACTAATCAGGGTCTAATCAAGGACATCTTATCAAATTATGTAAAAACTTATGTAGCAACTGCAGAAGTGTAGTTAGAATGAGTCAAGGGCTATCGGAACCCTTCACAGTAACATCTGGAGTGAGGCAGGAATGCATACTATCGCTATCATTGTTTATCAGCTACATAGACAGCATAAGCAAAAAAGCTAAACCCGTGAATGGAAACAATGTCAATGAACTACTTTTTGCAGATGATCAAGCATTGATAGAAAGTACAGCTAAGGAACTACAACAACACCTTACATCCATGAACCAAGAATGTAAGATAAGTAACATGAGAATCAATAAAGAGAAGACAGAGGTAATGGCAAATGGAAGGGAACAGCAAACTCTAAGTATTGAACTAGAGAGAACAAATATAAAACAAGTGGCAGAGGTCAAACATCTAGAAACAACATTTACTAAAGATGGCAAAATAGACAAAGAGATTACCATATGGTGCAGTAAGGCAAACCAAATTATCATCATCATCATCATCATCATCATCTAGACTTCTATGCCATACTACTCAGTAAAAACCAACTCAGGGCGGCTTACAGAATCCATCAATATCAAAGTAACAATACAACAAAAATACAGTAGGATACACTATAACAGAGTAATAAGTGCAATAGTTGCCATATCATAGGTCAATACACATAATAGATCAATACACGATAAGTCCATACACAATAGATCAAACCATCTCATAACTATCAGTACACATTAAACCCAAACCCAAACAGACAAACCCACAGTATCCCCAATGGAGCCCAGGCTAGACGTCCGCAGTGGAGCCCAGGCTCATTGTTTGCAATGGAGCCTGGGCAGTCATCTTGGATGGGGATGGAAACTGCGGTGGTGAAAATGGCATTTTGAGGCCAACCAGCCCAGCTCCAAAGGCCAAGTCTTGGCTTTTATCTCCCAGCCATGGGTGGGGCCTGGGGGGGGGGCGGTAGACAGCAGGTGTTCTTGGCTGGACTGTAGGTCGCCTGGCCAACTTCTGTAGAGAGGAGTCAGCTTGGCTTTTTATCCCCCAGCCATGGGTGCACCCCAAGGGAGAGACAGCAGGTGTTCTCGGCCTGACTCCAGGTTGGCCGCCAGCCCTGATGCCACTGTTTCTGCTCTCCCCAGTCCGGAGCTGGGCGAGAGCGAGCAACAGACAAGAGTGAGCACTGGTCATGAGTTGCTGGCTCTGGGGCTTTTAAAGCCCTTTGACTCTGGCCAGGTGGTAAGGGCTCAGAGGAGGGCTTCAGTATCTGGTCCTGAGTTGCTGGCTCTGGAGCTTTTAAAGCCCTCCGACTCCAGCCAGGTGGTAAAGGCTCAGAGGAGGGCTTCAGTATCTGGTCCTGAGTTGCTGGCTCTGGAGCTTTTAAAGCCCTCTGACTCCAGCCAGGTGGTAAAGGCTGGGAGGAGGGCTTTGGAGTCAGTTAGCTCCATTCTTACAACACAAGGCAATACCCACCAGCACAAAAAAAAACCCACTTCATACAAAGTATATTCATTCCCACCTTATGTTACGAATGCCAACCATGGACACTTACAACAAAACATAAAAAAAAAGTTGGTCACCATGGAAATGAGATGTCTCAGGAAGGCTGATGGAGTGACTAGAAGGGATAAAATCAGAAATGAGATTATAAGGGAAATAATTGGAATAGAACCAATTTTAAACTACATACAGAGATAACAAATAAAGTAATTTGCCCATTTGGAGAGAATGTCTTGGAATTCCATATCATTTAAGGCAAATGTGAAAAGATGAGGAGAAAGAGAAAGACCATGAGGTAGACCCAGAAGAAGGTGGGGAGATAACATCAAAGAAACATTACAGAAACACCAGTGGCGACCACTAGATGTGCCAGAACAAGAACTTTGTATCTCCCTCAACACCTGAGGGAGTAAAAGAGGAAGTAAAGAAGAAGAATCGGGGTCAGACCTGGTTGGTTTTGGATGGGAGTTTACCAAGGAATGTCTGGTATCCCCTGGTAGGTCTGTATAAAACACCAAATACTTCCTGCCAGCAACAGTTGACAATGATCAGATACAGGGTAAGCACCTTCTTGTTTTCTTGGAAGCAGAGAAAGCTGGTGACTGTTATTTCACAGGGTGGTGAATTTAACTTTACCAGACAGATGATTCCACTTCAGTTTTAAGGCAAAATTTTAAAGGAGCTATCCAATGTGCTGGAATTATTTGACAGAGAGGCTTCAGTTTTTGTTGTTGTTCAGTCGCACAGTCGATTCCGACCCTTTGCGACCCCATGGACCACTGTCCACAAGGCACTTCTGTCCTCCACCATCTAGCCATCTCATTTTTGGCTGCCCCCTTCTTCTTTTGCCCTCCACCCTTCCCAGCATCAAGGCTTTCTCAAGCGAATCCTCTCTTCTCATTTGATGTCCAAAGTACTTTAGCTTCATCTTTACTATTTGACCTTCTAAGGAGCAGTCAGGGTTAATTTCTTCTAAGATTGACCTATTTGTTTTCCTTGCTGTCCAGGGGACTCTCAAAACTCTCCTCCAGCACCACATCTCAAAGGCGTCTATTCTTCTGCACTCAGCTTTCCTAGTGGTCCAGCTCTCACAACCATACATTGCCACCGGAAATACCATTGTAAGATGCCCTAAATCTGAAATGGATTTCTTCACTGTGTGAGGAAAAAAATACTGATTTTTTTTTGAGGGGAGAAAGTAGGAGGTAAAAAAAAAAGTTTAGCAGAAACAAAACCACTTTGTTGATTGCTTTTTTTTTTTTTTTTTGGAAACTCATGTTAGTCTGTGTTTCAGGCATATCAGAGAAGAAAACAAAACAAACCGCACTTTAAAGACTAACTGTTATATTTCACTGTGAGCTTTTGTGGATCAAGTCCACTTCATCAGAATATGGAAGTGAAGCTTCATGGAATCAATTTAAGATACAGAGATACAGAGAGATTGGTTAGCACAAACCCATTTGGTGGGCATCAGAAGGTTCGCCCCAGTTCGCCAGAAGCGGTAGCAGAAATTCTGTCTGGCCCCTCTGCCCATCCAAGTTTTGAAACAAAGTAGTGCTAATTCAGGTGCAACGCAGGGCTTTCCCCCTGGCCACACCCACCATACCACGGCAACAGTGTGGTAGTAAAAATTTTTTGGAGCCCACCACTGCACAAACCATTTTGTCCTGCATTAAATTTTGAGCTTTTAGATGTCATACATGTGTTAAAAATGGTAAACCTCTTGGCTATAAAGAGGTAGTAACCTTAATTCATATCTGAAAATAAACAAAACAGAATAGCAAAAAAAGACAAAAAATGTTGTGGCACCTTAAAGACTAACTCCTGTATTTAAATGTGAGATTTCATGGATGAAGATATGCTTGCACAGACTAACACGGCTACCACTTCAAACGTTTTAACCTTAATTCAGTATCCAAACAGGGTTCTTATACTTCCTTCATATCTAGGCCAGACGTTAAACTGCCAAAATGAAGCTACTTTTGGGTGAATTAATTCTGCAGTTCCTTTTGCCTGACACAGTGTGAGAAAGATTAGTTAGCACAATGAGGTTGCCATTGCCTGGAGTAATATCACAATCTTTGAGGAGGCTCTTTCTATGTACCCTCAAACAGGGTTGAATACATAGTAATTTAATTTCAGATTTTTTAAATATTTAAGTACAGAAAGCCCCAGGACTGGGCAGCTGATTTCAATCCCCCTCCCCCACCTATTTTTTATTTGAAACCCCCATATTTCTTCTATTCCATTGCAAAAAATCTGTAAGTGTGTGTATGTGTGTGGGAGGTGGGGTGGAAAAACAAAATGAAATAAGGGAATGTTTTGCTAAATAATAATAATAATTTCTTGTCAGAAATTATTCAGGGTTGAAAGGATTTTTGCAGAAGAAACTCTGCTCAGGGAACGCCCAAATGAGGCTCCTTTCATGTCCCCAAGAACTGGGACAGAGAT
Source organism: Furcifer pardalis (assembly GCA_030440675.1). Classification (NCBI taxonomy): domain Eukaryota; kingdom Metazoa; phylum Chordata; class Lepidosauria; order Squamata; family Chamaeleonidae; genus Furcifer; species Furcifer pardalis. Next base: position 97,463,938 of record CP126892.1, read on the forward strand.
GGGCACTCAATCTCTCATGCAGTGCCCAGATCTCAAACTGCCGGCTTGCTAGCCTTCCAGCTAACAAGGCGAGCTTCTTAACCACTGAGCCACCGCAGCCCATTCTTTGATAAATACACTTTGCATATGAACAACCAGAGCATCAGAGAAAGATCCAAACTGCTATCTGTTTGTCTAAATCCAGGAAACTGTTTCCCCAGAGTTTTCAAAATGTAGGGGCTTGTTACACTAAAGAATTATTTGAGTTAATGACTCCACTCCCATAGCATCAGAGTCTAGTTCTGGGCTATTTGATGTGATTTCTTAGAATCGTTAGCTGGGTTTCAAAGGCCCTCCCTAAACTGAGAGCAGGGTGAAGGTTGAAGGGGGAGGAGGAAAGAATCTGAACACGTGCTTCCCAACCTTTGGTTTTTGGACTTCGATTCCCAGAAGCCTAAGTCAATTCCCCAAAGCACTGATCAGCCAATGTACTGAGTTAGGCTTCTGGGAATTAAAGTCCCCCCATGAGAAATGTGCCCCACATTGGGAACCAATGACTTAGACCAGTGGTTCCCGACAAGGGGTACACAGCCCACTGCTGGACTTCAATTCCCAGAAGTCTAAGTCAGTACATTGGCTGATCAGTGCTTTGGGGAAATGACTTAGGCTTCTGGGAATTGAAGTCCAAACCCAGCATTTGGGAAACACTGACTTAGACTGAATGGGCCATACTGACATTCATTTCCAAAAGCTTTCTCTCTCAGATTTCTAACACACAAAAAAAATAGCTTCCAAATGGGGATGAGAGGAGATCGAAATCCAAAACTAGGAGAAGGTATTTGTTGCTCATGAACAACTCCTGCTGGGTACTGCCCTTTAAGAAGAAGAAAAAGCCAGATGACTAAAATCCCAACTAACAGCCTTAGCAATGTGAGGCCAAAATGCAGCCTTTCATTTGTGTCAGGTTGTTGCACAACAGGGGAGAGGAAAGAGTGTCATACTCAGAACGGCTTCTAATTATGAACATAAAAATGTGTCTGCTAATACCTCATAGCATAACTCAGGAGCAGGTGTTACAAAGGCGTTTGGCTCCAAGGACAAAAGCAACCCAGAGGAACTGAAGAGCTTGAGGGAAAATGTTAAAGAAAGTGGTATTATGCATTCAAAAGAAAAACACAGGATGTTTGAAAATGGTCAATGATATGGCTTTGCAATTTCTGCAGTCTGGGTAACTATTGATTTACTCAAATCACCACACAACATTGAAGTTAACAATGTATGAACCTGAAGTACAGCAGGTCTTCACTCCCTTTTATGTTCAAGTATCATTGCTGTGCAATAGAAACGACAGGGACATTCAATAGGCTTATAGATGTTTATTCCTCTCAAGGCCAGTTTTACCACTCCGGCAATACAGAAATCCAGGTTTCATATGCCAAAACAAAGGAAAACAATCCTTTGACTTGACTCGAACAATAACAACTCTTTGTCAATGGGTGTCACATCTCAAAAAGATTTTAAAACACTTTCTCTATGAAGACACTCTGTGGTGAAATTCTAAAACTATGGTCAGAAATGGAAAATATTTATTTCAGATTCCAACTCTGAGAATACTTTAACCAGCCTAATCCTGCACCAGGGGTGGGGTGGGGTGGGACTAAGCTTTAAAAGGCAATATATATTCCCACTGGAGTGTAATGTTTTCAGTCTCAGTGAAGGAGTGAATCGTCTCTGAGTCCTAGACTGAATTTTTCCAGAATCCTCAAAAACCTTAACCCTAAGATATATTCAGTATCTTGGGTAGTTCACTTCACATCCAGACAAAAATCTAGAGTTGATTTACCACCCTGTTGGCCTTCATTGTGCATTCCCTTTCATGTTTCATTTATCCCTCATTTTCAATAAAAGGAAGGATTCATGTCCTACCTAAAGTTATCTGGCCTCCCTCAGTGTTCTTGTGTTATTACAACCTTTGGTTATCACTTGAACTCTTGCCCTCAAAATGGCCATGATCTCATTCAATAAGTAGTGAAGTGTAAGTTAAAAGAAGAAAGGGGAAAATCTCCAGAGAAGGTGAAATTTACCCATTGTTTGTTTGATCCTTAGTAAATAACAAGAAGTGAACTTGATTTTTTTCCCCTAATGTACTAATGTTTACCTGCCACCACCTGAATGGCAAGCTTCTGTTCCCAGCCATGATCAATGGGCTGAAAATCTGGCAAATCTCCAGAGAACAACCTAGTGAGCCATGCACAGAATTGATTCCAAGTAATTTCGTTTCAGGATTTAATGGAAAAGATAGTAAGCTCCTTCATGTTCATCTAGGTGAGTCTTTTCTACTCTCTCTGGCCGTGCTTGTCTCTGGGGTCCTGGCATGACTGCTCTCTCTCCTAAGCTTCTGCACATCATCATTCACATCATTCCCTTTCTCACAATATGAGGACTTGAGGGGTATTTTTGCCCTGGATTGTTGCTGTGATTACTCCAATAGAAGATACGGTACATCCAGACCAGCCTCACCCCCAGTCTAAGAGTTCTTCTTAAATATAAATGTGCACCCTACAGGTAGTTTTGTGTCTTCTACTTCTGGGTGCCCTTCTCAGACTTCTTCCCTTCCTTCTCTCTCTCTCTGTCCCTTTTATCTCTTCTTCTTTCCCCCACTCTTTTCCTCCCTCCAATCCTAACTGTTCTACCTCCTCTTCCACAGCACTTAATGCCTTCCTCCTGTCACCCAATTCTGGGTGATTGGATTCACTCTCTGGCAGAGGTACTAGAAAGACCCAAGAACTTACAATGAGGCAGGTTTTTCAGTCAGAACAAAATATGGTTTATTGGGAGCAAAAGCAAAGGGAAGCCTACTCAGGCATATAGTCTGGCCAGACCTATAATTCTAAATAGCTAACCTTCCCGCAACCGTTCTGAGGAAAAGGCCCCCCTCGTGATCCCTGCTCACAAAATTTGGTGAACAGAAGATAGCCCCCACCCACCTGGAAGGGGTATTTAACTATTCTATCTAAACTAACTCTGCATGCAAGGGGAGGGGAGGAGTTTGGGAGGAGGTAAGGCAATCAACATATTTTAATTACATGTAAACATAAAACAAAGGCAGCTCTGAGGTCAGAGAATTTAGTTACACAAAAGCGGCAGATTACGGCTATTGCTGAAAAAACCGGTTATAGAGAGTTTACATTAGGTCAAAGGAGCATATTTGTGGTTGACAGGAATATCTCTTTGTTCTCTGGAAGGCAGGACCGGCCAGTCCATCTTCGTTTGCATCAGCTTAATGTGGTGTGAATCTGCTTGGATGGACAGGAACAGATTAAGTAAATGCCTGTTACTTAAGTAAAGAGAAAAGTTTTAAGTTAAGTGGTCCCCAGGGTGAACTCCAGTTAACCTTTGTACCTTGCCAGGTGTGTGTGACTTGTCACGTCCTCTCTTCCCCCTCCCCCTGATCAATTTTGGGGTTCCATGGTTCTTGTGTTCCCCACAGAATTTTGCTATGTTTATCCTTGGGTCAGTGTTCTAATCAATGTTTAATTGAACTTTAATCAAACCAGAGGAATGAGTCATTCAGCTTCCTTTGTGAAGGAATGAAAAGGAATTTCTGCTTATCAGGACACCCGACAAACCGGTTTTCACACCCTTTGACCCAGTACACAATGGACCTTATTTTTTTTACATTCCTTGCCAGAGTCTATTGACTATTGGGTAATCCCCCTTCCTCCTTGAGAGCATTCCAATCGTATGATTTAACTCCTGGCTTCTACCTTATTTTCCATGTGTGTGTGTTGTGATATGTGGCATTTAATAAACGTTTTGATTAATTATAATGCTTTATTCAAAATTTTAGGTAACACTCCTTCCCTTCTTCTCTTAAGATCGACTTGCCCAAAGGGCAGTCGCGTCTTAGGCTGAGCGGGTCCTGCACGGTGTCTTCAGAGATTGCAAAAGGGGCATACACACCAATAATTACAGCAACCCCAAGTCCCGTCATGAATAAATGTTTCCAACATCTGGGAGTAGGCCAATTAGCCAATTCCCCAGTGAAAACCCAGTGTTTTACTCTCAGTGGTGAGATTGTGGATGGTTTCTTCTGCCTGCTTGCTGTTAAATTTAGGCAGCACATCCATTTAAAATAAGGGGGTTGTCCAAACTACCAAATGAACATCCTAACATTCTATACATTCTACACATGTTTAGAAATTTAAACTAAAGAAAATACAGGAACACAGTTTGCTAGCAATACTTTAGAGAGAGAGAGAGAGAGGTAGAGAAAGAGAGAGAGAAAGGGGGGTCGAGAAGAAATGAGGTGGTAGGAATACTAATAATAAAAGACATGATACTCCTCCATTGAATTTTAGACATGCTCTGGAGCACTGTCATCCGTTCACTTTTGGGATCCAACACAAGGCTTCCACATCTTTAGGTTTTCCTGTAGTGAGGGAGAGAAAACACAACACATCTCCCCAAAACCCTCCCACATTTACTTTTAAACTTTTATTCCTTAACAATAAACGACAACAAACATGCTTTAATGTACGGTAATACCTCATATAACATCAGTATGATGCATTCAGATCCCATGGGATGCTTCAGATAACCGCCAAAACCTTTGTGGTTATGATGCATCTCTAGGGCTATGGCTCCCATAGGATCCTAACATGCATCGGGTAACACTAAAAATCATATAACATCTAGACCTGTGGGGCCAGGTTTTAGTGTTATATGAGGTTTGACTGTACTCCCATTACATTCACTGTTCCCTGTGGATTTATGTAAGGGAATTCCTTAAGATTCCAGGTTTAGTAGGAGAAGAGGGCTTTTATTGTGCAAACCCCATACTTACTCCAGAAGCCACTAATGCATAATCCAATTGCAACTGTGAGTGCTTTTTAGAGGCAGGAATTTACCTTCCTGGCCCAAACCAATGTAAACCAAATTAAATACTTTGAGCAAACAATTGTTTCACTCCCATCTGATCTGAGGAAGGTGCTGCTTCCCTACCAAATTCAGCCTCCCCCTCCCCTTTGTTAGTCTGGGAGTCTCCTAACTAATTTCTAAACTGGCCTCATTGTGAAATCTATTTGTTTACCTTTACCCTGTTTTCCTTCTGGCATCCTGTATAATAAGAATGAGGGTTTAACAAACGCACTGCAGATGTTTTTGAAATAACTTTATTGTTGGAGTTGCAAAGCAATCTTTATGGTTCAGTTTCTTTAACTAGGATTCTTAACTGGGGATGGTGCATAGGGACACTCAAATTTCCTTAAGATTGTGCACTTAGTAGGATGAGAGGAAATTTCCCATGTGCGATGTTCCAACAATCTTCAGAAGCCACTCACACAACATACATGCAGACAAGACAAAATATGCAATGACAGAACAGACTATGCAGGGGCAGGGCACCTCTCCTGCCTTCCTTAAGGGAAATTTTGGCAGGGAGTTTGCCCAGAAATAACATTTGGCTTTATTAATTTTAATTAGGCAGACATCAGTTTGTGGTGTTAAAAACTTCAAGCTGCTCTTAAGGAGCAAGCTACTATGTGCTCATTTATTTACTATGCAAAACTTCTCCCACCTTTTTCCGGAACTCTTGTTGCACGGTCCTGGGTTCGAATCACAATTTTTTTTTTCTATCGAAAATCAAATGTGCTTCCTGGGGCTTTTGCGATTCAGTTAATTCAACCCCAGTACATGTGTGTATTGAGCCACATTATACAAAATCAAATTTACAGTAACCATTTCAGAAATGCATATGTTTTCAAAAGGTTTTAATAGGTTTATGTTCAAATTAACTTTTCACTATGGAGCAGCAGTTTCCTCCTTTAAAGCAATTCAGACAAGCAGAGCTTTGCACAGACATGATTCCAAGTTTCCAATTTAAACTTATCCAGATTATAACACATGCATAGCCCCTTTGTTTAAGCAAGTATCAGATTATACAGGACAATGTTCCATTTCCCTGTGCCACACATTAAAGGTTCCCCTTTATTTAATATCCATCCATTATTTTCCTACTAGGCCATATCTCCTTTTATTTCTGAAAATGGGTCTCCACGTGCCACATTTAGAGACTGTTAAGGTATACACCAGACAAACCAAATTCTGAGTTAGCATGGCCCTTTTAAGATGTGGGCCAGATTTTCAAAATACGGTTTTGCATTTTAGGCAGATGCTTCTTGGCCCCCCTTCCCACAAAACTGGGTTCTCAAGTGAGACTCCAATTGTCCTTTTTCCCAGGGAAAAAGACAAGCCAAAACCTCCATTTCCACTATCTTCATGCCCTGCCTTGGGACAGACACTGGGGTCACCCAGAACTCCAGGATTTGCTCCGAAGGCTTTCTTGGGGTCCCTTGCCTATCTGCAAGTTTTCCAATTCAATTATAATATTGCCAGGTTGAGCTGAGCACTTTAAATGAAGCCGGGTAAAAGGGTGGTTGAGGTGATTTGCCTTCTTGCATTGATATTTTGTGCAGGCCAATTCTGCCTGCGGGGAGTACCCTAAATTTCATCCATATGTGGGGCGTATGGCCAGGTAGCAAACTTATGTTTTAAAATTAGCCTTTCATCAGATGAGGCTCCTTATTTCATATTTGTCAGCCTTGCTGGGACAGCAGGGTGACACAGATTAATTTGAGGCACAACGAAAAGGAAGAATAAGTCCCCATTTCTTTGCCGACTAGGGCAGTGGAATCAGAATTTGGGTGGGGCAGTGCATATGCCTGTAATCTTGGACAGTATGCGACTTTGCTCTTTTAGTGGCCAAGCAGGAAATTCAACTGATGGCCAAGCTTAGTGGAAGAGGAAGGAGGGGCTGCTTTCCCCCCTTCAGGCTATTGTGAATGGAATGGTTTTTTTTTCTCAGCAGGAGGCAATTTCTTAACCTTTCTGCAGTGCTACAATGTTTGCACTCTGCACATGTTCTATGGAAAGTCCGAATTTTTACTTTGGAAGCCATTTCTTTAAAAACAAATGCATTTTCAAACACATATTGGTTGCAGTTGGCTTTGTATGGGAAAGAGGGACCTTTCTAATTAATCTGTCCCAATTTCCAGCCTTTGCCAATCTCAAGTTTTTAGATATACCAGTCATTATGTCAATTTATTTGTTTTCGATTAATTCTATTTCATTAACTGTATCTTCCCACTGTTTCTAAGTTCCAATTCTTTAATTTTCAAGACCTTTATTGCTTGATCAGTTCAATTTCAGGCCTTATTTTAAAGCAGCAATGCATTTGAGCGTTGCTAATTCACTAGCCTTATAATACTTTTGCCATGTCCCAATCTAAAGGACAACAATAATCCCGATTTATACATTTCCAATCTCTGTCTTAAAGTTTAAACTAGACAGGGAAAGGGATAACATCATTTTGTTAACCATACTTTTAATATACTTTTACATTATATTTACAGATCTGCCACATATCCAGCATGCATCAGGCCTGGGTACTCTTTGGAAGCATAACTTCTTAAGGATATGCTTCCTTCCCCTTTGAAGCCTTCTGCAGAGCATGTTAATACCTCACAATGGCAGTTTAAAATTTCTAAGTTTCTAGTCCTCATTATTTACACATCACAAAAATGCAGGCACACATTTATTTCGTTCACACACACACCCAGGGTCCTCACTAAATTCATTCATTCATCATACATGCATGCATATTTACATATATTACACATCCATTCCGTTTTTAAAATGTACATTAGCTCTCCTTCTTTTCCTGCAATGCTCCACGCAATCGCTAGAAAAGCAAGGGAAAATGCCATGCTTTCTCAGACCTTAAGGGCCATGTTTTACTGTGGTTCTCAGGAGGCCGGAATTACCTGCCACCTGGGCACAATGACTTAATCTTATTGCTAATCATTCTTATAAGCCATTCCCAGGCTGCCTCTTATGGCAATAGCCTGGGATTCTTCCAATTTGGGCTGCCCTGTGTTCGAATTCAGTTACAATTTAACAGATTGCTTTAACTTAATTGGGGCTTTCCTTTTAGAAACAACGGACAAGTTAATTTATGTGGGTGCTGGGCTACCTTAACCCTTTGTTTAATCTATGACTGCTGTCCCCTTCAAGCCTCTCAGCCTGAATGGATTGCAGTGGGCTCAAATTTTAAATGCTTTTCTGTTCTGGTTTACTCTTTTTCATTCTGCTCTATTTAGCACCCCCCACTCAGCTAGCAGGGATGGATGGCAATAAACTATTCCTCCTTCCCTTTTCTCTTTTGACTGAGGGGTCCTGTTCTGCTTACTGGGTCCTAGCTTTCCCTTTTCCAACGAGTCCATTGAGATTGGCTCACTGTCTGTTTCAATTCGAGCTTTTAATTTTTACCTTTTTTCTTTGATTTTATAGTGCCCAATTTTTCCTCATGATTTCCTTATTTCACTAAGGGCGCCTTTCATCATTCCTTTCAGCCCGCTCACTCCCGCAACTCCAGGAACTTCCATCTGTTCCCAAGGTCCGATTTCTTCTACAACTCCCCTTCCCAACATGTCCCGCTGGGGCATGTCTGAGAGGTCCAGTAGGTTTACCTCTGCGGTTTAACCCACTGTAACCTGGGGGGGGTGCAAAGTTACGGACCCCAGACTCTCCCGACTGGATTTGTTCCTTTTGCTGGCAGGGGTGGTGGGCATCAAGGGCTGAGGAAGCACCCCAGGAGTTTTATGGAGACCATGAGCAGCAATTTGAGGAATTGAAGGAGGCAGAAGGTGCAATGGACCCAAAAGGTCCTCTTCAATCCTCCTCAATTGCCTCTCTATACTTTGGGGGACCCCCAAATTTGGGAGGAGGATTAGCCTTCTCCCATTACAATATAAAGATTGCCCTCGCAAGGGTATCGTTCAAGGTTTTGTGGGTGCAGCCTCACGGAGAGCGCTGCATGTTCTGAGTCCCCAGATCTCCTCAGACTCACTTCTAGCCTTCTAATAAATTCCTTTAGGTGCCTTAAACTTAAGTTGCCTTCTCTAGGCCAGGCGGGCCTCAGGTCCCTTTGAAAGGGGCCGGTCTTGGGTGCTTAAAAGTTTCAACCTCCATTTGCTCAATTTTAGACTTGGGTCCCACCAAATTCTTCCATTTCTTGAGGACATTGCTGCGTGGCGTCCCACCAGCCTTTTCCTCCTTCCAGCCCAGCCTGAACTCTCAAAAAGCTCCTCCCATAGCTTGCCTTAGGCCTAGGTCTTGGTGCTTACCGAGTTACCCCACGCAGCGCACTGGCGGGAGCGGACCACACAGTTTCTTTCCTTGGTGTTTCTCAACGGGCATCACCCGTTTCTTGAAACGAAATTTACCCTGGCCTCAAAGGGCAACGAACCCCTTTCTTGACCAGGCCTGCCAATTGGCCACGTGCACTCAGTTAATCACTCTGGCACACCGTGCTTTTCCGAAGGTCCTCAATGGGCGCCACCCGTCTCTCGGACCCTGCCACTTGACAAGGCTTAGTGTTAGGTGATGATTCTACCCACTAGCCCGAACTTTTAAACTAAAGGCGCTCACAGGGGGACAAGTCCTGCTCTTGCTTTTCTAGTGGTGGCTAACCTCACTAGTGCCCAATTTGTTGTGCAATTCAGGTCCGTCAAACCTGCTTGTTGCACTCTCGGTGGGACTCTAACCCACGCTTTCAATACTCGAGCTGCCACCCGAGGGGAAGTTCAGTTCAGCTGGCTGTTTAAACTAACTTGGCAAGAATTTCAAAGGGACCCCAAAATCAAAATTATACGTTACCAGTCCTGAAGTTTTCAGTCGCAGAGACGAACCGCAGATGAGTCTCTCAAAGCCTGATTGAAGATTTCGAATAGGAGGTCGTTCTGGTTTTTCTTTCCCTCTCTTTGTGTCCTGCACCTCTTAAGGAGGTTGCAGGAACCAGAGGCATCCCGGACGAGCCCCCAATTATGTCACCCAATTCTGGGTGATTGGATTCACTCTCTGGCAGAGGTACTAGAAAGACCCAAGAACTTACAATGAGGCAGGTTTTTCAGTCAGAACAAAATATGGTTTATTGGGAGCAAAAGCAAAGGGAAGCCTACTCAGGCATATAGTCTGGCCAGACCTATAATTCTAAATAGCTAACCTTCCCGCAACCGTTCTGAGGAAAAGGCCCCCCTCGTGATCCCTGCTCACAAAATTTGGTGAACAGAAGATAGCCCCCACCCACCTGGAAGGGGTATTTAACTATTCTATCTAAACTAACTCTGCATGCAAGGGGAGGGGAGGAGTTTGGGAGGAGGTAAGGCAATCAACATATTTTAATTACATGTAAACATAAAACAAAGGCAGCTCTGAGGTCAGAGAATTTAGTTACACAAAAGCGGCAGATTACGGCTATTGCTGAAAAAACCGGTTATAGAGAGTTTACATTAGGTCAAAGGAGCATATTTGTGGTTGACAGGAATATCTCTTTGTTCTCTGGAAGGCAGGACCGGCCAGTCCATCTTCGTTTGCATCAGCTTAATGTGGTGTGAATCTGCTTGGATGGACAGGAACAGATTAAGTAAATGCCTGTTACTTAAGTAAAGAGAAAAGTTTTAAGTTAAGTGGTCCCCAGGGTGAACTCCAGTTAACCTTTGTACCTTGCCAGGTGTGTGTGACTTGTCACGTCCTCTCTTCCCCCTCCCCCTGATCAATTTTGGGGTTCCATGGTTCTTGTGTTCCCCACAGAATTTTGCTATGTTTATCCTTGGGTCAGTGTTCTAATCAATGTTTAATTGAACTTTAATCAAACCAGAGGAATGAGTCATTCAGCTTCCTTTGTGAAGGAATGAAAAGGAATTTCTGCTTATCAGGACACCCGACAAACCGGTTTTCACACCCTTTGACCCAGTACACAATGGACCTTATTTTTTTTACATTCCTTGCCAGAGTCTATTGACTATTGGGTAATCCCCCTTCCTCCTTGAGAGCATTCCAATCGTATGATTTAACTCCTGGCTTCTACCTTATTTTCCATGTGTGTGTGTTGTGATATGTGGCATTTAATAAACGTTTTGATTAATTATAATGCTTTATTCAAAATTTTAGGTAACACTCCCTTACTACTACTTGTGCTCCAGTCTCCTTTTTTCATTCCTCTTCAACAACAACAAAAAACCTCAGTTCCTACTGGGTTGTCCTAACTCCAGTCCACTGGTGAGCTAGAGGTCTTGAACTCTGGACCCTCATCTGAACAAAGGTAATAGGATGCCTTCTCCACCAGGGACATCTCCATCATCCATTTGCCCAGTGATGGTGAACCTTGGCACCCCAGCTGTTCTTGAACTTCAATTCACAGAAACCCTGATCAGCAGGAGTGCTGACTTGGGCTTCTGAAAATTGAAGTCAAAGGACACCTGAAGTGCCAAAGTTCACCATCGCTGCACTAGCCTTACAAAAAATCATTTGTCATTTTGCATGGATGCAGTTGTGTACAGTTTCCCTATCTGGCAGTCCTTGTTTATTTCCTGGTGGTGCTGCCTTTCATTCTAAAGGAGAAAATGGGGAGGGGGGGGCAAACAGTCTTTTCTTCTGTGTGCAAAATGTATTTCCCTGAAAAATCTTATGGGAAAACTCAGATGATTTATCAGACAATTAGTGGGTCATTTCATTTCTGTAGGGATTATTATTCCTGCACATGATTCCTACTTTCTATGTAGAAAACAGAAAAGAACAAGAAAGGACATTAAAATATTCTGAATTTGGCAGCCCACTATGAACAACTAGTGAAAAGTTTAAAGCAGAAAAGGATACAGGGGCCTTTTTCTTCAGGTAGCAGGAAAAACTCACTGATGCAGGAAAGCATTTTGGAGGGACATCTCAATGCAGCAAGACCTGGAGAATCACCAGAAAGGAGAAATGTTGTGAATATTCAGCACATTTCCCTTTAGCAGAGAAAGTTGGGTGAGACTGGGTGTGTTAAGGTTGTTAGGTATGATGTTACTTTATAGTGGCATAGCTGATTAAAAATATAATGCCCACAAATGCATTCATCCATGCTATTACAATCAGCAAGCTGCCCATCAGTTTTAAAGGCACATATGGCTCAAGCAGCTAAGATGCTGACTGGAAGGCAGGAGGTAAGCAGTTCAATTCCTGAGTACTGCAGGATGGAATGAACTCCCGTCTCTGTCCCAGCGCCTGCCAACCTAGCAGTACAAAAGCAAGAAATTGCAAGTAGATAAATAGGGACCACTTCAGAGTGAAGGTAAACAGTGTTCTGTGCACTCTGGGGTCTAGTCATACCTGCCACATGACCACGGAAACATCTGCAGAAACAGACAGCATTGTCTATTGGGCTTTGAAACAAAGATGAACACTGAACCCTAGAGTTGAATAGGACTGGCTTTCAAGCAAGGGAAACCTTTACCTTAGTGCTTGGTGCATTTCCTTTTACTCTCTCACTCACTTAATGCTAACTAAATAAGTAAAACTTTATGCTTATTTGCTTTTTGGCCAAATTGCTCAATATGCCCATTATTGAGTTTCTCTAGGCTTTCCATTTTTATTTGCTGTGTGTGTGTCCTCTGCCAGCACCTGAAAATTATACATTAATCATAAACTTGAAATTTAAATAAAGCTGTCATCTTAAGCATGTTTACTTGAAAGTTAATGGCATCAAAATCAGAGAAAGTACATTTTAGGAAGGAGGCTTTAAGATGAAATATACCATTACTTCTCATTTAGAAACTGAACCAAAAAATATAGATTGCCTCTGTTGAGACATGTAATTTGTCCTTCTTGTTTTCTGCACTAATATATTTCCCATCCACTCATCCACACACTCATCCACTCAACCATTGCTGTTATTGGAAGTCCACACAGGCTAGAAACAATTACAGAAGTTATCAAACTGTGAGTTGTTTACTGAAGGAAAGGTGACTAACCCCATGTATAAGAAGTGTTATGGGGGTAATGTGTGTGCATTTATTATATTAATGTTTATGACAGAAAAAGTAACCTTTGTTTTGTCCATCATTTGTGATGTTCACCTTTTTTTCAAACACACATTTGCCTTTCTGTTTTGGATAGAAATAATTATTTTGTTGTCTGAGTTTTTGCTACAACTTGTGGGTTAAGTTACTCAAGTAGACATTCCTGGTAGTTTCTGCTTTGTTTCCCCAGAATGTGCTATCTGAAATTCATTCATTCATTCTACTACTATATTCCTCAAAAGACATGTCTGACAATTTAACTGAAACTTCAACTAAAACAGATACTTAAACTAATTGGTTACAGGCAGAAGATTTTTAAAAAGCATTTTTTAAAAAGTGTAATTTTGTAATTTAGAATTTTTTAAAAAAACATATAACCAGGGAAAGGCAACAGCTCTACTGACAAGGTATTCCATAGTAGAGTGCTGTCACCCAGAAGGCTTGTTTCCTCATTAAAGTCTTCTTAGCCATTTTCTGTGCTGTGCAGTTTAAGAGGACTGGGTGTACAGACAGACATTCTTTGTTAGGTGGCCTCTCCGGCAGAAGGCCTTCCATCTTGTCAGGATTCAGTTTCATTAGTTTATAAAACTGTTCAGCCAAAAGGCACCCCAGGAATTATTGAAACCAATTCCTCCCTAAAGCAGGGAATGCACAGCTAAAGTATCTGTGATACATAACCATTCATTCTGGGATTGAAAACTTCCATGAGAGCGTCCACCACCTTCTGAAGCTATCCATTGTACAGTTTGAAAGTCTCTACCACCATGATTTTTTCCCCTAGGGTCTAGTTAAAATTTCCCAGTGTGTAATTGTTATGCCCAGACACTGGCCAAGCCAGTTACTGCACAAGAGGTAGGAGAGAGTTCTTACTTTTCAATCCAGAAGGTATAAGCAAAACCATAGTTGTGGGTAGCTGAGGTCAGGAGCCATTCTGTAGCAAACTGTAGATACGAAGATGTTCCAGGGATGTTGTCGGGGTCACAGGCAAAGGTTCAGGTTTTCCAAGATCAGATGTTCAGATAATGCAGTGTCGGGGTCCAAGATGGATTGGTCCAACAAGAGCTTCCCAGAAGATCCTTTCTTTTAAGGAGACTCAGGGCTCACTGCTGGTGGTGGTCCCTGGAGGTGTGTTCTACCCCTTCTTCATCTCAGCTGTAGATTTTGTCTTAAGAGAGCCCTGCTCCTTTCAGACTGCTGGGTTCAGCTTGGTCCTCCAGAGTGCTGACACCTGGTTCTCCTCTCAAGCCCCGATCAGCCTGACTGCCTTGGCAGCAGGCTCCAGGACTGGTGCCAGGTCCATCTCTTCATGCTCAGAGTCCGGATCTGGGCCAGCAGCAGCTTGAGGGACTGGCAGCAGATCCTCTTCAGACTCCAACTCCAGAGCCAGCAACATGCTGATGGGCCAGCCAACTGTCCTCCTCCTCCTCGCTCCCAAGATCCCAAGCCACAACAGTAATATGAACTCACTTACTTGAATTCTGTCTTCTTCTGGAGCTACTGACCACAGGTTTGCTCTGTCTTCCACATGACAACTCTTCAGATATTGGAAATTGGCTAACATGTCACCTTTCAGTCTTCTGTAATCTAAACACACCAAGATCTGGACATGTCCGAGCTTGTCAATATCCTTTTTCTTAAACTGTGGTGCTCAAAACTAGATGTGGAAGCCCCAACGTGTTTTTGCCTTTCCAGAATAAAACAAAGTTAATTTCTTTGAACTCTACTCATCTTGATGAAGTATAGACTTAGATTGCCTCCCCTCCCTGCACCACTTCAACTCATGTTTAGCTTGTAGTCTACTAACAATCCTCCATCATTTTTACACACACTCTTGACAAACTGGGTGTCACCTGTCCTACATTTGGCTGTCTGTTCTCTCCAAAATGCAGACATTTACATCTTTTTCTTATAAAAAGTCATTTTATTTCAGCCCAGTCCTCCAATCTCTTGAGGTCATTTTGCATCCTGATTCTGTCTTCTGAAGTATTAGCTGCCCTCGCTTTTTGGTGTCAACTGCAAATTTGATGTGCAATTTCTGTATTCCTCCACCTAAGTCATTTATAAACACTTTGAATATCAATGTGCCCAGAACAGAACCCTGAAGCTGCCTACTTATCATTTCTTTACATGATGAGGAGGTGAAGACTCTTTAAGTACACTCCATCAACCAGCTAAAAATTGAGCTATTAATAATATCATCTAGCAGGCATTTTGCAAGCTGGCCACAATATTATCATGGAGGATCTTGCTAAAAGCCTTGTTGAAATCAACATACACTACTTTGACATTATTCCTCTAATCTATGAAACTGATAAGTATATTCTGAAGAAAAAGAGATAAAATGGTTTACAAACCATGCTTTACTGAGTTTCGAGTGAGCACTGTAACCAGGCACTTCTTCCTTGCGCTTTCACCTCTTGTTCCATCACATTCTAATTTAAGTACCACTAAAATTACAGCTTCTAGTGAGTGAGAGTTACAGACTACATTTTGTTTGTTTTCATATTTATTGTGTTAAAAGACTAGCAGGTTCAACCGGCTCCACACAGTTTAGAAAAATCTTGGGCCCGTCCCTACCCTGGCCACAGTGGCTTAGGAGTTAAGATGCTGAGCTTTGATGACCGGAAGGTTAGCAGGTCAGCAGTTCAAGACCAAAGTCCGCGTGATGGAGTGAGCTGCCATCATCTCTCCCAGCTCATACCAACCTAGCAGTTTGAAAGCAAGAAATTGCAAGTAGATAAATAGGTACCACTTCAGCAGGAAAGTAACCATGTGCTCCAGTGTCTAGCAGTGCCTGCCAAATGATCATGGAAATGTCTTCATATGCAGATAGTGCTGGCTCTTTGACTGTAAACAGAGATGAATGCCATCTCCTACATCAGTGATGATGAATCTTTTAGAGACTGAATGCCCAAAATGCATCCAAAAACTCACTTATTTATCGTAAAGTGCCAGCACAGTAACAGGGTAAGAAGGAGAGTCTCCCATTGGGCTGCTGGGCAGCGGGGCGGGGTGAACTCTGTGCTGGGCAGAGGGAGGATGTGTTCCCATTGGGCTGTTGGGCAGAGGGGTGGGTGAATTCTGTGCTGGGGGAGGGAGGAAGTGCTCACATTACACTGCTGAGCAGAGGGATAGGGCAAACTATGTGCTGGGGTGACTGCACAGGTGCCCATAGAGAGGGCTCCAAGTGCCACCTCTAGCACGCATGCCATAGGTTTGCTACCACTGCCCTACAATCAGATGTGACTGGCTTTTGAGCAAGAGATACCTCTACCTCTACCTCTACCTCTACCATGATGATGGTTTTAACTCCCCCATCCCTTTGGTGTTCTTTCTCTCCCCTCACTCACCCAAAAGGTCTTCTCCCTTCATGCATCTACCTATCCTGGTGTTCCTTCTCTTGTACAAAACTATCTCTTTTGCTCATCCAGGCTCCTTTTTCATCATCCTACTCTTTCTTCTCAAGTACTCTCCAAGTAGTTACCTACTACTAAGAATTTTAAAAACAGATCATTTACTTTCCCAGATCTCAACAGTAGTTGAAATGGTGAGTTCTTAGTTGCAGTCAATCCAACAGTTCTCCATTCTGATATGTCTACTCATCTAGAGTTACCATATCTCAGGATTTGTCCTGAGATTTCAGGATTTTTGGATCATACAGACATCTAAAGGCAACTCACTTGAGAGAAAGGCCTCTTCTGGAAGGCTTTGAGGCTGAAGTAGACCTTGGTCTGCCCAAGCTTTCTGTTCCTACTCCAGTGCTTGCTGGGAGCTTTCTTTCTGAACAGAATGCTAGGCCAAGCTCAGTCTCAAAGTTTTCCCATTGAGGCCTTTCTCCCAGGTAATAATAATTTTGTGGCAGAAATTATTCTGGGTTGAAAGGGTTTTTGCAGAAGAAATTCCACTCAGGGAATGCCCAAATGAGGCTCCTTTTATGTCCCCAAGAGCCGGGACAGAGACAAGTGCTCAATCTGTCATGCAGTACCCGGGTCTTGAACTGCTGACTTGCCAGCCTCCCAGCTAACAAGGTAAGCTTCTTAACCCCTGAGCACTGCAGCCCTTTGTTCTCTCAGGTGAACCAAAATGAGACAACTCCTAGAATGGAGAATTATTGGATTTATAGTCCAAGAAATCTGAAAATCTCATCTTTACCTGTAATTATAAAAGTAACTAAACCTAACAATTATCTTGTTAAAGGAGTGAAGTTATCCCTCACTGCCAAGAATCCTATTAGTTAGTTACAGCACCATAAATGCAGTAAAGTAAATTGCAGTGATAAATTGTTTCTAATTAACACCTCACTGCTTGTATCTTTTATCACACACTAGTCATGTGAGCTGGTGCAGGATGAAGGATACAAACTGCAAGTTGTGAAATAGCAGCAGTTTGCAAATGTAATTTATGCTACTGCATTTCTTCTGGTGTAAATAATCTAACCTATAGGACAATGGTCACTAAAATAAATTTACAGGCTAGTATCCTGCTTCTTAGCTCTGCCACTGCAATGGGAATTAGTGCTTCCCCTGCCTTTGATGATAAACAAGAAAATTGAAAATTTCACATCCAAGCCTGGTTTCCCTTTCTAAGTGCTTTGTTGTTCCTGTTTCCAATTGCTGCTAACTAATGTCTAATACTTAAATCTGTCTCAATTTAGGTTGCTTCCATTGCAGTAGAGAATGCATTTCTTCTGTGCACCCATTAATCACATCCTCATTAACTTAACTATTGCCAGGAGTTTCTTTACTTTTTCTTCTTCTGCTTCTTCTTTTGTAGAATTTTTTGTTGTTGTTCAGTCACATAGTTGAGTCCAATTCTTTGTGACCCCATAGACCATCATACACCAGGCTTCTCTATCTTCCACCATCCTCCACAGCCCACTCATATCTATGTCCATTGCATTGACAATGCCATCTATCCAGTGGTTGGTAGCAAAAAAAAAAAAAAATGCTACCACACTGTGGGTGGAGCCTATGTCATAGGTGGAGCCTATATCATGGGTGGAGCATACGTCATGGGCCATGTAGTCATGCCTGCCATATGGCCATGTATGCATCTGCAAACACAGGCAGCACTGGCTCTTTGGCTGTAAATGGAGATGAGCACTGCACCCTAGAGTCAGATATGACTGGCTTTTGAGCAAGGGAGACCTTGAACCACTTTCAGGGACAAAACTTGATTGGGTAGAACAGGGAGGTGGGCATGGTCACCCAATTTTGCTACACACCCACTGTCTGAAGGCCACCCAATTTTGCCCCCCCCCTGCCCAGAGGCAACCCAATTTTGCTACCCCCTCCCGGGGGGGTGCGAACCTGTTGGTGCCCACCACTGCATCTATCCACCTCATCCTCTAGTACCCCTTCTCCTTTTTACTTCTATCTTTCCCAGCATCAAGGCCTTTTCTAGTGAGTCCTCTCTTCTCATTTGTTGTCCAAAATACTTGCACTTCATATTTAGTATTTGTCCCTCCTATGAGCAGTCAGGGTTGATTTCCTTCAGGATTGACTGATTCTCCTTGCAGTCCAAGGTACCCTCAAGAGTCTCCTCCAGCACCAAATTTTGTTGTACTGTTATCATTGTACTGTTTGTGATCATACAATTGGATGGTGGGGGGTGGGGATGAAGGAAGAAACCTTTGTCAACAACTCTACCAGAGTTTGCCAGGGGAAAAACATTTATTATCTCCTTGCTACTCTGTAAAGAATTGTTTGATAGGACCAGACACCCAGAAATGATGCATCTCCAAAATAAATTGAAAAACAGGTTTATGTATATATAAGTGGTTTCTTGGAATTCCTTCCATTCAAGCACTTTAGTCATTCTATTTGAAATAGCCCAAAGCTAAGATGCTACCCACTCAGAAACTATGAAAATCTGTGCAATGCTATATACCACTCCATGCTTTATCAACCCATTCACTGCCTCGTTTTAAAAATGTACAAACCAAGACCAATCAATTCCATGGAACATTCAATATATGCCTGAGATGGCTGGGTATAGATTTGATAGAGGTATGGACACTAAAGAGACAAAATTGGAAATTATAAGCAAAGATGCATGCAACCCTATGGGCTATTGTCCTCCAGGCACCTCTGTCCTCCACCATCCTCCTCAGCCTGCCCAGCTCTGTGCCCACTGCATCACAATACCATCTAGCCATCTCATTTTTTGCTACCCCCTTGTTCTTTTGCCCTCCACCTTTCCCACCATCAAGGCCTTCTCAAGTGAATCCTCTCTACTCATTTGATCTCCAAAGTACTTCATCTTCATCTTTACTATTTGACCTTCTATTTGTTCTCTTCACTCTCCAGGAGACTCTCAAAACTCTCCTCCAGCACCACATCTCAAAGGCATTTATTCTTCTGTGCTCAGCTTTTCTAATGGTCCAGCTCTCACAACCATACAACAGTAAATTACCTGAACATCTGGATGAACCTCAGAACAGGCTTACCTGTATAACAGTCTTATCTATAGTCTCAATCATGCAAACAGATTGTTTTTTCTTAAGACATTGGCAAAATCCAGTAGCAACTAGAATTATGACCACTGAATCAGTTGAGATTTGGTAAACCAAATGTTCTTTAAGTTGTGATGATTCAAAGAGACTATTCAAAAAACTCCAATACTATTTCAGTTGTGACTTCCTAGTGCAGTTGCCCTAACACACATCAAATTTTACAATATGTTTTTGGCCATTGTGATATTTGTATATGTGCTCGTATCCATTCAAGTACTAGATCTTTTCTTTTCCCTCTGAATTTTTTCTTTAGTAAACTGTATGTGACATGTTGAGGTTTCTTGTGATATGCATTCTAGGCTTTGCCCTGAATCTTTTTCCTGTTTTTTCTCTCATTTTTTAAAAATTGCTTTGCTTAGTAAATCATAACACCTAGCACACTATTAATTCCATTTGGTCCTTTCAACGCACTGCTCTGCTAAATTAAAATCATTTTTGAAAGCAGAAGAAAATCCAATATTTAACAGATCAGTATACATGACTTGGTGGCACACTAATTAATTTGTCTCCATTGTGCCTGTAACAACTGCTTTGTTCTCTTTTCTTGTATGGATTAAAACACAGGAGGATTAGGAAAGCAAACACAAGTTACTTCTTACTGATAAAGAACACCAGTCAGACCAAACATAATGTAGACAATTAGTGATAAACAAAGCAGAGAAGTCAGCATCCTCTTCAATGACAACAAAGGTTCTTAGCTTGACTCCTGTTCCTTACCTTTGTTTAATAAGGCCCTGTTTACTAGGTGAATTTCATCAGGTACAATTAATAGCTTCTGAGTCTATCTAAAGATTATGAGGGTAAAAGAGGAGGGTGCAAAAGTTGGCTTGAAACGCAACATCAAAAAATCAGCATCATGGCATCCACCCCCATCACGCCCTGGCAAATAGAAGAGGAAGAAATGGAAGCAGTGACAGACTTTACCTTCTTGGGATCTAAAATCACTGCAATTGGTGATTGGAACCATGAAGCAAAAATACACTTACTCCTTGGGAGGCAACTGATGACAACCTAGGCAGCATAATAAAAAGTAGTGTCCATATAGTTTAAAGTGATGTAACATATGACTGTGAGAGCAGGACCATATGAAAGCCTGAGCACAGAAAAATAGATGCCTTTGAACTGTGGTGCTGTTGCAGACTTCTAAGAATCCCATGGACTGCAAGGAGATCAAATTAATTAATCCTAAAGGAAATCAATCCTGACTACTCCTTGGAAGGACAGATACTTGAAGCTGAAGCTCAAATACTTTGACTATCAAATGAGAAGAGAGAACTCACTGGAGACAGCCCTGATGCTAAGAAAGATCAAAGGCAAACAGAGAAGGGGACAGCAGAGGATGAGATAGCTAGACAGCATTGTTGACATGGTGGGTATAGATCTAGGGAGACTCCAGAGGATGGTGGATGACAGAGAAGCCTGGCATGCTGTGCCCCATGGGGTCACAAAGGTTCGTATTCCATAGTGTGATGGAACAAATAACAAAGAAATAGCTCATGTACTATACAGTATATATGTGAAACTGAATAGAGCACTTGTCTTCTTCTTTGCTTCCTCTTTTATTCTAGAGCATTAACGTATTATATGGGACTACTGAGTTGATAAATTGGCTTTGTCTCACTCAGAATGAAATGTGACATTGTTTACCAAAAACAGCTTGCCTGTTAGGAGGAGTGCTGCCTGAACCTGATCTGCAACTTGCTAATCTTTGATGCAGTGCTTGGAAGAGACATACAGTAAAACACCAGATAACGATTGGATTGGATAACACTAAAATTGCATAACGTTGGGGAATTCGAGGCAAACATTTGGATCGGATAACATTATGTTAACCATTATGTTAACGTTATCCGATCCATCAGATAACCTAACTATTTCTGAGGCTAATGTTTGCCTCAACTTCTCTGAGGTGTGGCTGTGACTCACCAGTTTCTCTTGGGAGAAAGGGAGGGGGCTGCCTGCTCTCTTTATCTCAAGCTTGCAACATTTAAATAACAAAAGCTTGCAAAACTAGTCTGACTAGTTTAGCAAAGCAAAGCAAAGCAAAGTAAAAGCAGACATGGTGTGGGGGTGGGGACTATTTAAATATGTTCTGACTCCAATTTAAAAACTTACAAACCCCAAATGTATAACAACATGCAGAGTTGCCATTTGGAGCCTTGTGCACAGGAATCAGTTTTAAAAGCTAACAGCAAGGGTACCCAAATTTTTCCAGCCACGGGCCAGTCACGTCGTTCATGGGTGCCCAAACTACAGCCTGTGTGCCAGATCTGTCCCTGACACTAATTCATCTGGCCCGTTCCACCGTTGCCCATGACACCAATGGATTCCTGTGCACATGGCTCCAGATGGCCACCTTGCATGTTGTTAAATGGTGGCATCCATTTTGGGTCCTGCTTCTAACTGTTAGCCAGGGGTGCTCAAACTATGGCCTATGGGCCGGATCCAGCCAATAACACCAGAAGTGGAAGTAAAACTCACACAGCTTCTGGGAGTGACAATGGTGGAACGGGCCAGATGAATTGGTGTCAGGGCCAGATCTGGCACACAGGCTGTAGTTTGAGCACCCATGAACCACGTGACTGGCCCATGGCCTGAAATGTTCAGGCACCCCTGCTGTTAACAAGGCTTCTGGGCCGGATCTGGCCCATGGCACCAATCTATCTGGCCCACACCACCCTCATCACTCCTGGAATTGAGGGTGAAGCAGGCTGGATGAATTGGTGTCAGGGCCGGATCTGGCTCATAGGGAGTAGTTGGGGCACCAAGGAACCACATGACTGGCCAGTGGCCTGAAATGTTTGGGCACCCCTGCTGTTAATAGCGCATGGGCCAGATCTGGCCCATGACACCAATGGATACCTGTGCTCATGGCTCCAGATGGCAACCTTGCATGTTGGTAAATGGTGACATCCATTTTGGGTCCTGCTTCTATTTGTTAGCCAGGGGTGCTCAAACTATGGCCTATAGGCCAGATCCAGACAATGACACCAGAAGCGGAAGTAAAACTCACACAGCTTCTGGGAATGGCAATGGTGGAACGGGCCAGATGAATTGGTGTCAGGGACAGATTTGGCACACAGGCTGTTGTTTGGGAACCCATGAACCACATGACTGGCCCGTGGCCTGAAAAGTTTGGGCACCCTTGCTGTTAGCTTTTAAAACAGATTCATGTGCACAAGGCTTTGCTTTGCTTTGCTAAACTAGTCAGACTGGTTTTGCAAGCTTTTGTAATGTATTTACCCTTTAGACAAAGGTTTCAGCAGGTTTCCTTGACTTTCCCTTGAAGCCTCTGTTGCTTATCTCTATGGAGTTAACATTATCTGATCCATCTGAATAGGATTTTAATGTTATCTGGTGCATGCATCAGATAAGGTTAAAATCGGGTAAAGTTAAGACTTGAGGAACCAAGTCTTAACTTTATCTGAGGTATTACTGTATGCTGTGTGTAGCCCAGATTAACCTGTTTCTCTCAAAGTGTGAGTATGGGTAGGCCAATTATTTTTGTTATTTTATGTGTATGTATTTCCCTTGAATGTTCATAAATATGCCTCTGTACTTTGCTCTATAATTTGGGGAAATATTTTGTAAGTTTGCCAAATTTCTTGCCTTTTGTATTCTTTACTATATTTTCTTTCTTCTTATTTTTAAAAAAACCTTTCAGTGAACTGTTCAGATTTACGCTGCAGAGCATTGTGGTACTAAAAGTCTTGCCCTGACCAGCTGCTGGAGATTTTGTTGTTCTTTTATTGGCTGTGTTGGCAGTGATATCCTTGAAAGGTAGACCTCTTGCTTCCCAAAGCCTAGCCTTGTAGTTTTAGTTCATTTTGAGCTAAACAAACCATGGGCTACACACTATTTTTACAACCAGAGGTAGATTTTTTCTCATTGTCATGGTTAAGGTGCACAGTCCCAGGGCACAACTAGAAGAAGGAAATGATAAACCACTTCTGAGTACACTCTAAAAAAAACCTTGAAAAGGTCACAAAAAGTCACAGAATTATGATGGCACAAAATTATTATTTAACTGGCTGGATATTTCAAGGGTTTAGGTAACTGGCTGAGGAGCGAGAAGTTGGGAGTTTGATTTCCTACTGTGCCATCTGGGAGAACAGCCAGCCTGTGCACTAATGGGTAAGTTTCACAGTCCTAGGGCACCCCCAGACTTCTGTATGCTGTCCACCCAAAAAACCACAAATTTATTTATTTATTTATTTATTCAGATTTATATTGCCGCCCACTCGCCGAGGCGACTCAGGGCGGCTTACAGTTGAAACAGCAACAGTACAGTAAAAATCATAAAATACAACCTCACAAATCAGCCAAAGCAGAACACAGACTAACTCCTCTCAGGCCGTTGTTGTTGGCCCAGAGGAGTGGGCAAGGTCCTCAGCTGCCTGCCAGGCCATGGAATCTTCTCCCCCAGGCCATTGGTGTGGGCCCAGAGGATGGGACGATGTTCTCAGCTGCCTGCCAGGCCATGGAATCTTCTTCCTCAGGCTGTCATTGTGGGCCCAGAAGATGGGACAATGTTCTCAGCCGCCTGCCAGGCCATGGAATCTCCATGAAATAGGATTGCCATAAATCTGAACTGACTTCATGGCACATAATTATTATTTTTATATTGGAAACTGTTTATATTTAAATGCTAGAATCAGAATACAGTGAGGAGTATCATGGTACTGCAATTCTCAGTGACACAGGCTTGATTGGCAATAACCTATTATGATTTGTCAGCTGTTACTCATATCCAAGCATACATTTTTCCTGGAAGTCATTGTCTCCATTGATGGATGTGTCTCTGATGACTCAATAAGCAGATCCTGGCATGAAACATGCGATCACACACATTACACTGAATATATGGTGGAGGGCATGGTTGAGTTTGAGTTTGATGAAGCTTCTGTGCTTATCACTTAGCCTCTTCATATCTGCAGCATTCTCCTCCAAAGTGATCGGTAGCAGCAGATATGGTTTGGCACCAATGTGGGTGATCTACAGCTACTGCCTCCTGGGTTTGTGAGTTTATACCTGACACCTTGATGGTTTTTTAAGCTGGCCTTTATAATGCTTCAAATGAGCTCCATGAGCTCTTGTACCAGAGCTAAGTTCCCCATAAAGAATTTAATGAGGAAACATGGAACCGTCCACACAGCGGACATGCCCCATCCATCTAAGACGATGGCCTAGGATGGAAGCTTCACTGATATTTACATGTGCCTTCTCAAGAACTGTGGTAATGGTGACATAGTCATCCTACTTGATGTTCACAATGGACCTTAGCTTATGTTGGTGAAAGCACTCATAGAGGGTCCGTTTCACAGCCATACTATAATGTTGGAATAACAAGAGCTTGGTATACCATTAGTTTTGTATGAACTGTTAAATCTTTGTTCATGAAGACCAGGTGTAACAGATGACCAAAACCAGAATAGGGAGCATTTAATCTGTTAATCACATCCTGTTAACAGGTGCAGTTTTTAGACAGGATGCTACCAAGGTAAGAAATCTGGTCTACCTGTTCCAGTGTCAAATCTGAGATGGTAATACTGAACTCTGGAAGGGCTGTCCTTGGGGCAGGTTGTGCAAGTACCTTGGTTTTCTGAGCATTTATGTTGAGGCCAAAATGATCACATGCATTCTTGAAACAGTTGACTGACTGTTGCAGCTCCTCCGGTGTGAGAGCAGGTGATGCAGTATCACTGACATATTGCATTTCCATTATCCTGTTAACACTGGTTAGTCTTTGGGAGCATAGTCTAGTCAAATTAAAGAGTCCTCCATTGAAGAGGTATTTAATCTCTATGCCTGTGTTGTTATTAGATCTTTCATACTGCATGGCAGCCAAGTAAAGAGCAAAAAGGCTTGGAGCAAGTACACAGCCCTGCTTTAATCCGTGGGTGATTGGGAAGGTATCTGATATGCTGTTTTGATGGAGAACCCTCCCAGATATTCAATCATGGACCAATCTACAAAAGGCTCAGGGCAACCAAAGCCCTATTGTGATTAAGCAGCCCTTAACAGCAAACATGAAACATATTATGGCCTTCTCTATGGCTTTCATCTCTTACAAACCCACATGTTTTTAGTTCATGAATAAGTATTTTCAAAGACCTTTATTTGAATTGCAGTCAGTGTGAAACTGCAGGTTTCTTTTC
Source organism: Furcifer pardalis (assembly GCA_030440675.1). NCBI lineage: Eukaryota > Metazoa > Chordata > Lepidosauria > Squamata > Chamaeleonidae > Furcifer > Furcifer pardalis. The sequence goes on from CP126892.1 coordinate 97,489,485, forward strand.
AGTTGTAAAGGCCATAGTTTCCTAGGAACAATTTGTCCCTCCTTCCATAGGAATTCATTTCAGTGAGGAAGGTACCTCCTAACCCTGCATTCTTTTATGCAAAGTAACCATGCGGGAATTGGCTCTTTGTGGATGTTTTCTCCATGAAAATAAAACCCTAGGAACAATTTTCATTTATCAATTTGTTTTTGTTATCCTTGTTGGGAATAGTTTCCCAAAAGATTAATAGAACACTGTTGAACACCAGGAGGAGCTTCCTAATGGAAAGAGCTATTCAACAGTTGAATGGAGTGTGCTTCCTGTGCTCATTTATTTACTTTTCAATTACCGGTTGTAAAAAACTGTAAAAGAATTGCAATCAAAATCTTCTATCTATCTTCCTGCCTATTATGAATCTCATGATGTCTTGGTCCTTCTTGATGCATCCCAGTACATCTTTTTGAGTAATCCTCTCAGTTTAAGAAATTTCAAACATTTTGCAGCAAGTCCACATTTCAGGAACTCTACAAAAAGGACCTCGACACTCCTGATAATAGCAATGATGAAGAAATTGAACTTGAGCCAGACATCTTAGAGAGTGAAGTCAGAAAGGCCCTAAAAAGCACTGCAAACAACAAAGCCAGTGGAGATGATGGTATTCCAGTTGAATTTTTCAAAGCCCTAAAAGATGATGGAATCAAATTATTACATTCTATATGCCAGTAGATTTGGAAAACACAACAATGGCCACAGGATTGGAAAATATCAGTATGTGTTCCAATCCCCAAAAAGGGTAATGCCAAAGAATGTCCAAATTATCGAACAGTTGCGCTCATCCCACACGCTAGCAAGGTGATGCTCAAGATAATACAGGATAGACTGCAACAGCATGTGGAGAGAGAATTACCAGAAGTGCAGGTGGGTTTCAGAAGAGGCAGGGGGACTAGAGACCACATCGCCAACATACGTTGGATCATGGAACAAACAAAGGAATATCAGAAACAAGTCTACTTCTGTTTCATTGACTACAATGACATTGACTGTGTGGACCAAAACAAAATGTGGCATGCAATTAAAGAGAATGGAATACCAGAACACCTTATATACCTCATGAGAAATCTGTACATGAATCAAGAAGTAACAGTAAGGACAGAATACGGAAGGAAAGAGTGGTTTGGAATAGGAAAAGGAGTAAGACAAGGCTGCATTTTGTCACCCTGCTTATTCAACTTATACACAGAGCACATAATGTGCAATGCAGGGATGGAGGAATCAAAATTTGGGATCAAAATTGCTGGGAGAAATATAAACAATTTGAGATATGCAGATGATACCACCCTAATGGCAGAAAGTGAGGAGGACTTAAAAAAGCTCCTGATTAGGTTGAAAGAAGAAAGTGCAAAAGCTGGCTTGAGACTCAATATCAAGAAAACCAAGATAATGGCAACAGGCCTTATCAGTCCCTGGAAAATAGATGGGGAAGAAGTAGAAGCAGTGACAGATTTTACTTTCTTAGGATCAAAGTTCACTGCAGATGGTGATTGCAGCCATGGAAATAAAAAGGCGACTGATTCTTGGGAGGCAAGCAATGAGAAACCTGGAGAACATAGTGAAAACAAAAATTCATCTAGTCAAAGCAATGGTATTCCCTGTGGCAATGTATGGTTGTGAGAGCTGGACCATTAGGAAAGCTGAGCGGAGAAGAATAGATGCCTTTGAGATGTGGTGCTGGAGGAGAGTTTTGAGAGTCCCCTGGACAGCGGAGGAGAACAAATAGGTCAATTTTTAACAGAAATCAACACTGACTGCTCTCTTGAAGGTCAAACAGTAAAGATGAAGCTAAAGTACTTTGGACATCAAATGAGAAGAGAGGATTCACTTGAGAAAGCCTTGATGCTGGGGAAGGTGGAGGGCAAAAGAAAAAGGGGGCGGCCAAAAATGAGATGCTAGATTGCATTACAGACACAATGGGCACAGAACTGAGCAAGTTGAGGAGGATGGTGGAGGACAGAGGTGCCTGGAGGACAGTGGTCCATGGGGTCGCAAAGGGTTGGAATCGACTGTGCGACTGAACAACAAAAAGTCTTTTCATATGCATTGAAGAAAACTTAAGGTTGGCCAACGACAAGCTAAGAAAGTGGCTTCATTTTGGCAGTCTAGGGTTTGATCAGGACACCAAAGAAGAATATCTTTTCATTGTTTAGTCTGCTTTTTAGAGAATGATTCCATGCCATACAGGCTGACTAAGAATACACAGCATCCTACAATACAGATTCTCAAAGCTATTCTAAAGGGGGAAAGGGTAACATTACAATCTTCATCTGAAGGGTGCCATTGTAGTCCATCATTAGTCTGACTTTTATTCCATGGCTGTGCTCCGGGTAGGCAATCAAATTTCACACTACTATTTATTAGTACCAATATTCTTTATTAGCAATGCTCATTATTATTACTCATGGTTAGTTACACTTATAGGTAAAGGTAAAAGCCTCCTTTGCTCGAAAGCCAGTCATATCTGATTCTAGAGTGCAGTGCTCATCTCTGTTTATATCCAAAGAACCAGCACTGTCTGTGCCTACAAATGTTTTGGTGGACATAGGGCAGGCATTACTAGAGACTGGAGTGCATGGAATGCTGTTACCTTTCCTGCTGAAGTGGCACCTATTTATCTACTTGCAAATTCTTGCTTTCAAACTGCTAGGTTGGCAGGAGCTGGGACAGACAACGGGCACTCACTCCATTGTGCAGCACTCAGGTCTCAAACTGCTGACCTAATGTTTGTTAAGCTCTTTGTCTTAACCACTAATTCACCACAAACTGCAATTACATTTAGAGGCAGCCTTTTAAAATTATATTTATATATTGCATTTCCCCAGTGCATACATGACCACATACATGTGTTTCCTCCTTTACCCAGTGGTGGGATGTCAAAAAATTTACTACCTCACCGTGACATCATCACAGTATGGGCGGAGCTGACATCATGACATCATGATGTCGTGGGTGGGGCTAAATAAAATAAAATAATAAAATAAAATAAAAATAAGCACACACGCACGCACACACACACACACACCTCATAAATAAATTAAATAAATAAATAAATAAATAATACATTAAAATACATCCACCCACCCAAACACCCACCCACCCCAAACACAAACCCATCACTTACCTGTTAGTATAAGTGCCTGGGCAGCACCATGTTGCAAGATGGATATGGTCTTCGTACCGGTTCTCTAGGATAATATGCCTTAATGTAAATGTAAAACAGCTGTACCTCCTTAAGGGTTCCCCAATTGGAACAGCACAGGTGTAGCTTATTGATGAGGGAACTCCAAGACTTTGCTTAAAAACCCCAAGCCAGGTCGCCAGGCCTTTTTAGGAACTGTGGTAGTACGTCAGTAATGTGTATTAAATACACATTAAAATACACACAGACACACCACATCCAAAGATGAGTCACTTACCCTGGGGAGCAGGCTATAGGGAGCTTCAGGCTAGCAGCTTCTCTTCCTCCTCCCCGCTTGGGAGGACAGCAAGGAGGCTGTGCATCTGCGCCAAGTACTGTAGGCGTGCATCCACACCAAGTGCTTGGCGCGCATGTGCAGTGGGGGAACCAGTGAAAAGGTATTCCCCGAAGGTGGTTCCCCCAAAAGCTGCTGCCGGTTCTCCAGGACATTGGGAAAAGTTACTACCAGTTCTGGCGAACTGGTGCTAACCTGTTACATCCCATCACTGCCTTTACCCCATTTTATCTTCACAATCGTAAGGTAAGTCAGGATGAGAAGGAACGATGGATCTGGTGACATTTACTGCTTCATGGCTTATTTATTTATTTATTTATTTATTTATTTATTAGATTTATTATCCCACCCCAATCAGACGAACCTGACTCTGGGCAGCTTACAGTAAAAGAAAAAGATTATCATTGGAGACCTAGATGCAGATTTCTCAAGTTCTACTCCGAAATTGTTAGCACTATCCCACTCTACTTCTGTTAGTAATAATCTTGCATGCACAAACACTGGGTACCAAAGAGAGTGGACTTCCTTTGCCACTAACTTAATTGGCAAAGTTCTTTTCCTACCTCAAAAAAGCAGTGGAATATAAAGAGATAATATGTGCAGCCTGAAGATGAGTAGCACCCCAATGGTGATGGGTGCACCGTTTATACTTTCATTTTTCTTGTTTGTTTTTAATTATTATTATGTTTGTTTGGTATCTGTAGAGTGAGAAGAAGGTATAGCTGGGTATCCAGGTAAGTTAAAATGTAGCAAATTTATTTTTGTTTGTTTTTTATGTAAAAATCTTTAAATAAAAATATATTTTTTAAAAAAACCTTTGAAAGCTGCTGTAATTTGGACTTGACAAAACTGATTTAGGCAGGACAATGGTCTGACTTAGTAAAAGAAGCCATGTATCTTCCTATAACTTTTACAGAATATCTCAGTTTATTTCAATTTGGAAAATGTTAGCATATATGACCCATTGGGATTCCCCCAGGAATTATCTCATTTTTTCCATTTCCAATAATAAAGTTGACTTATAACAGGACCAGTGAACTATGAAAAGTAGCTATGGCCCAAGGAGAGCCACATAAATCTATGGCTGCCTCTGCCTTTAGAACATATATCATAACAAGGCAATGTGGATTGTGATAGGGAAAAATTCAATTCCTCATCTATGTAATAAAACATTGCATGTAATAAATAGACATAGCTAATAAAAATGTTCTTTTCCCACCTCTGGTATTTGAGGCAACCCTTTCTTCCAGTTTGTTTTCTTGTTTCCATTGTTGATAGGGTTTTTTTTCTTCTGTGTGATGGTGACTCCAATTTTTCCTTATGTTTCTTCTGATGGTAACTGCAGATTGTAACTGTAAGTAAAAGGTGACTTTTTGTCTACTTCAAATATTTCTAGAGCAATTTTACCATACGAAATGCTAGTTTGTGTGCAAAGAGAGAGAGGTGGGTGAGACTGAGTTGATCTCTGTGTTGTTGTTGTTGCTTTCCTACCTCATATTTTGCTAACGAGAGGGAATAACTAAAAAGAAAAAAAATCCCCATCTCTTCTCCTCTTGAATTCCTATTGTCTGTGCCCTACCCAAATTTAGCCACTCTACCCAACCAGGTAATCAACAGCCAAATTCATGCTTCTACTGTGATCATGTTCAGCATGACCCCAGCTGTCCATTAATATCAGTTGGATATGTTATACTTATATGTTCCACTGTATTTGAGATGAGATTAGTTGAGGTACAAAGCTGACAAATTACACAGCAATCTTTGACGTTTCAACTGGGAAGTAATTTCATGGACTGATGCTAGGACGTAATCTGCCTAGGTGCCTAATATTGTGGTTGGTCATGCTTTCACATTTCTTTTAATACATAAGGGGAGGGGATTGGTAATCTTTGAAAAAGAAATCAAACTTTAAAGCCACTTTGTATGCAAATGTTTTGTTTGGTTGGCTGGATAGCTCAGTGAGTTAGGCATCTGGTTGTAGAGCAAGAGATTGAGAGTCCAAACTCCCCACTGTCTTTCCTAGATGAACAGCCAGTCTGTATGGCCCGGGGCAGTCCCAGAAGAAGACTATGATAGACCACATTTGAGTACTCTGTACATAAAAAACACCAAGAAAGGCCACGTAGATCAGAATTAACTTATAAGTGCATAATCATTATTAATTGTATGCAAACTGTTGAGTCTAGCTGTCTGAAATTTGGCATGTTTATCTCCCTCCTTTTGATTGATTGTGTGTTCAAAGTTTATGTACATTGACATGAAAACAAAATAGTTACAGCATTTTAGTTTTCCAGTGCAGGTCAGTGGGAGAGATACAATTTGATTTCTGACCTGGAGCACAAACCGAATTGGGGAGAGCATCTATCAGTTTGGAACAAATCAGTGAACATTCCTGAAATGGCCTCCAAATCAGATCAGATGACCTGTGCACAGAACAAAGGAAAATGAAACTGAACAAGCCAGGTTTGGTTCAATTTCATTTTCATCTGGGAACAAATGCACACCCAGACATGTCTACAGAGGCTTGAAGACTACATTTAGATTAAATGAGGGTGGAAGGAATTCTTATTAACCTACTAGACCTGTTGGTCTGTGGTCTGAGCGAGGGCAGGCTTGTTCGGTTACTTCAAGGAGGGGGTGATCACCTATGCCAAATGACAGACTCCCCCCCCCCCCAAAAAAAAGCAGTCTGATTTATGATTTTGTATCTCATACAAACTTCAGATCTTTCTAATATCCCAGGTACAGTTTCATGGAGGCACAGTTCCAAGCACATGATTTTGCTCTCTTCCTTGTTTCCTCACTAGTTGCCAAGCTGTGGATATGGAAAACAGCAATGCTTGTAATAAATCATAATAGCAAGATATTGCTTCCCACCTACCAGGAATTTTTTAAAAATGTACTCCAGCCCATTATATAGCATTTACCTCGGGAGTGAATCAGAACATTGGCAAGTAGCCAAAAATAACTGAATATATATTGCCTTTTTTAACAGGAGGGGAAAAATCTTGAAATAAGAATAATCTTGCTTCGTGATGGAGAAATTCCCTAATATAGAACTCACAGTTCCATACACAAATATATTTATGGTCACAGAGTTATTAACATGAGTGTGAATGCTGTTGTTCTGTCTCCCAGGAATAGCAATAGCTAGAAAAAGTGTTCCCTCTTTCTCAATGCCTATAACTTGTGCGCTGTAATATTTCTACAAATGAGGAAGACAGTAGGGTCTTCTTCTTCCTTCATGTCCTGATCAAACCCTGGGCTGCCAAAAGAAAGCCACTTTCTTCACTTTGTTGTTGCCCAAAACCAAATCCTCATCAATGCATGTCTCTGGCAGAAATTGACAGACCAGTAAATGAGCCAAAGGATTCTGTATCTCTCCACCTTCACACCATGTGTTGTTGTTCACCAGCAGCCATGCAGACTTCAACTGCTGTATTCAATCCATTTTGCTAAATATATATATTCAATAACCTAAGGGGGAAATGCTGCTTTGGAGTTATTAGGCATTGAATGCTCTTGTATAACTCAGGCAATGGATGACCTTCCATGGGTTTTATCCTTTAGCTCACAAAATTACCCTAGAAGGCTGGTATTTCATAATCAACATCTTGCAGGGATATATAGAAAAAGAACTTATCTAGCATTTAATATTCAACAAGTCTCATGTCTCATTGAAAGAGCTGAAACCACCTCCCCATTTATAAGGGGATGGGGCGGACTGGCAGCATACACAAGACTCAGTCCACCAGCATTAGCCGTGCTTTTTGGGGACAGAGCACATTCACAAACTACTATTTTAAAGACTTCATTATCACTGTCTTGGCTATCATGTGGAGGAAAACACAGGTCCAAATGTCTCTTTGGCAAATAAATGCCTATGGTATAAGATGTTCTCAGTCTAACTTGCACCACAGAATTGTTGGTTTGATTAACATTATAGCTGGAAGGAGCAATGGGAGAGAAGGAAGTGAACAGCCTTGTAGCACTGCCTGAATATCAAAGCCAAAGTTAGTACAAGGAACAACATCATCAGAAAAATCATAAACTACAAATGGGGAACTCAACCATCCACACTGCATACATCAGCTTCAGCCCTGAGTGTCTCTGCAGCAGAGTATGCTGCTCCAGTATGGAGTACATCCCCACACACAAAACAAATTGACATTGCTGTTAATGAAGCCGTATGTATAGTGACATGATGTCTCAAGCCTACACAGGTTGAGAAAATATACTCTCTTTTTTTTATCCACTTACCTAAGATCAGGAGAGAAGTAGCAGCAGATGCTGAGAGAACTAGGCAAGAGAATGACCCTAGACATCCTCTGAATGGATATGAGCCTCAAGTCGGACAGCTCAGATCCAGGAAGAGCTTTATGGCAAGAACAAACATTCTTGAAGATACGCAAGAGGAAAACCAAATTAGAAGATGGAGGAAGAAGCTCACTGGACAAGGAACAACACTAAAGGAGGATATGGCTGAGGAATTCAACCTCCCCTACATCACTTAGAGGGCACTCAATAAGCTGAGGGTCGGAGTCCCTAAGTGTTAGATCAACATGCTCAAGTGGGGGTTGTTGGCAGACAACAACGTGCTGTGTGAATGTGAAGAAATTCAGACTCCAGCTCATCTACTGCCAGAAACTGATCCAGACACCTGGATCATGAATTTTCAAACTCCATAAAATTATTTAATTCCAGTGGAAAGCAAAACAAGAAGGCTGTTGTTTCTTTCCTCATAGAGGGCTAAGATTACTATCAATAATTTACACAGATGACCTACACAAAACTAGTTATGAATTCAAACAGGCAGACACTCTAGTGATCTTTCCAAAGAGGAGGGAGGGGAGGGAGAGAGAGAGAGAGACTGGGAAGTTGTTAAAAAAGATTAAAACAACCTACCAGAGGCTTCAGATCCTTCAAAGGAGCCATGTTCTTTGTGTTAAATAAGTTAAAGTATTATTTCATTAATTTGCAAAATAATTGATTCTGAGCCTCTTTCTTTTTACTTGTTGAAAACATCAAAAGATACCTCACCCTCCTATGTATGAAAAATAATAGATTCACATTCTTGCATAACACATATAAGATTAGTAGGACAAATGCTGAAGGTGTAGCTCAAGTAATTTGGCCACCAATGAGAAGAGAGGACTCCCTGGAGAAGGCCCTGATGCTGGGAAAGAACCTGGCAAGATGTGGTCCATGGGGTTGCAAAGAGTCAGACTCAACTGTGTGACTGAACAACAACAAGAGGTCTATATAGATTTGCTGTATGAAAGTTTAGGTCTCTTAACTTCAATAATTCTCCAATAATTCCCTAGTAAGAGATCTTGGAGTTCCACGCCATGGACCATGCCTACACCTACACCTGGTCTTTTCTTGGAGAATGTTTGCTGTTTATGACCAACATCCTGAGGTTAATGTACCAAAAAGGAAGCTGATGCTATACTTTCTGTGTGTCATAGTTCTTTCAGAGGTGCCTTGTATAGATCCAAAATGGCAGCAATGTTACTACTTTAAGTAAACACCATGGTAGCCTTCTTGCTTTTACAGTAACAACAGAATGCACGCGCGCCGAAATAAGATATTTTGGCGCGCACTTTGCTCGCACCCATTCCCGGGGCGAGACGGACTGGCGGCAATATTATGGGTGGAGCCAGACTGGGTATATAAAGCATTGTCGCCCGTTAGGCGACCTCTTTCGCTTTCGAAGCGTCAAAAGCCGTTTTTTCCCTTTTCCTCCCTCGTCCTCCGCTCCTACTTACCTTCGCGTAGGTCGATAATTTTCTTTCGATTTGGCGCTTTGGTCTGTGGGATTGGTTCCTTTTCTTTGGCGATTGGAGGCGATTAATTTTCGGGATGGCTCCCAAGCGTCCGCGGCTCGTGCGGTCCCCGCCTACGGGCCATGTTACCCGGTCGGGGTGTGCGCCGATCCCGTGGGGGCTCGCTGCCGCCCAGCAGGGCTGCCTCGCAGCCCAGCTTTTCTGAGGTGGCGGCCAGGTCGACCCTCTTGAGGGAGCGGCGGGACTGGCCACCGCGACTCCCTCCGCGCCGCGTGTGGCGCGCCGGGCTCGCGCGCATCCTATTTCAAGCGAAGATTTGTCTTCGCTTCTTCGTCGCATTGAGGACCTCGAGGCCGCGCAGCCGGAGGACCGGGCTTGTCCGCCTGGGGCTGCGTCTGCCGCGGGTGCGCCGCGGTCTCCGGTGCCTGCGGAGGGGGAGCGTCATCCCCCACCTGCTCCTTCCGAGCCTGGCACTTCTGCGCCACGGCCCCCGTTGTTCAGTGCTCCGGACCCGGGTGAGTATGCGGTTCAAAGCATGCCTGCGGCACACACTTTCTCCAGCACTGGGCCTTGCTGTCCACAGTCTACTTGGCCTTGGCCAGCCAGCCTGCCTTACCCCACGCAGGTGCCTCTTCCGCCCGGCCCTGTTGGCCCTTTGTGGCCCGCCCCTTACCCCAGGTGGGGCGGGGTGGGGCGCCTTCCACGGCTGCACCCGCTTTTCCAGCCCCATGCTGGCCCGCCTATTCAGTCGGTGACACTGGGTATAACTCGGTTCCTGCTTCTGCCTTGCCTTTTGGCGATCAGTCCCTGCCTTTGGGCGATCATTTGCTGCCCACTACAAGGGCCAAGATTTGGAGGAGGGAATACGTTGATATATTCAGCTTGCTCAATAGGGATTCTGAGAAGGGCGACAAGGAAAAGGAGGATGAGGTGGACAAGGAGCAGGCAAAGCGCAAGAAGCCTCCGTGCACGTGGGCCAATTGGTTGCTGGCGTACCTCATTTACACTGGGGTATCTGTCAAGGGTGCTCCTGAATTGGCCCTCCTGCTCTTTCAATACCTCGATATTTATCGTGCCTATGTGGATTTCCCTGGGGGGGGGGGGGGGCGTGGCTCCTTTATGATGAAACATTTCGAATGAGGTCGGCCATTCACCCGGACATGCGTTGGGATGTGACGCACCAGATGCTCTGGTTGCAGTTCATGACCCCGTCCCGGCCCGTACTGGGCGAGCGGTATGATTGCGGCCACCTAGTACAACGGCCCCTCTCTTCCCAGCTTCCCCGCCAGCCGGCGGGGCAGGCGGTTCAACCCTGCATGCTCTGTTGGGACTTCGCGTCCACGGGCAAGTGCGCCCGCAAACAGTGCTGGTTTCGGCACGAGTGCGCCATATGCACCGGCCCCCACACCGCTGCCGTCTGCCCTAAGGCCGGCACCTCTCGCCAACGCGGTGCTCAGTCTGGCCCCCGGTGCACCCCCGATCCGGCCACGGGTCCCAAAGGGCCCCAGTCCAGTTCGGCTTGAGGCTTTGCGCCCTTTTTTGGCGATCTACCCCAACAGGGTCGACGCTGATTATTTGCTGGCAGGTTTTACCTATGGCTTCAGGATCCCTGCCTCTGGCCCCCGCACCCCTTATTTTGCAAACAATTTGAAGTCCACGGTTGGGCTCGAACATGTGGTTCGCGAGCAGATTGGGCAGGAGGTGGCAGCTGGCCGCGTAGCGGGCCCTTTTTCGTCGCCACCTTTTCCCAATTTGCGCATGTCCCTTCTGGGTCTGGTCCCCAAAAAGGTGCCCGGCGAATTCCGCCTGATCCACCATTTACCTTACCCTGACGGCGCTTCCGTCAACGCTGCCATTCCGGCTGAACTGTGTTCGGTCAGGTATGCGTCTTTTGACGAGGCGGTCCGTATGGTACGGGCTTGCGGCCCGGGAGCTCTTCTCGCCAAGTGCGACATCAAGTCCGCTTTTCGCTTGTTACCTGTACACCCCGACGATTTCGAGCTGCTGGGCTTCTCCTTTGAAGGGCAGTACTTCGTGGATCGTGCCATGCCCTTCGGCTGTTCTATTTCTTGCTCAGCCTTTGAACGTTTCAGCACGTTTTTACAGTGGGCTTTGGTACACGTGTCGGGGCTGTCCTGGGTGACACATTATTTGGATGATTTCCTTTTTGGGGTCCCTCGGGTTCAGGGGGGTGTCAGGCTCTACTTCGTGCATTTCAGCGGCTCACATCTGCCCTGGGCATACCCTTGGCTCCGGAGAAGACTGAGGGACCTTCCACTTCCCTCACCTTTTTGGGCATACAACTGGACACGGTCCGGCAGCTTTCCCTCTTGCCTGCCGACAAGGTGGTCCGTTTACAAGGTCTCATTCGAGACTTCAGCAGCAGGCGCAAGGCCACCTTGCGAGAGCTCCAATCCCTGCACGGACATCCCAATTTTGCGTGCAAGGTCGTGGCGCCCGGACGGCCGTTTGCCCGGCGCTTGTGCGACGCCATGGCTGGGTTGTCCCGACCATTTCATCGCACCAGGGTCACTTCTGGCATGAGGGAGGATTTTGGGGTTTGGTCGCAATTTTTGGCAAGTTTCAACGGGGTTTCATTTTGGCGTTCTCCCCTTAACTTGTGTTCTCAGTTTCAGGTGCAGTCCGATGCGTCAGGTTCCCTGGGTTACGGCATCTATTTTCAGGGCCAGTGGTGTTACGGGACATGGCCCCTGGGTTGGCGGCAATTGGGCGTCCTTTCGGACCTCACATTTTGGTGCTTTTTCCCATCCTCGGTGCACTGTACCTTTGGGGCCCTCAGTGGGCTAATTCTGACGTCACCTTTTGGACCGACAACATGGCAGTGGTGCACATTCTACGTTCATTGACCTCCCGCTCACCACGGGTGATGTTGTTGGTCCGCAGGTTTGTCTTGCTGGCAATAATTGAGGTACAATATTGTATTTCGTGCGTGTCACATTCCGGGCCTCAATAACGATATTGCTGATGCTTTATCCCGTTCTCAGCTTTCCAGGTTCCGTGCCCTCGCCCCGGATGCCAGCAGGGACCCGTTGGAGCTCCCCCCGGTAATCTGGGACATTGGACTGGGGAGGTAACAGGGCCATTGCCGCGTTCCTGGCGCATGGAACTCGATCCGCATACGCTGCTGTCCTTCGGGATTTCGGGGTCTTCAGACGGCTCAGCGCCAAGCCCGAGCTGTGGCCCATCCCTGTGGATCACATTCTGGAGTATATGGTAACACTGCACGGGCGCGGCCTGGCGCCCTCCACGATTCGGGGACGCCTGTCGGCTTTGGCTTTTGCCTCCCGTGCGTCCGGTTTTCCGGACAACACGCAGGACTTCAGGGTGCGGCGCGTGTTGGACGGTTGGTCGCGGGAACGCAGCCACCGCCCTGACAACCACACGCCTGTTTCGGTTACAGTGCTACGTAACATTGCAGAGGCATGGCCTCGTTTTTGCAGGGATCATTATGAAGTTCAGCTCTTTCACGCCGCCGCTTCGGTGCCATTCTTTGGGGCCCTCCGGATCGGCGAGCTCGTGGTCAGCGGCCCTGCCGACCGCTCGGGCCACTCATTGCTCTTCGGAGACTTGGCTTTGTCCTTGTCTGCGGCCGTTTTGGCCATTCGCAGTTCCAAGTCTGGCCCTTCAGGCAAGGGGGCCAAAGTTCATTTGCTCCAATGTGCCCATGTTGACATCTGCCCCATTAGAGCGCTGCACCGTTTGTCGCCTTTTGCGGCTTTGCGGAGGGCCCCTTGTTTGTTCACTCGGACGGGCGGCCACTCACCAGGTACCAGTTTTGGCGGGTGACCGGGTCCGTTCTTCGGGCCGTCGGTGTCCACGGTGCACGCTACTGTTCCCACTCTTTTCGTATTGGTGCGGCCTCCACCGCAGCAGCTCTCGGCTATTCTGCGGCCGACATTAAACGCTTGGGTCGTTGGGCATCCGATGCCTTTCGGACGTATGTGCGGCCTGTCTAATCCCTTGTCTTGTTCCTTTCTTTTAGGTGTGACGGTGGCGGCCCGCCCGATCAGAATTTGGATCATTGGGCACAGCTATGTTTTCTGGGCTGGCCGGCATGCGGCCCACGCCCCATGCGGCTCACACCTCGGCCTTGAGGGTCGCGTGGTGGTGACTTGGCTGGGGCAGCGAGACATGCAGTGGATTCATCTCCTGCCATTTTTGGAGGAGCACCGTCACTGTACCCCTCCTGGTCTTTTGATCCTGCACTTGGGCGGGAACGATATTGGTATCGTTCCGGGGGACCTCAGTAACAGGGTGGCCAGAGACCTTTCCCTAGTTAGGGACTGGTGGCCCACAACGCGTTTTATGTGGTCATCCATCATACCCCGTTCCAGGTATTGCACCAGGCGGGACCGGGCGGCTGTGGAAAGTAGCAGGAACCGTGTTAATTATGGTGTATCCCGGCACTTTCAGGAGGAGGGCATTGGTGCTGTTTTGGAGCACCCGTCCATCACGGTGGATGCCCCCTGGTTGTACATGCCTGATGGCGTGCACTTGTCGGCACACGGTACAATTTTCTTTTTGGCAGGTATCCGTAATGGCATCCTGCTTGAGTTCCCTGCCTTGGGTGGGTCGGCCGGGTCGAGTTAGCCAAATAAAAGGTATATGTGGTTAAAATGGCATCGCCCCGGCCGTGTGGCGGGTAGCACGGGTGAGAAGGAACGGGATTTTTTCCAATTCAGGTACGGTGCGTGTTTGGCTCAGGAAAGGTGGTGCGTGACAAGGTGCGGGCAGCGGTGCCCAGCCAAACGTGACCGGGGAACAATGGAACACCATATCGTATGGTGTGATTAATAACTCTGTTCACCTGAATGGTCCAAAGGAGAACGCTCAGGTTATTGTCAGCGTTCTCCCATAACTGTTAATAAGCTCAGGATAGACATCCCTCACTCGTGCTACTTTCACCAGGCAGGCAGTTACAGTTAAAAGTTTAATCAATAAAAGTGCCCCATTTTAACACCATCCAGCTTGTCTGTCTCGTCATTGGGGGGTGGGTGAGCAATGCACGCACGCCGAAATAAGATATTTTGGCGCGCGCTTTGCTCGCACCCATTCCCGGGGTGAGACGGACTGGCGGCAATATTATGGGTGGAGCCAGACTGGGTATATAAAGCATTGTCGCCTGTTAGGCGACCTCTTTCGCTTTTGAAGCGTCGAAAGCCGTTTTTTCCCCGCCCACCCTCCCTTGCTGCAGTGTGATTATTTTCGGTCGCCTTGTGGGCCGGATGGGAATTTTTGCAGGTACCCTCATTGACACCCGGATACCTGGAGTTTTCGCCCATCCCACACTGCTTGCGCTGGGTTGTGCTTTGGGGTGTTTTGTTTTGTTGTTTTTCGGTCACTTTGGCGGGTAGCATGGGTGAGAAGGAACGGGATTTTTTCCAATTCAGGTACGGTGTGTGTTTGGCTCAGGAAAGGTGGTGCGTGACAAGGTGCGGGCAGCGGTGCCCAGCCAAACGCAACCGGGGAACAATGGAACACCATATCGTATGGTGTGATTAATAACTCTGTTCACCTGAATGGTCCAAAGGAGAACGCTCAGGTTATTGTCAGCGTTCTCCCATAACTGTTAATAAGCTCAGGATGGACATCCCTCACTCGTGCTACTTTCACCAGGCAGGCAGTTACAGTTAAAAGTTTAATCAATAAAAGTGGCCCATTTTAACACCATCCAGCTTGTCTGTCTCGTCATTGGGGGGTGGGTGAGCAAAGCAAGGCCCAAGACAGGATTGTCTGGCATTCAATTATGCTGAAGTGATCCTGAATATTGTTTTAAATCTGTTTTTTTTTTCTATTCACTTCCTTCCATTTTGTTTGATACTGCTTTACTGATTTTACTGGCTTGGGTTACACTAGAATTGGTTCTCATTAGAACCAAAATACAGTATTGAAATGAGTGGGTTCTTTTAAGTAGGCAGATCAATGCAATCTAAACACATTAATGAAAGATGAAGCATGGAGACCTAAAGTTTCTCAAAACTCCCCAGTGATTGATTACACACACACACACACACACACACACACACACACACACACACACACACACACACACACACACACACACACACACACACACACACACACACACACACACCTCTATTTGTAGTACAAATGAAATTTTCCCACTGCCAGTTAAAAAAAAAGTACAAATAGATAAACATCACAACATACAAGATGATATATAACCAAGTATGAAAGCAAGTTTACAGACATACAAAAATACAATAGATAAGGCAAAAGCAAATTTAAGAATATACAAAATTATATTAGTATACTGGGAAGTTTAGCCCTTTATGTTCCAATTTCCATTCTCAGGAAACCCATGAGAAGGCTGAAGAGATAATGTGGTTTCAAGGTCATAAAACTTTAATTAAGAGGCCTGTTTATCATCCAGTTACTATTCATGCTATAGCAGCTAATCTCACTAGACCTTGCTGGATGGGCTTTGACGGGCAAAATTCATGACTGATACAAATTGTGAGATGTGATGATTTAATATACCACCCAATGCAGGTTCTGCAGCTTGCTGACAAGATCATTTAAGATGGGGTAGAACCCAAAGAAGGAAAAAACTAGGACCACTTAAATGCCCCATAACGATGCAACCAAAATTCCATAGCAAAATAGGAAAATCTCCTTAAAACAAATAATTTCTGCTTCCAGGTGAGATTATGCAGTGTGATTTATGGCCACAATTCGGCCCTCTACCCAGGGATGTTTTCCATTCCTAGCAAACTCATCAATGTAGGTACTTGCATGCACCAACATAACTAAACTAGGCATTGGAGAGGGGTGGTAATGCCTGTCCAATGTGGTTAACATATCTTCCATCCCTCAGAGGTACATGTTTGAGTAATCAGACTTGCAGAGTAAGCTCATGTTTGTCTTCTAAAGACTAATCGCCAAACAAAACACATGACAAGCACACTGCTTAGGTTAAGATATCTTTCCTCACTTGTGGAGCACCTCCTCTAAAAACATGATATTGTATATCATTTGATATAAATATAATTACAAAGTGATGAATAATGGAGCAAAATATCACAAGCAAACAGATACATTGATGAGCTCTCACCTGGCAGCAACTGACCAAGAAAGAGATTTTGCCATTGTGGTAGACAGTTTTGGTGTTGTGAATGCATTCTAAATTCAAGGTATACAGATGGGAAGACTCATGTGCTGTAACAAACAGATGTGTTTCAATATTAATTAGCAATAACAATTACACTTATGTACCACCTCATAGTGCTTAATGCATTCTGGACGGTTCACAAGTTAATTAGCATTTTGCCTCCAACATACTGAGTAGTCATTTTACTGACCACGGAAGGATAGAAGGCTGAGTCAACATTGATCCCTGTCAAGATGCACTTGATATCCATTCAGAGGGTGCAACTGGTCCAGAATGCAGCTGCCCAGGTGGTGATGGGGTGTGGGCATTATGCCCATGCCTCTATAATTGCTTCGGGAGCTGCACTGGCTTCCGGTGTGCCTCCAGGTGCAATTCAAGGTGCTGGTAATGACCTTTAAAGCCCTACATGGTAGTGGGCCAGGATACTTAAGAGACCCTGTCACCCTGAGAATATATGTCTGTCCCACCAGAACAGACCATAGGGGCTCTCTTATTGTGCCATCTACTAGAGAGGCACACCTCTCCAGCACCAGAAGGAGGGGCTTCTCTGTGTCTGCTCTAGTCCTATGGAACCTCCTGTCAATTGAGTTATGACTCCAGATGGAGTTGCTGCCCTTTAGGAAAAAACTAAAGCAGGTATGGGATCCAGTGATGTGGTGACCCCTGCCTGCTGGCTAATATAGCAATATTGCTCCCTTGCTCTTTTAATTCTTGTAGTATTTTAATTGGGGTTTTTTTTATCGGTTTTTAATGTTTTGGACTGTTATGTTGATTTTAATGTTGTGAGTCATTTCAAGTTGGGCAGCTATACAAATTGGATAGATAGATAGATAGATAGATAGATAGATAGATAGATAGATAGATAGATAGATAGATAGATAGATAGATAGATAGATAGATAGATAGATAAAGATCAAACTCACAATTATTGGCTACAGTACAGCAGTTTAACCACTGTGCCACCAGGGCTCTTTCATTACTTGCAGGGGCACCTCTGGATCAGAAAACACAACTATGCACCCAAACCCTCTTGATTCTTTTCGCTGGGTGTTACATGCAATAGAGCAACCTGCAGTGGTAGTTGTCTTGCTAACTAACTCAATCTGCTATTGCAGTTCACAACCTTGCACTTACTTCAGCATTAAGTAACCCACAGGATTCTGGCCATGGAGTCTAGCCTGATTCATTCTCTCATACAGTAATACCTCACATAACGAATTTAATTCGTTATGTGAGGTTGCTCGCTATGTGATGTTGCTCGCTATCCGAAACAAACATAATTCCTATGGAAAAACTCGCATAACGAGCGTTTCAAGGGGGAAAACTCGCATAGCGAAAAAATTCGCTATGTGAGTTTTTCCCATAGAAACACTCGTTATCAGCGATGGGATGTAACAGGTTCTCACCAGTTTTCCAGAACCGGTAGTAACTTTTCCCAGTGTCCCAGAGAACCAGTAGCAGCTTTTGGGAGGAACCACCTTCAGGGCTTACCTTTTCACTTCGTGTGCATGCATGCCTACAGTGCTTGGCGCATATGCACTGCCTCCTTGCTGTCCTCCTTGCTGTCCTTGTGTTTTGTGTGTGTGTGTGTGTGTGTGTGTGTGCGTGCATGCGTGTGCTTATTTTTATTTTTATTTTTATTATTTTTCTTTGGCTCCACCCATGTCATGACATCATGACATTAGCTCCACCCATACTGTGATGACATCACGGTGTGGTAGTAAAATTTTTGACATCCCACCACTGCTCGTTATGCGAGTTTTTCCATAGGGAATGTCCGACTCACATAGCAAAAATTTTCTGACTCGCTTAGCAAAAAACTCGCTCGTTATGCGAGTTTTTTGCTAAGCGAAACGCTCGTTATGCGAGGTTTGACTGTACTTTGTTTCATTATTTTCACTGCCTTTCATTTTCATGATCATTATATGTCTGTCACTTTCTTCAGAGCCCCTGGAGTCTGCACCGTACTTGTTGTTTTTCCCATGTAACATCAAGGAAGGATTCTGATTCTCTCTTGAACACAGAGGTATAACAATAGAGTGGGAGATTAATCAGGGTAATGCTCCATATTTATAGCTCCATCAAGGAATGTTCTTAATCAACAGCAGGGGTTCCTGACCTTTGTGAATTGAAGGACTATGTGGATTTGCATATTACATTGCATAATGTATTTAACTGCACACAAGTATATTATTTGCTTTCCTTTCAGAAATAGTTCAGAAGAGAAGAAATGTTTTCCTCAGGTGGGACAAAGACTGATTTCGTCCAATTGCTTCATTTTATTTTTCTCCCATTATTCTCTAGCATGTTTAAATACTGTACATTTAAGTAAAGACCAATGCATATTTTTCATGTCAGACATTTTAGATCCACCCTTGCTGAGCTGCTAATGTACTTCTTGCCCCAAAGAACTGGTGCACTACTTGATTATTCAAATCTGATCCAGTTCCAATCATGCAAACTAAGTTAAAACCCTTACACGATTCAAATTGTTGCCTTTACATATAATCTCTTTTAGCTTCAACAATTCATAATCAAATTATTTTTTAAATAAAAGGGTAATACCACCAAATATGCAATATATTTTCCCAATAATTATTTGTAGACACTTTGAATTTGTCTGCTTCAATCTACATAGAACCATGAATTGTTCTAACACTAAATTCTCAAATATTTTAAAGGATATTCTATAGAATCAAAGGGATTTGTGTGCATGTAGACTTACCATTCAGTGGACATATTATGGCTGAGTCTACCAGACATGATTTTAGTTTCAGCCTGTATTCAGGTGAAAGAAAAACAGAACAAGAATATTCATCATTCAATTTATCAATCCAAAAGTTACAAACACAGTCCGCAATGCGTCCATAGGTCAAGGAGTTTCATTATGTGTTGAAACTTGGAAAATCCCGAAAAGCCTGAATGTTTTTACACCGGTTTAATGACTCTGCATTCTTGTATGTGTCTTTGGTTGACCTTTCACTGGCAAATGTGATTCAAGTGCTAGTTGTGGTGTTAATTTGTAATACAGTCTGATGGGATGAAATGGGTAAAATGAACAGGGAATTATTCTAGAAATCAAGACAGGATGGGTGAATTGTGGTATATTCTGCAGTTAAAGTAATATTAATTACACCCTGTAGCACTTAGAATACTCTCTGGGTTGTTCACAAGGCAATCAGCATTTTTCCTCAATACACTGGGTACTCAGTGTTATTGACCTCAGAAGGCTGGAAGGCTGAGTCAACTTTGAGCCTGTCAAGACTGAACTCACAGTGTGAGCAGTTTTGGCTAAAATACTACCATTTAACCACTGTTGGAAAATGTAAATGTATCTGAAGCTATGATCCTGGCCTAGATATCTACTATTACTAGGTCTATGCAATTTAGGGGTGGTCAGGCTGTGGGTTTAAAACTTGAGATATTTGTTCCTTCATCATTTAGTACTCTATAGTGTAATTTTTGAAGAGGTAGCTGTGTTAGTCTGTGCAAACATATCAGAGAGTAAATGAAACAAATAAAAAAAGTTGTGTCACGTTAAAGACTAACTCCTGTATTTAAATGTGAGCTTTCATGGATCCAGTCCACTTCATCTGACAAGAGTGAGGTATATGTAACTATCCTGCTTAACACCTAGAAAATTCATCTTGTTTTAAACAATAAAACCAGAAGTCGGCCATAGCCTTCAGTTATGGAGTCTAAAAAGACACAAAAAGAGAAAGCAATGGGAAGAGTAAAAGCAACATGGGGTGGGAGGTATTGATTGTATAGGTTACCAGAGGCCAAAAGGAATTAAAATTTCATTTTCTAACCCTCCTTCCTCCTATCCTAGAAAGGGCAGCTGGTCTAATGATCAAAACTCCATCCTGATAGCACTATCAACAGACTGATGTGGATTTAATATTGATTCTGTGACAACACATTCAGCCTTCAGCAGCCTATATTTGACAGCGAAGAGGTACTATGTGCTTGACTCAGGCCTTCATTGTATCTGGAAACTGACAGTTTGATTCCAGCTTTCATGCAACAATGGATTTACTCAACCTTTTTATTATGTTTCTATCCCTTTGTTTATGTGTGTATCTCTCCCCAAACTGGTGAAAGAATGGCAGATTTATTATTATTTAGGTCATCAGGAATGTGTGTGTTGACCAAAAATTTCCATTCAGGTAGTATTTTCCAGTCACTGGAGAATCAAAGTTGGCTTTTAATACACACAATTTATGCAAGGAAGAGGAAAAAAATTAGGAACATTTTAACCTTGTGTACCAGATTTTTTTTTTTAAAAAAAAAAACTAAAATGTTTGCAGTATGCAACTTCTAGGGTGTTTAATACCCCATAATTGTGCTCCCTGTGTCTTAATGTTTAGTAGTTGACACTGTGGTTGAGATTAATGGATTTTCTGAAACTACTGAGAATTCCTTCCTTCCTTCCTTCCTTCCTTCCTTCCTTCCTTCCTTCCTTCCTTCCTTCCTTCCTTCCTTCCTTCCTTCCTTGTTCGTTCGTTTGTTGGTTGGTTCATTGGTTTGTTGGTTGGTTTGTTGGTTGGTTCATTGGTTCATTGGTTCATTGGTTCGTTCGTTCATTCGATCATTCATTCTACTGCTTATGTGGTAACTAAGATGAAGAATGACTACTTTGTTCTTACTCTAATTCTGTATAGATTAGGGCCTTGGTCTGCAAATAGTGGCTCTCCAGGTGTTTTGGACTTCAATTCCCAGAAGCCTCGATCAACAGTAGTGCTGACTTGGGCTTCTGGGAATTGAAGTCCAAAACACCTGGAGAGCCACTATTTGCAGACCACTGGATTAGGGCAATGATGGCCAACGTTGGCACTCCAGGTGTTCTTGGAATTCAATTCCCAAAAGCCCAAGTCAACACACTTGCTGATCAGGGCTTCTGAGAATTGAAGTTCAAGAACGTATGGAGTGCCAAGGTTGGCCATCACTGGAGTAGGGTCTGCAACAGGATATGGCTGCAGGGGACTAAAATGGGGACACTGAGTCATGTCTCTTGGGACCTCTAACTGCTAGTCCACCTGCTGCAGTTACACATGTCTGAAAGTAAAATAAAGAAATTGCATATTATTTAATTAAATAATCTGGAAGGAGAGACTAAAATTAGAAAGTAAACATCTATCCAACTACCTGTAGGAATGTGGAAAATGTAGATGTCACATCAAAGCCATTTTATTTGTGCTGACCTCTTCATGACCACAAACTATGAGAATCCCCCCCCCCCCCGGTCCTCTTTTTTAACCATGTTGAAAAAGTTTCAAGTGGTAGGGTGTCAATGGCCTTAATGAATAAATACAATTAGAATACTAAAAGGGAAAGAATTTGTTGTGTTTGTAATTAGCAATTTATTTTGGCATATTTCAAAGATTTCTTTATTTCCTGAAAATAAGGCAGAGGTGGGGGATAAACTTGAGAAACAGGATAAAACAAAATCAGTGAAATAATAATGCAAGCAAACAAATTATGCACATCAAAATATGCATTATTGGAGGGGGAAATCTGCAAAGAGAGGAGGGAATTTGCAAAGAAATCAGAGAGAAGGAGCTAAAAATAATCTCATGAACTGAAGCTTAAAGGACACATTCCATTGGGTTCCAGACAGAGACATAGCAGAGGGTGTCTAGGGGGAGGGATCAGCCCCCCCCCCGAGCTAACAGCTTGTCCCCTCACCCATCCCCTGTGTGTGTGTGTGTGTGTGTGTGTGTGTGTGTGTGTGTGTGTGTGTGTGTGTGTGTGTGTGTGTGTGTGTGTGTGTGTGTGTGTGTGTGTAAGACACTGTGGAGTCCAAATATTGCTTCACAGTGTGTGGGATTTTTCCCCACTAAAACCACCTCCCATTACACCCCACCACCCTGCTGAACCGCTGCCAGGCATTACTTTGTGGGAGGCAGACTGGCTTTTAAAAACCCTCCTCCAATTTGGCTATTCATCCTCCTCCTCTATGCCTCTGGCTGCCCTCTTCTCAGTTTCTCCACACATCTAAGTTCCAAGATGACCCCAGCCACATAATTGGACACTGTGACCCAGGTAGTCTCCTTGCTCAACATCTCGCCAATGATGTCTTCTGGAGACAGCTGTTGTCAAAAATGCTTCTGTAGAATTTTCCGTTTTGCATCAAAGTGTGGACAGTGAAAAAACACGTGTTCCACATCTTCCTGCATGGACTGGCAAACAGGGCACGAAGCATTATCATCCAGCCTAAGGCGGTGTTGGTAGGCTCTGAAGCAGCCATGCCCCATCAACACCTGTGTGAGTTAGTAATCTACCTCTCCATGCTGTCTTGTTGACCACACACAGATGTCTGGGATGAGGTGATGAGTCTACCTTGGTTGATGTATCCCAGACCTGCTGCCATCATGCTATCCTCTCTACCCTGGCTTCTGTAGCAATTGTGCATCGTTCCATCACTTGATTTTCTTGCCTCCCCTGGCAAAACTCCGCCTGTTCATCTGCCATCAGATCGATCGGTATCATATCGGCAATGATGATGTTTCTTATGTACAATTTTGCTGCTGTGTGTGTTTGTGTCTGTGTCTGTGTCTCTGTGTGTGTGGTTTCAGACCCTTCTATCTATTCCTACTGTTCTCCCAAGATATTCTGATTGACTACTGAGGCCATGATTAGTCACATCACAATGAGAGGTGCTATTGGATGAAACATTTACCTGGCAATTTTACATTTAGGGTAAAATAAAGGTTACATGAAAAGGAAGACGTGAGAGAAACATGAAAGTTTTGTGTACATCCCTTTTATTAAAATAACTCATTCATGTTTTAAAGTGTCTCTTTTATATACAATGATACCTTCGTTATAGAGCATAATGCATTCCACAGGATTGCTCTTTAAGCGAGTTTGCTCTTTAAGCAAAACACCATTGTAAGTGACCAATTGTGACTTCTGGTGGTGGTGGTGGTGGTGGTGGTGGTGGTGGTGTGTGTGTGTGTGTGTGTGTGTGTGTGTGTGTGTGTGTGTGTGTGTGTGTGTGTGCGCGCGCGTGTGTGTGTGCGCACGTGCGCGCGCGCGTGCGTGCATGCGTGCGTACGTGTGTGTGAACCCCAATGTAGTTATTAAGTGAGTTTTTGGTTGGTTTTAGTTGTTAAGCGAGGCAACCATTCAGAGAAAATTCTGCTCTTTAAGTGAGTTACTCTTTAAATGAGGCGCTCTTTATGTGAGGTTTTGCCGTAAGCAAGAAAGACCCATCCATAGTGACAGGTTCTCCCTTCCTGGGGAACAATACTGCAATTGGACATGATGCTCTCACACTGTAACTCAGTGATACCAGGACATATCAGATTTATTACCAGAAGGAGAAAAGTGAAACATCTACCCACCAAAAACTTTTGTCTGTTTTTCATGGCCATTTCATGAGAGTGGTCTTTGAACCAAGGCCCTGTTCAAAATAATCGCAAGCTGGTTTTTAAGGATAATATAGAGCTATTTCTCTGGCCATTATCTGGGTCTCTTTCTTCTTTCACTTTCTTCTCCTAAAATCTCCCCAACACAGTTACAATTTAAAACCTCTCAAACCCACTACCTCTCTTCTTTATTTTAAAAAATCTCTCATTCCATAATGTGAATTTTTCTTTCACTGTGATTTTGAGGTAAGGTGCCCTAACGAACAGCACGGTCTTCCAAACTTAGACTTCCTTTGCTCCGGTCAAAGGTCATTAACTGGTTAATTATTTAACCACTTAATCAAAGTTTCTCAAGGATGCATCTGATAACTGAGAAGTTCATTAATGAGTTCTGGGTGAAGTCAGAAGGAGTAAACTTGAAATTTCTTCTAAATAATTTATTATGGTTGTGCTTATCAGATCCATTTCCTTATTAAGCGCATTCTATCACAGATGCCACTCCAGCCTTTCATTCCTTCATTCCTTCATAGCATTTCAATACTGTCAGACTTAGTGTCAGACACTACTCATGGCATTTAACAACAGATGCATCACATAATAAAAGAAATAAATTCTACACATGAGATAAAAAGGTGTGTTTTCCACTACAAAGCAGCTGAATTTAGAATGTAAATGTTCACTTGTCTCAATGTTGCATGTAAGTGTGAGAAGCCATAAAATTATTCTCTTTTCCTATGAGAAACATTATGCAACATTCTGGTTAGAAAAGATAACGGTTGTTATTTTCTGCCAAAATCTGGCACAATTGCACAAAGAATGCTTTAATGCAAACATCAGAAAGATACAGTGACTGTTGCTTTGTGGCATGGGCTTCTGAGGATCAGCAACATCGAATAGGTTGTTTGTATCTATCTAAACAACCAGCCTATCGTTCTTTGCATTTGCTCTATGTGTGCTTTTCTTCTTAGAAGGAAAGAATGAAGTGAAAAATACACATTAAAAGGTATGCATGGAAAAATGCACACAGACTTTCGTCAGTGAAAAGAAAATGCATTTAAAATGTACACAGTATGTGTATATCTTTTGAAAAACATTTCAGTCATCTTCTTTGCCACCCCAGCCCCAAATAAGAGACAGACACCAGATTGAAGTTTAACCAAGGGCCACTTTATTAACAACTAACTAAATCAATGATGGAACCACTCTTTTCTGCAGTGGGGCCTATGTAGTGCAGGTAAAAGGAGATGAAACAAGCAGATCAGTCTTTACCCCTTCCCCAGTTCCCTCCAGGTGAGTCCCTAAGCCTCAGGAGTGGGCTGTCCTTGGACAGCCCCAGTCCCAGCAAGCAGCTGGGGTCAAAATGACCAAGGTTCCTAACTTTAGGTGGTCAGCACCATCAGTGGGCCACCAATGTACACCCCTATGCTCACAATTATGATGTCTCAGATGTTTGGCACCCCATGACCCACTCCCAATTAATCCAGTGAACTCACCTATTCTCTGCTCTTACTTGCACTACCTGCCGGTGTGACCTATTTAATTCCACCCAGTCCCAGAGCAAACTTTAAGACCCTTTCCACAATAGTGTGGGATAGGCAAAAACACCACCACCCCAAGGACAATCAGGGGTGAGTGCAAAAATTTATATCCGGCCATGAAGTGACTGTGACTCAAGGGTGGGTGGGTCTCAACTTCATCCTGCTAAAAAGGGTGAGGGAGGAAAGGAGCTGGCTTTAAAATATTCAGCCTGGCTTCTCCACTTCCCATCCAGCATGCCATGGGGCTTACCTGGTACTCCATCCCATCCAGGGTCAGGAAGGCAAAGCCCCAACCTCCAGCATGGCACTATCAGGTGAGTTCCCTTTGTGTCTAGGCCAGACATGAAACTGCCAAAATGAAGGACCTTTTGGTGAGTTTATTCTGCAATTCCTTTCACCTGACCTAATGTGAGAAAGATTAGCTGGCAACACAAGGTTGCCATTACCAGGGTACACCCAATTGTGGTTCAAAAATACCACAATCTTCAAAGAGACTCTTTCTGTGTACCCCAACATTTCAGTAGCTTTGCCATAATTAAATCAGGGGAAGGAATAGGCCAATTATAGTGTTGGCTATAAATGGAGATGACTACCAAACCCTAGAGTTATATATGACTGCCTTTGAGCAAGAGCAACCTTTACCTTTGTATTGTTATGGGCCAGTTATGCCCGCTCCTAGATCAGGACTCCTTGCTCATGATCACACATGCCTTGGTCACCTCCAGACTTGATTATTGTAATGTGCTCTATATGGGGCTGCTCTTGGTGACCATTCAGAGGCTTCAACTGTTCCAGAATGCAGCTGCTTGGGTTGTGATTGGGTGCGGACATTATGCTTGTGCCTCACCACTTCTCTGAGAGCTGCGCTGGCTCCCAGTATTCCTCCAGGTGCAATTCAAGGTGCTGGTTATCACCTTTAAAGCCCTACATGGTAGTGAGCCAGGATACTTAAGAGACCGCGTCACCCCGAGAACATCTGTCTGTCCCACCAGAGCAGACTGGAGAGGCTCTCTGGTTGCACCATCAGCTAGAGAGGCTCATCTCTCTAGCACGAGAAGGAGGGTTTTTCTGTGTCCACTCTGGCCCTATGGAACCACCCATGAAGTGAGCTGAGCCTCCAGATGGAGCTGCTGCCCTTCAGAAACGAGGTGAAGAAGTGGCTGACGGGGCATGTGTGGAGTGTGGGCCAGATGGTCAGCTCGGTCGGCTGGCTCCTGTGAATAACCCCACCTCTCTCCCTGTTGTTGTTTTTAACTTTTTAACTTTTAATCTTTTTAACTTTTAATTTTTAATCTTGTTGTAGCAATGTGTTTTAACTGTTTTAAATTGTAAGCCACCCCGAGTCCTTGGATAAGGGTGGGGTATAAATGTAATAAAATAAATAAATAAATTGTCCCTATAACGTCTTCATTGCCCTGGATTCTCTCGTTATTGGTAAGGCCTACCACTTAAAAACACTTCATGGTCCAGAAACTGTCTTTATCTTCCTTCCTTTATCAGAACATACTCAGTCATGCTTTCATATTTGCTTAAATTATGTTGTATGTATGCATAGCCTCATTTTTTTCCTTTTCCTTTTTGGTAGTCTGGTGAGGTTACCCTGCTATGGTAATAGAGTAGCCCCTACTGCCAGTGACTCAACGCCTAGTGTCAGGTGGTGGTTAGCTAACCTGACAACCTGAGGACTAATGGCTTGGATGCCGGAGTCCATCGGGAAGGGGGATGGTCCCCAAGTGGATTAAATCCCACTTGAATCCTTCTTGATAGTGGGCAGCAGCTTCATCCATCCTGGCCTGGGGCTGAGGAGGACTTTGTGTACCAAAAGGTCTCAGGACCAGAAAGGGACTCAAGGAACCGGATTAGTGGTACGGGAGTCACGCTATGATGCAGAAGGCAGATGAAAGGCCACTGCATTATATTTCAGGGCAGTCTTCATGGTTGATCACCATGAGGATCGCCAACATTTGGATTTTATCATGTACACCTAAAATTTGTGTGCAGCAACTGAGAAGAGGTACCTGCCTGGTTTTTTTTTTTTTCATATTCTCACTGAATTATGGATTTTACATTATCCATTATGGATTTTGAAGTACAGTATTCCAGTGAGATGGATGAGCTGCTGCTGCTGCTGCTGTTGTTGTTGTTGCTGTTGCTGCTGCTGCTGCTGCTGCTGCTGCTGCTGCTGCTGCTGCTGCTGCTGCTGCTTCTTCTACTCTGACATGAGAACTAAACTACCTTTTTGATGCAATACCTTTTGGCTGCAGTGGGTTGGATGGAAGAACTCCAGGCAAGTCTCTCACTTGTTCTCTGGATGAACAGAATTCATCCCACCCTGCAATTTATTTATTTATTTATTTAGATTTATATCACCGCCCACTCGCCATGGCGACTCAGGGCGGTTTACAATCAGGAAAAAAAAGCAAAACAACAATAACACACAACACAAACAACTAAAATCCATTCCTCCTTCTGGCCAGAGGACGTTAGTCTTTTCCTTCCCTGGGCAGATAAGGCCCAGGATTAGGAAGTGGGAGCTTCCATCTAAAAGCCTTAAAACTTTAAAAAATTAAAAATTAAAATCTGAAAAAGATTAAAAACAGATTTAAAACACACCAGATTCTACAACTACTAATTAAAAGTAGAAAAAGAGAGGAGCTCAGATCAACCAATGTGCTGGGGTCATTATATCTTCCATACCCCATATCTGTCCTGCCAGCCATGTTTTTAGATTCTTCCTAAAGGGCAGCAACTGTGTCTGGAGACGTAGTTCCGTAGGCAATTGGAACAGTTTGGCCAATGACAAAGCCAAAAAGTTGGTTTCATTTTGGCAGTTTAAAGTCTGACCTGGATGGGGGGGGGAGGAGGAGGAGGAGGGAGGAGGAGGAGGAGGAGGAGGAGGAGAAGAAGAAGAAGAAGAAGAAGAAGAAGAAGAAGAAGAAGAAGAAGAAGAAGAAGAAGAAGAAGAAGAAGAAGAAGAAGAAGAAGAAGAAGAAGAAGAAGAAGAAGAAGAAGAAGAAGAAGAAGAAGAAGAAGAAGAAGAAGAAGAAGAAGAAGAAGAAGAAGAAGAAGAAGAAGAAGAAGAAGAAGAAGAAGAAGAAGAAGAAGAAGAAGAAGAAGAAGAAGAAGAAGAAGAAGAAGAAGAAGAAGAAGAAGGTATGAGGAATGTTTCTGTTAGTTGAATACAACTTCCAGAATATTTTACCCATCTATCTTGTGGATTATTTTTGTTCAAAAAATAATTTTGCCTCATCTCTGATTATTTATAGTTTAAAAAATTTTTTCATGCAGATGGTGTTTAGGAGCAGGAGTGTTATCTACAGATCAAAATATCATAGCTGAGAATGCCTTGGGTTCCTCCAGTCTCTGTCATTCAGTTCTTGCAGTGAAAGGATTGACCAAGGACTCTGACTTAAATGTCTTTGGCTAAATGATGTTACCTCAAAGTGAGTTTAAAAGCAAGCACATACAGAGAAGCCTTAAGGTAACCAGCTTATAACTGGAGTGTCATGCATTATTTGAAATGAAAGGGTGGTTGTAGAGGCCTTTCTTCTCTGGGGCATATTTTGCACTGGGAGTTGGAAAGGATGTAATACTTCTACAGGGATGACTGATAGCTCTTACTGGCATTTGAAATCATCATATTACTTAGACAGTTTTGTGGGAAGTAAATCATATGCAACCCTTTTCTGCCAAGCTATTATACGCTGAAACAGAGACGTCAATAGGGCTGAATTTTTATGAACTGAGATGGAACTGTATTAATACTCAAGAGTGATGCAAAGCGGCAGCAACAGCGTGCAGGTTTTCAAGCTTTACACAACATCTCCCTCACCATGGTCTGTTGAAGCACAGAAGGTTGAAAAAGGATGACTCAAAAATGTCACTGGGATGTAATCTTACACAATGCTATTTTTCCTGTGCACTCATCAAAACACAAAGTAGCAATGCAAGTCACCAGACTTCAGTCCCTAACTAGGCTTCTAACCATTCAAGGACACCCCAGATGCTAGGACTCAATAGCATGAGTGTGACACAATTTAACTTTTCTGTAATTGACTAAAGGATCTGAAAAGAGAATTGAAGCTTTTGAAATGTGGATCTACAGATGGCTGCTAAGGATATCATGGGCTGACCATGTGACTAATGTAGAACTGTTGTGCTGGATGGATAAAGAACAGGAACTCTTTAAGATGGCTAAGCAAAGAATGCTCCAATACCCTGATGTTTTGGCTTGCTGCACTTGCTGAGGATGTTGGGGAAGCCCAGAAACAGCTTGAATCGGGTCCTCCCACCTTCCTGGACCTGACAGGGGGGTCAGGGACCCCAAAATTGGTAAAAAAAAATATCCATTTTTTACCACTTTTGGGGTCACTGACCCCCCTGCCTGGCCCAGGGAGGTGGGAAGACCCGATCCAAGCTGTTTCCAAAGTTCCCCCACCCTCCTTGAGGCTGTAACAAGCCAAAACGTCAGGATTCGAATCCTGACGTTTTGGATTGTTGCAGCCTCAAGGAGGGTGGGGGAACTTCAAAATTAGCGCGCATCGGGTCTCCCGACCTCCCTAGAGCCGATGCGCGCTATTTTTGAAGTTCCCCCACCCTCCTTGAGGCTGCAACAAACCAAAATGTCAGGATTCGAATCCTGATGTTTTGGCTTGCTGCACTTGCTGAGGACGTTGGGGAAGCCCAAAAACAGCTTGGATTGGGTCTTCCTACCTCCCTGGACCCGGCAGGGGGGTCACGGCCCCCAAAATTGGTAAAAAAAAACCCCATCCTGATGAAGTAATTGACTTCAGGGAATAATGCCATTAAAGCAAGGACTGTGTTCCCCCTTTAGCCTGGAAGGCTGTACGAAACCTCCATGTTAGGATGTCATAATGAGGATGCCATCATTGGGCAACCACACAAACCATGCTTTCAGACCCCTCTTATGGGTTTCCTGAACCTATGTAGTTGCTTCTTGCAAGGAACAAAATTCTACATTATGTTGTCTTCCACCCAATACATGGAGCGGTTATGAATGCTCCTTAAAAAGAATTTTTCTTTGTTTGTTAAAGCAATTCTGGTAAGGGCAGGAAAACCTCTCAGTTTTGTTCTCTCTTCATTCAGAGACTTTGCACCTTGAACTCTTTCTGTCCCAAGTGTGAAGAAGTTTGCAAATTTTAATGAATTCTTCAGAAATGAATGGTAACAAATTTCTTCTTCATTTGCATAGATCCAACTCAAGAGTTACAGTTATTTGAAGCATGGTATTTTTTTTTATTTATTTGATGTATTTATACCCCGCATAGCTAGGTATGTGAGTTCCTTCTCTAGGCAGCTTACAAAAATTTACAAAGCTTTAAAAACAACACAAATGTTTTACTTGCATACCCCATACATAATGAAGATCCTTTTTATACTAAAATGTCATGGTGGCCTTGATTCATTGCCAATATGATTAAACATACAGGGGTTAAAAAAATTAGATTTTTAGGAAGTAAAACTTGAGAAAATTCAGGCCTGTCCTTTGCACACTTGATCAGGTATTCCTGTTTTCACAATCAGTGTGTGTCTGGTCACATGAAGGGTTGCTCAGTAGAGGAGGGAAAATAACTTCTGGAATTACCTTGTCACACTCAAATAAGCCCACAGTCGGGTCTGTGAAACAGCGTATTTTCAGAGGAGGTGTGTGGCATGCATAATTTGGAGTTTACCTATAGCTGTATTAGTCTTCTTCTTGTTGTTGTTCTGCTGTATCTGAATCCGAATATTGGTGATCATCATGGCGATCAGCCATGATGACTGTCCTCAGAATATAATGAAGTGGCCTTTCATCTGCCTTCTGCATCGTAGCATGACACCCGTACCACTAATCCAATCCTGCAAGTCACTTTCTGGTCCTGAGACCTTTTGGCATGCAAAGTCTTCCTCAGCCCCAGGCCACTATTGATGAAGCTGCTGCCCTCCATCAAGATGGATTCAAGTGGGATTTAATCCACTTGGGGACCATCAGCCTTCCCTGTGGACTTTACCACTCAAGGCCATCAGTCCTCAGGGTTGTCAGGTTAGTTAATCACCACCTGACACTCGGCGTTGAGTTACTGGCAGTATGGTCTACTCTATTACCAGAGCAGGATAACCTGGCCAGATTTTAAGCTATATTAGTAGACACAAAATATTATACCATTATATTTGCTGGTTGGAAGGTTTTGAGAGCTGGACTTCAATTTTTCCTTAGCATTATGGTCTTGTCTTCTCATGATGTGCCCAAAACTAAAACCATCTTAATTTCTAGGCACTTTGCTAGGAATAGTGAAGTAGTGGAAACAATCTATTTTAGGGTCACTGTCAGGTTCATTGTGGGTTCCTGAGTCGTTTTCTCAGGAACCAAGTTTGAAAATCACAGCAGTAATTATTTCCCTCTATGTGTGTCTTGGCTGATAGTCATAATGTGATGTGATTCAGCTCTGCCATTCCACTCAAAGCAGAGATAATATTTCTCTTCCTCTACTTTTTCTATTTCTCCCAGGAGACAAGATAAATGCCTCACTTTTACAAGTCAGATTCTTATAGAAAATAGGATCTGAAAGAAACAAGGCATTTCCTCAGAAGAGTTGACATAAAAAGATAATATGACATCCTTTTTTATTATTGTTGTTGTAGTGTTTTGGGCAAGAGTCAAGAGTCTGTGCATTTCTGTTTAAAGTGCTAGGAGGACCTTGTCTACCTAGGCAGAAAGAAAGGAACCAAAATAAGGATGGTGGAAACAAAAAACAGCAGCTGGTAAAGTCAAGTGGAATGGACTCCAGATTAAAGGTCAATAGAGCAACCTGGAGTTCCATTCATTGTTTTTCTCAACCACAACCACCACCACCACCACCACCACCACCCAATAAGAAAGAAAGAAACCAGGTTGAGAAGGACACATTCCATGAGGATGGCATCATTGCTTCTCTAAAAGAGGACAGTCCTACATCTGACAAAAAAGGTATCAAGACATCCCATCGAGAGGACAAAGGACAACTGATGCATGATTATTATTATTTTACTCCTGTAGGAGAGCAAAAGGAGCAAAGATTTAGCTTGTCACCAGGAAGATTGGCAAAAATAAATGAATGTATTTTTTAAAAAATTAAAACTAAAAAAGACCCACCCTTTTTTGATAGAAGATTTGCCCCAAATGCATCTTTTATTGAAGAAAAATAAGTATGAGGGTTGTCTACAGCTCCATCTTTTGTTCACTTCAAAACAGCAGGTGAATGAAAAAAGTGAACTTCAGTCTATCTATAATGTCTTCATCTTAAAGTGCTCTCTTCATTGCATTTACACTTAAATCTGCTGCCCTTTTTCAGCTTGTCAATCAAATGAATGTTTAGCAGAATGTGACTAATGTTTCCTGGAAAAATTCAAATGAGAAATGGTTGCTTTCCCTGAAGGCTTTATTTTATTCTATTTTAGTCTCTGTTAGGTTGCTGCAGTTTTTAATTGATAACCATTTTGCACTCCTCCACTCAACGTGCTCAGAAGTAGCAATGCAGTCCAAATTTTAGACCATCTCCATATTCTCTGAGTAGCTTTGTTTCTGTTACATTCTAATTTCATTTCCCCATCTGTAAAATGGAGCCATTGATGTCACATAGGCAATGATGGTAACAAATGTTGCACAATTCACTTTGGGGACTGTAGAATCATAGAATCTTGGAATAATGGAATTATAGAACACAGAGGTACCTCGCTTAAAGAGCATAATATGTTCCACAGGATTGCTCTTTAAGCGAGTTTGCGCTTAAAGCGAAACACCATTGTAAGTGACCAATTGTGACTTCTGGTGGGGGAGATTGTGAACCCCGATTTAGTTGTTAAGCGAGCTTTTGGTTGGTTTCATTTGTTAAGTGAAGCGAACATTCAGAGAAAATTCTGCTCGTTAAGCGAGTTGCTCTTTAAGCAAGGCGCTCTTTATGCAAGGTTTGACTTTACAGTAAAACCTCACATAAAGAGTGCCTTGCTTAAAGACTAACTCACTTAAAGAGCAGAATTTTCTCTGAACGATTGTCTCGCATAACAACTTAAACCAACCAAAAATTCACTTAACAACTAAATCGGAGTTCGCATCCCCCCCCCCTCCGAAGTCACAATTGGTCACTTACAATGGTGTTTCACTTAAAGAGCAAACTCAATTAAAGACCAATCCTGTGGAACACATTATGCTCTTTACGTGGAACACCATTGTAATTGAGTTGGAAGGGCCAATGAGGCCACCTATTTCTATTTACTGAAAGTTTATTTTTCAGCCTTTTAACAACCATTGCTTAATTGGCATTTCATGTAGCAAGGGGTTCCTCTGCTAGATGCAGACAAAACTGAATTTCTGCAATGCTTTCTTGCTTTCTAAGCATTTATTTGTTATCATAAATCATAAATAAAGAGAAGAAAAGGTTAGGGAAAGTATAATTTTTATAGTGCAGTTGCAAAATTAGCAGACGTGGCAGGTTGGCATTTTATGTGCATCAAAGGAGCATGTGAATTACAGAGGCTGCATTAGCAGAACTTGGTATCTCTTGATTAGTCTTGGAGCCTGCTAATTTCATCTACCTCCTTTTTAATTAGACACTTGAAATTAGATCCTTCTCATGCCCCTAAATCCTATTCAACAAAGGAATGACTAGGATATAGTTCAATTTTTTTCTGCAGAGTTAAATGCCCACTGCAAAAACATTATTGAAACTTTCCATTAATCTATTACCTCTAGAGAGAAAGACTAAATATTTGAGGCTCTTTAGTGTTTTTCAAAAAAAAAAAAAAAGGCATATATATTGGTAAATGACAGGTTATGAACCAATGAACAGAGTGACAAAGTAGGTACACTAGTACATCAGATAACGATGAGACTTGGTTCCACAAGTCTTGTCGTTATCTGGTTTTTAACGTTGTGCGATGCAATGATCGCACAACATTAGAAAAAGCCCTGTCTCCCTGGAGGCTGCAGCAAACCCAGGGAGATGTGGGACCTTTGGAAACAGCTTGGATCGGGACTTCCGACCTCCCTGGAGCCAGCTTCCAACCTCCCTGGCTTGTTGCAGCCTCCAGGAGGGTGGGGGAACTTCAAAATTAGCGCGCATTGGGTCTCCAGACCTCCCTAGAGCTGATGCACGCTATTTTTGAAGTTCCCCCACCCTCCTGGAGGCTGCAACAAGTCACAACATCAGGATTTGAATCCTGACGCTTTGGCTTGTTACAGCCTCCAGGGAGGTGAGGGAAGCCCAGAAACAGCTTGGATTGGGTCCTCTGATCTTCCTGGAGCAGGCAGGGGGGTCAGAGAGCCCAAAATGGGTTTTTAAAAAGGACCTTTTTTACCCATTTTGGGCTCTCTGACCTCCCTGCTGGCTCCGGGGAGATCAGAGGACACGATCCAAGCTGTTTCTGGGCTTCCCTGATGCCCTCGGCCAGTGCAACAAGCCAAATGTCAGGGTTTGAACCCTGATGTTTTGGCTTGCTCTACTGGCCAGGGATGTCGGGGAAGCCCAGAAACAGCTTGGATCGGGTCCCCTGATCTCCCTAGAGCAGGCAGGGGGGTCAGAGAGACTGAAATGGGTAAAAAAAGTCCATTTTTTTACCCATTTTGGGCTCCCTGATCCCCCTGCTTGCTCCAGTGAGGACCCGATCTACAGCTGCAGGGTGGCTGGGGAAGCTGATGGGGACTCCCCGTCAGCTTCCCTAGCCACCCGCCCATGCCTCCGCAGCTGTGGGGTGGCTGGGGAAGCCGATGGGGGAGCCCGCCATCAGTTTTCCAGCCACCCCACCCCTGCCTCCACATCTGCAGGGTGGCTGGGAAGCTGAACAGAGAACCCTGTTCAGCTTTCCAGCCACCCTGCTGCTACAAAACGACTGCATCGGATAACGCTAACAGATCGTGGTTTTTTGAGCCACAATCAGGCATACCCTGGAAATGGCAACTTTGTGTTGCTGGCTAATTTTTCTCACACTAGATCGGGTGAAAGAAACAGTGGAATGAATTCACCAAAAGTTATCTTCATTTTGGCAGTTCCACATGTGGCCTAGGCAAGGAAGAGGAAGAAGGAGAATGGGAAGCAATTTTGGCATGCTAATAGAACTCACTGACACAAGACATGGTAACAGCAACAGGCTCACAATGTAATCCAAAGCAGCCCTGAAGTCCAAGTGCTGACTGAGATGAAGATCTGCTGCACCCCAAAACTTCCTAACCTGTGTGGTAAAGGTAAAGTTCACCATTGTTTGAAAGGCAGTCGTATCCAACTCTAGGGTGCAGTGCTTAGCTCCATTTACAGCCAAAGAGCCAGCACTGTCTGCATATGCAGATATTTCTGTAGGCATGTGGCAGGCATGACTAGACATGGAAGACACAGAACACTCTTACTTTTCCACCAAAGTGGTACCTATTTATTTACTTGCAATTTCTTTCTTTTGAACTGCTAGGTTGGCAGGAGCTGAGACTCAGGTCTCAAACGTCTGACCTGCCCACCTTCCAATCATCAAGTTCAGCATCTTAACCAATAGTGACTAAACAATTTTAAGCATTGCTTGTCCAAAGATTCATGCATAGGTACACACTCTGTTTTCTTTTTCCTCCACCCAAGCCAATTTGATAAACAAAGGGAAGCATATTAACCATTCCTCTCATAAGGCATCTAAAATGGAATTCATTCAC
Source organism: Furcifer pardalis (assembly GCA_030440675.1). NCBI lineage: Eukaryota > Metazoa > Chordata > Lepidosauria > Squamata > Chamaeleonidae > Furcifer > Furcifer pardalis. The sequence continues at coordinate 97,525,507 of CP126892.1, forward strand.
AGCTGGAATCCATTCATTTCTCTGGAACTGTGTCTTATTTTCCCACTCTGGCATTGTATTTCATGGTTGTTGTTTTCCTGCTAGCACCTGCAGTAATGTCATGATTTTGCCTCACGCAAAAGCGGGAGATGTTTCTTAAATGCATGGCAGCAACTGAGTTTAAGAGTGTTTTGAAAAAGAAAACACTTCTTTATGTTTCATTCAGAGCCAAGATAAGAAATAACAGAGTATAAATCCCTGAGATATAAATCCTCTTGTGAAAATGTGTGTGTCTCTGGGTGAGGCTGATTTGCTCTAATAATTTTCTCATTTTTTTTCTATGTGTGTCGAATACCCAGATGTGTGCCCCATTACACAAAACAGGCAAAGGATAACACAAAGCAAAAAAAAAGCAATCACACTTACATACCACCTCATAGTGCTTTGTGCCGTTTCTCTGTGGATCACAAGTTAATTAGTATTATGCAGCCAACAAGCTGGGTACTCATTTTACTGACCTTGGAAGGATGGAAGGTTGAGTCAACCTTTGAGGCTTGGTCAGGATTGAACTCACAACCTTTTGGTTTCAGTACAGCAGTTTAACCACTGCACCAGCAGGGCTCCCGCAATGAATGACTAACAAGACTGTATGTGATGTCGCTGTGATAGCCAGTTGATAATTCATAGCGGGTTAAGATTCCACCTTGAGTGTCCAATAGCATTCTTTCTCTATACAGTAGTACCTCAGATAATGATGAGACTTGGTTCCACAAGTCTCGTCGTTATCTGTTTTTTAACGTGCGATGCATTGATCGCACAACGTTTAAAAAAGCCCTGTTTCCCTTGAGGCTGCAGCAAGCCAGAACGTCGGGATTTGAATCCTGACGTTTTGGCTTGCTGCACTTGCTGAGGACGTCGGGGAAGCCCAGAAACAGCTTCAATCGGGTCTTCCCACCTCCCTGGACCCGGCAGGAGGGTCAGGGAGCCCAAAATTGGTTAAAAAAATAAGTCCAGGGAGGTAGGAAGACCCGATCCAAGCTGTTGCCAAACTTCCCCCACCCTCCTAGAGGCTGTAACAAGCCAAAACGTCAGGATTCGAATCCTGACATTTTGGTTTGTTGCAACCTCCAGGAGGGTGGGGGAACTTCAAAAATAGCATGCATTAGGTCTAGGGAGGTCGAGAGACCCGATGCACGCTAATTTTGAAGTTCCCCCACCCTCCTGGAGGCTGCAACAAACCAAAACATCAGGATTTGAATCCTGATGTTTTGGCTTGTTACAGCCTCCAGGAGGGTGGGGGAACTTAGGAAACAGCTTGGATCGGATCTTCCCACCTCCCTGGACCCGGCCGGGGGGGGGGGGTCAGGGAGCCCAAAACTGATAAAAAAAATTGTCTGGTTTTTTTTTACCAATTTTGGGCTCCCTGACCCCCCTGCCAGGTCCAGGGAGGTGGGAAAACCCGATCCAAGCTGTTTCTGGGCTTCCCCGATGTCCTCAGCAAGTGTAGCAAGCCAAAACATCAGGGTTCGAACCCTGACATTTTGGCTTGTTCCACTGGCTGGGGACATCGGGGAAGCCCAGTAACATCTGTAGATCGGGTCCCCTGCCTGCTCCAGAGAGATCAGAGGACCCGACCTACAGCTGCAGGGTGGCTGGGGAAGCTGATGGGGACTCCCTGTCGGCTTCCCTAGCCACCCGCCTTTGCCTCCACGGCTGTGGAGTGGCTGGGGAAGCCGACAGGGGAGCCCCCCGTCAGCTTTCCAGACTCCCCACCCCTGCCTCCGTAGCTGCAGGGTGGCTGGGAAGCTGAATGGAGAACCCCGTTGAGCTTTCCAGCCACCCTGCTGCTAAGAACGACTATATCAGATAACACTAAAAAGAACGTTCTCCGGTGCAAATCTTCCCCCCAAATTTGTCGTTGTTATGCGGTTTTAGCGTTATCCAGTGCAATCGTTATACGGGGTATTACTGTATATATCTCCACCTCATTCTCTCCTCTCTCACAATCTCGCACACAATGCCAGAAACTGAAATCTTTTTGAGGAAAACTGTCTACAGTCTAGCTATTACACCGCACAATGAGAGTACTGTCACTACCTGTTTTTGCTTTGCTTTCTCACAGCTGTCTGCTAGATCCTCTCCCTCAGAGCAAGAGAGCAAATCATCTTGCTCCCCGACACCTTCTCTGCTTCCAAAAATGGCTGGCAAGCTCTTCAGAGAGATGGGTACTCATCTCTCCGCTGCTGCTGCTGCTGTCGCGCCCTCCCGGCCCTCGTCACCGGCCGGGAGGAAGATAAAAGGGGCTTCCCTAGGCGAGGGAAGCCCGAAAACGCCGCCGCTGCTGCTGCTGCTGCCGCGCCCTCCCGGCCCTCGTCACTGGCCGGGAGGAAGGAAGGAAAAAGGAGCCTCCCTGGCCGCGGTAGCGGCAGGACTTCCCCCGGCAGAGCATTCCTCGCCCCGCCGCCACGGAACACACCTGCGGCCGGGGGAAGAGACTACCGCCGTGCCCAGCCGGGACTCCCTCCCTCCACCTCTTCCGGAGGCTATGTTCAAGGGCCGCGGCGGTGCCAGGACTCTCGATAATTGTTAAATTTTTTTGTGCATATTTGATGAATTTTGTAGTTTTATTGTTGTTGAGATTGATGCTTATTGAACTTTTGTGATGGAACGATGTTGAGTTATATATTGTATATTTATGTGATGTGTCTATGAATTTGTTGTTTACTCTGTGCTTGTGAACCGCCCTGAGTCGGCCCAGCCAAGTAGGGCGGTATAGAAATTGGAGTAAATAAATAAATAAATAAATAATAAAATGCCCAGGTTCAAATACTTTGAGAAATCTCTAGCAAGAATGAGGCATCATGGGAGAGATAAACACAGAGCCTGTCTGTCTCCTTACATCAGGGATTCTCAACTTGCGGCCCACAGGCCAGATGCAGCCTGTGGCACCATTTTATGTGATCCCCCACTGCCTCCACCACATCCAGAAGTGCCATGCGGTGGAGGAAGGGCAAAATGGCCATCCAGTCACCGAAGATGTTTGAGGGAGCATGATGCGGCCCCCAGCTTTAAAAGTTTGAGAACACTTGCCTTACATTGAAAGATTGAGTTGACACATACTGCAGCTTTCCTGTTTTGACATCTGGCACAGTAGAAGATGGCCATGGTGGCTTAGTGTTTAGGATGCTGAGTTTAATGACTGGAGGGTCAACAGGTCAGCAGTTCAAGACCCAAGTGCTATGTGACTGAAAGAGCTCCTGTCATTTGTCCCAGCTCCTGACAGCCTAGGTGTTCAAAAGCAAGACCTTACAAGTAGATAAATAGGTACTTCTTTGGCAGTGTTAGGGCAAATTTTGGGTATTGTAGAAAGATGCCTGCCTACTGAGCTACTGTACCTTTAAGAGACCTTTAAGGGTCTAGACACAGCTGTATTGGCCAGCAGAGGCTGATCACACAGCTGTAACCACTTGGGACATGAGTCTGGACTGTGCACAGCTGTAGCCACTTTGAGAGTGAGTCAGCAGAAATTGCTGTATATCAATGGCCCACCTGAGATAGGCTAATCTGAGGAAAATTGACTGAGGATAATTGGGAAGAGAGTGACAGACATTTGACAGACGAAGGACAAAGAACTGCTGCTGGAAGTTCTGCTGAGGGAAAAAACTAACAGGTACTCTGAACTGCTAAGGAAAGTGTTAGATCCGGAGATCCGGGCGCGGGAGTGAGGACACGGACGCCATTATTGGTGAACCAAAGACACAATAGTTTATTGTGAACATGATGAGTCAACAACAACAACGGCTGGGCAAGCAGGGGATTAAATACCCTGCTTGACCCAGCCCACTGACCAATAGGAAGCGGCGGTTTTCCCGCCGCTGGACATTCAAATATCTAACACCCCTTCCCCCCAGAATGCACTACTTCCCTATTTACATACGTAGTCATCCAGGTGACGGGGGCATGTCCGCGCTCTGCCAGACCTGCGCAGTTCAGTCGGCGCCGGGGCATCGAGCAGAGCGGACCTGTCGCTCTCGCTCTGCCCTGGCTGGGCTGGAGCCTGCTCCAGGGGACGAGCGACAGGTTCTGCGGCGACCGGGGGTGAACCTGCTTCGCACGGTAAGTTCTCTGGTGACAGGGCCATTCGTGTGGGGAAGTTGTCTGGCTGAACCGGGTCGGTGACCGGTTCGGCCATTGGGTATATGTCTGGCTCTGGGGTGGTCTGTGCTCCGAGGTTAAGTCGCTTTCCGTGGCGGAACTCGTCCGCCTCCTGAGCTGGTCGATATGGCGTTTCCATACTCGACCATCAGTGAGGTGAACCTTGTATGTGTAGGGGCCTAGCATGTCGCTGACGACCCCTTCTTCCCACTGTGGGCCAGGTGCATAGTTCCGTGCAAAAACGGGGGAGTCTATGGGAAGTGTGCAGCCCCGCAACTGTCCTTCCCGGTACTTGTCCGGGGAGTACTGTGGGTGCAGCCGATCCAGTTGGCAGCGGAGTCTCCTGCCCATCAGCAACTCCGCAGGGGCTTTCCCCGTGGCAGCACAGGGGAGGTTATGTTGTGCCAATAGGAACGTATCAATACGTTCCTGCCAGTCTCCAGGCCCCAACCTCCCCAAGGCTTCTTTCGTGCTGCGCACGAACCTCTCGGCTTGCCCATTACCTTGCGCCCTGAACGGAGAGGTGAGAGCGTGCCTGGTCCCTAAGGACGCCAGGTACTGCTCGAACTCTGTGGCTGTGAACTGCGGGCCATTATCGGAGACCAGGGTGTCCGGAATGCCGTGTGTGGCAAACAGTTGCCTGAGCTCCCGAATAATTGCCCTGGTGGTGGTGCTACTCAGGAGTCGGACCTCCAGCCACTTGGAGTAAGCATCCAGTACAATTAGGAATACTTGGCCGTGGAACGGGCCGGCTAGGTCAATGTGGAGCCTCTGCCACGGACCCGCGGGTTGTTCCCACTCCCTGACTGGGGCTGCTGGAGGATTGGGCCGGGATGATTGGCAAGGTGTGCATTTGCCTACCCACGCCTCGATATCCTTGTCAATTCCGGGCCACCACACATAACTCCTGGCCAACCCTTTCATCTTCACTACCCCCGGATGGCTGGTGTGAAGCGTTTCTAGGACTGTCGGGCGAAGTTTCCTGGGAATTACCACCCGGTCTCCCCACAGCAAACAACCCCCCGCACAACACAGTTCGTTTCGCTTATCAAAAAACGTTTTGAACTCCCCTTCCCCCTTGTCCGGCCAACCCTGTTGGACCCAGCTGGAGACAGTCCGGAGTTCGGCGTCCTTCGCCGTGGCCCTAGCAACCTCAGCCGAGGTGGTGGGAGCAGAGTCCAGAACGTCCAGGGCGAGCACCGATGCCTCCCCCCTCTCTGCCCCGTCCTGATCCGGGAGGGGGCACCTGCTCAAAGCGTCCGCGTTCCCCATGTGTTTCCTGGGTCGATAGACCATAGTGTAAGAGTACCCGGAGAAAAATAGGGCCCAGTGCTGCATCCGGGGGGACAAGGCCGAAGGTGTGGGGCGGTCGCCGGCCAAGAGCCCCAACAGGGGTTTGTGGTCAGTCACCAATTCAAAGTCCCGGCCATACAGGTAGTCATGGAATTTCCTTACCCCTGCCACTGCCGCCAGCGCCTCCTTATCGATTTGCCTGTAGTTCCGCTCCGTAGGTGACATCGTTCTGGAGTAGTAGGCGATGGGTGCCTCGAGACCGTTGGGGAGCCGGTGGGCAAGGACCGCGCCAACGCCGTAGGGAGACGCGTCGCAGGGGAGGACCAGTGGCAGGGTGGCGTTGTATTGGATCAGGAAACTGTCCTGTGATAGGAGATTTTTTACTGCTTCAAAAGCCGACTCTTGCTCTGGGCCCCACACCCATCCCGACTTGGCCGCTAGCAGTCTGTGCAATGGCTCAGCGGCAGTGGCTTTTCCCTTCAGGAATGCCGCATAGAAGTTTAAGAGCCTCAGGAATGCCTGCAATTCCTGCTTGTTCTTAGGGGCCGGAGCGTTCCGAATTGCTTCCACCTTGCTCTTGGTCGGGTGGATGCCCTTTGAGTCAATCCGGAACCCCAAAAACTCCACAGAGGGAACCCCGAGCAGGCATTTGTCCCGCTTCACCCTTAGCCCGGCGGCCCTAAACTTGGCGAGGACGGCTGCGACCCTGTCCTTGAGCTGCCCAGGGTCTCCCGCGATGATCAGGACGTCATCGAAATAGGGCACCACCCCTGGAAGGCCGTGGAGGAGTCTCTCCATGGTGCTCTGGAAGAGTCACTTGAACGCGCCACGGTGCGTGACTATGGTCTGCGCCTCGGCCGTGGCATCGTCCACCGGCAGCTGTTGGTAGGCCTGGGCCAGGTCCAGCTTGGCAAAGGTCTTCCCTGGGCCCAATGAGTGTAGGAGGTGATCAATCACGGGAACCGGGTATGCGCTCGTCTCTAACGCCTTGTTTATTGTGCATTTGTAATCTGCACAGATGCGCACTGACCCATCCGGTTTTATGGGGTTACTATGGGGGTCTCCCACCGAGCGTGGTCGACGGGGACAAGGATTCCTTGGGCTACTAGCTTGTCTAGTTCCTTCTCGACCCTGGGCTTGAGGGCCAGTGGAACTCTCCGGGCCTTAAGGCGGATCGGGACAACATTCGGGTTTAAAGAGAAGGAGATGGGCGACCCCACGTACCTGCCCAGTCCTTCCCTGAAAACGTCCTGGAACTCTGCCATCAGGTCGTCCCGTAGCGAGGTGTCTCCGGGCTGGTTGATGGAGGAACTGTGGATGCCCGCGATGGACAGCCCCAGGGCTGGGAACCAATTGGTCCCCAGGAGTGTCGGAATGTTGCCGCGGATGATGGTAAGCGGCAGGGACTCTTCTCTCCATCCGTACTTGACACGGACCCACTTCTGGCCTGAGACGGGGAGGAATCTGCCCTGGCAGTCCTTGACCCGGATCCGTTGGACTTGAAGGTCCGATTCCCTGAGGGATGGAAAGGCTCGCTTCATCCACCTCCAGGAAATCAGGGATACGGTGGCCCCAGAATCGACCTCCATCGGGCACTCTGCTCTGTCGATCTGGACCGTTGTGTAAAACTTCTCTCCCTTCTCTGTGGTGGCGTTGCTGATCGTGATTGTGTGGGTTTCCGCCTCTTCAAATTTGGCGCCGTGGTTTCCCTGGCGCTTATGATTTGATCGGTGGTTGGCGGCCATCTTGCCCGGCGGGAAATTTTGAACGTGCCGGTCAGCCTGATTTCCAGCTTGCTTTGCCCGGCATACCTTTCCGATGTGTCCCCGCTTGTCGCAGTAACGGCAGATTGCTTCTCTGAAGCGGCAATGTGCCCTCTGGTGTGGTCCTCCGCAGCTGGCGCAGCGCTGGCCACTTCTCCCTGGGTTCGCCCTGTCGGCCGCACACACCTCCACCTCTTCATCGTCCTCCTCGTCGGGGCCGATGTCTTGGTGATGTGCGGTGGCCTGATGCTGCGCCGACGGGGCCCGGTTGATAGAGATTGCGGCTGATGTTGAGACTTTGTATGCTCTCGCCTCATCTATCACTGTGGCCAGGGTCAAATCTCTTCTGGCCAGAAGCCGCTTCCGGAGCTTGTTGTCTCGGACCCCTCGGATGATTTGTTCAATCAGGGCGTCCTCGAGAGAAGACCCGAATGTGGCCGGGATAGCTGCTATCCTCAGGGTGGCCACGAATTCGCTGATGGGCTCTCCGGCCATCTGGTAGCGATCCCTGAAGTGAATGCGAAAAACGAACTTGGAAGGCTCCGGCGAGAAGTGGTCTCTGAGAGCCCTTTGTAGGGCCTCCCAAGAGACCTCCATTATAGGCGTTGGGGCCACTAGGGACTGAGCCACCTCGTATTCCTTGGAACCACAGTGGGTAAGGAAGAACGCCTTCTTCCGTTCCGTGGAGATTTCTCCCAGCTCCGCGGCTATGAGGGAGAACTCGAACCGGTCCAAGTAGCTTCCCTATTTTTCGTCCTTCGGCTGGAAGGGGGCCGGTGGAGTGTAAGTAGCCATGGTGTGGTACCGTGTTTTTTTTTTAAGATGGCTCAGGGAGTCTCGTTGGTTCTGGTCTGTTCCTCAATATCCCATCCTCGTCGCCAGTGTTAGATCCGGAGATCCGGGCGCGGGAGTGAGGACATGGACGCCATTATTGGTGAACCAAAGACACAATAGTTTATTGTGAACACGATGAGTCAACAACAACAACGGCTGGGCAAGCAGGGGATTAAATACCCTGCTTGACCCAGCCCACTGACCAATAGGAAGCAGCGGTTTTCCCGCCGCTGGACATTCAAATATCTAACAGAAAGCATACTGATTAGGCCTTGGGCAAACTGCAGTCAGTATTTGCTGTGGCAGGACTCTGTGTATGCTCAATGGACTTGAGCTACCAGGATTCCAAGCCTTGAATCTACTGTGGGGCTTGAAGCCAGACTGCTACCTGTACATAGTTCTGTACATTGCCAAGATAGACTGTGTCTGTTGTTTGAGTGTTTCCCTCACCACACTGTATGTGTGTCTTGAAAGCCAAGCTTCCGCTGTCACATTAACTAAGCGCTATTCTGCTACCGTAAACACACATACGGCCGAAAAACATTAACAGGTGGGAAAAGTAACAGTGTTCTGTGTGCTCCGGCATCTTGTCATGCCTGCCACATGACCATGGAAATATCTGCAGACGCAGATAATGTTAATTTTTTGGCTATAAAGAGATGAACATGGCTCCCTAGATCAGACATGACTGGCTTTCAAGAAAAGGAGACCTTTACTTTACCTTTTCCTCAGAAGAGTGAAGTGAGAGAATTTTGAAACCCATGAAGCACATCACTGTGAATCTAAGTATAGTACCATGCCTTACTTTGTTGAGTCAGCTTCAGAAGACCCCATGCAGCTGGACAAGACTGGTGTAGAAAAGGAATTCAGTGCCTCAGTGCCCAGTGTTGATCCAGAAATATCCTGCTGATTTGACATGTAAAATATCAATGAGAAAGAGAGTGCAGTAGAGCTTAGACCAATTTGTCCCTGAGAGAGGTACATGCTGAGAATATTAGAAAACTACAGCTAGAGCTTCAAATGGGGGAGACAAACTGGGACCTTTACATTCTGTATGTTTTGCCATTAGAGTCTTTGTGGGAGACAAGAAGGTCAGCAGGTCGAGACCTGAGTACTGCACGACAGAGTGAGCTCCCATCTCTGTCCCAGCCGCTGCCAACCTAGCAGTTTGAAAACAAAAAATTGCAAGTAGATAAATAAGTACCACTTTGGTGGGAAGGTAAACAGTGTTCCGTCCAATCCAGGGTCTAGTCATGCTTGCCACATGTCTACGTAAATGTCTGCAGATGCAGATAGTGCTGGCTTTTTGGATATAAACAAAGATGAGCGCTGAACCTAGAGTCAGATATGACTGGCTTTCAAGCAAGGGCAACCTTTACCTTACTCTTTGTTGCCTGTGCAAATTATTGGAATCTTTCATAGGTCCATTCCTGTTTTTCCCAGTTGACAGGAGATCATGCCACTGTCATCTCCCTATTGTAAAAATGATTGATCTATGACAACTGGACTAACATCTTGACCTGTGAACATTGCACTCTTCTAAGTCATGAATTGGGAGGGGTTGAAGACAACAGTCCTGATGCTTCATATCTGACAGATAATCCTTAGAACAGGGGTGGCCAACCTATGGGCCAGACCCAACCTGCGGCACCATTTTATGTTATCTGCTGCCACCTTTGCCACTACCAGAAGCAGACGCGTTGATGACAGCCATACAATGTGGCTGCACATGTGTAAACACACTTGTGCTTGCCGTAAACGCTGCTGTAAATGCGCCTGTGGCTGTTGTAAACATGTAAACATGTTTACAACAGCTGCGGACACATTTTACGTCAACTTTTATGGTGGGAGGAACCACATGACTGGCCCACTCAGCTGTCCTGGGGGGGCATGGTCCAGCCTGCGGCATGAAAAGGTTGGGAACCCCAGCCTTACAGGGATTAGAGTATTATTTCAAAAAACATTGGAATGAACAAGAAAGGTAAAGGTCGCCCTTGCTTGAAAGCCAGTTGTATCCAACTCTAGGGTTCATGTATCATCTCTGTTTATAGCTCTGTTTATGTCTGCTTCTACAAATGTATCCGTGGACATGTATCAGGCATGCCGCAGCACTGGAGTACACAGAATGCTGCTTACTTTCCCAGTGAAGTGGTCCCTATTTATCTACTAACCACTCAACTAAATTTGAACTGGAATCTCTTGCCATGAAGACATGGCATAATTTCCAATTCATTTCATCTGGTGTCCCACTTTCTTGGATTTCACTCCTCCCAATTTTCTACTACCTTCATTTTTCTCAGTCTCCATGGCGAAACACTGGAAAAGTTGACCATTACTCACCCCAGAAGCTACTCAGAATGCATTTATTGTGTCACCGTGCCAAGTGAGTCATGTCCCTGTAGAGAAGGGCTTCTTTTTCCTTCTTGTAACTTGCATGAAAACTGACCTTATGCTGTACTCCTGAATTCCTGATGAACATACCCCTGTGGAGATGTTTTATTGAAGGGCATAACATGTTGAAGGGGTGGGGAAAGAGTGATGCCCAGCAAATTTTTGTTGAGGAGAGCAACTAATTGGAAGACAGGAGGTCACTGAGAGAGGCTGAGGGGGACATTAGCATAGGAGTAATTGGAGGAAGGAGGGCTTGATATTATCATATGAAAAGAAAAAGCCAGGATTTTTGACAACAGATCAGCTTAGCTCCTATAAGTCAACATCAGCCAGCAGAGTTCCAAAGTGAGTTACAATTCTCTCTTTATTTTTTGGAGATACTGTGTCCTGTTTAATGGGAGAAAAAACATTCTTCTCCTTCATTCCCACCACATATCGGGGGAGGGGGGAGGTTAAAATAGATTCAGACAGCAGCATCGTTTCCATTTTCAGCTACATTTTTCAAGAAGAGAAGTTGTCACAGCTGCAACCTTTCCTCTTCATTTTTATATTACTAGCATTTATTCTGAATGGCCCCAGCATGCTGATGCTGGAAATGTCCCTCGTCCACATCTCAGTGATATGCATGCTTTGATTAAACATCAAACCAGCATTTAAAGGAACGGAAAGAAACACTATTATGGGAACTCCTTCTAGAGACACAAAAGACAGCCTGGGAAGCTAGTGGCTGGCCTGGAAGATAAAGAGAAAAATTACTGAGCACTGGGGAGGTTGGAGAAGGAAGCAAAAGTTCACTTTATGAGTATTATTACCCTGGAAAGAAAGAAAAGACAGATTAGTAAGACAAGAAAAGGCAAAGCTCAGATAGTCCTATTTATTTTTCTCCACCACCCAGGGGGCAAAATGTTGTTGAACTCATTGCAGAATAGCTGAATATGTTTAGCTGGAGAAGAGAAAATCAATGAGCCGTCTTTCGGTATTTGAAGGAAGGCAGGACAGGCTTCATTGTCTGCTATTCAAGAGGCCAGGACTCAAGGCAGGAGACTCAAATTCCCAGAAAAGGATGGTTCAAGTGAATATTAGGAAGATTTTGAGCAACACAGTGAACTGCTGAAATAATGATGGGTTCTTCTTTGTTCTTCTTTCTTCTTTGAGGTTCCCACCCTTATCTCACACCCATTTGAGAAACAAAATGGCTACCTCCTTTGAAGCTGTTGGAACAAAATGGCGACCTCCCATTGTACAGGCAGGGGAAAATTGCTGTCCAGCTCTTGAAACTGACTGAGGCAGCATGACCTGGCCTCCCAGCTTGAACATTTACTTAAAATGCATCACTGCTTTTCTTTATCAGTAAACGTGTGTTGTTTGAAATACCTGACATAGATCAAAGCTGGCAGGACATAAGTGTGCTGGGTAACTGTCACTTTTGCAGATTTTGAAACCAAAGCCAGTATCAATCTTTCCACATGAAGACCATGGGAAAGATTTGATTGAGCAGAAACTGTACATTATAATGACAATGCTTGAAATATTTGCCACCACATTTACAATGACAGCAGCATGGGTAACATAAATTGTCTCTTCTCACAGCATGGAACACTGGGAAACAAATACATTAGATGTATAACAAGGTGTTTCTAAGTATTCTGTACACAGATGTGAAATGAACATGTTCATTTTTCAGTAAATTGCATGGGGGGGGAGCAATATTTAAGCAGAGTTTCTAGATATTGTCCTCTGTGATCCATGTCCTACATATATACTGTATATCTCTGCCATTCCAGAGTTTAGAAGCCTTAGTATTAATACTAGGACATCCATAATAATGTTCAGGGTTTAACACATAGCATTAATTGTCAGTAATCTGTTAGTAATAAATCAATTTAAATTAAAAAAAAAACCAGTTTTGATTATAAAAATGACCACCCTTTCCAAATTACCAAAATAAGGAACAAATTAAAATAATATTAAGTAATAATTTTACCCAGTCCATTTATTTTGTAATCAATAAAACAACATGTTCAAAAGCCAGAATCCTGCTAAAGTCTTCATAACCTGTCATGGCTAATTATAGCTAACTGATGAGGTGCCAGGCTTTGTGTCATTTGCATGCTTAGATTGCACAGCTAAAATGTGCCCCAACATCTTGCCAATTAGAAACAATTAGACGGGCAAGTTATGCAGGTCTTAGATGCACATCGACAGGATCCCAGCCATTGTTTTAAAAATATAACAGTTTGGGGTAATTGGTGAATTTTGTAACAAGCTGAACACACACTTGAAAAAAATTGTGCTCTGCCTAAAAATTTCCTTTTGCCCTACATGTTCATCCAGGCTGTATTTTTTTTCCTTTTAATACCCAACATCTCCTTTGTGTATAAATATTGATGTATAACACATCCTTATATTGTGTACTATATAATTTCCCTAACATACTATTTCTTAAACAAATGATTCATGTCCTTAAAGCTTGCACAAATACTAGTATTTGCTCCAGTGTGGTTTTTATTGCTATGTAAACTGTAAGGAAGAGAGAAAATATATAGAAATTTGACTCTCATTTTTTAAAGATAGTATTTTGGTCCAATGGAGTTAGATTTCAAGGCAAAACAGAGGATGTGGGAGATAAAATAGAATTTTAGCTTGGAGCCAAAAACTTGCAGCGTATTCTCTGGCTATGAAAAGAGTTTCAAGAGCAAGAAATACTGGAATGATGAGCAAATTTCAAATATATAAACATATAAGAACAAATTGTATGTGGGATTAAGATTAGGATACAGGTTTTTGCTTTTATCACTCTAACACACATAGCTGCAAAACTTGGTTTATCATCTGGGAATGGGGGACAGAGGTTTGTTGGTGAATTTTGTGTGCTTTTTTAAATACAACATAAGAAGTTTAAACAGAAAAATCTACAATAGCTGTTGGTTATCTCTTACATTCAATAAAGAAATTGAAGTCTTGGATGGCTTCTTTGAATTTTTTGGCATCATCAACCATTCTGCTCTGCTTCCTGTGTGCAAAATGCTTTTTGTCTCAAATTAAAAATCACAAATTACTGCATAACTGCTTTGTTTATATTGCAGAAACCAAGAAGGAAAAAAAAGGTCTTTTTCTCACATATTTGCATATGTCCAAATAGTGAAAAAGCATGAAAATTCATTAAATAAAAGGCTCAGACTTAGAACTGAGAACTCTGCTGAGACAAGAAAAAAGTGTTCCTTAGAAGTGAGTAATTCTGGAGTGCTGCAAAATCCTTATTGAGATATACTGTCTTGACAACATAGCCAAAACTGGCAAGAATGTGGAATTTTTCCCACATCCCTAATCATAGGGACTGCAATGGCTCAAGTGGCTAAGATGCTGACTGGAAGGTGGGAGGTCAGCAGTTTGATGCCCGAATACTGTAGGAAGGAATGAGCTCCCATCTTTGTCCCAGCTCCTGAAAACCTAGCAGTTTGAAAGCAAGCAATTGCAAATAGATAAATAGGGACTACTTTGGTGGGAAGGTAAACAGCATTCTGTGCACTCCAGTGTCTAGTCATGCCTGTCACATGACGATGGAAACATCTGTAGAAGCAGACAGCGCTGGCTATTTGGCTATGAAACAGAGATGAGCACTGAACCTTAGAGTCAGATATGTCTGGCTTTCAAGCAAGGGTGACCTTTACCTTTACCTTAATCATAGTTACCTGGCTGTGGAACCAGGAGTCAAACCTCTGATTCCTGAGAGAAGAACCAGCCTTGTGTGATCCTGAGGAAACTGCACAAGTGCTCAGCTATTTCTAGGTAATTTATGCTTATAAAACCCTGGCATAAACTAGAATTGATGTGATGACCTGGTGGTGCAGGGTTAAACTGCTGTGCTGCAGCCAAAACTGCTGATGTTGTGAGTTTGATCCCGACAGGAAACAAGGTTGACTCAGTTTGCCATCCTTTTGAGGACAGTAAAATGAGTATCCAGCTTGTTAGGGGCAAAATCCTAGTTACCTTGTGAATTGCCCAGAGAGTGCTATGGGGCAGTATATAAGTGTCATTGCTATTGCTAGTACATATTAATATTATTAATTTTGGGGTGTTCTTTGTATTATAGTGATGTAGCAGAAGACATGAACTAAAGCATGGGTTCCCAACCTTTTCAAGCCGGGGACTGGGTCACACTCTCTCAGTCAGCTTCGAGGGCTGGCTGGCCATTTTGCCCTGCCTGCACAATGGTGGTGGCCATTTTGTCCCAATAGCTTCAAAGGATGCAGCCATTTTGTTTCTCAAATGCCCTTGGAGGGGTAGTGGCCACATGAAATGTCACTGGAGGGCAGATCTGCCCACGAGCCTTAGGTGTGGAACCCCCTGAACTAAAGAGTGGTGCTAATGTCACAGCCTTCTAATGAAATGCTGAAAATAACTCTAATACCAACATCTCTGATTTAATTGCACAACAAACATCCAATAAATTAGTACATTTCTTGGGTCTCCTCACCTGTACAATTGGTGAAGCTCTAGATGTCAGCCTAGAATTTATCTTCTCCCTTTAGCTCATCCTCCTATTTTTAATTCATGATTTAAACTGGTTACATAATTTCTATCATCAAACCCAAAGACATCTAATGCAAAGCAGCAGTGCCATATTGAAAAAGGCAATATTATTTTTCTGTTGTTATATGATAGCTTGGTGCGCAGGCTCCATAAACCCTTTGCTTGCTTCAAGAAACATACCACCCTGTAGGATTTCAATCTCCTTGTCCTATGCCTTTCCACCTTATTATTATTATTTTGTCTTTCTTATTTTATAGAGGTAGGGTACTTTCCAAACAAAATATGTATTACATGTGTGACAGAGGGATGGGGAAGAATACCAACTTCACAGCACTTCGGTCTCTGAGGAAAACATGTATAAACATTTATACATTTTTAACACTGATTATTTACCCCAAAGAGCTTAACAGCTGCTTCAGAGCTGTTTTAGTCTCAGCAGTAAATAGGATTTTAGCAGTTCCTTGAAATGGAAATTACTCTTTGGCTTCAATAACTTGTACCTTTGCAAAAGTGCCTGTCACAATAATGGCACAAAAGAAATCACATTTTCAAAGACCAAACAGGTTGTATCTAATATGACTGTCAGGCTGGTGGTCTATATTAAAGGAAGAGGCTGGGAAATGTCCAGAGCCACAATAATGGAAGCTGTGATTTCAGCATTAAGACCAAAGGTAGAATGCTTCTCTGACAAACAATGGATAGGAGAAGTTACTAGCAGATAGAGGTTCAGCACACCAACTCTTTCAAATGACAATTCTTTGTTTTAGTTACCAACATTTAGATGGGAAGCTCTGAATGTTCTGATGTTGTGGACTTCACCTCCCAGGAATCCCAGCCATCATGGCCAGCATGAAAAGGTACAGTCCAAAATATTTACTCAGCCCAATGTTACCCACCCTTGTTTTCAATGGAATTTGCTCCAATGATTCTAGCAGTGGACTGGCATTCAGAAAGAAAGGAGCTGAACAGTTTCCATCCATGTGACAAAAAGCTTCACCTGTTAAATTTCAAGCACATAGCAATTAAAAGAAAGTGTGGTGGAGCAGATTGAATAGCTTACATGCCTTGGAACCCCCATTAAGGTTTTTATAATATGTACGACAGAATGCAGTAAAATAAAAATTATCTATCTATCTATCTATCTATCTATCTATCTATCTATCTATCTATCTATCTATCTATCTATCTGTCTATCTATCTATCTATCGAGGAGCGAGTGAAAGAGCTAGCTAGCTAGTGAGCTTCTATAGCTGAGAAAAAATTCAAACCCAGGCCTTCTGAGTCTTAGCCCATCATTCTAACCACAAAGTTATTGTTGGCAAAGTTATACTCCTATCAAGAACAAAAATATAACTATGTTATATCATGACCATAACTACCTTTGTTCATTTTTCAAAGTTTTGCTATTTTTATATGGAGGCTGTTTCACTAAATGGTGGTGAAGGCATATCAAATTGTTCCATAGCTATGCCTCACAGGTAACTAAAATAAATAAATCCCTCAACAGGTCATATTGGCTTGGACATTCAATCCAAAAGTTAGGATTGTACACCTCTGGAAGAATTGAATTATTCCTTTCACTTTTTTGTAGCTACCTGCTCATTTGCTAGCCTGTTGATTACTACAGGAAACATATGCCAATGAGCATTTAATTTTGGCCAACAACAAAGCCAGAAAGGTGGTTTCATGTGGCAAAAGAAGGCAGGGATCCTTTCCACTCCCTTGGTTTTGGAGATGGTTTGAAATCTTTGAATGGAAACTTGTGGTGGCGTGTGGCTATACTAAAGTGTTTCTTGGACAGATCAGGTACCTTGAAAATCCTATTACATAACCATAAATGAGAAGTAACTCAACAGCACATAATAGCAACAACTTTATGTGCGCCTAGTTTCACAAAGGAAAAAGGTACTCATTTCAGGTAGAGATGTTTTTTGTATAAATAGCAAAAGCTACAATAATGACAACTACCTCCACCACTTGGTGCCTTGGAGTGGGAAATTTCCCAAATGGGTGGTATAACGATGCAATAAATAAATTGGTCTAAAACTAGTGTCAATGACCCTCATGAGTGAAGGATAGTCCACAGTGTACTGCCTCATTGAACTGCAGTGGCCTTGTCACCACCAATATATCAGAAAGAGCAAGGATGTTTTCTTCTTCATCTCCAGGTTGTCCATGACCATGACAAAATATCTTTATCTCCCGGAGATGAAGTAGTAATATTGTGGTAGTTGTTATCAGGTAAACACTTCAACTATTTTTGTAAAGCAAAAGCAGGTTACCGAAAGATATTAAATGTGTGCTGCTTGTTCTGTGTCACTGTGAGTTGTTTTGCTTCCTTTATCTCAAGAGCAACTACTATCACTGGCAGCTTCATCTGAGGCCTTCTCCTTTGATATTTTCCCTCTACCTCCTCAGTTGACATTTTTGGGTTCAGCTCTTCAGTGGCATCCCAGCCTTCTTTCAATCTTTTGCTGTGTAGAAAAGTAACCACAACAATTCTATTATTTCTTTCTTTTTCTTTTCCACATAAAACTTTCTTGAAGTTCTTTTTCCTAGCCTTTCCACTGTACTGCTGAAGTTGTTTCT
This sequence comes from Furcifer pardalis, assembly GCA_030440675.1. Classification (NCBI taxonomy): domain Eukaryota; kingdom Metazoa; phylum Chordata; class Lepidosauria; order Squamata; family Chamaeleonidae; genus Furcifer; species Furcifer pardalis. Next base: position 97,543,044 of record CP126892.1, read on the forward strand.
GATCTCCATGCTGTCTTTTGCACTGAACCTTCAGAAGAACAACAATGGGCAGAACATGTCACGTCATACTCAACTTGTCTAATTGGGTGCCCTCCAGATACATTGGACTATGGCTCACATCATATTTTCTGTGATGCTGGGAGTTCTTCACAGGTTTTGTTCTTCACAGGTTGGAGAAAGTTGCCATATAAGGTACCATCAAATGGTTCTTCTGATCCCCAACCTTCTGGGACCTGGGGGATGCATTAGAGTGCCCAATGCCTAAAGAAGACCACATTTTAAATCAAAATTATTAATTAAAAGTAAACATTCAGAAATCAATGAAGAAATGTTAATGTTATGGGTTCCGTGAACTCTGCTGGCTAGCAAAGACCCAGAATGACCAAAAGGCTAGTATAAAGGACAAGACCAAGGTGGGTCGACAGAAGGAACCACGGAGACCAAAAGAAACCATGTTGCTATGGTATTATTATTATTATTATTATTATTATTATTATTATTATTATTATTATTATTATTATTATTATTATTATTATTATTATTATTATTATTATTATTATTATTATTATTATTATTAAAGAAATGGGCAAGGAAAACAGCAGGGGATGATGCCACTTGAGTCAGGAAGTGTGAGAGAAAATATCTTGTGGTGAGAACAGTAAACAAGCAGGTTGAGAGATGTATAGAAAAAGCTTGATGATGGCATGCAACCTGTGGGCCAGAGGTAGGAAACCAATACTATCTAGGGTGACTCATCCACTTTGAAGGGGGTCCTTTCCCTCACCATACTACAGAGAGCAGCTATCTAGAGTACCGTATGTACACAAGTATAAGCCAACCCAAATATAACCTGAGGTACCTAATTTTAACCTTGAAACCCAGGAAAATAGATTGACTTGAGTATAAGCTGAGAGTGGGAAATGCAGCTCTAGCCTAGACTCTTGCTCCCCCTGCAAGGAGAATGGCTTCCTCCCTCCATCTTGGACACATGGAGCAGGGACAAAGGCTTCTTAAGTAAAATCCTTTCTTTTTCCACACTAGTTTGCAGTTTTTATTTGCAGTTTTCCATAGGAATTAATTGAAAACAAACCAGAATAGGAGAACTTGATTTTCAATGAATTCTAATGGAAAATTGCAATTTGCACCCTCATGTGGCCAGTTGTGTAGTTGCACCTCAGATTCTTTTGCCGCAGAAGTCCTGAAACTTATTTTTAAAGTGCTGAATCACTTTTTAAAAACCCATATTTTTAGACCTTGTGGTTGTTGACCCTGTATAGGCCAAGTCCCCTTTTTGGACCTCATGTTTGGGGTTAAAAAACTGGGTTTATATTTGAGTATATACGGTAGGTGCATATGAATTAAGAATTGCCCATTGAATTTATGGTTATCAGTTTTCATGCCATGGATCATTGTTGTTGTTGTTGTTCAGTCGCACAGTCTGGATATAAATAATGACTTGTTTTGTTTTTTGTCCTAAACAAGATGGGAGGAACTGCTTTTGGTGAGAGGAAAAGGACTACAGTAAAAAACCCTACTTACAAATGCCCCTACTCACGAATAATTCAACTTATGAATTGGTTCTGCACTGAAATCCATGCCTCAAGTTATCAACATGCCCTGATTTACAAATTAATTCTTTTTCCTCTGTGTTGCCTCAAGTGAAGCAAAAAATTTCCCCTATGGGTTTATATTTCGTAAATATGCAGCCTTCCATAGCTCTGTAGGTGGCAGGAGAGTGCTTAGAGAGTTCTTTGTCTGGAGTTTCAGCGCCAAAATGGCTGCCAGTTGCTGTTTCTTGCTAGAGTTTTCTGAGTTTTCTGTCCATTTTCAAAGCTTCTGTAAGGTATAGAACAGAATTTTTGCTTATGCATGCTTTCCTTTCAATGCTGCTATTGTTTTTGGGTGGTTTGATTGATTTTTGGAGGGTGGGGGTGGCCCATTATGAATGTTGGAGGGTGGGGTGGGCCTTTTTCTTTATCTGAATGGAGGTGCCTTGAGTTACAAATAAATTCGATTTACGAACAAGGCCATTATACAGAGTTTATTCGTAACTCGAGGTTTTACTGTATTTTGTTTTGACACTAGAGAGAATTTGTATATTTGCATGTCTCTGCCCCCTCCAACTCTTTCCACCTGCCGGGGGGATAAAAGGGCCGATGGACAGAGCCACGGCCAAAGAAGCTGCCCCATTTTTCCAGATGGCTGATCACTGCCCTGGCTGTGCAGGCAGCTGAGGGCATCTCCACCCCCTGGACTCTTTTCCCCTGCTGGAGGGGATAAAAGGTAACCAGATGGAGCCACGACCAAAGACGCTGCCCCGGCTGTGCAGGTGGCTGACCGCCGCCCTGGCTGTGTGGGCAGCTAAAGATGCCCCCCCCCGGGACTCTTTCCACCTGGCCGGGGAGATAAAAGGGCTGCCTATTCGAACTTTCGAACTTTTACTAGCTTTCCCCTCCTGATGCTTTCTTTTTTCTGTTTTATTATCTTGTGGTACTGTATTAATTTTGTAAGCAGCCCTGAGATGCCATGACATGGTGATTGGGCGGTTATATAAATTTGATCTATAAATAAATAAATAAAATGACCAAATTTTGCACACTTCTGCAGTACATAAACTAGGGGTTCTCAACCTACAGCTTGCAAGACAGACCCAGCCTGCTGCACTATTTCATGTGGCCCACATCACCACTGCCACCAGAAGTGGAAGCGGACATGTTTACAACAGCCGTAAATGCACCCATGTCTGTGGGTGTTGGTGGTAGTGCTTTTGCTTTTTGCCCAAAACATGGTGATGGATTGGTGGAGAGCTTGGCATCTCACTCTCATAGGGAGGCAACACCACACCTTTGAAGAATCTTTGATAGGGATGAGGGAACTTTGGTAAGATTTCTCAATGTCCTTATTCATCACCTGCAGTCCTATTTATGTGGAGGAGCACTGAAATCTATTAACCATGGTGGCTAGAAAATATTTTTCCAATATACATCTCTAATATAGTAAGTGAAGATTATGGGAGATGAAGCTTCTAAAACAAGCTAGCTCTGGATCATAATCACAGTTCCATCTTGTGGATGCAAGTCACAAGTGTTGCATAAGATCTGCCTTCTAGTGGTCTTTCACTAATTGGGGATGGATACAAATCAATCAATCAGTCAGTCAGTAAGTCAATCAAACTAACTAACTGAATTAATTCTTATGCATTGAGTCTGTTGATAGATCACTTTTCTTTCTTTATTCATGTCAGATGCACTACCAACATATAATGACATACAAAGCTAAAATTAACACATCTAAAAACAAAATAGAATTTTAAAAGGCCTAGATGACTAAGAAAACACATTTCAAATTGGTTTACAGTATGAAATCAAGAAATCCAAGCAGATGTTTAAATAACAACATGATGGTATATATAGATGCCCTTATTGGTTGCAGTTTAAGGTTGGGATGAGCAATATGTGGACTGCCTGTCGCAAAGCCTGCTTCTAGTCATAAACAACCTAACCAACATCTCCTTTCAGAATGTCAACACCTAGAAATGATGTCACATCATTCAGAATCCACATTTCATATCCTCCCTACTATCCATCAGTCATTTTTTCAGTATCTTTCATTTACCTCTTTTCTTACCAAATGATGCCCTCCATAAACCATTTTATTTACAAAATGAAAGAGGGCTGATTAGGTACATTTAGCAATCATAACCTCTCCTACTCACAAATATATGGCTTCATAAATCAATTACTCATAACAACCTATGCTCAAATTCTGACTGAGAAAATTTGGGGGAATTTATTTCTCTCTCCCCACAATCCCACAGTTAGACGAAGAGTTCATCTACTTGTGAGATATTTTGCTCTAGTAAATATATCACCTAATAGCCAAGGTAATGTAATGCACAGAGTTTCAGATACAGAAGAAAGGCACATGATCAAATCCAGCCAGGGACATTCATGTGAAAGGTGGAGAAGTCACTTGCAGCCTGCCAAAAAGGACATCCATTTTTTAAAAAAAGACATCTCTTCACATGAATGGCCATCCTTCTTAAAGGAGGAAATCTCACCTCACTCTTTTGCCTTGCCTGCTGTAGAGCTGTCTTTGCCACTAGAATTTGCACATCCGCAAGTATATTTATAACTGATTGCCAATGTCTCTTGGACACCCCCCCCCCAAATTTTGTACTTGTTGCTGAAGGCCTGCCACTGTTGCATCACAAGGATTTGTTCTCATTCCCAGGTTTTGGCCCTAAAATCTTGAGGAATGGGATAATCCTGATGTAGCAATCCAAAGAGTTATGTCTGTGTGTCTATTTTGAAAGCAAGAAATTATCACCTTGGATGTTTTCATGGTTTTTTAATCCCCCATTGGCAGCAGTTGTGTGGGTTGGTAAAATTCTGAGAGTCACCTGCTTCAACAGGGTGGGTGGCAGGAACAAACATATTGGAGAGAAATGTTGCTACTTGTTAAACAATGCTGACAACCATTAAGAATTAAAAGCACCAACTGAGAAATGTTGTGCAGCCTGCAGAAAACAATGAGTCCCATATTTCTTTTGTGATAGTGGTGGTGGGGAAGAATGGGGCTTTAAGAAACTGTTCATCTATGAGTGCATATTGTTAATCATTGGGCTATTAACCTTAACAATGTCAATGAGTTCTCGCTAGAAGAATCAGCTAAATGAATGCCTGAGGTAATAGTTAGAAGAACATTTCATAATGATGAACATATTAATGCTTTATTTGTTCCTAAATGCAGTGTGAAGGATTTTGGTTAAATAGCTGGTGTATAGAAGGTTGCATTGGCCTAGTACTGGGGTACCCAAACTTTTCAGCCCGGGGGCTGGATCACAATTTTTCAGTGGCTCCGATGGTCTGAATATTTTTTCAATGGTACCTCCAACCACCCAGCTCCACCACTGCCTCAGCTGCCTCCTCCTATGCTTCCAAAGACAAACACACACACACAAAAACCCCCAAACAAACCAGAAAATAAAAGAAAGGGAGGGAAGGAAGGAAGGAGGAAAGAAAGGAGGGATGGAAGAAGGAAGAAAGAAAGGAGGGAGGGAGGGAAGAAGCAAATGCAAAAAGAAAGAAGAAAGGAGGGAGGGAACAAAGAAAGAAGGAAGGAGGAAAGAAAAAATAAAGGAGAAAGGGAGGGAATGAAGGAAAGGAGTGTTACCTGAAATTTTAGGTACTCGGTTTGTGCCCTGGCAGAGAAATATTGCACCCTAGGAACTCAAAAATGAGGCAAGGTTTTGATCAAAACAAAATTGGTTTATTGGTATTAAAAGGGTTCTAATTTACTGTGGCCAGGCTATAAACTAGAAATCTCTACCTCACCCGTTTTGAAGAAAACCACCCTCGTGAACCCATCCACGCTATTCTGTGAATGAGCTGAAGTCCCTCCCACTCCCCAACATTTTTATACATTTACACTAGTCGACAATCAAGTATAGGCAGATACAAATGCTGTTTACTAAAAATGGGGCAATTAAATGAGTCTTTACACTTCTTGATTACATGTTACAAAAGCGTAGTTTGATAGTACAAAGTAGTTTCCGAAAGTACATATAGCAATTTACACAGGCATTGCTAAAGGCAGCAAGCAATCCATTGTTTCTGTAGGAAGAAATCTCCCCAGGCGGTCTTAATATGTTACAAGGTGTCATTTTGCGGTCAGGAAATATTTACAGAGTGAAACAATGTATCCAGTCACTTTTATGAATGAGTCAAAGGCTGTATAGTGAGTGAACAGTCTAGCACGCTTTAGCCAATCAGGAACGTTCTTCGGTTTGCTGTCCTCCAATAGCATTAGGACGCGGGAGGCTTCTATTGTCAGCCTGATGTGAAATCTCCGCTAAGCCGCTCCTTGCATTTTGCAGGCTCGGAAATCGCTTACAGTAAAAGCCGGGTCATCTTAAGAAATGGGAACAAAGAAAAATGATTAAGCCATGGATTCCAACCGACTTTTGACAGGGTGACTAAGGGAACCCTTGGGGGGGGGGGAGAAACTAATTCTTAATTGACAGTTCTTAATCCACTGCAATTGCCCACATTGCGTACGTAACGGACGGGACTTCTACTTTAATCACGTTTCCCTTGCAAGGGCCCTCTGGTGCTTCATATTAAGCCTTATAAAATTTCATTTTATTCTCCCTTTGATCAAGCCCCCCTTTTTCAGAGGTTATATCGATCTTGTGTTAGTTAGCTTTTAAGTGTTGGTTTCTCCCCCTTATATCCCATACCTTTGGCTGGTGTGTGTGCTGTTTCTCAGGTTGATACTTTATTAAAGAAATAAAGGTGGAGCGATGTGTCTGTTCTTAAAATCCAGGTAACAGGAGGAAGGAAAGAAGGAAGAGGAAAAGGAGCAAGGGAGGGAAGAAGAAAGGAAATCAAACAACATTCCACCTAGTCATGCCTGCCACATGACAGAAACGTCTGCAGACACAGTGCTTGCTCTTTGGCTATAAACAGAAATGAGCACTGAATCCCCCACTGAGCCGGGGGGAGGGCTACAGAAGTGAAGGGGAAACGTATGATTTGTAAGACAAATGCAGGTAAAGGTCACCCTTTCTCGAAAGCCAGTTGGATTTGATTCCAAGGTTCAGTGCTCATCTCTGTTTGCAGCCAGAGCCAGCGCAGTTTGCGTCTGCAGACGTTTCTTTTGACATGTGGCAGGCATGACTAGACGTGTACAGAATGCTGTTTACCTACACACTGAAAAATGGTCCCTATTTATCTACTTGCCTTCGAACTACTATGTTGGCAGGAGCTGGGACAGAGACAGGAACTCACTCGGTCATGCAGTATTCTGGAATCGAACTTCCAGTCTTCAAGTTCAATATCTTAACCACTTGAGCCACCGCAGTCCCAAGGGATATGATTTTTGTTGTTCAGTCACACAGTCGATTCCGACCCTCGGCGACCCCATGGACCACTGTCCGCCAGGCACTTTTGTCCTCCACCATCCCCCTCAACTCGCTCAGTTCTGTGCCCATTGTCTCTACAATGCCATCTAGCCATCTCATCTTGGGCCGTCCCCTTCTTCTTTTGTCCTCGACCCTTCCAAGCATCAAGGCTTTCTCAAGTGAGTCCTCTCATCTCATTTATGATAGCACTCTTCAAATATCTGATCATCCCAGAGTGCAGGACACATAATAATGGACATAACTTACAGAGAGGGACTGCAGTGGCTCAAATGCCCCCCCCCTCCCCATGGCCAGCCAAGGGAATAGTGTTCTCTATAGTCCAGATGGTCTTGGGCTCACCCACATGCTTCTTCAGCTGGGGTGGGGGAAGGAAGGTGGGTCTCGTCATCAGAGTTCCACTTTTGGAAAAGGAGTGGCTTCTTCCCACCCTCTCACTCCAACTCTCCCATTCAGAACCATTACCTCTCCTCTTTCTGGGGGAAAGCCACCTTCCTCCATTCCTGGGCATGAGGAGGAAGGGGAAAGAAATCAGGCACCGGTGCTGCTTCAGCGGACTCCGATGGCTTCTGATTGGCTCACAGGGAGAGTCAGGGGAGGAGCATGGGAAGGAAGGCTTAGCCAAGCCAAACCAAGCCCCTGAATGGAGCCAGATAAAGCACCTGGGGGGAGGAGGACGAGACAAAAGCCACAGGCAGGGAGACGTGTATTGGTCACTACTGGCAGCTCCTCCTCCTCTTCTTCCTCCTCCTCTACCTCACTACTGCCTCCCTGCCTCTTCCTGCAGATAGGTAGGAAGCCGCTAGGTTCAGCCTGGCCCTTCCCCTCCGTGGCAGAGCAACCAATTGGCATGGACATGTTTGCCCCCCTCCCATCCACTTTCAGGAGCTGGGAGGGCATCGGGGGGCAGAACAATTGGCATCGGGGCCAGACTAGGCCTGCTGGCCATAGTTTGGTAGTGCTTGGCATAGTAGTTAACACGCTGAGCTTAATGACTGGAAGGTTGGCATGTCAGAAGTTCGAGACCCAAGTGTCACATGATGGAGTGAGCTCTCATCTCTGTCCCAGCTCCTGCCAACTTATCAGTTTGAAAGCAAGAAATTACAGGTAGATAAACAGGTACTACTGCAGCAGGAAAGGTCACAGCATTCCATGCACTCCAGCATATAGTCATCCCTGCTACCAGTAACATCCTGTAGATTTCAGCTGCCCTGGGATTAAGCCACATTTGTTGCCCCCTGGTGGATGCCAGCGCCCTCTCTTGCTAGGGCTTCTGGGAATTGTAGGCCAAGAACACCCCTAGCCCAAAAAGTGTCATCTGGGGAGAGGGCTCCCCCCCCCCATGACACCACTGGTTGCTACACACCCATGAAAATGTCTTCAGTTACTGTCTACAGAGAGTACTGTCTCTTTGGATGAACATGGAGGTGAGCATTGCTCTTGTAGATGTTTCTGTTGCATGGTTGTTGCTCTTCATTCCCTTCACAGATGCTTCCTCAACCTTTCCTGCAGATGTTTAGAGCATGGGGTGTTATATCCTTGTTAGTTCTGGCATCTGGAACAACCCCTAAATGCCTTTTTCTGCAAATAATTGCCTCTAATGGAATGGGAATTTTCCCCCTTAATGGATTTCAACAAAAACGTAAATACTGATAACGATCTGTGCATCAGGACGTCAAAGAAATATTGAGCACATAAATTCATACGTAATTGATTAGTTCCAGATGCTCGAAGCCCTCTGAGATGGAAGAGACTGGGTTTTTATTTCTCCTTTCTATTTCAGATCTCACTCCAACAAAAGATTGGAAATGCATTTTATTTGAATGAAATAAGAAGCAGGTAAATGGGACTGATCAACACAAGAACCGGCTTTGGAATCTGCTGTTTGTCAGATCTAAATGAGAAGTGATTTTTTTCATAGACCAAAAGAGATTTTTAAAAGGGAACATTTGATTTATGAACGCATTAGTTACCTTTGTACGCTGCCTTTCTTCAATAGAGCTCAAGGTGACAATACATAGCTGTCCTTCACAAATCCACTGCGAGATAGGCAAGGACGGAAGATCATATCTGGGCTAAGTTTATCCAGGGAATTTCAGGACCACAGGAGACTTGGACCAAGATCTCACCAGTACTGGTCCAACCTCTAAGTGCTGCTGCATACTGGTTCTCGCATCAGCTGTAAGACAAATTTTTGGAAAACAGTTTATAGGACTCACTCAGTTCTTACAGGATACTGGAAGTGGTGGGTAGCAACAGGTTTGCACCACCACCCCTGGCAGGTGGGGATAACAAAATTGGGTGGCCTTTGGGCAGGGAGGTGGTGAAATTGGGTGGCCTTCGTGTGTGTGTTTTTAAGCGAAATTGGGTGGCTACTACACCCACCTCCCACCGTTTAAAAAGTTTATTTTTTTTATTTTGGGCAAGCACATGAGAGAGTAAACAAAAAAAAAAAGGTTGTGTCACCTTAAAGACTAACTTCTGTATTTTAATGTGAGCTTTTTTGGATCAAGTCCCCTGGCTCTTTGACTATAAACAGAGATGAGCACTGAACCCTAGAGTTGGTAACGTCTGGCTTTCGAGCAAGGGTAACCTTTACCTAATAACAGAAGATCCCTGATTGATATTCAAATTTGATGCCAGGTTTTGTCCCTGCAAATGGTTCAAGGTCTCCCTTACTCAAAAGCCAGTCATATCTGACTCTCTAGGATGCAGTGCTCATCTCCATTTACAGCCCAAGGGCCAATGCTGCCTCTGTTTGCAGATGTATACATGGCCATATGGCAGACATGACTACATTTAATTTAATTTAAATTTAATTTAATTTTTGAGTTTATATTTGTATTTGGATTTTGGATTTGTATGCCACTCTATTCGCTGAGGCGACTCACAAAATATCACATATTAAAACATATCAAAGTATCACATATCACATATCAATAGCATATCAAAGTATCACATATCAGTAACATACCAAAGTATCACATATATATTTTTTAAAAAATCCCCCATCACAATTACAAAGTTAAGACATCATAAATACATTTCAAAAACACTTCAAAAACACTTCGAACCATTCAGGAGAACCCGACTCAGGGCGGCTTACATAACCATAAGAAACATATACAATAAATACAATATAAACAACAAATCAAACAATATACAGTAACCAAAATACAGTATATGGTAAATACAAAGTAATAAAATATCATATGGTATACAAAATTCGATCCGAAACAAATAAATCACCATGTCATGTCATCATAGAAACAATATGCAGTACATCATACATCATTAAAGTGCAAAGAGAAAAAAAATTTCAAAGTCTGACATAACATTGGAAAGCAGCAGTGAAGTCCATAAAGCCACCAAGCCTGAACAGCTGCGGCCACTTTTCCCTCTGGGTGGGCAGGCAGGGCAGGGCCGGGCCGGGCCGGGCCGGGCCAGCGAAGCATTGTTTTTTTATGCCAGCTGGGCCGCGTAGCTGGTCCTGCTCTCCCCGGGCCAGACCAGGTGAGAACGGGAGTCCATTGGACGGCTGTGGAGTGACCATTTAAGCCTGCCAGCCCCGGCACAGCTGAGTCCCCTCTCCCCGGGCCAGACCAGGCGACAAGGGGAGTCCATTGGGTGGCGACTGGGTGTTCTTTTAAGCCTGCCAGCCCCAGCACAGCTGAGCCCTCTCTCTCGCCCACAACATAGGCTCCACCTATGACGTAGGCTCCACCCATGGCATTGGCTCTGCCCACGGTGTGGTAGCAAAAAATTTTTTTGCTGCCCACCACTGGATACTGATCAGGCCTTTTCAGTCTCACCATCGTCTTAGATTAACTAAAAAGATTCCTTACATTGCAGCACAGGAAATATGCCCAACATTCTCAAGAAAAATAGCCCTTTTTAAGGAAAGTTGCTATAAGAAAAGCATACATCTTCTCAAGTATTCACACACTCCTGGTGCTGTTTCAGAGGAAAAAACCTCACAACTCTATGGGGTCATGTAGTCATTTCTTCTTCTTTACTTCCTCTTTTACCCCTTCAGATTTTGAGGGAATCTATTTATCTACTTCAAATTTCTTGTTTTCAAACTGCTAACTGATAGCAGAGGTGGCTTTCTTACCTTCTATTTGTCATATGTTGTGGTGGTGGTAGTGGGGGGGGGGGCAGATAGGAAGTTTTGCAAAAGCCACTATGGAATGGTAGAGAGTGGCATTCTTGATGCTATCCATGGAGTGCCAAATTGACATAATTTGATAGGCAGAGGCACTGTACCGTGTAGAATAGAAACAGACTTACGTCTGTCAGCATAAGCATTCCAGAATGGGAAGTGAGACATGTGTTACTAGCTTTATGTTTTAATTAGAAACCCAGTGAACAAGCTAGTGATGCCTTTGATGTGTTGCCATACAAGGCAGGTCTCCTTTTTCTTATAGCTAAGAGCCAAGTCCAGACTGTCTGACTGAGCAATACAGAAGGGCAAGCTAGTGTTCCACTTATTGCCGCAAAGTCTAGCCCTTGTTAAATGCAGGTCACACTTGATTGTTTACTTCAACAAGCAAGAAGTTTATAATCTATGGCACAAGTCAACAGCTCATTTAGTTTTAAAGGAAAGCAGAAAGATTGAGCATTACAGACGTGTGAATGAGAAAAACTGGAGGTCACAAAGGTCATCTGATTTCCATGGAAGATCATTCCAATTTGGGTGCATATCAGAGTCAAAAGTTGTTTTTAAATTTCTCTTTGCATGGGAATTCCTATACATCTCAGAGCTTGCTTTTCTAAATCCACTCATTTTATCCACTGCCTTTGCATGCATTCCTCCCCCCCTACACACGCACACACAAAGTATACATTTCTCATGCATATTTTAAAGGAAGACATTTGTTGGATATGTTTTTTAGGAGCACAAACAAGAACACAGGCTCAGAAACAAGTCGATTCCCCTTTGCAAATTGTTTGCTTCATTCTGGTTTCTTAGGAATACAATAAATTGTGACCAGACACAAAATGAAAAGGAATGTGGTGTAGTGGATGGAGTATTAGAGTAGGATGCAGAGGCATGAGTTCAGATCTCCACTTGGACATGGAAACCCACAGTAATGAAGCTATTCCTTGAACAACTCAAGTATTTTGAATAACCTGTTAGGGTAAGCATAACTTGGTAATGACTTGATGGCACACATACACAGGTTATATCAAAGTCTCTGAAAATTAAGGGAAACGGCAAAGGTTTTCCTTTGTTCAAAAGCCTATTGTGTCCGACCCTAGGGGGCAGTAGTCATCTCCATTTACAGCCAAAGAGTCAGTGCCAACTGGTTTGTGTCTCTGGACTTTTCCATGGTCCTCAAGACTAGATGCTGGAGTGCACAGAATGCTCATACCTTTCCCACCGAAGCAGTACCTACTTATCCACTACAATTTCTTGCTTTCAAACTGCTAGGTTGGCAGGAACTGGGACAGATGACAGAAGCTCATTCAATCATGCAGCACTCAGGTCTCAAAATGGTGACCTGCCAACCCTCCCATCATCAATATCAGTATATTAACCACTAAGCCTTCCCTTGACCCAACCATAATGGCCAATTTTCGACCTGTATCCAACTTGCCCTTTTTGGGTAAAGTATTGGAAAAGGCAGTGGCATGGCGGCTACAGGAGATCCTAGACCCATTTCAGTCAGGATTCAGGCCCAGATATGGTATGGAAACTGCATTGGTCGCACTGGTGGATGATCTCTGGAGGGAGCGGGATGGTGGACATCCATCTGTCCTGGCTCTTCTTGACCTCTCAGCGGTGTTCGATACCATCGACCACGGTATCCTTCTGGCAAGGCTCCGAGGATTGGGGATCCAGGGCACAGTGTTGGCCTGGTTTTCCTCATTTCTGAAGGGCTGGACCCAGTCGGTGTGGTTGGAGGGTGAGTAGGCTCTATGGTCTTCTCCCTAATTCTCATGAGCCCTGGTGGAGCAGTGGTTAAACTGCTGTCCTGCAACCAAAAGACTGTAAGTTCGATCCTGATCAGAGCTCAAGGTTAACTCATCCTTCCATTCTTCTGAGGTCAGTAAAATGAGTACCCAGCATGTTGGGACCAAAATGCTAATTAACTTGTGTGAATCGCCCAGAGAGTGCACTAAGCACTATGGGGTAGTATAAATCTGTGATTGCTTTGCTTTTTGCTTTATCTTCATAGCAACACTATAGTAATACTAATACTAATTTTGTGTCCAAAAAAAATCTGTGTTGAAAGGATTTTTGCTAGAGAGACTCTGCTCAGGGGATGCTCAAATGAGGCTCCTTTCATGTCCCCAAGATCTTTTCCCAGGAAAGCAACCCTATGAAACAGGCTAAAAGACACTGGTTAGCACTGAGGTGGGCATGTCATCCTGGATCTTTCTAAACCTAGTCTGACGGTCTAAGGTAGAGGTGAGCAACTGGGACTCTCAAGATGGTTCTATATGGTAGCTCTTGCAATCCTTCAGCACTAGTGATGCTGGCTTGGGCTGATGGGAGTTGCAAATTGAACATTTCTAGAGGAACTCAGTCATCTGTCTCTACTGTAACATATGAACAGTATGGAAAACACTGCTTTAAACTTCCAGATGAAGTGGATGAAAGAACACCCCATAGGATGTTCTTTTCTTACATTATGCCATGTCAAAGTGCAGGTGGAAGATCAAACTTCAAGTTATTAAAACAGTCTGAAAATCCAGAAAATTTGGACGGTGCCATGTCCATTTTCTCAAAACCTTTTAACCTTTTTAGGTTGGAACCCACAGGGAGTACTGACTAACTTCAGCAGGCACACAAGGTACTAGTTCATGGAAGATAATCTTTGTGTGGAGCCAGTTACCATGTCAGAGTGACTAAAGAGCAACTAGACCAGCAGTCAGTCTGGAATGTCAACTCCTCAATAGTTTAGAGACACATGTGAGAAATCAACACAGAGCCTCAAGCTATAGTCCCACAGAGGGGAAACAAGTTTTAAAACAGACCAAGCACTGTTCTTTAAGGTCTTGGTTTAGCAGACATAAGGAGTCTTTTGTGACGTAGTACCTTGGGGCTGTCCTCTTACATTGCAGCATTTCAGGATGAGTGATTGAGGCAGCTGAAATAGGCAGGTGGAGGAGAGGAAAGGCAACGTCAACCTTGAGGCCTAAAGTATATTCACCTTGGATACCTTGGAGTCCTTATTCAGCTAGGAGACCTTGTATGAGTAGACATCTCCAAGATGACATTCTGCACAACTTTTGTCCATAATAACCAGTCTCTGGCAGATCTTCTCCATGTTGGTCAAACCTTTTTCTTGAGAAAATCTTCACATGTGCAAGGTGGTCTTCCCCTCTAGGTCTGTTGGGATCTCTCGGATACCAATCCATTATCCTAATCCACCTCCTTCTATTGTCACTTGTGCATGCAACATGGCCAGCCCACTTTAATTTGTTAATCAGGTATTCTGTTACTACACCTTTTAGCAGTGATCTTTGCCTGATGTCCTCTCTTATTACTTTAATGTGAAGTGAAATTCTGAGCATTGATCTCTCCATGTTTTGTTTTGTTACTTGCACCTGGTTTTCTTCTGCAGCTGTTAAAGCCCACGTTTGCTGCCATATGTCATTGCTTTCAAGACCGTAGAATTGAACAAGTTTGCCTTTGCTTCTGGCTTAGCTTTTGAAAGTATATTCACACTACACATTTATATCAGTTTGATGCAGGGCCATAGCCATGTCCCCCCAGGAGGAGCTGAAACCCCTCCTGAGCTAACAGCCCACCCCACCCCAAACCCACCCCGTGGTGCCAATTTTATATATGTGAGTGTGACATTGTTGCCCCCCCGAATTTTTTTTGCCTCTCCTGATTTGATGTCATTTTAAATATTACTGTGAAGTCATCCTGGGATTGTATTGTAATGTAATGTATTGTCTGTAAGCCGCCCTGAGTCACCACGGTGAGTGGGCGGCAATATAAATTTGAACTAATAAATAATAAATAAATAAATTTGTAGTTTGGAAATGGAACTAGGAATTTTAGCAAAGGGCAATTTCTTAAGTTCCTAAGATGATGCCATTCACCCATTAGAGAGTTCCTGTACACTCTGTCAACCAATGGAGAACTCAATACACACTCAAATCCAGGAAATCATAAGTTGGAGTCATGGCATCTGAAGTGAAATCAAATGGCTACAACTGTGCATTGTGGTTGCACTTTGAAGTGAAGCATGTGCTTCTTGACCTCAGGCTGACTCCAGGAATGTTTCTGTAAACACCAGATCTCTCCTTCTCTCAGGAGGTTCCAAAGTAGGACCACATGAGAGACCTTGTTGTTGTTGTTCAGTCACACAGTTGATCCTGACCCTTTTCAACCAGGCACCTCTGTCCTCCACCATCTTCCTCAGCCTACCTAGCTCTGTGATGTATTGACCTATAACATAAAAATATAAAAAAGAAGAAATGCTTGCCTTGCCCACAGTTAAAAAATAAGGATAAGCAATAACTCTGTTGAAACACTAAAATGCTTTAAAAAGGTGAGCTTTCAGATCCAGCTTGACTTTTCTTCTGGCTGGGTATTGCTGAGTTTGTTGCTGTTGCAGGATCGGTGGCAGGGGCAGGGTCTGAATGAAAACAACATCCCAAGATAGAGAAGGGGGACTTGTAACTCTTTGAGTAACAGGTTTCATCTCAGACAATGCACAATCACTGGTTTCCCCCATCTGTGTAGATGGGGATTTCTCAATTTTGGGTCCCCAGAAGTTCTTGGACTTCAATTCCCAGAAGCCGTGGTCAGCAGGTGTAGTGACTTGGGCTTCTGGGCACTGAAGTCCAAGAATACCTGTGGACCCAAGGTTGAGAAACCCTGGTGTAGATAAAGGACCCTCAATCACTTCCTACATTCTCAATTGCCTTATGTCAAGACATAAGAGGCCTATAAAAGTATGGCAGGCCCCATGTCAGAAGAACTGTGGTTCAAAATTATTTATCCATTTCAAACATTTATAGCCCACCCCACTGGTAAACACCACTCCAGGCAGCTTACAACCATTAAAAAAGTAGTGAGTACACTAGGCAAAAGATGTCAGTTGGAGTCACATTGTGCATCAGTTATAGAAAGAGTTAGACCAGGGGTGCCAACCTTGGTGTTCCAGGTGTTCTTGCACTTCAATTCCCAGAAGCCTTTATCATCAGGTGTGCTGACCTGGGCCTCTGGGAATTGAAGTTCAAGAACACCTGGAGCACCAAGGTTGGTCACCCCTGTGTTAGACCATCTCCTTCCTGCAAGGTCGTATGTTTCCTTACTCTTGCTGCAGATCATGCCCCAAAAGGTCTTCAGTCTATTTTCCATAATGAATCAAAAAAGGAAGAAGTTGCAGGGTGCTCATAAAAACCTCAGAAGCGAGAGTGAGCTAACAAGCATAGGACTGGTAGCACGCCTGGTCTTTGCATTTCTCAAGAACATACCTGTTATGCACAATTTATCATTTCTAGCACATACAGAAGAACTTCAGTGCACAGTGAACGTCAAGCATGAAGGCAGGGGGTTCCTTTTCATCTCTGATTTTCTAAATACACTTTCCTCACAGTGTGAACTGTCTAAGGAATCACCTTACAATTTGTTCTTCTCATTCACTGATGGACTAAAAGTGCCTCATGTATAACAACTGCTTCATGCACTTAGAAACATTCGCAAGTAAGGTGGAGTATTTCTAGCTTCCCTTTCTTCCTCACAACAGGAAGATGTTTTTCTTTCTTTCTTTCTTTCAGGCCAGGGATTATTTGTACATGAATTTCTTTGTCTAGAGGCCGGGATGGTGCGGTCTCAGCAGTACTGGCCTCACACTAACTCTGTTAGTGTTGCCTCAACACTAGTAATGTTCCCAGATGATCAGCTTTGAAGGGGATGGAATGGGAAAAGAGCAATTGTGGCAAAGCACAGGCCTCTCAAAAACAGCAGCAAATAAATTCCTCCTTCAGAACTAACGGCAGAATGCCAATCCTCAGGCTGCTGTTATGGTGGATTAGTAATTGCCAAGCCCACCAGGAGACTTCTGAAACCTGATGCATACAATATGAAACAGCGAGAGCCAAGTGTCTGAAAAACCCAGACATTCAGCAACGGCAAATCAAGGAAATAATGTATCCCTCATCCATAAATCTATTTCATCAGTGTTGTAGCCTTTCTCTCCAGTGGCTCTTTCACAGGCAATCAAAGGGAGTCCATGTGGGTTAAGTGGAGTGAGTGGAAAATTATTAATCTCCAGACTCTGGCCCTCTATGTTGCTAGATGGTCACAGGGTTGCCTTCTTTACTTCCTTGCCTCTACAGTCAAACCTCGCATAAAGAGCGCTTCGCTTAAAGAGTAACTCGCGTAGAGAGCAGAATTTTCTCTGAATGTTCGCTTTGCTTAACAAATAAAACCAACCAAAACCTCGCTTAACAAATAAATCAGGGTTCACAATCCCCCCCTCCCCCGGTCATTTACAATGGTGTTTCACTTAAAGAGCAAACTCGCTTAAAGAGCAATCCTGTGGGACGCATTATGCTCTTTAAACGAGGTACCACTGGTATATAACAGAATATCCAAGACTAGATTCCTTTCATCCCAGTTCTAAATTCTACCACCAAAATGTCATACATAATCATCCTTCACCCACTCTCTGGGGTGTAACAATCTATTTTTTCCACTGTCTAGCATTTGTGTACAAATCCATCTCCTCCTCTTCCTCCCTATGATATCTCAAGGTTCTTTCGCTATTTAGCAACAACAATTACATTTATATACCACCCCATAGTGCTTAGGGCATTCTTTTGGCAGTTCACAAGATATTTAGCATTATGTTGGGTGTTCATTTTACTGGCCTCAGAAGGATGGAAGACTGAGTCAATCTTGATCATGGTCAGGATTGAAGTTGCAACATTTTGGGTGCAGTGCAGCAGCTTAACCACTGTTCATGAGGGATCCTATTTAGGCCTTATTCAACTTGATATTGTGAAAAGGTTTAGAGAAGAGTCTCTAGCCCCACATCTTCCATTGTTGTATGCCTCCTTGTTTCAGTTGCAACACTGAAAGGGAAATGTTCCTGCTCCTATATAAGGTCATATGAACAAAAACCCTGGAAAGTCTTGATTCTTAGTCATGGGTAGAGCTTATATGTGAGCAGAAATTTCTCCCATTCAGATTCAGTGCTAGGACTGGATAGAACATGATGGTGGAGCAGAATGAGATTTGGAATTCTCCTTTAGCTGTGTTCAAAGAATCTCCATTTGTAATGACCAAAGTGGACTAGATTTTACAGGATCTCCTCTTTGATGCTGTCATGAACCTGAGGGTTGCCATATTTGCTTGCTTTACTTGAACTAGCCAGACTCTCATTTAGTTGTCTGCTTTCTGTCCTTGTTTATACTTATTTCAGATTCTCTATGCTATGATCCTAGTGAGACAGTAACTATGGTGACTGCATTCCTTTTCCCCTTTTCTAAGATTTTAGTCAGATAAGGTTGGACAGTTAGCTGTCTAACTCATGAGGTCATTAAACACCTGCAGACCTGGAAGCTCCCAGTAGCTACTAGAAGTTACCCGAATTTAGCAGACATTTCTATAACCCTCTATAACCCTCGAGTAGATTCCAAATGATGTAATTAATATGAAGTCACTGAATTCTTGTGGAAGGGGGACTTCCCTCTTTACCGTATTTAAGAAGGGCCATTTCAGCCATCAAATCGTTTCTTAACTTGAGTCTAAAATGCTTCATTAGATGAACTCAGAAAGCTATTTCAAGGGCTTACATACGTATCCAAGAATGCTGCCAGATGAAGCTGATGGACATCAGAAGGGCTATGGACTATGCTAGATTTTCCTGGAGATGATTACCATCCTTTGCCATCCTGTGCCATCCTATGGAACAGGACAGTGCTAGTAAGAGGCCAGTTGGCCCCTTCAAGGACTAATGGACTTTTGTGGAGAGTTCTTTTACTCTACAGACTTATGGACTTTGGGATTTGGGGAATTGGTTTTCTACAGCTTTGCTTCACTATCTTATGGAATACAAAATAAAGTTCTGTTTGGGACTTTTAACTTGTTGATTTCTGCTTGGGCATAGCACTGGCACAGAGCTCTCTGGTTCAACCATAAACTGCCACTGCAACAATCCACACTACTATTTTTTTTAAAAAAAAACCTCACTCCCTTTGACTTGGTAAAATCAGAGATAGTTTGGGTCCTTTTTGGGAGGCTGGCAGAGGCTGGAAGAAGGGAATTGGGGTGGACTGCATCACACTCAGAACTCTGTCACACCAAAAGCCTCTGAGGGACCCCGGGGAACCTCTGACAGATACAACACCTCTAAGAACACAGTTATCAAAAATCCAAACTAAGCACATCCTTTTAAACATTATCAGCAAGCCCACCAGCATATGGAAATCCTCTTTACTGATGGAAACTTTGGGGTTTGATAAAACCTACTTTAATTTCAGCACAGCTTTCCATTGACACTTTGAAGGTCAAGCTCTGATGCTCAATTCTTGCAAACAGGTAGAGAGTCCCTTTAGCTGTCTAGTTTAGTGATAAGTAACATCTGGAGAAATGTTGTAGGACTGCAATAACCATCAGCTATCTTGGGATAATAGCTAACGGTAGGAGGAGCAGGACAGCTAGTGAGAGGCATGTTGCTGACCCTTGATCTGCACACTGAGCAGAAGACCTTCTACATGGCTTCAGACAAGAAGGTTTCCTGACCTCTACCTGAATATCCTACATATGGAACCTGGGAGGTGGTGGGAGCTGCAATGCTGGAGATATTCAAGAGGAAATAAGATAGTCATCTTCTTCTTCTTCTGCCATATCCAAATCTGAAGATAAGTTATCATTATGGTGATCAGTCATGAAGACTGTCATGAGAATATAATGCAGTGGCCTCTCATCTGTCTTCCACATTGCAGCATGATCCCTGTACCACTGATCCAGGTTCGTGAGTCACTTTCTAGTCCTGAGCCATTTTGACACACTAAGTCCTCCTTGGCCCCAGGCCAGTATTAATGAACCTGTGGCTCTCCATCAGGATGGAGTCAAGTAGGATTTAATCCACTTGGGAATCATCACCCTTCCCTGTGGACTTCAGCACCCAATGCCGTTAGTCTTCGGGGTTGTCAGGTTAGTGAACCACTGCCTGACACTTGGCATTGAGTCACTGGGAGTAGGGTTTACTCTATTACCATAGCAGGATAACCTGGTCAGATATAATTTGATTGGGATTCCTGCATTGAGCAGGAAGTAGGAATTGACAGCCTTATATGCACTTTTCAACTCCAAATTTTCTATGACTTAGTGATTCACCTAGGCTACACCTTAAATATACATGCATGAGTGATGAGCAGACTGGCACAGGTGTGATGACTCCATCTCCAATAGCTTCCAGTGCTTTAGTCTCACAAATTTCCCATGCTTATTTTCGAAATTAATAAGCAGTGGCATCTTCTGAAGAAAATGCTCTGGATGCCTACATTACAGTAGAAAGCGGAGGATATCTGCTGACCAACCCTTCGCATTTATTTATTTATTTATTTATTGGTCACATTTGTATGCCTAACCCTAATACACATAAGTGTATTGCCCAATCTGGTAGAATTTGAGGGTCTTCTTTTAATTTTAACTGTTAATTTGATTTTCTCAAATAGACTAGCTGAGATACACAGTTCTACATTTCTTTTTCAGCTCTGCTGGGTGATTCCTTGACATTTTCCATCACTGCAGAGATTTTTTCAGCCTGGGGGGCGGGGGATACCCACCAGGTCTCAGCTTTTTTGACAGCACTTCTTCTCCCTCCCTAAATCTACTGCTACCGTTCTTCTTCTTGTTTTCTTTGTCACACCCCAATGATCACATCACTTGGTTACCACGACAGTTCTTCATTTCGTCTCTCTGAAAGCCAAATGCACTGCAGACCAAAATGTGGGAATGCCACTGTCTTGTTGAATGAGATTCCACCAGTCCACTGTTGTTATTAAAGCCCAGAAGGAGGTTGTATCACAGGCTGATGTTCCAGTATGCAGTGCATGAACAAAGGTGGATTAAGGTAGATGTTTTATATTTTTTTAAAAGAGAAGATCTATCAACTACAATTAGCCATGGTAACTAAATGGGACTTCTGTATATGAAACCACTATGTGGCAGAGTTTGAGATATATATGGGAACATGTCTCTCTACAGCTTCTGGTTACTTGAGAAGCTGGAGGATTTTTGGGCTGCCAGAAGCATTTTCTTGTAAAGGTAAAGCTCAATAGAGAAGAGAGCTCAATAGGGATTAGTTCAAGAGAGAGAGACCTGGGGCCAGGATTGGGAAAACTGCATTCTGGACAATAAGCTTCTGGCTTTTATTTCTATAAGAACAATAATAGTAAAAACATTTTTAAGTAGTAGCCATGTTTGTGTTTCAAGCATATCAGAGAGTAAGCAAAACAAAACAAAAACACTGTAGTGTTTTAAAGACAAACTTCTATATGTTAATGTTAGCTTTCATAGGTCAAGTCCACTTCATCAGACATAGCAGTGAGACTTCATAGCATCAATTTATATACATCAGATAGAGAGTGATTAGTTAGCAAAACAGATACATATATAAATCAATGTGGCTTTTTACAACTGGTAATTTTATTTTATTT
Organism: Furcifer pardalis; assembly: GCA_030440675.1. NCBI lineage: Eukaryota > Metazoa > Chordata > Lepidosauria > Squamata > Chamaeleonidae > Furcifer > Furcifer pardalis. The sequence continues at coordinate 97,564,606 of CP126892.1, forward strand.
ATTATATTTATACCGTGTCCATCTAGGAGATTTTCCTACATAGCAGATGATCTCTGGTTGTTATTCAGATTAGTTGTGAATTTCTGCCCTGTTGAATTGCAAATAGTACAATAGGATACAAGACAAACACCTGGCATTAAACATTTGTTAATGAGTTTAACCTTCAGCTTCTAATGACAATTGTATGAGTTCATCCTTTGTTCTGTGAAACACCCCATACTGTGAATCAGAATTCTATTGAAAAGTTTCTGTGAAGGTGGTATAACATCATAAAACATATATAGCAGCATTTAACAACCTGTGCATCAAATGTGATATTGTCCCAGAAACCCTTGACTAATTTTCAAGTGATAACTTTTCTTCTTCTTCTTCTTCTTCTTCTTCTTCTTCTTCTTCTTCTTCTTCTTCTTCTTCTTCTTCTTCTTCTTCTTCTTCTTCTTCTTCTTCTTCTTCTTCTTCTTCTTCATACCCTCTTGTGCTCATTATCTTTCATACTTGTCAAAAAACAGCAATAATAATTGCTTTATGTTTGGGTGAAAACTAGTTAACTAATGAATAAAGGAGACAGCTTCTGGGATTTTTCATGGCTTGGTGTCTCTTGTGAAGCCCAGTTTCAAAGTTTTGGTTTTTTTTTTTTTTTTTTTTTGGGGGGGGGGAGCTCCCTTCATTTTCAGAATTGTCTTGTAAAACTAGCAGCAATTTGTATTTCAATACAATCTGGATTAATGTTGGATAATGCTATTTATGATGCCACCAGAAATCATTTTAGAATCAGTGAGCTTTTATGTCTTTCAGGACTCTTAATCAGGCTGGCTGTTATAAAAGTGGAGACAGGAGGAGGAGAAAGGGAGAGTTCATAAATCATCTTGTCCAGCTGCAATATACTAAAATCCTAAACTGAAGATTGTGGATTTCAAGAGCTATCTTGAAGAGTGGTGTTATCTGGTTTCAAATAGAGGGCTATGGAATCAATTGCTTATCTCAGTCTGCACAAAGAAAGGGCTTGTAAGCACTTATCAAACTATCTAATGCTCTTTAGTCAAATTCATAATTCCTATATTAGTGGGAACACCAGGAAAGATTGCCTTGTTCCATTCTTAAAGAGGAATACGACCATTGACTAAATGTATAATTGATTGTTTATGTATGTAGTAATGCTATTTCCAGTAAGAGCTTGGAAGTAACAACTTATAATGAAGTTACATATCACTTGATATTTTGGAGGAAACAAGTAAAGAAATAAGTAGTTGCAAAGTTACACTAATATGAGCAGTATGCGCATTTACAAACTTATTTCGCACACAGTAAAACTACTACATTCTTTCTGTTTTTACAAAAGTTACTTATTCTAGGGATTTTAAGACATACGAATAAATAAAATAAATAAATAAATAATAGAATTTTAAGAGTTTTTTATAAAGCTATTCTCTTATCAGACCTAAGTGGCAAGGAAAATACTCATCTTTTATCTTTTTGTAAATGTTTCTAAGGTACAGAAATAGAATTGGACAATGGAGAGAATCAGACAGTATTTTGCTGTAATTTTTGGCCTGCTATTAAAGGCAATGCAAATTATGTTTTGAATTGGTCCTGTTATCAGCAGGGAACAAGTAATGAGTTTACTTAAAAATCAGTCTGAAGCAATTTAAACAAAAGCTGATGTCCTGTTGCTTATCATTGTAAATTGCACTAGGTAAAGGTAAAAGTCACCCTTCCTCATATCCAACTCTAGGGTTCAGTGCTAATCTCTGTTTATAGTCAAAGAGTCAGCACTGTCAGCATCTGCAGATGTTTCTGTGGAAATGTGGCAGGCATGACTAAACACCGGAGTGCACAGAACTCTGTTTATCTTCCCACCAAAGTGGTATCTATTTATCTACTTATAATTTCTTGCTTTCAAACTGCTAAATTGGCAGGAGTTGGGACAGAGACCAGAGCTCATTTCATCTTGCAGCACTCGAGTCTTGAACTGCTGACATGCCAACCTTACAGTCGTCAAGTTCAGCATCTTAATCACTAAGCCACCTCACTACTCCTAGAGTAGACCAATTAAGTCAGTGGGGATTTATGAGTCAACTCTTGTGTACATTCCATTGATTCAGATTAGCCTTCTGCTGCTTAGTAAAGTTAGAGTAGACCCATTTGTATTAACTGAAGAATTGGTTCCCCAAATTCCCACTGATAAGGAAGGCTGAGTGCAGAAGAATTGACATCTTCAAACTATGGTACTGCATAAGACTATTGAGCATTCCCTGGACTCAGTGGTGGACTGCAAAAAAAATTTGCTAGTACACTGTGGGTGTGGTATGGTGGGCATGGTCAAGAGGAAAGCCCTGCGTTGCAACTGAATGAGGACTACTGTACTTTATTTCAAAACTTGGAGGGGGGGGGGAGCCAGAATTTCTGCTACTTGTTCTGGTGAACTGGTGCAAACCTGCTGATGCCTACCACTGCGTGGACTGCAAGGAGACCAAATCAGTCAGTCTTAAACAAAATCAACCCTGGCTGCTCCTTGGAAGGACAGATACTGAAGCTGAAGCTCAAGTACATTGGCCACCATATGAGAAGAGAGGACTCACTGGAGAAGACTCTGAGGCTAAAAAAGAACTAAGACAAAAGGAGAAGGGGAAGGTAGAGGATGAGATAGTTAGACAGCATCATTGGAGCAGTGGATATGGATCTGGGCAGACTCCGGAGGATGGGAGCCTGGCATGCTGTGCGCTATAGGATCACAGATGGTCATACTCAATTGTGTGACTGAAGAAGAACAAGTATTTCTATACTTAAAATAACTGAACTCTCATGGACATATACAAAATGAAATGATGCTGTGGACACATAAGAATCTTGACTAGGAGGAAGGGAAGAGGAGCCTCAAGTCACTCAGCTTGGGAAGAGAGTTGATAAAATGGGAATATTCAGAGGAAAGAAGGGATAAGAAAGACAGTTAAGAGGAGAACTGAAAAGGATGAAACCAAGTGTAGAGCAAGCTCAAGAAACAAAGGAGACCTGACTCAAAGGGTCATCCAGACACTGAGGAATGGTCAGAATATAAAGTATCTCTGGACATGCAGTGAGAACGCTGGTGGCTCAGTGGTTAAACTGCTGTACTGCAGCCAAAACACTGTGAGTTCGATCCTGACTAGGACTCAAGGTCAACTCAATCTTCCAATCTTCCAAGGTCAGTAAAATGAGTACCCAGCATGTTGGGGGCATAAATGCTAATTACCTTGTGAACCGCCCAGAGAGTCACTAAGTGCTATGCGGTGGTGTAGAACTATAATTACTATTGCTACTGAAAAAGAGAAATTAAAAGGAAAGTATGATCACCTCCCTGCCAGAAACTGAGAGCTTTGCTGTCAAGTAAAGTAAGACAGACAGGGTGTGGGTTATGACTACTGCTAAGATTTTGATTTGCCAAATGTATATATTTCTGGTACCACACTCTGAGGTACTCTGGATCTAGCTTTTAAACAAACTTTGCATGCACAAGTAAAATGCTCCACAGATTTGCATTTTTTTAAATAAAAAAACAGCTAACAGATCAGCAACAATAATGCCAACACATTTTCACTTGGATTATAAAAACAAATTACTTAAAGGGATAATGGAAAATAAACAGCACTCAAGAGTTGTTTCTTTTCTGGATCTGTTTGTGGGATGCAGTTAATCACTAAAATATATATACACTTACAAGAGTCACTAACAGAAGAATTTAAATGAAAGGTTTCAGGCTTCTTCAGTTGCTATGATATATTCTGTTACACACACACACACACACACACACACACACACACACACACTATGTAGATATATATTTAGTTATATACTCATATACTCCAGTCTGTCCAGGTTATCCTGCTATGGTAATAGAGTAAGCCATACTGCCAGCAACTCAACACTGAGTATCAGATGTTGGTTAACTAACCTGATAATGCTGAGGACTTAAATGCCCTGGGTGGTGAAGTCCACAGGGAAGGGTGATGATCCCCAAGTGGATTAAATCGCACTTGAATCCATCTTGAGGGAAGGCAGCAGCTTCATCCATACCCGCCTAGAGCTGAGCAGGACTTTACGTACCAAAGGGTTTCAAGGCCAGAAAGTGACTTGTGCAACTGGATCAGTGGTACAGGTGTCACACTGCAATGTGGAAGGCAGGTGAAAGGCCATGGCACTATATTCTCAGGACAGTCTTCATGGCTGATCACCATGATGATCGTCAATTTTCAGAATCAGATAAGGCACAAGAAGAAAAAGAACTCATATAAAAAGGGTGCCAAAATGTATACACATTCTGAGAAAGAACAGTATTCTGTGCATGAGTAAGCTACCAATGCAGGAACTGCTTTTTGAGGATGAGGGGTGTGGAAGAGAAAATTCAGAAAAGCCTGTTGAAGTGTTACATTCTGAAACTTAAGGTGTGGCAGGACAGAGGCATAAAAGAAAGGCATAGGTTCAGTGTGCTCTTGGGGCTGTGGTGGCTCAGTGGTTAAGAAGCTCGCCTTGTTAACTGGAAGGCTGGCAAGTCGGCAGTTCAAGACCCGGGTACTGCATGATGGATTGAGTGCCCATGTCTGTCCCAGCTCTTGGGGACATGAAAGGAGCCTCATTTTGGGCATTCCCTGAGTGGAGTTTCTTCCACAAACCCAGAATAATTTCTGACATGAAATTATTTCTAAGAGTCATCTAGGTTTTCATATAATCATTGTGCTTACATGGCAACCCTGCACACTACACAGAAGCAAGCACTACACACACACAAAAACTGGAAGAAAACAAGCTTTTCTTTTTTATTTTCACAGCAATGACCTTTTCTTTACTTGTGGAACAAACACAGGTTCAAGGGACCAAATTTACTGTTCTCAGTGACCCTTCAGTTCTACCTCTTCTAGTAGCATTCCACAAACTTCATAAAAGTGTTTATATGCACTTATATAACAAACAACAATAGTGATATAACAAACCAAAATGTTCCAATGTGTATACCACAAGTTGTTTTCACCAGCACTAAGTAGGAGTACAGTGGGGACTGTGGTGGCTTACGTGGTTAAGATGCCAAACTCGATGACTAGAAGGTTGGAGTTCGATTCCCTAGTACTGCATGACAGAGTGAGCTCTTGTTGCTGCCCCAGCTCCTGCCAACCTAGCAGTTTGAAAGCAAGACATTGCAAGTAGATAAATAGGTACCACTTAAGTGGGAAGGTAAACAGCGTTCCATGCACTCTGGGGTTTAGTCATACCTGCCACCTGTCCACGGAAATGTCTGCAAACACAGACAGCGCTGGCTCTTCGTCTATAAACAGAGATGAGTACTGAACCCTAGAGTTGGATACGACTGGCTTTCGAGGAAGGGCAACATTTACCTTTACCTAAACAGGAGTTGCTTGAAAAATTAAAGAGGAATTCAAATGTCTCTTTGAAACTAAAAGAGAACAAAGTTTAAGATGTATTTAGCAATTGAAGTAGGACATCCACAACAGAGAATAATCAGTTCCACATTATGCAGCCTCTAAAGCCCTAAAATAAAATGCAAATGCAAATACATAAGATCACGTATGTGGATTCACCCTTCCTGTGCCCCTGTTGCACAAGCATATTGCAATTTTGCTACTTAAAACCAAAGCAGTCAGGTCCTTATTGTTCTCTGTGGGAAGAGCAGCCCCTGTCTCTCCTGATCTCCTGCTCTTTCGAATTCAAAGGGTGAATCACAGCCACCTGCTAGCATTTGAGCACCCATTGGGCTGAACTGAAATGTCTGTAGGATTGCTGTGCCCTTTGCCTTCTCAGTTCTAAAGGTACTAACTGCCTCTGCATGCAGACTATTTCTGAGAAACATGAGCATGAGGCATGTAAGACTGTTGCTAAGAACGTCCAAGGATGGGGAAGGGAACAATTGTAGCACAAACCACATCACCTCTGACTGTTGGTTGTATTGGCTAAGATTGAAGAAAGATGGAATTCAACAACTTCTGAAACATCCCCTGGTCTAGGGGATTCAGGTCTTGCAGAGTCAACTCAAAGTCCATAACTTTACTGATTATCAGGGACTATGACATCATCCATGGCTGAACAGCTCAGTGATTGAGGTATCTTAAGCAGTTTGATCCCCCACTGTGGCCATAACACATCTTAAACATTGAATTCCATCTCTAAATGTTTTGTGAAGAATCATTTCATGCTAGCAAATCTCACCTAAATTCTAGTACAAGTCCCAAACTGAGTAGAGTTATTCATAAATTGCTGAATGATAAATCAACGCATATGGGAATCCCATGGGTTCAACAGGTCCACTCTTGCTGAAACTATCCAATGGATCCAGCCCATCATAATACAAGTGTGCTGCACGATCATGACTTCCAAGGACATATGAATATGTATGGTCTACAGACAGCTCTCAATGCAGAATGGTACCACATGTTCTTTTTATTCCTTGAATTAGACGGTGAAGATTTTAAAATGTCTTGAAAGCTCTGGATCATTTTTAAGGTTGCACTGCCAGAGGCAGAAATGATTTCTCCCCAACCCACCCCCAAAGAAAGGAGGGCAAAAATCAGAAATTATTTAAAAGCCAAAAGGTAATGTAAAATTAATAATAGTGATGAAAAAGTTTTTTGACAAGGGCAATGAAAAAGTAATGCAATCCAATGTATCACAGTGAGAACTTCAACCACTGAAAAGGGTAACAAATGTTGGAAATAACTGTATTTTGAAAAGAAAGAGTGTATTGAAGAAATTAAGAGCAAATCTAAATCAAGGTACTGTATTATACTGGGCTACTTAAAAGGGTAATGGCATAATTAAAATTGTCCGTCAAAACACAGAGTTGGTTTTACAGTAAGGCCCTTCAGATACATACATGTTCACACTTCCCTTTCTGTCTATTGCTTTGTATGGGTACTGCAGTGAATTTGGATCAGTCCAGCCCTCCCCCCCTTTTTTTTTGGCTTCCAAAAGAAAAGGAGAAGTTGGCAGCCTTTCCACTTAATCTTCAAAAGATAACTGGATGGACAGTTGACTGTTTCTTCAACAGTGATGCTGGGACTCTGGAATATGTTACTTAGTCCTACAGGCTGTAGGGGGAGCCAAGTGGCTCATATGTCTCTCCCCCAACACCATGTTGCCAGTACCACCTCAAGCATCTTCCACCTAGGGCAGTAGTGGCAAAGCTATGGAATCCATGCCAGACATGGCACTCCCAGGCCTTTCCATAGGCACACACACTGTCACCGCAGCACAGAGTTCACCCTGCCCCTCTACCCAGCAGCCCAATGGGAGCGCTTCCTCTATCTCCCAGCACAGAGTTCACCCCACCCCTCTGCCCAGCAGCCCAATGGGAGTACTTCCTCCCCCCAGCACAGAGTTCACCTTACCCCTTTGTTTGGGGTACACAGTCTCTAAAAGGTTCACCATCACTGATCTAGAGTGATTGCCACACCCTTCCTCATGGTAGAGTTGGCTCAGAAGGGAAAGGCGTGCAAAAGTAACCAATCAGCAGCTGAATGGAGAACTCTGGTTTAGAAAGAGAGTTATGATCAACGTGAGCTAGCCACCAGGAGCTGTGGCTTGAGAAAGAAACACTTGCCATCTCTACCAGTACAGTTTGGCCTTTAAAGGGGGACATAGATTTATTGTTTTCAAAAACAGAGGATTAGACCTTTCTGCCTTCCTTTCCTCCAATATGGTCCTGTAGGAATGTCAAACCATCACATCACACAACAGAGCTTAACTGAAAGTCTGCAACTCCTTCCTTTTCCACATCATTCTCGAACACTATACAGAAAACATAGTACAGTAATACCCCGTATAACGTGAGTATCATATAGCGCTAAAACTGTATAACGTGACAAGATTTTTGGAAAAATCATGTTTCAAATAACACGATTTTAATGTTATCCGATAGTCGTTCTTAGCAGCAGGGTGGGTGGAAAGCTGAACGGGGTTCTCCGTTCAGCTTCCCAGCCACCCTGCAGTTATGGAGGCAGGGGTGGGGAGGCTGGAAAGCTGATGGGGGGCTCCCCCGTCGGCGTCCCCAGCCACCCCACAGCTGCGGAGGCATGGGCGGGGGGCTAGGAAAGCCGACAGGGAGTCCCCGTCAGCTTCCCCAGCCACCCTGCAGCTGTAGATCGGGTCCTCTGATCTCTCTGGAGCAGGCAGGGGACACGATCCAAGGTGTTTCTGGGCTTCCCCGACGTCCTGAGCCAGTGCAGCAAGCCAGAATGTCAGGGTTCGAATCCCGACATTCTGGCTTGCTGCACTGGTTGAGGACATCGGGGAAGCCCAGAAACAGCATGGATCGGGTCCCCACACCTCCCTGGACCCGGCGGGGGGGTCAGAGATCCCAAAATTGGTAAAAAAAGGACTTTTTTAACCAATTTTGGGGGGTCTGACCCCCCCGCCGGGTCCAGGGAGGTGGGCAGACACAATCCAAGCTTTTTCTGGGCTTCCCCGACGTCCTGAGCCAGTGTAGCAAGCCAGAATGTCCAGAGTTCGAATCCCGACATTCTGGCTTGCTGCACTGGCTCAGGACGTCGGGGAAGCCCAGAAACACCTTGGATCGGGTCCCCACACCTCCCTGGACCTGGCGGGGGGGGGGGTCAGAAACCCCAAAATTGGTAAAAAAAAATGGACGTTTTTTTTACCAATTTTGGGGGCTCTGACCCCCCCCCCCCCCCCGCCGGGTCCAGGGAGGTGTGGGGACCCACTCCAAGCTGTTTCCAAAGTTCTCCCACCTCCCTGGAGGCTGCAGCAAGGCAAAATGTCAGGATTCGAATCCCGAAATTCTGGCTTGCTGCAGCATAAAAGAGGGTGGGGGAAGTTCAAAATTAGCGCGCATCGGGTCTCCCGACCACCCTAGAGCTGATGCGCGCTAATTTTGAACTTCCCCCACCCTCTTTTATGCTGCAGCAAGCCAGAATGTCGGGATTCGAATCCTGACATTTTGCCTTGCTGCAGCCTCCAGGGAGGTGGGAGAACTTTGGAAACAGCTTGGAGTGGGTCCCCACACCTCCCTGGACCCGGCGGGGGGGTCAGAGCCCCCAAAATTGGTAAAAAAAGTCCTTTTTTAAACCAATTTTGGGGTTTCTGACCCCCCCGCTGGGTCCAGGGAGGTGTGGGGACCCGATCCAAGGTGTTTCTGGCCTTCCCAGACGTCCTGAGCCAGTGCAGCAAGCCAGAATGTCGGGATTCGAACTCTGACATTCTGGCTTGCTGCACTGGCTCAGGACGTCGGGGAAGCCCAGAAACACCTTGGATCAGGTCTCCCCACCTCCCTGGACCCGGCGGGGGGGTCAGAAACCCCAAAATTGGTAAAAAAAATGGACTTTTTTTTACCAATTTTTGGGGTCTCTGACCCCCCCGCCGGGTCCAGGGAGGTGGGGAGACCCGCTCCAAGCTGTTTCCAAAGTTCCCCCACCTCCCTGGAGGCAGCAGCAAGCCAAAATGTCAGGATTCAAATCCCGACGTTCTGGCTTCCTGCAGCCTCCAGGGAAACAGGGCTTTTTTTAACATTGTGTGTTCAACGTATCGCACAACGTTAAAAACCGGATAACGACGGGACTTGTGGAACCAAGTCATAACGTTATTCGGGGTACTAGTGTACCAATATTGCATCATTTTCTTCCTCCTCTCTAATCCTCATTATATAATGTTTTGAACAGATGGGGACATCATTGCTCTCATTTCTGAACCCTTCTGTTTGGCCTTATAAGGATCTTGCTTTAATATAACCTGCAGATCCTTTTCTTTATAGCAACATAGTATATCTTCTTTGATACCAAAGTTGGCATAAACATTCTATAAATGCTATAAAGATGCAAGTGAATCCCCCCCAATGATCATACTGACCTGTGTTTTACTGTTGCTTTCCTCATCATCCTTTCCCCAAAATACTTTAGCTCCAGAGATTTTTCTCTTTGTGTTTTCTTACACACATGCACACACGCACGCACACCTTTTTCTTTTCTTTTTAGGATATCATTTTATACTGTGCTTCCATCCTACTAGGCATGGAGATGCTCTGCTTTGTGGCTTGGCATTAGATGAGTTGCATGGAAATAATGGGACCTGCCACATTCCATGGACCACTACAATTTCAAGAATCAGGCCAGGCATGCCAAAACATCCAGCAAGGTTTGTTAAACACATTTCCAAAGTCCCTGACCAATTTAAAATTTTATGTTATGGTGGTTTTGCAAAGCTTTGATGGACACGGCATCATCCAAAATTCATGTTCTTCAGGAGAGTTTGCTTCCTCCATGGAAACACCAAGGATGCAAAGTGAATGTGAGTCAACCTCAAGCAATATACATGCAAAAAAAAAAAAAAAAAAAAAAAAAAAAACCAAACTCCAACACCTCAGTTCTGAAGTCTATTATCTCTGTGCCTTATAAAAACTGACCTGACCTTTTAATGACATGCAAAGTCAACACCAAGGATCTTCAAGCCAGTAAGCTATTTCATTACTATATTTGTCAACTCCACTGGCTCTTCCATTTCTAGTCCAGACTCATCAAACCCACCCCATCTTATGACATGGAAACAAAATGCACATTATTCAACTGTAAGGTTATACCAGGGGCTTAGTGGTTAAGATGCTGAACTTGACAACTAGAAGGTAGGCAGGTCAGCAGTTCAAGACCCAGATACAGAATTGCACAATGGAGTCAGCTCTTGACTTTGTCCCACCTCCTGTCAATGTAGCTGTTCAAAAACAAGAAATTGCAGGTTGATAATTAGGTACCACTTTGGTGGGAAGGTAAACAGCATTCTGTGCATGTCTGACACATGTCTAGTTATGTCTGCCACACGTCCATGGAAATGTCTGCAGACACAGACAGCACTGGTTCTTTGGCTATAAACAGAGATGAGCACTGAACTCTAGAGTCAGATAAGACGGGCTTTCGAGAATGGGTGACCCTTTACCTAAGGTTATACCAACAACATTGTGTGACTATCGCTCCATGGAGTTCCATGGGACTAAACTTTTAAATGAATATTGCAGGCACAATTAAAAATATTCCAAGGATTTGCAATTTTAAAAACAGAAATAAGAAACTTCATTTCATTTATTTCATTTATATGCCACCCTACTCGGTGAAACTCGACTCAGGGCGGCTCACAACATACAATCGAATACAATGAAACAATTCAATAGAACAATACAATGTTGCAGTATAATCAAATATCAAATATCATACATCAATAATTCAATACAGTACAATAAAATAAAGCCCCATAACATTACAAAAATATCACGAGAAACATAGGAACATTACACAAAATACTACAAAGGGGAAAACATGTCACAAAAAGGCTTGGGAAGCACAGGTGAGAGTCTGGAAATAGTGGTGGTGGCGGCAGCATGGTTTAAAGCCACCAACTCCCCCATTTAGCTGGGTCTTCTTCCAGCCAAACTGGCCACGGACCTCCCTGCCCCAGCCACGGCCAAGATCTGGAGGCACAGTGGCAATGGTAAATCCTGCCACCCGTCACCATGGCTGGCTTTTAAAGTCCAGAGGGGGCGGAGCCTGAGAGCACCAGCAGCTGGCGAAGTCTGGGCACCCAAGGCTAACAGGCCTCCCCCCCCAACCATGGCCAAGGTCCAGAAGTGGCAGTAGTGATAGTGAGTCCTCTCCTGGCCTGACTGGCTGATGGTCACAGCAGCAGTGGCATCTTTATGGGCAGCCAGCCGGGCTGCTCAGCTGTTTCTCCTCCCCTCAGCCCGAAATTAGCAACAACATTCAAAAACATCTCAGACTGGACACGTTGTATGTATTTGAGTAATCAAGATTATTAAGAAGATGGCAGAAGATCCTAAGATATGTTCCCTAAGCAGTGGTGGGATGTCAAAAAATTTACTACCCCACCGTGATGTCATCACAGTGTGGGTGGAGCTAACATCATGATGTCATGTCATGGGCGGGACCAAAGGAAAAAAATACAAAATAATAAAAATAGGGAGCTTCAGGCTATAGAAAGCTTCAGGCTAGCAGCTTCTCTTCCTCCTCCCCATTTGGGAGGACAGCAAGGAGGCCGGGGATATGTGCCAAGCACTAGGTGTGCATGCACACCAAGTGCTTGGCATGCATGCGCAGTGGGGGAACCAGTGAAAAGATAAGCCCCGAAGGTGGTTCTCCCCAAAAGCTGCTACAGGTTCTCTGGGACACTGGGAAAAGTTACTACCTGTTCTGGAGAACTGGTGAGAACCTGTTACATCCCATCACTGTCCCTAAGAGATTGTTATTTGTATATATAGGACTGAAGTTCTCTGCATCACGAGGCACTGTTTGAGGAATTTATTAGAGAAATGTTGCACAAAGCCCCTACACTTCTGAAGACAACTCAGACTGCAACTCAGATTTTTACTCTCTCCTGAACCTTATTATATGAAATCTACTGTAAGCAGGAACAGCTGAGATTTTAAATCCACTATAAAGAATTTCTTCTTACACACCACCAGTACAGATAAATTGAAAGCACACAGGGAGACTTCACTTTCCAGAAACCTAAGTCAATACATTGGCTGATCAGTGCTTTGGGGAATTGACTTAGTCTTCTAGGAATTGAAGTCCAAAAACCAAAGGTTGGGAAACACTGGCTTAAACCAAGGTAATTGGGGCCTAGATTTCTGCTCTCTAGCAAACAGCAGTTCCACCCCTGTCTACATCTCATTTTCACTATTTCAGCTTTTAGGATTTCCTGCCCACCAAGCAATAATTTTCAGTAAAATACACACTGGCTTGCTGGAACATTTAACATCATTCCTAACTGTTCTGGCACAAATTTTCACACATTTCCCATACATTACATGTTTCTTCTTTCCAGAATTGCAGGCCCAGCCTCTCTGAGTCATAAATGCTAAATCTGTGCAAATTGCACACAAATACCTTTATAATAGATACAATGCCTCTTTCAAGATTCCACCTCTAAATGGCTTGGAAGGAGAGGGTGCTTTCCTTCTTTCCAGCAAGAAGGACATAAGAGGGGGCAGGGGATGCAGAACCATGGCTACATGTTGGCTTTGGGAACAGGGGAAGCTTTTAAAGTCTCCCCCGCCTCATAGCCAGTCTCTTGTTGCTCACATTTTTATGGCCCCAACCATCTAACCTATAGGCCAGAGTGAAGAACAGGTTGCTAATGTGGTTGATTATGAAGGCATCAAAGAAAAGCTTGTCCATTCCCCTTTTACAGCTTCTCACTTGGTCCCTTCCCAGTGACTGTCTTGGGAAGACCCTCTGGACTCTCTCAGCAACTGGTGAAAAGAAGGGGGAAGTTCAAAATAAAAGAGCGCCCAGCCCTTCTGTCCTGGCCTGAACTATTCAGTCTATGACCTGGCCTAACAGTTGTATTTCCCCATTGGCAGGAATGAGGCTTTGTGGACAATAATAATAATAATAATAATAATAATAATAATAATAATAATAATAATAATAATAATAATAATAATAATAATAATAATAATAATAATAATAATAATAATTTTGTGTCAGGAATAATTCTGGGTTGAAAGGATTTTTGCTGGAGAAACTCTGCTCAGGGGACACCCTAATGAGGCTCCTTTCATGTCCCCAAGATCTTTTCCCACTGAAGTGGTACCTATTTATCTACTTGCGATTTCTTGCTTTCAAACTTCTAGATTGGTAGGAGCTGGGACAGAGATGTTGCGGGAGCTTTTGTGATTCAAGATCACTACTTCAGGCAGGCAGGCATCTTTTATTTGTGGATAGGACAGGAAAATTATCAATGAAAGTCCCATACATTCATGGCATGATCGTCTGCCAGGCTCCCTTCTTAGAAATGAATGTGAAAAAACAGCAGGCTGTTTGATACCCTACCCCATTCAGCAAACACAGAAAGCCATGTATCTGCCTATTGCTTGTTGCAAGGATTCAGAATGATGGATTATTATTATTATTATTATTATTATTATTATTATTATTATTATTATTATTATTATTATTATTATTATTATTATTATTATTATTATTATTATTATTATTATTATTATTATTATTATTATTATTGGTGGCGATGGCGGGGACGGTGGTGCAATGATTGTACTGAAGGATCACTAGAAGGACACAGAGCAGATCAATACTACTCTATATGTCCTTATCTGGGAAGGGAGTGGAAATGGACAGGAGTTCTACATGTGTCTAGATGATTTTTTTTTTTAATAGTAGCTGTGTTAGTCTGTGTTTCAAGCATATCAGAGAGTAAACAAGAAACGAACAAATGTTATGGCACTTTAAAGACTAATTGCTGTATTATAATGTTAGCTTTCATGGCTCATGTGCACTTCATCAGACATGGAAGTAAGATACTCATTGTGTCTGACTTTCTGGATAACTCAATGATTAGGTACATGGCTGCGGAGCCAGAGGTTGGGAGTTTAGTTCTCTATTGTAACTATAGGGTGCCTTCCAGGTTGCAATTCCAAGTAGTAATAACAGTAGTAGCAGCATCCTTAACTACTATCAGACATTATTTGGTCAGACATCAAAATATGTCATAGCAGAGAAAGTCTTCTCAAAGAGCTTTTCTGGCCATGGAATGCTCCCATTTTAAGGACAAGCTTTCCTTTAGGCACCTTAAAATATTCTCAGAGGCCCATTTTTGCAAGCAGTAATTTCTTTTCTGGTGGAGACAACCTCCAATACATTCTTTGTCAATAAAGTGGAATACTGCACTCATGTTTTCACATGGTGTTTCTAAGGATACATTCCTGAGTTGCATGGAAGACAAATGTCTTTTACAACCTACATCAGGCGACTGGCTTGAGTAGATTTAGTAGCAGGAAAAGCAAACATTCATTATCTCGAAATGACTACTCCAGGTGTATCTATGTAAAATAAAACATTCACTAGTATAATATTTACAACACAGAGTGGCTGATGGTATGAAGAGAAGGATGTTCAGATACTATTTTTCAATGTTTTATGTATGGGAGAGAGTGTGGGCTGCATGCAATGTGTTGGAAGGAAAACTAGAGCTGCAAAATTTGGAGAAAAATTTAAACAGCAAAGACTTTTCAGACTAACTAGGACAAGATGGAAGGACTACATGGATTTCACATTTTGCAAGCAGTTCTGTGTAGGTTTAAACCAAGGGTTCTCAACCTTTTTAAGCCGTGGTCCGGACCATGCCCCCTCAGACAGCTGAGCGGGCCAGAGGGGTGGTTCCCCTGCTGTAAAGGCTGCTGTAAAATGCATCCATGGCTGTCATAAACATGTTTGCTATAGCTGTGGGCATATTTATGGCTGTCATAAATGCCTTTGCTTTCGGTGGCAGCAGAGATGTGGGTCACATGAAATGGTGTAGTAGTCCGTGGGTTGAGAACCCCTGGTTTAAACCAACAAAGACTGTGATAGCTTCTCCCACACATTGCCTATTTTATAGTATATAGTGCCCCAGATCCAGTGATGGGATGTAACAGGTTCCCACCAGTTAGCCAGAACCGGTAGTAACTTTCCCCAGTATCCCGGAGAACCGGTAGCAGCTTTTTTGGGGAATCACATTTGGGGCTTACCTTTTCACTGGTTCCCCCACTGTGCATGTGCACTAAGCACTTGGTGTGCAAGCACGCCTACAGTGCTTGGCGCGTATGCACAGCCTCCTTGCTGTCCTCCCAAGCGGGGAGGAGGAAGAGAAGTTGCTAGCCTGAAGCTCCCTATAGCCCGCTCCCCAGGGTAAGTGACTCACCTTTGGATGTGGTGTGTCTGTGTGTATTTTAATGTGTATTTAATACCTTTACCTACATTGACGTACTACCACAGTTCCTAAAAAGGCCTAGCGGCCTGCCTTGGGGTTTTTAAGCAAAGACTTGGAGTTACCTCATCAATAAGCTACAGCTGTGCTGTTCCAATTGCTGTTCCAATTGGAGAACCCTTAAGGAGGTACAGCTGTTTTACATTTACATTAAGGCATATTATCCTAGATAACTGGTTAGGCAAAGTGGTCCCTATTTATCTACTTGCAATTTCTTGCTTTTGAACTGGTTGGCAGAAGCTGGGGCAGAGACAGGAGCTCACTCCATCATGCTGCACTCAGGTCTTGAACTGCTGACCTGCTAACCTTACAATCATCAAGTGCAGCATCTTAAGGACTAAGCAACTGCAGTTACAGACAGCCGGGTTCCTTTTTCTTAGCTTGGATTGCCAGCCCAGCAATATTATTTTTAAAATGTTAGCTCTTTGAGATTAAAAACAGAACTGCAACACTGAGTTGTCTTTCAGAGTAATTACCTAATTTGGTTCAAATTAGCTCAGTGCAAAGTTTCACCCTGGCTTGCGTTTACAAAGAAAGTGTGAAATTATTCACTTCAAATGACAACAAGAAAGATAACATGGATTCCATTTATAACTCTAACTTTCAACTCCTCTCATTCAAGAGATATTAATTCACTGCAATGTTGCCTCCCCCTCTCCCCACCCCACAAAAAAACAAACTTGAGGAAAAACATGCTTATGATGCAGCGCTCATGTTTCCACAGTAGGTTGGAGATTCATGTATTATTATCATGATCATTTTTTTTATTCTCAATGTTAAAGCAATTAAGGAATTCAGAAGCATATCTCCTTAACCCCAGGAAAGTTCCTGATAGGCATTATGCACTAAAAGATAATCAAAGAGGGAGATGCTAATAGATAGAGATGAGGTTATGCTGATGACTGAAAACATTTTTTTCTCCAACCCTTGTACACATATGAGTGTGATTGTGAGGTCTAGACTCCTAACTATATTCAAACCTTTGTGAGAACAGATTTTGTCAAAGCCAAAATGGGACCCCAGAATGGAAATAGCACCCTTTATGCAAATAACACAATAGACACTTGTCTTTTAGCCTTATAAACCCAATTCTAGGTTCTTTATCAAAATCCAAAATTCCCAAAGAAAATTTTGTGTAAAGTATATCCTGATATTTTATTAATTAATACACTCTGCCATTCAATAATTTTAATAGATTAAAGTGCACAAATAACACAGGCTCTTTGCCACTTTATATGTTATTGTTGTCACTGTTGCTACCATAGACTAGCATTCTTTGAAATTATGAATTTTTGAAGTGGTAGCCAAGGGCAAAAGAAGAAGGGGACGGCCCAAGATGAGATGGCTAGATGGTATTGTAGAGACAATGGGCACAGAGCTGAGCGAGTTGAGGGGGATGGTGGAGGACAGGAGTGCCTGGCGGACAGTGGTCCATGGGGTCGCAGAAGGTTGGAATCGACTGTGTGACTGAACAACAAAAAGCCGTGTTAGTCTGTGCAAGCATATTAGAGAGTAAACAAAACAAAACAAGAAGACAAAAACATTGTGGCACTTTAAAGGCTATTTTAGTGTTAGCTTTTGTGGATCAAGTAGTCCACTTCATCAGACATAAGAGTGAGTTTTCATGATGTCAATGTATACATATCAGGTACAGAGGCGCACAATGGGTGGTGGGTGTGACAGATAGTTTTGCAAAGAGGTTGTAATTTACCTTGTGGAACAGACTTTTAAAAAATGAGAGAGGGGAATGGTTCTCAGGACAGTTGACAGAGCAGGGTGGGTTTTTGACCTCTAATTGGGTCTCTCACACAGCATCATCAATTAACACATTAGCAGAACATTTAGTTTGCACCCACTAAACATTTACAACTTAACAGAACCAGACTTCACAATAATCAAAATCACCCTAATCAGGGATCTTTCTTATTACTGCTGTAAATAGCCATACTGAACATATATTATTACTGGTTGCCATGCTGATCATATATTATTACTGGTTGTAAATAGTACACTGATTTGATAACTTATCTGTGATGCCAACCAGCCATTGTGTGCTTCTGTACCTGATATATATAAATTGATACCATGAAAACTCACTCTTATGCCTGACAAAGTGGACTTGATCCACAAAAGCTAACATTAAATACAGGAATTAGTCTTGAAGGTGCCACAGGACTGTTTTGTCTTGTTTTGTTTACCCTCTGATTTGAAATACTTGTGAACATACATGTAGCCACACACACTTCTACAAATGGTGTCTATCAAGAACATTCACTGCGATTCGTATTTTAAACACCTCATAGGATTTGCAGCCTTCATGGCCAAAGATAGGAAATATCGTGGGGGTTTTGTTTTTGGAATTACAGTTCCCAGAAAATCACAGCTAGTATTGATCACTTGCCTCTCCTTGTCCAAAGAAGACACAGACACCAATGTTGATTGAAAACTAGGACCTTCTTTATTTAAATATAACTCTGGAAGCAAACAATTTGTTCCAATAGTAAGATCTTTGGCAGGAGTTATCCAGTGGTGGGCAGCAAAAATTTTCATTACCACACAGTGGGTGGAGCCTATGTCATGGGTGGAGCCTTTCATGGATAGAGTCTATGCTGTGGGTGGAGCCTAAATCATGGGTGGAGCCTATGTCATGGGCGATCTAGTCATGCCTGCCATATGACCATGTATACATCTGCAAACACAGGCAGCACTGGCTCTTTGACCTTAAATGGAGTTGAGTACTGCCCCCTAGAGTTGGATATGACTGGCTTTTGAGCAAGGGAGACCTTAAACCACTTGCAGGGACTCTAGGGTTCAGTGCTCATCTCTCTTTATATCCTAAAAGCCAGTGCTGTCTGCATTTGTAGACATTTATGTGGACACGTAGCAGGCATACCTAGATACCTAAGTGCACATAACGTTGTTCACCTTCCCACTAAAGTGGTCCCTATTCATCTACTTGCAACTTCTTGCTTTCGAACTGCTAGGTTGGCAGGAGCTGGCGCAGAGTCAGGTGCTCATTCCATTATGCCGTACTCAGGTTTTGAGCTGGTGATCTTCCGCCTCCCAGTCAGCATCTTAACCACTTGAGCCACTGCAGTCCTGAAGATATTTCCCATGATGGGATATCTGGGGAGAACAAGTTGTTCTAGACCAAGGGGTGGTCTACTTTCATTGCTCACTGTTGATGAGCAACTGGAGTTGACTGAAGTCGGTTAAAGTCCTGTTTCTTATCTTTCTTAAAGTCATTTACCTGTAAACATGATTTGACTCGACAGCTTCTCCCAAACAGAAAACTGTCCTCTTCAAAATCGGATACATTGTTGTAGTGTCACTGTTGTTGTTGTTTTTAATGCCAAACATGACCCCTGTCTCTTTGTTATGTCCCTTGAAAGCTAGCTGTGTCCAACTCATATCCAGTACTCATCTCCATTAACAGCCAAAGAGCTAGCACTATCTGCATCAGCACAGGTTTCCATGGTCTTGTGGCTGGTGTGTCTAGACACTGAAGTGCACAGAATGATGTTACCTTTCCTGCAGAAATGGATGTGGTACCTATTTATCTACTTGCAATTTCTTGCTTTAGAACTGCTAGTTTGGCAGGAGCTGGGACAGAGACTGGAGCTCACTCTGTCCTGCAGTATTTACGTATCGAACTCTGACCTTCCAGTCTTCAAGTTCAGTGTCTTAACCACTTGAGCCACTTTTGGACCAAATCAGATTGCCCAGCCTGGTTCAGGCCTGTTATTGTCACTCATTACTGGAACTTGCTATTTTACATTTCATGCAAATATTCTTTCCTAGCTGAGCTACAAGCCACAACTCTTTTAAATGGCAATGACACAGACTGTTTCAATTGTACATCCATATTCAGATGGCTCCTTTCAAACAAAATAAGAGAAAATTACTTGCATGCAACTGTGTTAATTTTTCTGTGCAAGGTAAGCAGGGGTGCTAAATTAAGTTGCACACCTGTCCCCTGGAGCTGTTGTTCCTCCATGGTTGTCACTGTTCCAACAACTGTTAACTTGCTTTTGCTTTCTTATGTTTGCTTCCTCAAATATTTTTCTCCACTATTGAGCTGAAATCAATTCCATGAAACCAAGAAAGGAACCAAGAACTCTGTCTTTTACAAATGTCCTTTTCTGATATTTTCAATTTGGTTTTGCTGCTGCATTAGGAAACCAGACATTTCTGAGATTGAACTCACCAATATGACAAAGGAGAAAGGCTTTAATGGACTCTGGGTGCAAGATGTAACAACTAGTCAAAGGAAATTATGTACAAGGCATACTTGGTCTAACTGAGCTATAGAAGCTACTTTCCAGCCCTAACACTTTCTGGACAGACTGATCCTTCTTGAACATGCAGACTGGGTGGGTACATGTTTTATAGTGAAATGAAAATGGGCTTTTCACTCATTCAGAACTGATCAATTAAAAATGATTACCCATATTTGCCGGTGTATAAGACGACTGGGTGTATAAGACGACCCCCCCAACATTTTCACTCAAAATATAGAGTTTGTTATATACCCGCCGTATAAGACTACCCCCTCTTCTGCACACCTTCCACACACCAAATAAAACATAAAAGAACATCAGATTTGATTTCAACATTTCCCTGTGGCTGGCACTAGTGCACAAGTGCAAGCTCTGCGTAGACAAGGGGTGGGGCAGAGCGCCGCTGCTTCCCACTGAGCAGAACAGGCCGGTCATGCCGAAAAGGCTGGCACCCCTGTCTCGCTGCTGATGCTCGCCGCAGCTACGCAGGATACCGCGCGATGCTGGATGGTATGTAGAATGAGGTGGGTGGGCATCGGGAGGCCACTATGGGCACCAGGCAGGCATCAGGAGGCTACTATGGGCACCGGGCGAGCATCGGGAGGCCACTATGGGCAGCTATGTCTATCCCAACTGAAGTGCACCCGGTGTATAAGACGACTCCCCCACTTGGAGGCATGTTTTTCAGGGGGGGAAAGTAGTCTTATACGCCAGCAAATACTGTACTTTTTAGTGAGCCAGCAGGTATTTTCTTATTTGATACTATCCCTTTGATAGATTTTGAATCACAGAGTGCCATTAGCTTCTGTCCTCACAATCCTAAGAAAATATGTTCATTGTTCACAGCAATTCATCATTATCCCCTGTTGTCCCCCATGAATGATCTGGCTGGTTGAATTCTTGAAAAGGCAAAAGGACCACTTCAACACAAATTGATTCAAACAAATATGTACATCTCACTGAAGTTCTGTCTTTTCTAGGTCTTCTTTGGCCCATCAGAAACTCACAATCTAGGTGAAATGGAAGGCTCTGGGGGAATAGATACCACCTTGCCATTGTGAATAAATAGACAATCAGCTCAAGGAATAAAACATCGACATAGGATGCCAAAAATGTATATGCATTTTAAGAAAGGAAAACTCTGTATTAAAATTGTAATATTCAACATATCGGTTCCAAGAGATGAATAAAGGTCACATTTGACTTCTGTAATTACAAGAGGTGCTCAAAGTAATTAGCATCAGTGTCCAGACACTTCTGATTATTGCTGTGCATGCTGTTTCAATTCCATCCTAAAGTACCTCCAGTACACCACATCCTTTAAAGTCCTCCATTGGCAGAAGTCGAGGGTGTTGAGTCAGGAGAACGTTCTCAAATTTCAAATACTACATCAGAAAGGTCTTGCACTCTTTGAACAACCATTGTGCTTCTGTCATTTTCTGTGACTGTCCTGACGCTAGCATTCATTCTTTTGAGTGAACGTCATAGTACACATTGTTACCGTAATTCAATTCAAATTCATTTCAATTCAATGCTCATGACTACCATAATTCAATTCAACTTCAAAAAAAAAAAAGAAAGAAAGAAAGAAAGAAAGATATAGATAACATCTCTTAAAACAACAAATTTTGGCACCCTCTGTGTAAGCATTGATTTACCTCATTCCACTTGCATTTTAGAAAGCCATGTTTATTATCTGCATAGACCTTGCAGACATACAGTAATACACCGGATAACGATTGCATCGGATAACGCTAGAATCGGATACAGTAACGATGCAAGTTTTTTGGAAAAAAAAACTTGCATTGGATAACGATTCTGGATAATGATTCTTAGCGTTATCCGATGCAATGGTCTGCGGGTGTGGGGTGGTTTGGGTAGAACTACCCAATCCACCCCCCACCCGCAGCGGTCTCTGCGACTGCAGTAGGGTCGGGGAAAAGCACCTGCCTTTTCCCCGACCCTACTGCAGTCGCAGAGACTGCTTGTGTCTCTTTCCCTCCCTGTATTTAAAATATTTAAACTGTAGTTTAAATACAAGGAGGGAAAGAAAGACACAAGCAGTTCTCTCTCTTCCTGTAGTTTAAATACAGGGAGGAAAAAAGATGCGATCGCGAACGTGATCGTGTCTTTTGTCCTCCCTGTATTTAAACTACAGGAAGAGAGAGGCTTGTGTTTTTTTCTTTCCCTCCCTGTATTTAACCTACAGGGAGGGGGAAAAGGGAGAGACGTGATTGGTTTTCTAGAGAACCAATCACGTCTCTCTCTTTCCCCCTCCCTATAGTTTAAATACAGGGAGGGAAAGAAAAAAACACAAGCCTCTCTCTTCCTGTAGTTTAAATTTAACCGCTGCAGGTGGGGGTTGGCTTTAAAGGCAGGGGGGAAAAGTTCTTTCCCTGCCTGCCTTTAAAGCAGTTTGTCCCTGAAGTCAGGGCTTTTTTTTTAGCGTTGTTCAATGCATGCATCGGACAACGCTAAAAATCGGATAACGTCATGACTTGTGGAACCAAGTCATAACGTTATCCGGGGTATTACTGTACTTTGTTTCATGTTAGTAGAGTTCTCAGTAAATTCCTCTTTGTGTAACCATGAGTGGTGGAATGGTAGATCCAGGTAGTCATCTTCAAAGTCTCAGGATACACTTTCTATAACTTGAGGGGCAGAGAAGAGTAAGGATTGTGGTAGATGATGTTTCTTGAAGTACAGGAAGGCTCACCAACTTCCAGAGGACTAGATGTTACTTAGAGGAAATGCTTTCTCACATAGTGACAAGTTTTTAAAAATAAAACAATTGGGTGAGTACAGGGGTGAGGGGGCAAAACATGGGAAAATACCATCCAATCTTTGTATAGGGTACAAAGGTAAAGGTAAAGGTCACCCTTGCTTGAAAGCCAGTCATATCCAACTCTAGGGTTCAGTGCTCATCTCTGTTTATACCCAAAGAACCAGTGCTGTCTGTGTCTGCAGATGCTTCCATGGGCATGTGGCAGGCATGTCTAGACATTGGAGTTCACAGACCTCTGTTTACCTTCCCACCAAAGTGGTACCTATTTATCTACTTGCAATTTCTTGCTTTCGAACTGCTAGGATGGCAGGAGCTGGGACAGAGATGGGAGTTCACTCCGTTGTGCAGTTCTCAGGTCTTGAACTGCTGACCTGCCACCTTTTAGTCAGTGTCTTAACCACTTCAGCCACCGAAGTCCCCCTATTGGGGGAGGGGTACAAAGAGATCCTAAATAAATCTTTTTAAAAAAAATTAGGCAGTACAGTTGTACCTTGCTTAAAGAGCATAATATGTTCCACAGGATTGCTCTTTAAGTGAGTTTGCTCTTTAAGCGAAACACCATTGAAAGTGACCAATTGTGACTTCTGGTGGGGGGGAGATTGCGAACTCCGATTTATTTGTTAAGCGAGTTTTTGGTTGGTTTAATTTGTTAAGCAAAGCGAACAGTCAGAGAAAATTCTGCTCTTTAAGCAAGGCACTCTTTATGTGAGGTGCTCTTTCTATGAGGTTTGACTGTATAGGCTAGCTGGCTGGATAGCTCAACAGTTTAGGTATCTGGTTGTTAAGCTAAAATTGGGGATTAGATTACCCACTGGGCCTGTGTGTCCCAAGAGCCCCTCTTGGAGGAAGTGAATGTGAAACCACTTCTGTGTATTGAAATCAACTTGACAATACAAAATACATAGTATATATACGGGGGGGGGGATGAATATTAGGAGGGTATATTTGGGCCTCTGGGAGCACTGGTAACACACTTGGCCACCTCTTGTTTAATCAAAATATCTGAGCAAGTTGATCATGAGTCCAGCTTCTACTATATTGTGAACAACACGATCTTAAATCACAAAATTCTCCTCCTTTATGAAATGAGAGAGGAGGACATAACCATTTCCATCTTGGAGATGAAAATAGCAAATGGGCCAAGAATGAAGACCCAATCTCATAATCTTCCCTTAATGATGAGCCTCATGGGTGATAGTCAAGCATTGAACGCATGCATTTCTACTCCAACCTGTACCGTTATTAACGTCTTTGCAGATGCCCTTGTGGTAGATGAAGCAGTTCATAAATCCATCCAAGTGAGTTTTGCCAAGATCCATGGCCAGCTGCCTGAGGCTGTGTACATTATGATCATTGTAGCTGAGCACAGGGGTATTCAAGATTTCAAATCCTCTCTTCCTCACTGTGAAACATTTTGGCTGTGAGCAGCATTAACTGCAATGAAACAAATGGCACTTCTGGTCCATTTGTTTCATATTATTATTCATTTATTATTCATGTCCCAACATTTAAGAACTTGACATTTTAGAAATTTGAATGTGGGAGGAAAAGGAGAAGACAGATTTGGTCTTTGAGCACTTGGGTCTTAAAAGTCGGGCTTGGAATTCTTTTGCATTTAGCTATGTTTGTGAAGCTGAATTTCTGCTACCACGCCCCCCCCCCCGAGGGTTTTCATCCTTGACAATTGTATGGTACACATGTAAAGCGGGGGCTGCTTTCTATGCTGGAAATAGCTGTACATATTGAATTTGTGGGCTGGTGATATTTTAAATGCAGTTTGTTTTTGACAAGAATTGGCCAGCGTTTGCAAATTTCCTCATAACCAAATGGAAAGAAGATTTTGAGCATGTGAACTAAAAAATAGTGAATACTCTTTCAGTCAGTGGAATACAGTATCTATATCTGTGACCTTTTGTATCCAAAGCCAACAGGAAGAAAATATCTGCCCCAGATAGAATTGGAAGACATGAGACATAGGTCAAGGGCGATGTTTATTTACTTAAATAAAGATCTTCATGCAAGATGAGGTCTACCTTGAAAACGCATACTGTATAATCTTAAGGCTGAAATCCTGTTGCATAGCTTGTGCCTGCAAAAGAATGATATTACCAGCAGGGAGTGATTTTCTGTAATTGAATACTTCCTCCTCCCATCCTGCAGTTCCCATAGCTTCCATACAATGGAAGGGATTGCACTGGAGTCAGAAAAGTAAGAGGAGAGAAGTAGGATATTTTTTAATTCCCAAAAATTACCTCCTTGCTGGTGAAGTTAGCAGACTTCTGTAAGTGCATTCACACCAACAGGATTTCAGCATATGCATTTCCGTACTTCAAGATAAGCCTCCATTGTACTGGAGGTAAAGGTAAGTAAAAGCTTATTATTTTCAGGTGTAGTAGAAGATGCAGTGTCAGCTAGGATCAAAGAGACATAGAATAAAATCTGTGCCTGGCCATGCAGACTCACTGGAGCTTGGCATTGGTAAAACTACTGCTGAAATATCTGAGACACCTTGGAAACCCAACTAAATTCACCCTAAATCAGAATGATCTTGATAGTATTTTATGTGTTATCATTTAAGTACCACTCTGTTGGATGAGCTTTGGATTTTCTCATATTCTTTGGTTCTTCAGACAGGTCTTGATAAAATGGGATTGAACCTGAATGCTATCACTTCTGGAAAACTAGCTAGCTGTTTTTTCCACTAGGAGGAGGCAGGGTAGGGAATGGAAGCAAATGATTATCCTTGGTTTCTTCATTAACATCTGCATCAAAAGTGCTGAAGTTGCAAATACATTACTTATTCCAAACTGAAGGAACGGCACATGTTTAGTCTGGAGAAAAGGAGGCTGAGGGGGGGGGGATATGACAACACTCTTCAAATACTGTCCCTGAAAGGGAATTATACAGAGGAAGGGAAGCAGAGGCGTAGCTACCACCGTATCTGCCGTATCAATTATACGGGGACCACGGGCCACGGGGGCCCCCAACGTGCGTAAGCAAAACAAATCTTTACCCTTCCTAAGGGCCCCCAAACAAATTTTTATACGGGGCCCCGCCAAGGCACGCTACTCTTCTGAAGGGAAGGATATGTTCTCAATCATCCCAGAGTACAGGATGAGTAATAATGGGCTCAAACTAAAGGGAGCCAAATAGAGACTGAATCTCAGGAAAAACGTCGTAATGGTTAGAGCAGTACAACAGTGGAACCAACTTCCTCGAAAGGGGTGAGTGCTCCAACACTGGGAACATTCAAGAGTGAGTTGAACAACCATCTGTCATATCTGCTTTGATCCGGATTCCTGCATTGAGCAGGGGGTTGTACTCGACGGTCTAAAAGGCCCTTTACAAAGCCGTGATTATATGAGTCTATGTTTTTTAAAAATAGCTTTCTTTCATCTCATGTAATAATTTAGTTTTATAACTTATTTTTTTCCTCACCTATTGCAGAGGGAGTGTTAGTTGCCCTAGACTTCAGTGCTATACTTGTATATTTACATTTTTCAGCAAAAAGGAAATGCAGAGCAAGGTAGAAAGAAATTATATAAAGAGATCCCTGAGGAGGAAATTATGACTTGGTTTTGTTTGTTTTGGTTCTGTCACTGTAACGTATATTTTATTTCTGCTTGATAAATTGAGCTGTCTTTGCTTTTCACCCCACCCTTTCTCCCTTCCCTTTAGCTAATACTGTAAAATATTTTTCCCCTTTAATGGACCATGTTTTGCTTCATTCCCTCAATGACTATAATTCAAGTCTTTTCTAAGCTTTAGGACCGCCATTTATTTTGGAAGCGGCGCCTGTGTCTTTAACAAAAGTTTAATGTCTACACTAGTGATTCCCAATGTGGGGCACATGCCCCACAGGGGGGTTTCAATTGCCATAAGCCCTAATCAGTATATTGGCAGATTGGTGCATGGAGGAATTGACTTAGGCTTCTGGGAATTGATGTAAAAAAAAAGTTTGGGAAACACTGATCTAGTCATAACCTGATGAGCATCTCAATCTCTAAACTGTGAAATTTATTACCTGCTTATTCTCGAAAAGCTAATGTTTGTAATTGAATATTGCTAAGCAGAAGAGCATTTGACAATCTCAATTTTCTCTGGAAAGAGTCACCGTTCTTGTAAAACATTGGCTGAATACCTTTCCTGCCATTAAAGTTATTAAACCTAATCTCCATACTTATAAGGAAATGCACTGCTGTAATGGCAAAAGTTTTAGCTTGTGGAAGATATGTGCTATATGGCAGTGGTAGTTTGCAGACCAGAATGAAGGGATGTTTCCTCAAAAATAGGGGCAATGTACCCCCGTTATAGTCAAGATGACTTATGTCAGTGATGGTGAGCCTTGGCACTCCAGATGTTCTTGAACTTCAATTCTCAGAAGCCCTGATCAGCAGGAGTGCTGACTTGGGTTACTAGTAATTGAAGTCAAAGAACACCTGGAGTGCCAAGATTCACCATCACTGGCCTACATGATTCCAAAAGAAATATCTAGAGCAATGATGCCCAAACTTATTTTTCTCTGTGCTGTCCCGGCCCCCGACATGCAGGTGTGGGGGCCAGAGGTGGGCTGTTCCTTTCGCTGACAGTTCCAACATCAGCCACAGTGGCAGTGGTGGCGGCAATCACACTTTGTCCCCAATGCTCCGAGCAGCTGATGGCTCAGTCGCCTCGCTTCAGCTGCCTTTGGGAACATGTTTTTGTTTAGTTCTGGTGTTTTGTAAAAAAAAAAAAAGTGTAAACTTGACTGAGATATGGACATTTATGACTATTACTTGATATTGATGTTTATTGAATCTTTTTGTTACTGTAATGATATGTGACATTTTGATGTTCTGTGATATTGATATTGATTATTTATGATTTATTGACATGTGTTTATGAACTTGTAACTTTACATGTGTTTGTGAACCACCCTGAGTCGGTCCTACTGAGTAGGGCGGTATAGAAATTGAATAATAATAATAATAATAATAATAATAATAATAATAATAATAATAATAATAATAATAATAATAATAATAATAATAATAATAATAATAATGGATCACTGCATTGGGGAAAATTTTGAAGCCTTCCCCATTTCAAAATCCATGGCCCTAGGAAAGCCCCATGGTGCGTCCAGGATGATGTCATCCTGGGCACACCATGGGGCTCTCCTAGCACTGTGGATAACATCATCCGTGGATAACATCATCCACATTTCCAAAGGCTTCTGAAACCAGAAGCTGCTTGGAGAAGTGGGGACAAAGTGTGATTGCCGCTGCCACCACTGCCATTACAACTGACATTGTAAGTGATAGCAGGTGGTGGGGGTTGTCCTAGGAGAGCATTGGTACTCAGTCTGGGCCGGATTAATGACATGCATGGGCCTAATTTGGCCCACAGGCCGTAGTTTGGGCACCGTTGATCTAGAGCAATGATGGCGAACCTAGGCACTCCAGGACAGTGATGGGATGTCACCGGTTCCAGACGGATCTCTGGAACCGGTAAGACCAATCCCGGAGGGTTCTCCGTGAGGGGAAGTCCACTTTTGGGGCGTCCGGTTCCGGACGCCTGACCGAAAGAAAAAAAAAATTAAAATCGGAGCGAAAATGGCTCTAATTGACTGCGCATGCGCAGAAACTCAATCTGACGCATTGCACATGCGTCAGATTGAGTTTCTCCGCATGCGCAGTCAATTAGAGCCATTTTCGCTCCGATTTTCAAAACATTTAGAACTTTCAGGGCAGCGGCGGCGGCAGCAGCCCTCTGAGGGGGGCGCCTCCCCGCGGCACGTTGAGGGCTGCCTCGGCCGTCCGCTGCTGACAAGCCCCATGCCCTGGGGACGCCTGGCGGGGTACACCGCTGCCGCCGCCGCCGGGCGCCTGTGGGCCGGGTGCCTGCACCCGCCGTCCACAGCCGCCGCCCGCCGCCGCCGGAGCTGCCGCTGCCTGAATCCCTGTGGACTCCTTCTTGGGTCGGTCCCTTTTGAGCTCGGCTGCCGCGCGCTGCGGAGGAGGAAGCTGTAGGCGGCAGCGGTGCGGCATGGGGACGGCCCAGGGAGGCGCGGCAGCCGCGGCTGCCCGTCGCCCCTCGCCATGGCCGGAGCCGGGCTAAAAAGGTACCGGCCCAAGGAGGACGCCACAGGGGTGCAGGCAGCTCCGGCGGCGGCGGCGGCTGTGGACAGCAATCGGGGTGCCGGGTCCCAAGAAAGGTAAGCGAGGGGTTTTTATTTGGGGTGGGTGGGTAATTTATTTGTGTTTTGGGTGGGTGGTTGTTTTTATTTTATTTATTTATTTGTGTCTGGGTGGGTGGGCTGAGAGGGAGGGGTGTGTGTGTATGTTTATTTTTATTTTTTATTTATTTTTATTTTGGCCCCGCCCACAACGTCATGACATCATGACGTCGGCCGTGACGTCATGACGTCATGCCATTGGCCACGCCCATGACGTCCGTGACGTCATGGCGTGGTAGTAGAATTTTTGTCATCCCATCACTGCTCCAGGATTTCTTAGACTCCAGTTACTAGAAACCTAAAGCAGCACTCCTACTTATCACATCCTCCAGGAATTGAAGTTCAAGAACACCTGGAGTGCCAAGGTTCACCATCACTGCCTTATAGAATACCCAAAGGAACCTAGAATACAGTAGACTAAATATGGTAGACTAAATTTAACATGTTTACCAAGATCGAGATTGTTTATATGACATTGTGTGTGATATAGTGACTGAGCTTTAGGAGTTTTAACTATTACAATTTGTTCTTTCATTCAAAAAATTAACATTTTCCAAGCTCTGATAGGAGCTGGGCAGCTTAATTGTTTCATTTCGCATTCAATTCTATACTATGCTGTGGACCAAGCTAGCTTACTCTAAAGTTAAAATTCAAATGCTATGAACATGTAAGGAAAAAGTAATTCCAATAAAACTACAGTATTTGAAAATAATTTTATTACAATTAAAGTATCAGTGTCATGTATTTCCTCCTCCTCTTAAAAGATTATGCTCCTTATTTTCAGACTGCTTCTTCTTGAAATTAAATAATAATTTAATGTTTCTCATTTTAAACTAAGTAAGAGCTGCAATCAAAGGATTAGGAGTCTACCATTATTACTTGCTGAAGTAGGAACCAGTTTAATGTCTCACACCCGTCAAGCTATTTCTACAAAAGCTGCTAATGAAGTGGCTACTCTTCTCACATTTTCTAATAAGATTCTGTTGGAGCATCTTTAAGATAAAGAAAAAAATAGGAGAGTGAAAAAGAAAAATCCTCTCTTGATTTTTCCCCGAGACTTCGGTCTGTCAGTAGATATGGATGAAAATTGCTCTTCCACGGAGTGATATTGAACATTCATGAAGGGAGGCTGAATAGTGGTTTTGCTTTGTCTTGGTATGTCATGAGACATAAAGGGAGTCTAATGCAGCCTGAAGGGCTGGAAATGGGGAAATCTGCAAAAAAGCAAAACCAAGGACCAAGTTTTGTAAGCCAATTATAGGCAGAGTCAAAGACGACAGTATTTGGAGCATGGTGCAAGTGACTGAGGAGCATTATGAGTTTTGAAAAATATGTCTCCAAGGATAATTTTTTTGCTTAATTTTCAACAACAAGATTACAAGTCAACAGTCAACAGTGTGGGCACCATGCTGTAAAACACTCATCTAAAGGAATCATTGCTTGGGGCCCGAAAGCAGATTTATTTTCTCCAGCCAAAGTGGTTGCATATCATGTTTTAAGAAGAACTGCTTTTTTCCACATTAAATCTAGGCTGCAAGAACTGTGGAAATCTGTTCCCATAAAAATGCTTACACCAATCTACTAATCATTTGCAAATCAACAGGGCCACACTTCACAGCAAATCTGAATAACTAGAGATCTTATGCTACTACCAGTTGTGATAAACCACATTGATTTGTATACCACAGAGTAAACAAACAAACAAAAAACCACATTGTGGCACATTGAAGACTAACTGTTGTATTTTGATTTGTATATTTATCTGTTATGCTAGCCAATCATTGTGTACCTCTGTACCTGAGGTATATAAATTCATACCATGTAATCTCACTCTTATGTCTGATGAAGTAGACTTGAGCCGCAAAAGCTAACATTAAAATACAGCTGTTAGTCTTTACGGTACCACAGCTTTTTTGTCTTTATGTTTTGTTTACTATCTGCTATGCTTGCACAGACTAACACAACTACCTTTCATAAAAATGGTGTTGAGAAGGGGAAGGGCCAAACAGTGCATACATTTTAAAATGGCAATTCCTAAAAATGGGTGTAACTGAAAGATACAGACACACACACGTGGGAGATGTGCACAAAATACATAAAAACATGTAGATTTACAATTAAAAATGCAAACAAAATGCATTTCTTCATCAGGGAGGGTTAAAGTAAAGTGTGACAAACTGATAAAAATTGAGGATGGGACTATAACCACACACAGTTAAGACTGAACAAGGGTTACAATCAGGCTGTCACTGAAACTGATAAAAACAGTTTCTTTTGCCATCCTCTTCAGTGATAATTGAAAAAAGTAATGAGTTACAAGCAAACTATGTACCTGTAACTATCTTTAAAGTTACTTTTAAGGTGTTACCTTAGCATGGAAAGTAACAATTACTTTCAAAAGTTGCTGTTACCTTGGAAGGAAAAATATTGAAGATAAAGCTAAAGTATATTGGACACTAAATGAAAAGAGAGGACTCACTTGAGAGAGCTTTGATGCTGGGAAAGATCAAAGGCAAAAGGAGAAGGGGGTGGCAGAGGATGAGATGGGTAGATGGCATTGTTGATGCAATGGGCGTAGAACTGAGCGAGCCGCAGAGGATGGTGGAGAATAGGGGTGCCTGTCGTGCGATGGTCCATGGGGTTGCAAAGGGTCGGACTCGACTATGTGACTGAACAACAACAACAAAACATTACATATAAGGGATTTTTAGAAGCATTTTGATAGGATTTTCCCATTCTTTATGCTATCTAACCCATCTTAACTGGCAAAAGAAGGTGATTTTGCTACTGTCTTTTGTATTATTACTAATATTTCTAAGGATGGATTACACATCAGAGTACATTTCCCTGTATTTTTTTCATCTTTTTGGTAACATCAGCACAATGCATTAATAATGGCCAGGGTAATGAATTACTAACAGTGGGATAATGCCAGCTTAACTGCTGAGAAGTAATGAGTAAGGCAATGAGTTGTTTTTTCAAATATAGTATTCTGAGCACCAACTGAGAATTAACTGTGATAAATGAACCACTTAGGAGTTGGGGTCTTGGAAACTAGAGACCAGCACTCTCTAAATGTGAAGAAACCAAAAATTGGGACTAATGATAAATTCTTATTATCGAGCAAAGTTCAGTGACACCTTCTAGCTTTGCCTGTGGCCTTTAAACAAAGCACAGACAAATTTCTAACTCAAGGAAGCTGTGAAAAAGAATGGGAAGAGGACTCAAATGCACAAAACTAAGAAGCTGATGAGAAAAAGAAGATAATTTACTGGATGGAACAGTTGGGGAAAAGTAGGAACACAATATAGCTCTGAATGTACCAAAACAGTGGAGTGACTCATCAAATCAGGTCTCATTTTCCTCATCGAGGACCAACTTGGCCAAATATGTTGGACCATTTCATCCCATGAAAGATTCACAAGAAATATGATGGGTTCTTTCTATTCATCAGAATAACTTCAAGGGAAGATAAAAGAGTTTGGATTAGATTGGCAGCATGTCTCAGAAAAGCATTGGCACCGCACATTCCTGTTATATCTCCCTCTCAAGCAAAGGTACAAAGAATAATTCACCTTGAATTCAGCAGGTCTATCGTATTATAGAACAATTCTGTGACAACTGTGCAGGATTTCCCTGTAAAATTGCCTGCATTCTGTGTGAAAGTTGCTATAAGTTTATTGTTCTAAGACTGAATCATGGTGGTTTTTAGAATTCATCAGAACCATATTTCTAAAAGGGTTGTGGTGGTGATGTTACTGAGGAATAACAAAGGTTCAAGACCTGCTCTGTTGTGACACCTCTGGGCTTGGACTTTCACCAGTGGCTTAGCATAACGGGGCGGTGGGGGCAGCCTGCCCTAGGTGACGCTTTTTTCGGGTGGCAAAATTTCACAATAAATAATAATATCTTGTAATCTGAACTAAAAATTTGAACCATTTCATTTCATATTTTTGTCATACCTACAATTCAGACCAATTAAAATGAGCATGGAACTTTTTATTATTTAATCTGTGATGGAACCGGGGAATCCCCTTTCTTTAAACGAGTGTAGTCATCTTGCTTGCTCTAGTGACTGGCAACACAGTCTGTACTAACCAGTTGCCTTGTGGTAATTACCCATGCTTTATTTTGTGCTCAGATTGTTCACAACGAATACTCAGCAAGAATTAATTCTTTCATATAAAGAATAGAGTTCAATAGTGTCTAATAACACCTGCAAATTAGGATATGGTGTGGGGAAGTCCCTTTGGGGAAGTCCGTCCATGACGGCGAATTTGGCCTGCACCCCATGCGGCTGTAACCCACGCTACGCCACTGACTTTCGCTTCCTCATGGCATAACATGAGCCCAACTTTAGTGTCTCTTAACATTGTATCAAAGGGCCATGGTGGCTTAGTTGTTAAGATGCTGAGCATGATGGTCAGCAGGTCAGCAGTTTGAGTCCCAAGACCTGCATGTTAGAGTGAGTTCAAAAGCAAGAAATTGCAAGTAGACAAATAGGTAACAGCATTCCTTGCACTCTAGCTTCTAGTCATGCCTGTCACATGACCACAGAAAAGTTTGTGGACGCTGACAGTGCTGGCTCTTTTGGCTGTCTGCATCTGCAAACTTTTCTATGGGCTGTCAAGTAAGGGAGGCCTTTACCTTACCAATATTTCTTTTTTTAAAAACCTGAAAATTTCCCAGAGACCTGCCAGATTTTGCATTTGAGCAAAGCATATGTGCCATTAGCTGGCTGTGCCACTTCTCATCCTAAACAATCAGAAAAGTTAGCATCCTGTGTTCAGGCATATGCTTATTGTGTTATTTTCTGCTGTTCATCCTTATTTAAACCAATCTCAACCTCCCTTCTCTCTCTTTTAGTAGGTGAATCTTTTTTTAAAACATGACAAATTTAAAATAGACTGTTAAGGAACCTTGGAACTCTTGAAAGGTACTAAACAAGAGTTTTCTTTTATACTATAATCACTCCTCTGAACACCTGTGAACCTTCAAGTTTAATTGATCTACAGCTGGCTCTGGATCTTTGTTACCTATGCCTTCTGGGAAGGAATGGATCTCATAAGGAACCACTTGATTTACAGTGTTGTTCTGATGTTTCTCACTGTGGTTGTAACCTACTTCCTTCATTTGTATTTCAACTTTGTTTTTCTCCTAACTACATTAATATTGCTGGCTGGATAGCTTTCTGGTTTAAGCATCTGGCTGCTGTGGCAAACCTAGGCAGCATAATAAAAGTAAAGACATTACCCTGTCCATGTAGACAAAGCAATAGTCTTCCCAGTAATCATGTATGGCTGTGAGAACTGGACCCTAAGGAAGGCTGAGCGCAGAAAAATAGATGCCCTCCAACTGTGGTGCTGGAGGAAACTTTTGAGAGTCTCCTGGATTGTAAGGAGATCAAATCAGTCCATCCTGAAGGAAATCAACCCTGAATGCTCATGGAAGGACAAATATTGAAACTGAAGCTCAAGTACTTTGGCCACCAAATGAAAAAAGAGGACTCACTGGAGAAGGCCCTGATGCTAGCAAAGATTGAAGGCAAGAGGAGAAGTTGAGATGGTAGATAGCATTGTTGATGCATTGGGCAGGGATCTGGGCAGATTCCGGAGATGGTGGGTGACAGAGGAATCTGATGTGCTGTAGTCCATGGAATCACAAAGGGTCGGTCTTGGCTATGCAACTGAACAACAACAAATTTGGCTACAGGGCCAGGTGTTGGGAGTTCATATTCCCAGTGTGAATCCTGGGAAAAGAACCAGCCTTTGTAACTTTGGGTAAGCTCTGCATTCCTAGGGCACCCCCAGAAAAAGGGAATGGGAAACCACTTCTGAGCACTCTCTACCCAGAAAACCCTAAAAAGGGTCAGCAACTGATCAGATGGCAAGCAATGATAATGATGTCATAGTTGATGATGATGACAATAATGATGATGATTGCAAAGATTATGACAATGACATTTCATCCCAAGCTCCCCTGGTGGCTTAGTGGTTTAGATGCTGAGCTGGAGACTGGAAGGTCAGGTTTCAATACCCAAGTGCTGCATTTGGGGACATGAAAAGAGCCTCATTCAAGCGTCCCCTGAGCGGAGTTTCCCCAGCAAAAATCTTTTCAATCCAGAGTAATCCCTGACATTAAATTATTATTATCCCAAAGACATTGTTTTTGTTGTTGTTTATTACATTTTTTCATTGGCTTTACTATGGAGCACTCATGGTGTCTTATGTAAAGGTCGTTCTTGCTTGAAAGCCAGTTGTGTGCAACTCATGCAGACATTTTCATGAACCAGTGGAAGACATGACTAGATGCTGAAGTGCACAGAACACTGTTATCATTCCCACCAACATGGTACCTGTTTATCTACTTGCAATTTCTCACTTTTGAACTGCTAGGTTCTCAAGAGTTGGGATAGAAAACAGGAGCTCACTCTGTCACACAGCACTTGGGTCTCAAACTGCTGAACTGCTGAACTTCTGGTTATCAAGTTCAGTGTCTTAACCACTAAGCCATCATGGCCCCAAGGTGGCTTACAATCATACAAAAACATAAAAAATATAACAAGTTAAACCAATGAAATCATATAAAATGAAACATAGACATTTTGTTGTTGTTCAGTCACACAGTCGGTTCTGACCTCCTGCAACCCCATGGACCACTGCATGCCAGGCACCCCATGCGCCACCATCCTCAACCTGCCCAACTGTGTGCCCATTGCATCCACAATACCATCTAGCCATTTCATTTTTGGCCGCCCCCTTCTTCTTTTGCCCTCCACCTTTCCCAGCATCAAGGCCTTCTCAAGTGAATCCTCTCTTCTCATTTGATGTCTAAAGTACTTTAGCTTCATCTTCACTATTTGACCTTCCAAGGAGTAGTCAGGGTTGATTTCTTCTAAGATCATCCTACTTTGCTGTCCAGGGTACTCTCAAGACTCTCCTCCAACACCACATTTCAAAGGCATCTATTCTTCTGCGCTCAGCTTTCCTAATGGTCCAGCTCTCACAACCATACATTACTACTGGGAATACCATTGCTTTGACTATGCAAACTTTTGTTTGCAAGGTGATATCTCTACTTTTAACTATGTTCCTCAGATTTTTCACAGCTTGCCTCCTAAGTATTAGTGACCTTTTTTTCATGGCTGCAATCTCCATCTGCAGTGAAATAGGATCCTAAGAATGTAAAGTCTGTCACTGTTTCTACCTCTTCCCCATCTATTTTCCAGAGACTGATAGGGCCTGTTGCCATGATCTTGTTTTTCTTAATGTTGACACTCTTATAATTAATAAAAGTCTGCAAAAAATTTAAAGTATCACCATAAATTAAACAACACCACAGTATGGTAGTCGTGAATTTGGAGGTGTAGCTGCTCATCACAACTGTGTTCACAACCAGCTGTCCCAAAATAAGAACCCAAAAATCAGGCAGATGGGACTGGCAACCAGAGAGCAAAGTGAATGCTTTGCATGGGCTTCTCAAGCAGGTCTGTGCACTGTTGGTATTCTTGAGAGAGTTTTTTTCTGAAGACACCAACAAAAATGAAACCACTACCTTTTTCCTGAAATGTAAATTTTGCATGACAAAATCTCTTCTCACACTGTATTTTTAAAGACTGTGTAAGGCATATTGTCCACGAGAAGCTGGATGCCAATAGGCTTTCAAGCACAAAGGACTGTATCCAAATTATTTCTGATCGTGATTCTGTCAGCAGACACCAAGGACAGTATGAATGTAGATCCATGCCACTGTGTCACAATGATTAACCATCGGTATCAAATAATTGTGACAAGAATCTTGTTTTGACAAACTAATTGTGTGCAAGTTTTGACAATGAGCCGCTTGCCTCAAAAAGGTGTTTTGGCATTAAGGATACACATCATAAAATACTATGTTACTTGCCCGCTGCTAGCAAGCCAGGTCTTCTGTAGAATTTTGAGATGGTTTTGGCCAAGTCTAGTCTCTGGAGGACTGCTAAGAGGAGGGTAATAATATATATTAGTAAACACGTGCTGTCAAGTTGATTCAAACCTATGTTGACTTTTCTCAGCATTTTCTCACTATAAAGTACTCAAAAGTGGTTTATTATTCTCTCATTTTGTGGACAGTCTGGAATTGTACAGCTTGCCCAAGGCTACGAAAGCTGGTTCTCCTCCCAGAAGACACAGTGGGGAATCAAAATCCTAACTGCTGGCTGTGCAGCCAGATCCCCAGATCCCTATTCAACCAGTTTTGTTTTATATAACTCTACTAAATTAACCATTGGCAGTGGTGGCTGCAACTCATATCCGAGAATGTGATGCAGGAAAAATCCCATTGGTATGAATTTGTTTAAGGCAGATCCTAGCTTGCCATGAAGTGACCCACACACTATGATCATGGAGCCATCTCCTGTAGCACATATGAAATGAGACATGCAGGATTTAACACCAGGACTGCAATGGAGTGCCTCAGCCTTGAGGATATTATCAAAGTGCACCTTCACAGCCAGTCTATCTGGCATGGCCTCTTCTGCTTCCATGACCATTGGGAATCAGAGTTCCTCCTCTGCTCATTTTGCCATTGGGCCTAATATGACGGTTTTCGGTGATATTTCCTCCACTGAGGGGACCCCCCCCCCCAACTAAAGGGGCTCAACTGCCTGTAGCCCTTGGTCCCTTTAGGGAGTCAGGTTATTTACCATCACCCAACACTCAGCATTGAGTCACCAGCTGTACAGTCTACTCCATTATCATAGCAGGATGTCCAGCTAGACAGTAACCATTTTAAATATAAATTAACCAGTTTAGTATAACCAGTTTAATTTAATTAACCAGTTCAAGCATAAATCTTGACATTCATCATAGGAATGTCCCAAGCCCTTTCTCTCTAAGATTAAATAGAGAGAGATGAGTGTCAGGATTGGCACTGGCCAAGATGGCCAAAATCTTCATCAGTTATAACAAGGTTTCAGTGGAGTTCCTGTGGTTCTCTGCAATCTGCCTTCAGTACTTGACCTTTGTAAGGACTTAAGGTGTATGTGTGGCTTTGCATTTACAGGGTAAAGTAGTCTTTGAGTTATTGATTCCTGGGGCAGAGCTAAGGAATTTGACCTTCAAGGCAGGAGCTGGATGTTTTACTGTAAATGTAGCCAGAACAGGCTGAGGACTGTGAGAATTGAACTAATATGATGGACATTGTATGCTGTGCTGTAATTGGTTGAAACCCTGGAAGAGGAAGAATGAGTGGAGGAAATTTATTTATTTATTTATTTATTTATTTATTTATTTATTCTTCAAATTTCTATTACTGCCCAACTCGGCAATGACTCTGGGTGGCTAACAATTAAAAGTAACATCAAAACTAACTAAAAACCCTTTAAAACCCAATTTAAAAGTCATAATAAGTTACCCACACACCCCATCCATTAAAAGAGTGAGAGAAATCTTAATTATATAAGCAAGCAGGTGGGGGTCACCTCTCCATTGGTGCCCCACACCTGCCTTGCCAGCCAGGTTTTCAGTTTTTTCCTAAAGGGCAGCAATTCCGTCTGCTGCCATAATTCTGTTGGCAGGAGGTTCCGTAGGGCCGGTGCAGACACAGAGAAGGCCCTCTTCCTGGTGGCAGAGAGATGAGCCCCACTAGCAGATGGTATAATTAGGGAGCCCCTCTGGTCCACTCTGGTTGAACGGACAGATGTTCTTGGAGTGATGCAGACTCTTAGATATCCTGTGATATTAAATATTAGATCCTTAGATATAATGTGTTTTGATATATTGGGAAGGTAGAAAAAGAGGAGAAGCAAGAATTTCACCCTGCTTTTGGATTGCTGGCTTTGATGGGGAACTTGTGAGTAAAAGCTACCCAAATGTAATCACTGTATTAACAGATCAGACTAGGGCAGCCAAAAAAGGTAGTTATGCCTTTATTGGTTTATGTTGGTTTATTGGATCATTATTTAAAATTTGTTTTAAAAAAATACTCACACACAAACCCCCTTTGGAAAGTAGGGGTGGAGGAGACACTTCAGGAATCACAGGATTCTTCTCCAGTTACCAGTAATCCTTTTTTGAAAAATCATGTTGTGTATTCTCATGAACTGACAACTACACCTGAATGTTCCTGTGTGCTAGAACTTGGAAGTAAATAATTACCAAAACTATGTCTTTGTAATTACTTTCTTTTTTCCAGTAGTAAGGACACAACTGTATTGTGATTCAATTCTAATTTTAAAAGGCTTCAGATCAATCATTTTGCTAAAGAACTAACTTATAGCTAGGTTTACAGTTACAGGAGTGTTGCCTCTGTAAATGGTGTAATAGAAATCTTGTACAGTAATACCTCGGATAACGCTAAGACTTGGTTCCACAAGTCTTGGTGTTATCCGATTTTTAGTGTTATCCGATCCATGTTAAAATCCTATGGGATGTATCAGATAATGTTAAAGCTCCATAGAGATACATTGTAACCGCACAGGCTTTAGCGGTTGTTATCCGATACATCCCATAGGACCTTAATGTTATTCGATCCAATTCTTCTCCCCAGATTACTTAACGTTATGCGATTTTAGCATTATCCAAGGTAAACGTTATCCGAGGTATTACTGTATGAGTCACCTTTTGCTTTATGCAGTGCCTCTGGAGCATTATTTATTTATTTATTTATTTGCAATTATATCCCACCCATCTGGAATATTCTCCCACTCTGAGCAGCATATAACAAATATTTTTACAAGTCACAATATAAAATTAAACATAAACAATAAAGCAAACAGAATAAATTATGGACAAGAATAATTGCTTTAAGCTCTTCCAGGTATTGAGGTAACAATAGAATGGATGGGGAAATAGTGTGTTACATAGCTTGTGTAATATAGTTGTCTAACTATATTGGCAACTAGTTTGAGAACACTAGAGCAATGGCTAGAGTTAATTCCATTTCATCACAGATACTTTCCCATCTCTGATGTCCACAAGGTAAAAAACACTGTTTGCATTTTTCCCTTGGGAAGCCCTTTATTTCCACTTTCTGCTTCCTGGTTACTAGCCCAATATTAGAGATGGAAAATAAATATGCTGGATTCACATTTCTCTCTGAAAATATTCATTTCACCTCTCTTGAGACTGAGTTGTGGAAGAAAGCATGCCTTGCCTCAGAAGTTTATATATTTCTGATGTCTGAAAAAGGTTTGGCGAAGACAACACACAAACACGAAGAGAGAAGCCTTTTGAAATGCAAGGGACTAAAATGCTTACATTTGAAAAAGCACACAGAGGCATGTTTCGAACCAATGAGAAACAATTGCATACATTTTTTAAAATATACGTGTGCTTTTTGACGGTGGGGTTCTGGAAGAAGAAAAGATTCACAATCTAATATGCCAGTGAGAGAAACATGAAACATGAAACAAACTGGCTGAGAAACATGAAACAAACAAACAAACAGAATGAAAATGGGTACGTGAAGAGAAGAGTCTACAACTAGCTTACACTGAGAGCCACAGTCCAAAGGAGAGAGACCTGGTAGCGTTGTGATTAAACTGTTGTACTGCAGCCAAAAGTGCTGACATTGCGAGTTTGACCCTGGCCAAGCTCAGGTTTGACTCAGCCTTTCATTCTGCCAAGGTTGGTAAAATGAATATCCAGCATGTTGGGGGCAAAACTGCTAATTACCTTGGGAACAGTCCAGAGAGTGCACTAAGTGCTATGGGGCAGTATAGAAGTGTAATTTCTAAGTTTCCAGTATTTTTGGAGGATCTGCATACAACTAATGAATCGAAAATATCAGAGTTCTTAATGACATGAAAAGTGTATTTATTTGCAACAGAGGCTTATCTCTTCAGACATTTAAAGAACAGTCATGAAGGGGTTCGGGACGGCTGTGTTGGGATTTCTCATCCACCAGCCGCTGTAACTGAAATCCGTGCCGCTTTAAGCATGAATGTGCGGTCTGTTCCGGCCTGCACCCAGCCTCTTTGTGTTTCAAAGCCGGTGCCTCCAGGGGAAGGGGTCGGGATCAACCCGGGGCTAAGCGCCCCACCCCCGACCCTGCCTCTCCCAAAGGGCCCCAGCCCGGTACGGCTTGAGGTCCTTAACAGGTGGCTCCGTGTCTACCCCAGTTGGGAGGATGCCGCTTACCTTGCTGAGGGGTTTTCCCGGGGTTTTCGCATTCCTGTTGTGGGGACCCGGTCACCGCAGGAGGCCTGGTCTTGGAGGCCAGCTGGTTCTCGGCTGCCTTCGCCCTCCAAGGCAAGCAGGGAAAATGCCACAGGCATGAATTTGTTCAAGGTGGATCCCAGCTTGCCATGAAGTGACGCACACACTGTGATCTCGGAGCCATCTCCTGCGGCACACATGAAATGAGATATGCAGGTTTTAACACCAGGACTGCAATGGACTGCTACAGCCTTGAGGACATTATCAAGGTGTGCCTTCACAGCCAGTCCATCTGGTATGGCCTCTTCCGCCTCCATGACCTTTGGGAATCAGAACAGTGAAGTGGTTCCTCCTCCACTCATTTTGCCTTTGAACCCACTATGATGGTTTCCAGTGGCATTTCCTCCACTGAGGGGACCCCCCACCTAAAGGAGCTCATCCGCCTGTAGTCATTGTCCCCTTTGGGGAGTCAGGTTATTTACTGCTGCCTAACATCAGCATAATAATAACAACTATAACTATACAATAAATTTTAAAATCCCAAATACTGTACAAATAATTAAATAAATATACCCACCCAGATGGCCACAGTAAATTCAAATTACCCCACTATCTTGAAAACTTATAAAATGACTAGTGAATGGGATCTAGTAGCTCAGGTCACACCAAGGCTATATAAGATATGTATAAATGAGAGTAATCAGGTGAAAATGTTGGATGGAAAAAATGCATTTGTAATTGTTTCCTAAAGGCAATTGAAAATGAAGCTGGTTTTCCTTCATATGGTAAACTATTTCATAATGTGAACTTGTCTTTAAACAGAGTGGCTGGATTTAATTGTTCCCTTTCCCTTTTGATCTGAATGTGCCATAATAATTCTCCCTTATTTCATATGCTGATCATCAGTGTTTACCTCCTATTGTCCTCAGCTTGTGACAGCTGCATTATGGAGCTGGGGAGCTGGGACTGAGGTCAAAATAATGGTTTTGACACAGCAGAGAAAAGAATGTCCGGATTTATTATGACTGACCAGAGCTACGTTTTTGCTTGCTGTTGCAGCTGAAATTGTCAGATATTGCCAACTGCTTTTAGATTTGCCCTGACAGCGGTGCAGGGGAGAGGCTGACGGGAATGACACTGTGTTAATTTGCATGGATCAGGGTGTCATCTCTCGCAGAATTCATACTGGTCAAGAGACGTGACACTGTCTCAGAAGACTGTCTGTCTTTCAAAGAAGCAGGATAATTAGAAGAACAGATGAGAAAGAGAATCTAATTGCTTCCATATGTAAATAAAAATAAATGAGATCCTGTCCACTTGAGACTCAAGAGGAGAAGAGGCCAAAAAAGAAGTCCCCATCAATTCTGAGGATTAACAGACTTGGGAACTGAAGTCCACAGGGAAGGGTGATGGATTAAATCCCACTTGAATCCATCTTGATGGAGGGCAGCAGCTTCATCAATCCTGGCTTGGGGCTGAGGAGGACTTTGCGTACCAAAAGGGCTCAGGACCAGAATGGGATATGCAGAACTGGATCAGTGGTGCAGGTGTCATGCAACGATGTGGAAGACAGATGAAAGGCCATTGCATTATATTCTCAGGACAGTCTTCATGGCTGATCACCATGATGATCGCCAATACAGTGGTACCTTGCTTAAAGAGCATAATGTGTTCCATAGGATCGCTCTTTAAGCGAGTTTGCTCTTTAAGCGAAACACCATTGTAAGTGACCAATTGTGACTTCTGGTGGTGGTGGTGGTGGGGTTGTGAATCTCGAATTAGTTGTTAAGCGAGTTTTTGGTTGGTTTTAGTAGTTAAGCGAGGCGACCATTTAGAGAAAATTCTGCTCTTCAAGTGAGTTAATCTCGAAGCGAGGCACTCTTTATGCAAGGTTTTACTGTATTCAGATTTGGATATGGCAGAAGAAGTACAGGAAAATACTATTCTATATATATGTATGTGTCTACTTCTGTTTCATTGATTACACTAAGGCCTTTGATTGTGTGGGCCACAACAAAATGTGGTAATTAATTAAAGAGATGGGAATACCAGAGCACCTTATATACCTCATGAGAAATCTGTACATGAATCAAGAAGCAACAGTTAGGACAGAATACTGAAGGACAGAGTGGTTTGGAACAGAAAAAGAAGTAAGACAAGGCTGCATTTTGTCACCTTGCTTATTCAACTTATACACAGAGCACATAATACGCAATGCAGGGATGGAGGAATCACAATTTGGGATCAAAATTGCTGGGAGAAAAATCAACAATTTGAGGTAGGTAGATGTTACCACCCTAATGGCAGAAAGTGAGGATGACCTAAAGAAGCTCCTGTTGAAAGAAGAAAGTGAAAAAGCTGGCTTGAGACTCAATATAAAAAAAAAAACCAAGATAATGGCAACAGGTCCTATCAGTCCCTGGAAAATAGATGGGGAAGAAGTAGAAGCAGTGACAGATTTTACTTTCTTAGGATCAAAGCTCACTGCAGATGGTGATTGCAGCCATGAAATAAAAAGGCGACTGATTCTTGGGAGGCAAGCGATGAGAAACCTGGGAAACATAGTGAAAAGTAGAGACATCACATTGCAAACAAAAATTCGTCTAGTCAAAGCAATGGTATTCCCCGTGGCAATGTATGGTTGTGAGAGCTGGACCATTAGGAAAGCTGAGAACAGAAGAATATAATTTTGGGAGTCCCCTGGACAGCGAGGAGAACAAATAGGTCAATTTTAGAAGAAATCAACCCTGACTGCTCCTTAGAAGGTCAAATAGTAAAGATGAAGCTAAAGTACTTTGAACATCAAATGAGAAGAGAGGCTTCACTTGAGAAAGCCTTGATGCTAGGAAAGGTGGAGGGCAAAATAAAAAGGGGGTGGCCAAAAATGAGATGGCTAGATGGTATTGTAGAGACAATGGGCACAAAGAAGTATTGTAACTTTTTAGAAAAGCATGTTATTAGGATCAGTAATTCAGCTTAAACTTTTGACCATTTTTCAAAGTCCTGTTGCTAAGAAACAGGGTCATGATGCGCTATATTTTTCCTCTCTGCATTCCAGGGTGATAAGACAAACTCAACACTGCAGTGGTTCTGAAAACATCTACTAAGCAAGGACACAAAGGAACATCGGAAATAGAATACTTTATGTTCTGCTGTGTTATGAATACTTAGACATCTTGCCAATTACTGGGAAGAATCTTCATGTCAAAACCCTACTTAAACTCTGTGATTACCTAATAAAGATGGATACTTGATTTGGAATAATTATGTCCCT
Organism: Furcifer pardalis; assembly: GCA_030440675.1. NCBI lineage: Eukaryota > Metazoa > Chordata > Lepidosauria > Squamata > Chamaeleonidae > Furcifer > Furcifer pardalis. The sequence continues at coordinate 97,609,061 of CP126892.1, forward strand.
GTTTTGCAGAATACTTTGTGAATTGTGCTGGTGTTATTTTTCTCGCTCTGTCAGAAATTTTGGAGGGTTCTTCCAGAGGCATAGAATAAATAAATTATTTTTGTAACAACAAGAATGCATAATCTGCAGAGGTCTGGGAACCACATTTACCCCTCTCCCAGATTTTAGAAGGTTACATCCATCCCTAAATAGTTTCTTGGATTTTATTAAACTGAAAATCCTCACACACATTGTTGCCAAATTAAGATATATATTTTTTCAGAGAGAGAAAAATGCATTTTGGGTGTATAGGTGGTACTGGGCCAAATATAGTAAAAATATTCCCCATGTCCTCTAGAAATCAGAAGTGGACTTTCTCTGGGAAAGGATTAAAGCAATTTAAACTTGGGTCATACATTAGAGGTGCCAAAAGAAGGGATGCATCAAAATCCCACTTTACAGATGGACAGCTAGAGATAACTAAATGTGGGTCACCTGGGAGAAAGGCCTAAGCAAGAATGCTTGAAGGCTTTGCAATCTCCTAGTTGTCTGTCAGATGGGACTCTCTGATGCCTCCATATACATTCCTTCTTCCGTGTCCTGATCAAACCCTGGACTGTCAAAGTAAAGCCACTTTCTTCACTTTGTTGTTGCCCAAACCCAAGTCCTCATCAGTTCATGTCTCTGGCAACAATTGGCAGACCGGTAAATGAGCCAGATTCTGTGTCTCTCCACATTTGCACCATGTGTTGTTGTCTGCCAGTAGCCCCTTACTTGAGCATGCTGGTCTTGCCTATTCAGGATACTCTAAATGATATAGGGGAGATTGAGATGTTGTTCTGTGTCCAGTGAGCTCCTTCCTCCATCTTCTAATTTGGTTTTGCTCTTGTGTACCCTGAGGAATGTTTGTTTTACAGAAGCAGCCTCCATCGGGGCTTGTTCCACCATGCACTTTTGCAAGTCACAGGGAATCATCCAGATTCACAAAGGTGCATTGGAACACTTTGCAGATGGTGCAAGGAAGCAGTACAAAAATAGCTTGGGCATAAAAAGACTGTTCAACCACTTTCCCTTTGATGGCTCTCCATCGCTTAATTTGACCTGGCCAAATTATGGGATTGGTAGTTCATTCCGTCCAAAAGTCCCATCCCCAGCTCCTGCTTCTAGTGCTCATAAACAGAGCTGGAAAGCAAGAAGAGGCAATCTGTGAATGGTGTGACTGATGTGTGGAACTACTAAATGGCTCTTAAAAGACACAGCCTCATTAAATTTGCACAGAGAAATAAGAGGCTATAGATGTATTTCTAAGTGAGACAAAACAGGTTGAAGGATACTTGTGGCAAGTCCTTGCCATCTAAACTCCCTTTCGTGTTGACAGTGGAAAGCAAACCCTCCAAAGGCTCACAGTGCTTTTAGAAGTTGAGCCTCCTGCGGTTCATGTTGAGAATATTTTACTTTTTCTCGACATTTTAATTGTTGCTTTTATAATTGATACTGTCATAGGATCTTTGGGACCCCTTGGCAGCCCTTTCGAATGAATTATTTCTGATGTGACAGAACTATCACAGAGAGCAACCCACTCTAACAAAGTTGGAAGCACTTCTGCAAACCAAAATATGTTTCATCTATCACAGTAGTGGTGTGTTAAGAGTCATTCTCTCCTTCTTGAACTTGCATAGACAGAATGAGCATGTGTGTTTTCAAGCAGTGCTGACTGATAGCTTCAATGGGTCCAGTCCAGACTTTAGTTTAAGCCTCACATGAACTCTTCAAGGTGCTGAATATATTTCAGGGATAGGATTTGCACTCTGGCCATCTCCTGAAAAGTTCAGACTCAAACCCAGAGTGGATTCGTCACTGGCACCAGAGCTAGCATTCTTCCTCATCGATTGAAAGGAAATTTAAAGTTAAAGTTGCATGGCCTTTTGGGACAGAGATCTCTTCATTTAATTCGACTTCTTCCAGTTATTTAAATGTCAGGAGCTGAGCTGAGACCAGGCTTTGAACTGGTGACTGAAGTAATGTGAAGCAGGGAGTCAACCTGCAGTGTCAGCTCCATTCAAGCCTGGCTCAATGAAAGAATTACAGAGACAAGGCCCTGTCATTAGGCAGCATGAAGTGACCTCCTCAGCTAAATAGATGTAGAATTTAAAAAATCTAGTTTTAATTTGTTATATCAGTGGCTGAAATCCAATAGTAACTCACAACTAAAGTGGAATGAATGGAACCTAGGTGTTGGCTAGCCTAGTCCCCACCAATTCAATGGGCCTACTCTAGTTGTGATTTACTACTGGATGTCAGCCATTGCCTTCTTTCTTCACTGTTATGACAGAGTTGCTCATGACACTTTCTCCTAAAATAAATATAAACTTTCACCAGAGGAGATGGTGGGGTGTTGGATGCTCATCTGAAACCCAGTGTGATATTAAGGTTAGAGTAGCGGACTAAGAAAACCTGAGTTCAATTCCCCACACAATCATGGAAGTCACTGGTTGACCACTGGCTAGTTTATAAGAGGTTGAAGGAACAACATCATCAAGAAACTCACAAGCTACAAATGGGGAACTCAACCATCCATGTTGCATACATTAGCTTTGGCTTTGAGCATCTTTGCAACAGACTATGCTGCTCCAGTATGGAGCAAATCCACATATGCAAAACAACTTGACATCACTGTTATTGAAGTCATGCTTATAGTGATTGAATGCCTGAAACCTACACCAGTTGAAAAAAATATACCTCTTGTTTGTATCATTCCATTTAAGATAATGAGAGAAAAGGCAACAGATCCCAAGAAAATGAAGCAAGAGAATGACCCTTGACATCCTCTGAATGAGTATGAGCCTCAAGTCCACTGGCTTATATCTAGGAAGAGCTTCATGGGAAGAACAAACATTCTTGAGAGTACACAAGAGCAAAACCAAATTAGAAGATGGAGGAAGGAGCTCACTGGGAAAATAACATCATTAAAGGAAGATATAGCTGAAGATCTCAATCTCCCCTACATCACTTGGAGGACCCTGAACAAGCTGAGGGTTGGAGCCCCTAAATACAAGACCAACATGCTCAAATGGGCGCGGACAACAACACACTGTGTGAATGCGGAGAGATACAGAATCCAGCTCATTTACTGGTCTGCTGATTACTGTCAGAAACATGCGCCAATGAGGGCTTAAGTTTGGCCAAGAAAATGGCTTCATTTTGGCAGTCCAGTGTTTGATCGAGACACAGAAAAAGATCTATCTCATTGTGTTTTTGTGAGGATTAAACTGGGAGGAGGAGAATCACATAGTCCATCTTTAGCTCATTGGAACAAATGTGAGATATATACCTTTTAAAAAATCAACTAAATTTTCTGAAATCCATTTTGCTGAGTCTAGCTATTCCTTATCTTTGTGTTTGCTATGCGGCAATAAGTCTGGATGAAAGACAGTGTAGCTATATGGCATCTTTTGCCATAATGGTGAGCTACTGACTTCCTTTCTATTTAAATGAATTTCTTATTACTAATATTTAAACATTTCAAAGAGAAAGAGTTACAAGGAAATCCATCCCTGCAATCTGGTAACTGAACATTAAGCCCCACAGGGGTTAATATGTAGAGTCCATTTTTCCTCCAACTCATGGTAACCAGTTTTGTTCTCCTAGGTACATACCTTATCAGTTAATTTGCTCGTTCTCTTGCTCTTCAGCACTGTACAATCACTCAGCCACCAATGAAATGTGTGCAGCTTGCCAGTGGCTAGATAAAGCTATTTTTGTTGCTCCTGATGAATGCCAATGAAATGATTTAACCCTAGAATCTAATTCTTCTTCTAAATAATCCAGGAAAGTAGTGAGTGGATAATGATTTAACCCAAGTCTTGCTATTAAAGATAATGAGTTGGATTCAGTCAGAGGCTGAAATCTGCAAACCACCTCCCATAGAGTAAACCCCATAGAATTTAATTGGGTTTTCTGAAAGATTGACTTGTGTAAGATTGCATTATAAACTGATCACATATTAGTCAGTCATGGCCATCATAATTTTATTGATAGTATTGGTATCACAGCATGACTACCTTAATCTTGACCCAGCTCACTAATTTTTAACATTTTTGTCTGGCTTTCAGTAAAACAACTCCGTGGCATAATCTTAATCTGGGGGAAAAAATCAGATTCGATTAAACCAAAAGCATCCTTCTTAAGAACATTGCTGTAAGACAAGGGGCATCTGGTGTTTCTGGAGTTGTTGACTCATTTTAAGTTTTACTCCAGATTCTGTAGGAACAATCTTAGCTGCTGAACCCTGTTATCTTGGACAACTCCTGTACAGTTCTGTCTAAAATCCAAAATGTATTTCCCACTACAATGAACCCAGGGTCACCAGTTATCTTTCTCATAAAGAGAGCTATTTAGAGGAGGAGGAGGAGGAGACAGAGCATTTGCCACTAGCAAGCAGAAGTTCTGGCAAGCTTATGTTTCTGTGGGAGTGTATTCTAAATCTCAAATCAGCTAATAAGGATGGGTAGGGAAGGAAGGTTGATTTTTAAGATGCATCATTTCAATTGAGGCCAGCATTTTCCCAATGTGAGTCTTTAGAAAGAGGAACTACAAATCCTTAACAGCAGTGGCTGGAGTTTATAGGAGATGGAAAGGAAGACATATCATAATCTATAAACATATAGCAAGTGCTAAGTAAAGGTCACCCTTGCTCGATATCTGACTATAGGGTTCAGTACTCATCTCTGTTTCATAGTGAAAGAGCCAGCACTGTCTGTGTCTGCAGACATTTTCGTGGACATGTGACAGGGATAAGTGCACAGAATGCTGCTCACCTTCCCACCGAAGTGATCCCTATTTATCTACCTGCAATTTCTTGCTTTTGAACTGCTAGGTTGGCAGGATCTGAGACAGAGACAGGAGCTCATTCCGCTAGCAGTATTTGGGTATCAAACTGCTGACCTGCAACCTTCCAGTCAGCATCTTAACCCTTTGAGCCACTGCAGTCCCTACAGCAAGTGCTAGTAATGCACATTTCTGGGCATAACTGAACAGACTATCCTTGAATTAGAACAGAGGCTTACATTTCTTGGGAGGAGTATCTTTGTCTGGTTGCCTGAAATCTTTTTGCTTATGTTGCCTTCCAGAACAAGATAGATACTTTGGTCACTGTGCTCAGAGTCAATGTCAGAAACATGGACCTGTAGACAAGCCATCATGGTTGAATATGTAGATAACAAAGAGAAGAACATTTTGATCCAACAGACCAATAACAATAATTTCATGTCAGAAATTATTCTGAGTTGAAAGGATTTTTGCAGAAGAAACTCTGCTGATGGAATGCCCAAATGAGACTCCTTTCACGTCCCCAAGAGCTGGGACTGAGGAGGTGCTCAGTCCATCATTCAGTACCCAGGACTCAAACTGCTGACTTGCCAGACTTCCAGCTAAAAAGACAAGCTTCTTAACCACTTAGCCACCACAGCCCCTTAACAGACCAATAGATCTACTCCTACACATCACAGAATGAAAAATGGCTTGAAAACACCTGTGTTGCTAAGGTTACCCATCAATTCAGTGTGGCATTTTTTAGCATCCTCACATTAAAAATCCAGTAGATGAGATGAAAAATCAAAAGATGCTGCCACTGATATAAGAAACACATGGCGGCAAAGGGAAAGCAGTAGCAGATTAGCAGAGAAGAAAAGAGAGATGGGAATTATAATCATCCAATCAAATCAATGCCCATCCTGACCATTAGTGAATGTTCTCTCCCAACAGCATCAACAAAAAAGCAACAAGCCTAGAATTTGCATTGAATTCCCAAAGTGCAAAAATCTTAAAATCCCATATTGGAGACTGAATGAAAGGCAAAGAGAACAAAGCTGTGCTGTAATGCTCAGAGAAACATTCTTGAAAGTGGGAACATCCCTGCTCAAGCATAGATGGAGATGGATATCACAGTTCATTTTGGTGGGCATTGCATGAGTGCACATTTGATGAAACCAGAGATTTGTTAATTTCAAGATCATGTGTTGAAACTGAGCTGTGGTGATGCTACCAGTCACAAGCTACATTATCTATCTTTCTCTCTCCCACTCTCTCTACCTCTGCAAGGTACCTTGTAGAGCACAGGAATCCAGGCAAGTGGCATACTTGCTTCATTGGGGGAGAAGCAGGCAGCTTCCAATTCTGTAGATACTTTCAGAATCTTTAACTTCATTAGCAGAAGTGAGAGGACAGGGTAAGTAAATATAGGTGTTTTTCATGGGTGTTTAGCAAAGGGAACCTGAGGGAGAAGCCATGTGCTCTGTACAGAACAAGAGACAGGATGGCAAAGAAGATGCTGTAATAACCTGCAATGTGAGTGATGTGTGAAATCTACATCTACACAGCATGTTCCATCTGTTTGCTCCGCTAAAGGCAGAGCTGTCCAACTGTTAGACCAGTACACCATGGCCTTCTGAGATGGTGAGTGCTCCAACTTTACTCAAACCTCTTATGTTTCTTTGAATTCCCAACAGATTAAGGAAGGGAGAAGCTGGCTGCCTTTCACACATAGGTTATAGGAATGTTTCTCAACCTTTGGTTTTGGACTTCAGTTCCCAGAAGCCTAAGTCAATTCCACCTGCAACTCCCCACGCCGGGCCGGGTGGGGAAGAGATGTGTCTCAGTTGCTGCCTGGCAGGAGAGAGTTAAAAGGAGGCCCTTCAAGACTGCTTCAGCCTTGCAATTCCACCTGCAACCCCCCACGCCGGGCCGGGTGGGGAAGAGATGTGCCTCAGTTGCTGCCTGGCAGGAGAGAGTTAAAAGGAGGCCCTTCAAGACTGCTTCGGCCTTGCAATTCCACCTGCAACTCCCCACGCCGGGCCGGGTGGGGAAGAGATGTGTCTCAGTTGCTGCCTGGCAGGAGAGAGTTAAAAGGAGGCCCTCCAAGACTGACTCAGCCTTGCAATTCCACCTGCAACTCTCCACGCCGGGGCGGGTGGGGAAGAGATGTGTCTCAGTTGCTGCCTGGCAGGAGAGAGTTAAAAGGAGGCCCTTCAAGACTGCTTCAGCCTTGCAATTCCACCTGCAACTCCCCACGCCGGGCCGGGTGGGGAAGAGATGTGTCTCAGTTGCTGCCTGGCAGGAGAGAGTTAAAAGGAGGCCCTTCAAGACTGCTTCAGCCTTGCAATTCCACCTGCAACCCCCCACGCCGGGCCGGGTGGGGAAGAGATGTGCCTCAGTTGCTGCCTGGCAGGAGAGAGTTAAAAGGAGGCCCTTCAAGACTGCTTCGGCCTTGCAATTCCACCTGCAACTCCCCACGCCGGGCCGGGTGGGGAAGAGATGTGTCTCAGTTGCTGCCTGGCAGGAGAGAGTTAAAAGGAGGCCCTTCAAGACTGCTTCAGCCTTGCAATTCCACCTGCAACCCCCCACGCCGGGCCGGGTGGGGAAGAGATGTGCCTCAGTTGCTGCCTGGCAGGAGAGAGTTAAAAGGAGGCCCTTCAAGACTGCTTCGGCCTTGCAATTCCACCTGCAACTCCCCACGCCGGGCCGGGTGGGGAAGAGATGTGTCTCAGTTGCTGCCTGGCAGGAGAGAGTTAAAAGGAGGCCCTCCAAGACTGACTCAGCCTTGCAATTCCACCTGCAACTCTCCACGCCGGGGCGGGTGGGGAAGAGATGTGTCTCAGTTGCTGCCTGGCAGGAGAGAGTTAAAAGGAGGCCCTTCAAGACTGCTTCAGCCTTGCAATTCCACCTGCAACTCCCCACGCCGGGCCGGGTGGGGAAGAGATGTGTCTCAGTTGCTGCCTGGCAGGAGAGAGTTAAAAGGAGGCCCTTCAAGACTGCTTCAGCCTTGCAATTCCACCTGCAACCCCCCACGCCGGGCCGGGTGGGGAAGAGATGTGCCTCAGTTGCTGCCTGGCAGGAGAGAGTTAAAAGGAGGCCCTTCAAGACTGCTTCGGCCTTGCAATTCCACCTGCAACTCCCCACGCCGGGCCGGGTGGGGAAGAGATGTGTCTCAGTTGCTGCCTGGCAGGAGAGAGTTAAAAGGAGGCCCTTCAAGACTGCTTCAGCCTTGCAATTCCACCTGCAACCCCCCACGCCGGGCCGGGTGGGGAAGAGATGTGCCTCAGTTGCTGCCTGGCAGGAGAGAGTTAAAAGGAGGCCCTTCAAGACTGCTTCGGCCTTGCAATTCCACCTGCAACTCCCCACGCCGGGCCGGGTGGGGAAGAGATGTGTCTCAGTTGCTGCCTGGCAGGAGAGAGTTAAAAGGAGGCCCTCCAAGACTGACTCAGCCTTGCAATTCCACCTGCAACTCCCCACGCCGGGCCGGGTGGGGAAGAGATGTGTCTCAGTTGCTGCCTGGCAGGAGAGAGTTAAAAGGAGGCCCTTCAAGACTGCTTCAGCCTTGCAATTCCACCTGCAACCCCCCACGCCGGGCCGGGTGGGGAAGAGATGTGTCTCAGTTGCTGCCTGGCAGGAGAGAGTTAAAAGGAGGCCCTTCAAGACTGCTTCGGCCTCGCAATTCCACCTGCAACCCCCCACGCCGGGCCGGGTGGGGAAGAGATGTGTCTCAGTTGCTGCCTGGCAGGAGAGAGTTAAAAGGAGGCCCTCCAAGACTGACTCAGCCTTGCAATTCCACCTGCAACCCCCCACGCCGGGCCGGGTGGGGAAGAGATGTGTCTCAGTTGCTGCCTGGCAGGAGAGAGTTAAAAGGAGGCCCTTCAAGACTGCTTCGGCCTTGCAATTCCACCTGCAACCCCCCACGCCGGGCCGGGTGGGGAAGAGATGTGTCTCAGTTGCTGCCTGGCAGGAGAGAGTTAAAAGGAGGCCCTCCAAGACTGACTCAGCCTTGCAATTCCACCTGCAACCCCCCACGCCGGGCCGGGTGGGGAAGAGATGTGTCTCAGTTGCTGCCTGGCAGGAGAGATTTGAAAGGAACACCTCCAAAAGGAACACCTCTACTACCTCCGCTGAACTCTCAGCTATGGGGCAGCAAGCCCCACTACCCTCCTGGGAGAGGAGAATGGCCGGGATCTTGGCTGGTCCCAGGAGCACCTCTGAGGAATGGGCAGTGGTGGGGCAGCCGGCCCCACCCTCCTAGGAGGACATTGGATGGGGGTTGGGGGAATGTGGATGGGGGGAGGGAGAGAAAGGCCTGCCACCTAGGGAATAGGGATTGGGTTCTGTCTGGTATGGGCAGGGGGTTTCCTGTGGCCCGAATTGGTGTTGTGACGGGCATGGGGCGGTATGGCGGGTACCGAGGGGCGGGCCGCACTCGGGGAACACGGGACAGATGTTTAGTTGCTGTCCCTTGTTCTGGCCCCCCGGCTACACCTCTGGTTCCTGAGCTGCCGGTCAAGAGTGACCCTTCCCTTAGGCTGCTGCTGGTGAATGCCAGGTCAGTCTGTAACAAGGCCCCCCTGCTTTCAGATTCCATATTGGGGGTGCGGGCTGACCTGGCATGCATCACTGAAACCTGGCTGGCACCTGAGGACGGGGTTCCTCTATCCGAACTGTGTCCAGCTGGGTTCGGTATTTGGCACCAGCCTAGGGAGAAGGGGAGGGGCGGTGGGGTCGCCGTAGTAGCCAGGGAGTCGTTGGGAGTCGTCAGGGCCACGGCTCCACATATTCCGGGCTGTGAGACCCTGCTCCTGCGTTTGGGCCCTAAAGGGCAGTCGGGAATCCTACTCCTATACCTGCCTCCCTGTAGGGTAGCAGATTCCCTGCCTGAGCTCCTTGAGGCGGTCTCGATGTTGGCGTTGGAGCTCCCCAGACTTATGGTTCTGGGGGACTTCAACTTGCCATCATTAGGGGCTGGCTCGGAGGCGGCTCGGGAGTTCATGGCTTCCATGGCAGCTGTGGGCCTGACCCAGGTAATTCAGGGCCCTACCAGGAGCAGTGGTCACACCCCGGATTTAATTTTCTTATCGGAGCTGTGGCAGAGTGATCTGAAACTACAGAAATTAGACATTACCCCTGTGCCATGGTCAGATCACTATCTGGTGACTCTAGACTTCCTGGGGGCGAGGCTTCACCGCAGGGAGGTAGGGCCAGTTAAATGGGCCCGCCCTCGGCGACTAATGGATCCGGAAGGATTCCAGAGGGAACTGGGGTGTTTTCCTCTTGACCTGCAATGCGATTCGTCTGAGGCTCTTGTCAACTCATGGAACGAGAGAGTAACGGCAGCCTTGGATGTGATCGCTCCACTACGGCCTCTCCTTGCCCACGGGCATCGATCATCCCTTGGTTCACAGAAGAGCTGAGGGAGCTCAAACGGGCAAAGAGACGCCGAGAGCGCCGCTGGGTGAAGACCCGGAGTGAGTCTGATCGAACACTTGTTAGAGCTGCCATTAAAGCCTATCTAGTGGCGATGGGGGCGGTGAAACGACAATATTTCACCGCCCTTATTGCCTCCGCAGATAATCGCCCAGCGACCTTGTTCCGGGTGACCAGGTCCCTCCTTGGAAGAGGGGGGTCTGGCCCTGGTTGGCAGGGATCGGCTGAGGCTTTTGCTGATTATCTGGCGGAGAAAATCGCTCAGATTCGCTTGAAGTTTAATCCCGGCGTGGAAGAGACAGAGCTGGGGTTGACCAGAGTACAGTCTGGCCATGTTATCTGGGATCAGTTCGATCCAGTTGGCCCTGAGGAAGTGGACAGGCTTCTTGGATCTGTTCGCGCCACTGCCTGTGAATTGGATCCATGCCCTGCCTGGCTAGTCAAGGCATCTAAGGCTGTGGCAGGCGGTTGGGTCGAGGCAATTATAAATTCATCTCTGCAGGAGGGGCTTTTTCCAGCACCCTTAAAACATGCTTTGGTGCGTCCCCTCCTGAAAAAGCCATCCCTCGACCCTACGGTACTTACCAACTACCGACCTGTATCCAACCTACCCTTTTTCGGTAAGGTCTTGGAGAAGGCAGTGGCGTGGCAGCTACAGGAAGTCCTGGATGAAGCGGATTATCTGGACCCTTTCCAGTCAGGATTCAGGCCCGGATATGGTACTGAAACTGCATTGGTCGCATTGGTGGATGATCTCTGGCGAGAACGGGATGGAGGTCATCCATCCGTCCTGGCTCTTCTTGACCTCTCAGCGGCTTTCGATACTGTCGACCACGGTATCCTTCTGGGAAGGCTCCAAGGATTGGGGATCCAGGGCACTGTGCTGGCCTGGTTCTCTTCATTTCTGAGGGGCCGGACCCAGTCGGTGTGGCTGGAAGGCGAGAGGTCCAGCCCTAGGCCCCTGCAATATGGGGTGCCTCAGGGCTCGGTACTCTCGCCTCTCCTATTTAACATCTACATGAAGCCACTGGGTGAGATCATCCGTTCCCACGGGGTGAGGTATCACCAATATGCAGATGACACCCAGCTGTATATCTCAGCCCGTGGAGATCCAATTGATGCAGTGGAAGTCCTATCCAGGTGCCTGGAGGCTGTCAGGGTCTGGATGGGGGACAACGGGCTACAACTGAATCCCGGCAAGACTGAGTGGCTATGGGTAAGGGGTCCTGCGCTATCTCGGGAGTTACCATCTTTGGTTCTGGATGGGGCAGTTTTGCCCCAAACAGACCTGGTGCGTAATCTGGGGGTCCTCTTGGACTCACGACTACTGCTCGAGGAGCAGGTGGCAGCCGTGGCCAGGAGGGCTTTTGCACAACTTCGTGTAATACGCCAGCTACGCCCACTCCTAGACCGGGATTCCTTGCTCATGATCACACATGCTTTGGTCACCTCCAGACTTGATTACTGTAATGCGCTCTACATGGGGCTGCCCTTGGTGACCATTCGGAGGCTGCAGCTGGTCCAGAATGCGGCTGCTCGGGTAGTGATGGGGTGCGGGCGTTATGCTCGTGCCTCACCACTGCTTCGGGAGCTGCACTGGTTGCCAGTATGTCTCCGGGTGCAATTCAAGGTGCTGGTTATTACCTTTAAAGCCCTACATGGTAGTGGGCCAGGATACTTAAGAGACCGCATCGTCCCAAGGACATCTGTCCGTCCCACCAGGGCGGATCGGAGAGGCTCTCTTATCATTCCATCGGCTAGAGAGGCGCATCTCTCTAGCACCAGGAGGAGGGCCTTCTCCGTGGCCGCCCCGGCCCTTTGGAACCTCCTGCCAACTGAGTTACGTCTCCAGACAGAGCTCCTGCCCTTTCGGAAGGGCCTAAAAACCTGGCTGGCAGGGCAGGTATGGGGGTCCAGGAACATGGGGTCCCATGTTGGGTGGCTGATATGATGGGACAGCCACCCCTCCCTCACTCTTTTAAACTTTTAAAATCTCTTTAAACCTTTTAACCTTTTTAAATCTTTTAAATTTGTGTAAATTCATGGTTTAATTCTTTTTTAATTGACTTTTAAGTAATTTATGAACTTTAAGGTTTTAATTTATGAATTTCTGTAAGCCGCCTAGAGTCAGGTTCGCCTGATTAGGGCGGGGTAATAAATCTAAATAAATAAATAAATAAATAAATAAATTCCCCAAAGCACTGACCAGCCAAAATACTGGCTTAGGCTTCTGGGAATTGAAGTCGCACTGTGGGGTGTGTGCCCCATGTTGGGAACCACTGGGTTATAGTAATGAAATGATTTAATTAATTAATTAAATTTATATCTTGACTTGAATTGACATGGATAGGATTTAGAACAGAAGAATAAGAAAGATCTTGTCTTCTGAATGCTTTTAGGAAACTAACATTAGTTTATGAAAATGTACAGCACATTTAAGGCAGACAGTTAGGAGCAAGGAGAAGATTATGACCAACATTGTATATTTTGAGGGTAAGGGTTCGTTCATTCATTCATTCATTCATTCATTCACATACTGTATTAATATGTCACCAAATGCTGATATTTCTGTTGGTGGCTTACAGAAAAACCATTGCAAACCTTGAAGCTGTAATTAGGACAGCTAGGTTTCTGACATTTAAAAGGTGCAAAAATTCTCTTGCTGGAAGGCCATGAACCTTCCTGTTGATGTTTCTTGATGGAAGATGCCAAATGTCAAGCACATAGACAACCTACAGCCCTTCCTTCACAGGGAGAAGGAACACAAAACAAGAGATCTTAGCAGGCGATCAGCATGGCTGACACATATCCAGCCCTCAATGTTCCATCCCTTTCTCTATCCTTTATTCATGTGTACCTGTCTCATGTGATCCAAGATTAACCAAAAGGACAATGAAGCCAAATATGCTAGTTAATTCTACTTACCTTCCTAAAGTATAATGGTAGCAGATTAAAGTTAGAACCATGACATCCAAAACAGGCTAACACTGTTAATTTCATATAAATGCAGACAGAACCATAGCAACAGGCTTACTTCAGCTCTCCTCAGAATTACAACCCGCTGAAGAAAGTCCTTACATCAATTTTGCTTTATCTCTCATAACATAACATCAAAACCTTAGTAGTAACTCTACTGGGAAGACATACTTGGATTATGGGGTGAAGGCAGTTTTGGTTTGGGGTAAATCAGGTTGGAAAATCAGGGATACCTCTTGATTTGTTTTCAGTGATGGTTTGGGAAGAATTAGGTGGAACATATAGAGAAATCAATTCTACTTCTTTATCCTTCAAATCAAAGAAATAATTGTGAACGATGGCAACCTGGCCTGCGAAACAGATGTGTTCCAAAACTGTACCCTTCATCCTTGCATCATGTATCTCATTTGTTCAGATACAATACCTGAAAATTAAATTTGTTTCTTTCCCACCAAAATTTACTGGAAAACAGTCTAATTTTAGGAACTAGTGTTGCTTCAGCTGTAGATTTACAACATACACACTGCTTCTGCAGTTATTGGCAATCGGCCTTGAATGTTTTCCTTTTAACATGGTTTATGGTTAGAGCCCTGTGTGTAAATCATGGTCATCACTAACAACATTCCTTGGCTGGCAACTGTGAAGATAATCTCTTACCCTGCATGCCATGGAATCTATGGTTTGCAGCAGATAATTGTGTGTTCTGCAGACTTATTCAGGTGGTTTTTTTTTTCATATTTTCTCCATTACAAGAGAAGAACTGATTACAGGTAAGAGAGGATTGATGGTGGTGGAGGTGATTTTAACACACTGTCCTTCGCTGGAACACAAGAAATCAAAAGAGTGCATAAAATTGTCTATTTGGGGAATGTGTTAAATGAAAAGCGGGTTAAAATACAAACAGAAAAAGCAAGATCCACCTTCATAAAAAATTGCTATGTAGTAGAGATGTAACTCTCACTACAAAGATTCGAATAGTGAGATGTTACGTATTCCCAGTGTTGCTATACAGAGTTGAAGTTTGGGCATTGACTAAAACATCTGAAAAGAAAATATAAGCTTTTGAAATGTGGATCTACAGACAGCTGCTAAGGATATAATGGGTTGACCATGTGACTAATGTAGAAATGCTGTACCAGATGGATAAAGAACAAATATTGTTTAACACCATTAGACAAAGAAAGTTTCAATACCATGACCATATCATGAGGAATAACATGAAGTACATTGTGCAAGAGAAGATCTTTGGGAAGAGAGACCCTGGATATAGACAGACTTCATGGCTATAGAACCTGAGAGACTGGTGCAGAATGTCCTCAGAAGAGCTGTACTGAAGGGTTAAGAACAGGAAGACTATCACCATGATGATAGCCAATATCCAGAATGGATTCAACACTTGAAGAAGCAGCAGCCCTTCATTATGCCAGTGTCCAGCCTATGTCAATATTCATTAAAATAATTAAAATATATTACCAAAATTTCCTATGGAAATTACAACGTCCTCAGTGTCCAAGTCTGCTAAACAAGCAGATACATTGTTAGGTCTCCCTTGCTTAAAAGTTAGTCATGTCCGACTCTAGGGGAGCAGTGCTCATTTCCATTTAGAGACAAAGAGCCAGCCTTATCTGCATCTGCAGACATTTCCATGGCCATGTGGCAGGCATGACTAGATGCCAGAGTGCATGGAATGCTGTTACCTTTCCTGCTGAAGTGCTATCTATTAATCTACTTGCAATTTCTAGCATTTCCAACTGCTAAGTTGGCAAGAGCTAAGACAGACAATGGGAACTCACTGTGTCAAACAGCAATCAGGTCTCGAACTGCTGACCTGCTGACGTTCCGCTTGTCAACATCTTAACTACTAAGCCACCATGGCCCTTAGATAGAATGTTAAGAGGCACTAAAGTTTGGCTCATGTTATGCCATGGGGAAGAAAGAGTCCCCATGGCATAACATGGCAGGGGGGTCACAACAGAACAGATCTTCAACATTTGTTATTCCTCAATAGCATTGCCAGTAGTTGACCCAAGTACTGCACGACAGAGTGAGCTCCCGTCTCTGTCCAGCTCCTGTCAACCTAGCAGTTTGAAAGCAAGAAATTGCAAGTAGATAAATAGTTATCAATTTGGTGGGAAGGTAAACAGCATTCTGTGCACTCTAGTGTCAAGGCATACCTGCCACATGACCATGGAAATGTCTCCAGATGCAGACAGTGCTGGTTCTTTGGTTGTAAACAGAGATGAGCACTGAACCCTAGAGTTGGATACCATGGCTTTCGAACAAGGGTGACCTTTACCTTTACTAATCACACTAGCTATTTATTTATTTAGTTATTTAGTTATTTAGTTATTTATTCAGATTTATATTGCCGCCCACTCGCTGAGGCGACTCAGGGTGGCTTACAGTCAAAACAGCAACAGTACAACAAAAATTATAAAATATAACCTCACAAAATACAAAATACAACCAAACCAGAACACAGACTAACTCCCCTCAGGCCGTTGTTGTAGGCCTAGAGGAGTGGGCAATGTTCTCAGCCACTGCTATGCCATGGAGTCTTCTCCCTCAGGCCGTTGTTGTGGGCCCAGAGGAGGGGGCGATGTTCTCAGCCACTGCTATGCCATGGAGTCTTCTCCCTCAGGCCATTGTTGTGGGCCTAGAGGAGGGGCCCACAACATTTTTGACACAATTATTTTTGACACAATTATTATTTATCTCAAGGTCAACTATCTGGTGTGTTTAAACTGTTTGAACGACTGTGTGAAAAAGAAACATGAAACAGCATCTCTCAGGTTGCCTCAACTTTGTATTTATTTCCAATGAGTTGAGGAAAGTTTTGGCTGACCTTCTCCTATGCAGTTCTGTAAACTTTGAATTACTGGGTCTCGCTGCCATGAAACTGCAGTTCAGATTGAAGGATCAGTCACAATCCTGCTGTGCAGGGTATGGCAAAGGAGACACAGGTAGAAGGCCTCAGAGATTACGCTTGGTTGAAAGGACTTTTGCTGGAGAAGCTCCTCCAGGGGATGCCTGAATGAGGCTCCTTTCATGTCCCCAAATGCAGCCCTCAAGAATTGAAACCCAACCTTTCAGTCTCCAAGCTCAATGTCTTAACCACTAAGCCTCTGGGGTAGCTGCACCCATCACAGGTGTTGTATCAGTGATCTACCATTTTTGCTCAAAAATCAAGCTATGATCCTAGAACAGATTATGAGGAAGGCGAGATTGTTTCTAAACTGGTCTTTTCCACCCCATTTTCTTTCTTTCCACTAAGCTTTCCTTCTTCTTCAAAGCATGCACTTCTTGTCCTAATTTGTATTATAATCATATTTGCCATATTCATTGTCCATTGGTGTGAATGCTATTCATTTCTGAAACAGCTGGGAACATTTAAGAGAGGCTTCCAGTAGACAATGATGCATTTCCCAGATTGCCTTTGACAGATCTGGAATAGAGCTGGCAAGATCCCTGTCATTCCCCAAGTGATTAAAACACGCATGACATAACTGCAGCTTGCTAATTTTCCTCCTATAGCTTTGCCATATGTTTCAGGGGCTGGCACATTTTTCTCATTCTTCAAAATCCACATTAATTTTACCCCCTTCTTGTTTCTATTTTAAGACTTCCCAGGAAAGAAAGAAAAAGTTTTAAGCAAAATACAAAGTTGGGAAAATGTCAAACGTCACTGTGTAGGGGTTACTCCTGGCATCCCTAGAAGGCCATCTACCTTCCCGTGTTGTCCCATAGAGGTCCCTGGAGGGCACAGATATAGGAAGGCAAGTGCCAGGTGTAAGAATAAGCCTCACAAGCTTATTCCCTCATCATAGGACTCGTACCACCTTCAAGAGACTTGTACCCCTTCCAGAAACCCACATAAGCCTTTGTGCTGCTTTGGAGTGACCTGTGGTCCTGCTCCCAGCTAGAGAAATCTATGATAGGTCACTGACTGTTTGTGCTTACAAACCAGCCAGATCAGGCAGGACCTGCAGTGTGGATTAACTTAATAGTACAGTGGTGCCTCGCTTAAAGAGAATAATGCGTTCCACGGGATTGCTCTTTAAGTGAGTTTGCTCTTTAAGCGAAACACCATTGTAAATGACCAATTGTGGGGGGGGGGATTGTGAACCCCGATTTATTTGTTAAGCGAGTTTTTGGTTGGTTTTATTTGTTAAGCGAAGCAAACATTCAGAGAAAATGCTGCTCTTTAAGCGAGTTACTCTTTAAGCGAAATGCTCTTTATGCGAGGTTTGACTATAATGTTACTAATAAAGGAATTGGACTGTCTCCCACCAGCTTTGTTCTAAAGAAACAAATATGACTTTTCTGGATGCAATCAGATTTATTTAGAAGTTCAATTATAAAGATTCAGAAGAATAGAAGGCAGGAACATATTTGCTGGACCCTTTTCCAAAATAAAACAAGAAAAGCATAACTAGCTATTTCCTGTGGCCTGGCCCAGCCTACTAAAACAGTTGACTACATTTTGCTATGTTTTACTTAGAAGCACACATTGTAGTAAGCTGAAGATGTTGAGCAAACTGGCACCAGCAACAGGAACTTGAGGTCAGGTGGAAACCAGATTTGGTGAGGGGCTGGGGGCTAGGATGCAGTCAACACCCTCTCTTTCTCCAACACTGATAAAGTAGGTATCAGAGATTAGAGTTAATGGATGCTATGGAGGGAATCCCTGCTGTCCCCAACTTTGTATGGGGGTGATGTTGCTCATAATCACAAATTCTATAAAAGCTCAAGAGCCAAGAAATTTGAGGACCAATTCTTTCAGTTTACCCTCAGCAATTTCCAGTCCCCTGGTTATCTTTGCTGCCTTCTCCTGTACCTGTTTCAGTTTGTTGGTATCCTTCTTAAAATGTCCAGTCCAGAACTGGAGGGAAGGGGCAATAATATCGTATTGGATTGTTCTTGTTACTGATGGTATTTTATTTGGTTTTTAAGCTATTGTGTTGTATTGTTTAAGTTGTACTGTATTTGGTATTATGTATAGTTGTTTTTTGTCAACTGCCCAGAGTAGTATAGTATTTTATATTTAGGAGGAAAGGGTGGGTGGGTGGATAGACAGATTCTTCATGCATGTTCTCACAAAACAAACCAGAAAATTTGGATCTAATCTTGAAAAGATTATCTGAAAGCTTACCCAGATCTAAAAAGAAAACTCCACAGGTCTTATATCTATAGGGTACACACCATGCCTATGATGAATATGTATGCAAGGATCCTATTATTTCTTGTACATTTTCAGATCTGTACCCTAACTAGTTATGTTTGTTATTTCTTTCCCAAAGACCAGTCACTCCACCAAACACCTTCCTGAAGCAATGATCTGTTGAATTGTAATGGCATGTCAAATTGAATCACTTCAATGGCTGCAGCATGAAAATATGGAAAGGGTATGTATTTGGATGCTTCATTGGAACAGAAGCATCACAGGAGAAGCTAGAAACATCATCTCATGCAGAGGAAAGCACATGTCTCTGAATGAATGATGTTTGGCTCAAGTGGTGAGAGACAGATTTGCTTGCTTTCACTCCTCACTGCTACTTCTGAATTGTTCATAATATTCAAAAGACATTCACTGATTGGACAACTGAAGTTTAAGCTTGCAGTTAAACCCATCCTGGCCATTTTCTTGTAGAATGAGTTTCATGAGAGAGAAGGCAAACTTTTTGTATGTCAAGAGCAAGACATTTTTTCCCTTTAAAGGGTTTCCAGAGGATAATACCAAATAACCTTCCTTTTGAGATGGTATTTTCTTTGTACAGATTGACCAGTCCCACTGAAAGATCAGGGCTGTGGTGGCTCAGTGGTTAAGAAGTGTGCCTTGTTATTTATTTATTTATTTATTTATTAGTTCAAATTTATATTGCCGCCCACTCGCTGGAAGGCCGGCAAGTTGGCGGGTCGAAACCCAGGTACTCAGTGATGGACCAAGCACTTGGTGTGCATGCATGCCTACAGTGCTTGGCACATATGCATGGCCTCCTTGCTGTCCTCCCAAGCAGGGAGGAGGAAGAGAAGCTGCTAGCCTGAAGTTCCCTATAGCCTGCTCCCCAGGGTAAGTGACTCACCTTTGGATGTGATGTGTCTGTGTGTATTTTAATGTGTATTTAATACCTTTACCTATATTGATGTACTACTACAGTTCCTAAAAAGGCCTGGAGGCCTGGCTTGGGGTTTTTAAGTAAAGTCTTGGAGTTACCTCATCAATAAACTACACCTGTGTTGTTCCAATTGCTGTTCCAATTGGAGAACCCTTAAGGAGGTACAGCTGTTTAACATTTACATTAAGGCATCATTTACATTAAGGCATATTATCCTAGAGATCTGGTTAGGCAAAGACATAGTACCTAACTTCTTTAACTGTTGAAAAGTTGAAAAGTGCCAAAATGAAGCCATCTTGTGGTGAGTTCATTCTGTAGTTCCTTCCATCTGACCTAATGTGAGAAAGATTAGCCAGAATAAGCTTTAAGCTCTGGTTTAAAAGCTCCGGTTGATTTGTGTTTGGGGTGGGTGAGTGGGTGTTTGGGTGGGTTGGTGTATTTTAATGTATTTTTATTTTATTTATTTATTTAATTTATTTATAGGTTTGTGGGTGGGTGGATGGGTTGAGGGGTATGTGTGTGTGTGCTTATTTTAAATTTTTAATTATTATTTTGTATTATTTTCTTTGGCCCCGCCCATGACACTATGATGTCACGATGTTAGCTCCACCCACACTGTGATGATGTCATGGTGGGGTAGTAAAAATTTTGACATCCCACCACTGCAGGTACTGCATGATGTATTGAGCACTCGTCTCTGTCCCAGCTCTTGGGGACATGAAAGGAGCCTCATTTGGGTGTTCCCTGAGTGGAGTTTCCCCCGCAAAAATCCTTGCAATGCAGAATAATTTCTGACATGAAATTATTATTACTGAAAGATCAAGAGCCACAAAAATCAAGTTCTTTAAGTTGCCCATCCACACCAAGCACTTGGAGAACAGATGCAGGAGGCACACAAGATAAACAGACAATCAATCAATTAATTAATTAATTAATTACCAAAAATTAATTGACTGTTTCAACGGTCTCTCACATTCTATCCTGTAATCATCCCAAATTTGTACAAATACCCCCAATTCAATCCATTTTTGCACATTTTCCAAATGACAGGACACATGTTCAGATTTTTGCCAAAATGAGGTCAGATGATGGCAAAGGAAATGTGGAAAACCATGATGGTTTCTTTAACATCCAAACAAAACATGTGATTCTAGAAAGGGCTAAAATATATTAGCAGTTTTAAACATCTCTCTTTCTCCTAAATGATTTCTCCTGCATTAAAACCATTCATGTGTTTGCATGAGAAGCGTGTAGGTGTTCTACAGCTCATTTATGAGGATTAATATTTCCAAAATGAAATAGAAATAACTGGGAATTGTTTAATCTTTTTAGCTTAATCTGTGAACATTGTATTAATTTATATTTTTTTAATCTATTAAGAGGATACTGTATACTGAGTTGTATTCTTTAACTATGTATTTCTTAAATTTGTTTATGTAAGCCGCCCAGAGTTGGGTTTCGACCCGATTGGGGCGGGATAACAAGTTGGAAATAAATAGAAAATTAAATATTCAGCCTTGGGTCTTTCCTTCTGGAATAACTCATTTCACTTCAATATGGGGCTGCAGTGGCTCAGTGGTTAAGACGCTCGCCTTGCTAGCTGGAAGGCTGGCAAGTCAGCAGTTCATGGCCCAGGTACTGCATGACAGATTGAGTGCCCGTCTTTGTCCCAACTCTTGGGGACATGACAGGAGCCTCATTCAGGCATCCCCTGAGTTGAGTTTCTCCATCAAAAATCCTTTCAACCCAGAATAATTTCTGACAAATGATTATTATAATATGGTACTGTATTTTTATCTGCATACACATTCTTTGAGGATATTGCCTGAAATTCTCTTGATTCAACACAGTAACATTTGTGGGAAGCCTTTCTGGAGTGACGAGTGCCCAGGAGTTCATAATCCATAAAACAAGATATTTGCACTCCTGTCAAAGGCAACTCTGTGTGTACAGAAACATGGCCTGCTTCCATCTGCTCAAAGCACATTAATATGTGCAGACCAGATCCCTGCCAAACTTCCTACGACATGGAAAACATTTATATAGACAGTGAGTTCACTCATGGCAGCTTAAAGGACTTGAACATGTTTGCTTAGTTCCTGCCTGGGCCATCTGCCTCAGTTCATTTACATGGTTTTAATTTGATTTGATGACAAAGGAAAGAAGTTTGTCTTCAGTGACTGGGACTATTGGAATGCTTGGTAGTAACACAATACTTTGGGAATGATCAGCATCATGTAGTAGTTAGATGGTTGGACTAGGAGTCAGAGAAACTGGTTCAACCTCTGTTGGACCATGAAAACAATGGGTCATTGTGGGCCACTCAGTCTATCTCTCCCTCAAACTGCTCTATCTCAAGATTGATAGAAGGATGAAGTAGGGAAGAGAAGAGCCAGATTTGCCACCATGACCTCATTAAGGAAGGAAGGACAGACGGAAGGATGGATGGATGGAAGCCACAATTGTACTGGCTATCTACACATGAGCAAGATGAATCACAGAAGATGCCATGGCTAATTGAAAAGAAGCCAAGTGTATGTCAGGCACATGTCAGGCATGCAACTAAAGATATGATAAAACATAATATACAGAGTGATTAAACTACTGTACTGCAACAAAAAGGTTGTGAATTCGATCCTGATGATAAGTTTGACTCAGCTATCCATGCTTCTGAGGTTGGTAAAATAAGTACCCAGCATGGTGTGTGTGTGTTTGTTTGCTAATTAACCTGTGAACCGCCCAGAGAGTGCACTATGCACTATTGAATAGTATATAAGTGTTATTGCTTTGCTTTTGCTTTGCTATGTTGACCTTTGGCTTATTTTAGATTATCTTCTCAAGTTTAGAGATGGATTTCTTACTTTAAAAAAAATGTATAAAAAAGAAGTACTTCTTGGCTCAGTGAATAGTTAACTGTGGACATTCACTACTACAAGTTTTAGTGGCAGATACCAACATGGATTAATTCAAAAGTGGGTTAGATATATTCAAGGAGGTAAAGAGTTACCAGGGGCTACTAGCCAGAAGCACTATATATCATCACCAGTATTAGAGGCAATACACCTTTCTGGAAAACAGGAGGTGGCGGGTGCAAGTTGCAACCATCCTGTTAGCCCATCATCCATGAGCACCTGGATCCCACTGAGTGATCAATGTGAGTCTGGGTAGGTAGGCCACTGCTTTGGTCCAGGAGGCCTCAGCTTAACTTGCAGATCTGAAAAGAGCATCCACCACTTGCTAATCAAACTCAGAAGATATATATATCTTCCAAATTAGGGTGACACTCACCCTAGTTTGATTTAGCACAAGGAGCAGAAAATTGTTCAGACCAACCCTCTGCCTGTGGGACCAGAAGTGGGTAATCCATTAGATACATTTCCTCTCATATTCACTTTATAAGTTCATTCTGTTGCATTTCTGAAAAAAAATGTGTAAATTTCAGAAACAAATCTGAGGAATTTGGGGAAATATTTTTGTGGGAGCAAGATAAATGGATGCATGTATTGTTAACAATAGTTAATCATTTGTTTCTACTCTGGAACATCAAGTCTACACTACACAATTATAGCAGGTTGATATCACTTTAGCTGTCAAGATGGCACCCGATGAAATCCTCAGATTTGTGGTTGTGAGAGATATTCAGGGTTCTGTTCTAGAGACTTCTTCTAATGTAATTAAGGAAAGTGCACTAAGATTCCTATAGCTTTGTGAATTCTAAGTACAGGTATTGCACTAAAGTACAAATTGAAGGATATATTCAGTATAGCCACGGCAGTCTCTGTTGCTGTTGTACCTTGATGACACTTTGTTCCTTTTTGAGTGGGATGTACTTGTCTTGTTTCCAGCATATACTTGAGAACTGTGTAAGAAAATAGGTTTGCAAAATACAAAAATAAAATTATTATTTTATTTATTTTTTCTAATTTGTATTGCTGCCCAACTCCGAAGACTCTGGGTGGCTCACAGAAAATAAAACCTTTTTTAAGAAATAAAAAATGTATATGGAAAACAGCTTCTAAGTAATTGACCTTTTGTTGCGTTGTCAAAAATAATCTGTCCCCACTTGTAATTGTACAATATTTAAATCACAAAGAAAACTGTTTTCATCTTTCTTTAAAGCATGCAGCTTCTGAGCACTGCTAAATGAAAGATTTGTGGTGTTAAAAGATCTTCCTTTTTTTTACTTTTAAGCTACTGTTGCCTGCTCATTCTCTGTCCTCTTCTCTAGCTATTTTAAAGATTCCCTATATGCTTTGTTCCTTCAGAAAATAGTTTTATATATGTAAATTAATTCTACATTCATAAAAATATCCTCTGAGTTATATTTCTCTTTTTTAGAATCCAAGAAGTAAAAATAGCTCGATGGGGGCAGATACATCTGTGTATCCCTCAGCCATGTTTTGTATTTAAATATATTGTTATTATTAGCAGTGGACATGCATGAGCCAAAATCCCCAGGAATAGCTTGGTAGACCAGATAGTTTAAGTTTCTCATGCTTCACTTCATTTTGTCACTTTCATCAGACAAATGAATTGAGCATATGTCCATGATATACCCGTTCCAGATTTCTGGCTGGGTCATCTATTGGAAAAATAAACCTTTGCAATAAAATATGCAAAGAAAAGAAGAAAACAGGATCCTGAAAGAAGAATCAGCACAGGTCTGCAAAAAAAAAAAAAAATCAGCTGCATAGGATATTTTTGGTAAATTTTATGTTTTCTAGTGTGCTTCATCCAAAAATGACCTCAATTTCCCCCATCACATACAGGTTTTTGTTCTTTGAGGATTTTGCATTAAAAAAGCATAAGAGTGATGAGAAAATCACTATTTTATTACAATGAACTAAAAATATTTTCTTATAATTAAACAAACAATTTCTTCATAATATATACTTAACATTCCATGTTCACTCTTTTTGTCTGTGAAACCTTTTCTTCTTCTCCTTTATGCTCTTCCAAACACACTTTCACTTTCCATTTTCTGTTTCCCATTTGAGCATCCAACAATAGTCAGTTAACATATTGACGTTCCATCTTCCTTGGTAGCATCTCTCGATATCACAGACATCCTGGTGAAATCTTTCACCCTGCTCTTCATTGTAGGCTCCCAAGTTTTCAGGAAAATAGTTGACATGGGAGTGTAAGATATGAACTTTTAAGCTCATCTTGCATCCTTGAGCTTTATACGCATTCAACATGCATTGTACAATGGTTTTATAGTGAGGGTCTTTAATATTCTCTAAAAACTTGTGAACTACATCTTTGAAAGAGTCCCAAGCTTCCTTTTCTTTTTCTCCCATTGTTTCTATAAAGAGGGGATCGTATAACAGTTTTTGTATGTCAGGGCCAGTAAAAACTCCTTCTTTCAACTTGGGTTCAGACAGTTTTGGGAACTTGGAACACAGATATCTGAAACATTCCCCATCTTTTGGCAGTGATTTAACGAACTGCTTTATAAACCCTATTTTAATATGAAGAGGTGGCAATAAAACCTTTTCTGTTGGAACCAAGGTCATATTAATGACAGATTTTTTTCCACCGGGGATTAAGCTGTCTGGAAGTGGCCAGCCAGTTTTTGTCAAATGGAGGTCTCTGGCTCAACTGACCCACAAACATAGGAAGCAGGGATATTTTTTATAACCTGCCTGCTGGCCTAACAACATGGTTATTTTTTTAATGTCTCCACAAACCATCTAGCGATGTTCTTGATATTTGATTTTGTCAAGAATCACAGTTAAATCATTATAGTTTTCATCCAAATGCACCAAGTGTCCTATAGGAAGTGATGCAAATGTATTTCCATTATGCAGCAAGACTGTTTTGAGGCTTGTTTTAGACGAATCAATGAATAGACCCCACTCAGATGAATCATATTCTATTTCAAAGCACTTCATTAGCTTTTGAACATCACTACAATAAATGAGATTTCCATCTTTGGAGAAAAACGGAGTGAATTCTTTCTCTCGGTGTCTGTACCATGTGACAGCAGTTTTTTATTTGATAGTCTTCACCCCAGCAATTCTACTGAATCTTTGGAAAGGCCTAAATCTCTAACTAGGTCATTGAGCTCACTGTGAGAAAAAAGTTGAGGTACTTCATCAACAAAAAAATCTGAGCTAGATTGGGAAGGCAATATGTCTCCGTCCTCCAAATCGCTCAGGATATTATCCAAACTGGAAGGTTGGTGTGGAATTGGTATTTCAGAGCTATGAAGCACTGGACGAATAGCTGAATTATGGTTTGGGTAAGATATCTTCTTTTTATTTATTGTATTAAAGCCTTTCACATCTAGTGAACAGAAATAGTATTCGGTAGTGTGGTTTTGCTGTTCACACCACATCATAGGAATACCAAAATGGAATGAGGTTTTCTTACCTTTAAAATACAAACAAAGATCTTCTTCACACCTTCTACACACCTTATGAAGAGTCTTGATCCCCAAGTTTCAACTTGAAGTAAGCAAAATACACTTTCTTCACAAAATCCCTAATGGTTTTTTGTTGTCTTTTAAGTGTATTCACAACAAATAAAACAAAAGTTGTCCAGAGAAATAACCTCTTGGAGCCACAATACAGAAATAAAAAAGAACAGTCACATTTGAATGCAGGATGTAAACTGAGTGTGGCTCATACAGCAACCAAGATCCTGAACTTATTTAGCTTGTTGAAACATGATCAAATCTGACAGTAGATGTGTTTATACTCATTTATAATCCCCCTGAGACCATGTTGGAACATGCTCAACCCAGCCAGTAAGATACCTGGATATGTTCACCTTTCACTACAATCAAAATAAACTTGTTGGGACATGATCATCTGAGCTTCTGCACACTACTAAACCTACACTGTGCCCAGTGGTGGGCTCCAAAATAATTACTGCCACACTGTGGGCATGGTATGGTGGGCGTGGCCAGGGGGAAGCCCTGCATTGCACCCAAATTAGGACTACTTTATTTCAAAACTTGGATGGGTGGGGCCAGCCAGAATTTCTGCTACTGGTTCTGGCAAACTGGTGCAAACCTGCTGATGCCCACCACTGCCTATGCCTTCCCCCCATTCCTCTTATTTTCTCTTTGCATTATTCTTGATTCTAGCTCTAATAAATATTAAATGAAAGTAAGAAATAATTTTTGGATAGGATTTTTAAAATCAAGAGTAGGATATCAGATTTTGCGTTAAAGACAAATGTCATGCTAAATTAAACTAAAAACACAAATTTTGCAAGAAAACTTGATAAGATGGATTTTTTTAGTAGTTTTCTCAGTTTCACTAAGTAAAAATCTATCAGAAAGAGTTAAAAAAATCCTATGCAGTTTTTTTGGTTGCAGACCTGTGTTATGATAAAAACACCATGGTTTGTAGTCTTAAAAGGGATTTTTTTTTTTGCCTTCCTTGGAATGTCTGTGATTGTTCAGCAAACTGTTTCAGGCACACCTATGCATTTAGCAGGGTTATTTTACTATTAGGTAGAGTGAAATTATTCAGACTAGAGGTCCTCAAACTCGGCACTCCAGGTGTTCTTGGACTTCAATTTCCAGAAGCCCAAGTCAGCACACCTGCTGATTAGGGTTTCTGGGAATTGAAGTCCAAGAACATCTGGTGAGCCAAGTTTGAGGACTCTTGATTCAGATCAAATATGTTGAAAGATTAAATGGACAGCTGTTTGGGATGTTCCAGGAGTCATTAACAAGGTAAGGAATTTTTTCTGGTCCATGTTTTTTATTCATGATGCTGAGAGAACTAAGTGAGATAATGACCCTCAATATCCTCTGAATGGATACATGCCTCATGTCTGCTGGCTCAGATATAGGAAGAACTTTGTGGCAAGAACAAACATTATTGAGGGTACACAAGAACAAAACCAAAGTAGAAGATGGAGGAAGGAGCTCACTAAACAAGGAGGAACATTAAAGGATGATATGGCTGAAGGACTCAACCTTCCCTACGTCACTTGGCGGACCCTGAATAAGCTGTGGCTTGGAGTCCTTGAATATAAGATTAACATGCTCAAGTGGAGGCTGCTGGCTGACAACAATATGCTGTGTGAATGGAGAGGTACAGAATCCAGCTCATTTGCTGGCCTGTCAATTGCTACAAGAGGTATGCACCAGTGAGGACTTGGGTTTGGGTAATGACAAAGCCAAGAAGGTGGCATTATTCTGGCAGTTTAAAGTTTGACCTAGACATGAAAGAAAAAATTAAATTCATGATGTTTCAGATATAAAGAAGCAGAGGCCAACATTCCATTGCCAACATAACTCAAATGGCCTAACTTTTAGCAATGAGTCATGGAGTCAGTATAGACATTGTTTGTTACGTACTTAATTGCACAAGCCTTGTAACTTTGTAACTTACAGGTACACCTGCCAAAAGGTACTGAGTTTACCTGGCACTGTTTACATGACGTTGACAATAGGATTTGGTCCACAGTGTTAAGAAGCCCCTTGCCATTGAAAACTGGTTCATCATTCTTCACTAGCTCCTCACATTCTCTGGTTGTTCTGCTTTAGTGTCCCACAGGGGGAAACACCTTTGGAAAGCCACACGTCATTTTACTTTCCAGTTGCAGAATTTTGCTTTGCACAGTTGCCCACACTCACTACTTGTGGCACAGTACAGTCATTAAACTAAGAAGCTGTTTCCCTTTATGTTGCATGGTTCAGGTGGCAAAATGAACTTGGAGTGCACTGGTGGATGTGTTTCATGCTTCAGCAGTGTCTGCAAGGGCAAAAAAGCTCATAATTCAATTCCAGACGGAGAAAGCAGATGCCTAACTGAAGAACACCAGTAGAGGAGAAGCTAGGAAGTGGAAGTGTGAAGTATTCCCCCACAGATACAAAAATGTGCTTCTGCGCAATACTCTACAAGTTCAGATATCTCACATCTGTAATCACTTCTGTTAACTTAAAAGATGTTCTTTTTGCCATTTTCTCTTCTGAACAATGACTGCTATGTAATCTGAGAGACTAAACTGTCTACTCTCTCAAGCACTTCATCAACTCCCTGGGCAATATTTGGATTAAAGTTGAGGAAATTGAAGAGATTGTCCTGGTTAGGAACATTTGCCATCAGCAAAATCAGAGACTAGTCACGCTAATCAGCCCCACAAATTAATTGGATTTTGGAATGGGATGGAATTAGAATGTCAAAAGCAGATTAAATTCAGACCTCATCAGACCACACATTAATTCCATTCAATTTGCCTAATAATTTAGGATTCATTCCTCAAGGAGGGAAATATTAGGCCCAAGTAGGTGATTGCAACATATTGCACACACCTTATTTGAAGTTTAAACTTACATCACCAAATACATTTCCTGTAATATCTTTCAGATATGTGAACACTAGTGATATGTTTACTGCATTTCCCTCACCTGCTAATTATTCAAGAAGCATATCTTTTCTCAATGATTACTTCTTTCTCCCACCTGACTTGGCCACATGGTTAATATCAGCCGATCCCTTATGAGTGCCTGTCTCTGTCCCAGTTCCTTCTAACTGCCGCCGCCAACGAGAATACCTTTGGCTGGAGGGAGGCTGCCTCCGCGTTCGCCCCGGGACTCGTCCACCTGTTCCCGGAGGCTCTGCCTGGCAGGACTTAAAAGCCGCGGCGGTGGCAGGGCTCTCGCACTGCCGCCGCCAACGAGAACACCTGTGGCTGGAGGGAGGCTGCCTCCCCGTTCGCACCAGGACTCGTCCACCTGTTCCCGGAGGCTCTGCCTGACAGGACTTAAAAGCCGCGGCGGTGGCAGGGCTCTCGCACTGCCGCCGCCAACGAGAACACCTGTGGCTGGAGGGAGGTTGCCTTCGCGTTCGCCCCGGGACTCGTCCACCTGTTCCCGGAGGCTCTGCCTGGCAGGACTTAAAAGCCGCGGCGGCGGCAGGGCTCTCGCACTGCCGCCGCCAACGAGAACACCTGTGGCTGGAGGGAGGCTGCCTCTGCGTTCGCCCTGGGACTCGTCCACCTGTTCCCGGAGGCTCTGCTTGGCAGGACTTAAAAGCCGCTGCGGCGGCAGGGCTCTCGCACTGCCGCCGCCAACGAAAACACCTGTGGCTGGAGGGAGGCTGCCTCCGCGTTCGCTCCGGGACTCGTCCACCTGTTCCCGGAGGCTCTGCCCGGCAGGACTTAAAAGCCGCGGCGGCGGCAGGGCTCTCGCACCGCCGCCGCCAACGAGAACACCTGTGGCTAGACTGTGTTGTATCATATATTTTCGACCATAATGTATTTTCTTTTGATTGAATTGCATTTTTCTGATTGTATTGTGCTTTTGCTTTTATGACTATATTGACTGTATTATATTTGTTATTGATATGTTGTTGCTTTTATATTTGATACTGTAACATTGTAAGCCGCTCTGAGTTGCTTTGGCAAGGAGAGCGGCATATAAATACAAATATAATAATATAATATAATAATAACCTAGTAGTTCAAAAGCAGGAAATTGCAAGTAGGGAAGGCTGAACAGGCTGCCTCCTTTAAGATTGGATTGGGTGGGGGTGTCAGGCTGAGTACTGGAGGCGTGTATGCGTCATTTGGTGTTTTAACGCATGCGCACTCACCAGCAGCCATTTTGAGTTGCAGAGTTGGGCAGCTGGTGAGGCGACCGAACCAGTCGCCTCAAAAAAAAAGGTAGCTGCCCCAGGTGGTCTCCTGGGAAGGTTACTACCACCACCACCCAGGAAGACCACCCAGGATTGTTACTACCGGTTCTACAGCCCATGCCCACCACTGGGTTCAGTGCTCATCTCTGTTTATAGACAAAAAGCCAGTGCTGTCTGAATCTGCAAGTGTTTCTGTGGACATGTGGCAGGCATGACTATACACTGGCTACTATTTGTATATGCTCTTATTTGATTAAGTCACTAAGACGCTGACTGGGAGGCGGGAGGTCAGCAGTTCGATTCCCGAGCGCTGCAGGACAGAATGAGCTCCCGTCTCTGTCACACCTCCTGCCAACCTAGCAGTTCGAAAGCAAGAAATTGCAAGTAGATAAATAGGGACCACTTCGGTGGGAAGGTAACAGCATTCCATGTGCTCCGGTGTCTAGTCATGCCTGCCACATGACCATGGAAACGTCTGCAGAAGCAGACAGCGCTGGCTCTTCGGCTTAGAAACTGAAATGAGCACTGACCCCTAGAGTTGGATACGACTGGCTTTCGAGCAAGGGAAACCTTTATCTTTACCTTTAACCTTTTCAAGTTATTACAAGGATTCTCAATCTATGGCCCACAGGCCACATTTGGCCTGTAATGTCATTCCATCCAGCCCACACCCTCACTCCCCCCATCCTTTCCCCTCTGCCTGGCTTGCTGTCTCCCTAACGCCGCTCCATAGCAGGGAGGATGTTTTAAGATGGTGGCACTGGCGGAAGCAGAAGATGCATGTAGCCGACTGCATCTTTCCTGAGTGCTGCTTTGTCTGAGTGCAGGCCTTCACCCATACCAGGCCAGTAAGCAGGGAAGTGGTGGCGACACAGGGATGAATGTTGGTGGGCCAGACTGATGGCATGGAGGGAGTGTTGGTGATGGCAGTGGCATGGGGGGAGAGTTGGCAGTGGTGGTGGCATGGGTGATGGTAGGGGATGTTGGGGGCTTGGGGTGGTCCTGGAGGTGGTGGGGGGACACCAGTCCAGCCTGCCAACAGTCTGAAGGGGCATGATCTGGCCCCCGGCTTTAAAAGGTTGAGAAGCCCTGTCTTATTAGGTACTTTGGGAATTTTTAGTGGAAAAGGAAGGTTATGAATATACTAAATAAATTATGTGTAACATGGCTGCTCTCAATTGTTAGTACAGTACTATGATCTTGTGGCATGTAAGACCTAGATTAATTTTGCTTACTGTTTTCAGTATTAAATGTAGTGATTTGTATTATGGATCCCAGGGTGTAACTATAATTTTGAAGAAATGTATGAGTAATTTGTCATTTGATTTAAAGTTGTTCCTCTCAATTCTCCCTTGTGGGTTTGGCTCTTACAAATGCAATCAATTCTAAAACATAGCTTTTGATTACTCCTTGTGGGGGAATAATTGCACCTAAGTTAATGGGGTAGAAATCTGCACTTTGGTTATGATTGGCACACATGAAAATCACTGTCAAAACTCCCATGAGTGCACATGGAATTAGATTATAACCTTGATGTATTGCCAGGCATGTACAGAACTGCATTAGTAGCTAGTAACTAGTGGAGATGAAATGAATGTTGAGGATGTAAATGGTAGCTTCTTGTGCCATGTTGGTGTTGTGTGGCATCAAGCTGTTTCAAACTTATTTATCACTAACAAGGAACAACATTAAAGGAGGATATAGTTGAGGATCTCAACCTCCCCTACATCACTTGGAGGACTCTAAACAGACTGAGGGTTGGAGTCCCTAAATGCAAGACCAACATGCTCAAGTAGGGGCTGCTGGCAGACAGCAATGGGCCACAGCTGTGTGGGGTGGCCGGGAGGCATAAAACCTCGCTCCCGCCGCCTCCAACGTCACCAGACTGGAATAAACAGATAATGCTTTGATAGTCTCTTTTATATTTTTATGATGTATATTATCTTTATGATATCATGATTTATTTATTGTTGGTATTTGTTACTGTATTATATAGATTGCACAACATGTTGGAGGGAGGAGTATGAGGAATGAAAGTCTTTTATTTAATTGTTATGTTATTTAAGTACTATGTGTGTTTTTTGTGTAAATTGTATTATTTTACTGATGTATATTGTTTTGAGGACATGCTGTAATGTGTTTTCATTTTTATTTATTTTAGATTTATTAATTGTATTGTTAGATTTATTGACTGTATTGTGTTGCATTATATGCCATATTTATGTTATGTTGTTGCATCTATATTTGAGATTGTAAAACTGTATTGTATGTTACCTATGTTGTTAGCTGCTCTGAGCCGCTTCGGCAAATAGAGTGGCATACAAATCCAAATGCAAACACAAACAAATACAAACATGCTGTCTGAATGAGGAGAGATACATTGGTTCAATTACTGGTCTGCCAGTTCCTGCCAGAGACATGCACCAATGAGAACTTGGGTTTGGGCAATGACAAAGCAAAGAACGTGGCTTCATTTCTGTGAACGTTTGGGGCCTGTATGTCTGGTTACGGTAGCAGATAGCGCTTAGCTATGCGGCAGTGGAAGCTTAGCTCTCAAAACTGTTTTTTTGTTTAGTTTTCTGCTTTTGTAATTTTTGTGTAAAATGGACTGATATTTGGAATTTTTGATTGTTGCTTGATATTGTTGCTTATTTAAATTTGATGCTGTAATGATTTATATTATAGTATCTTTGATTTATTTCTTAGGATGACCTGATGTTTTGTAATTGCAATTGTTATTGAAGATATATATACTGTATATGTGATATTCGTAATTTACTATGTGATATCTGTACTTGTTTTTATACTATGGAATGTGCTATGTAATTGTAACTGTTTCTTCTGTAAGCCGCCCAGAGTCGCTGTGCAAGTGGGGCAGCATATAAGTCGAAATACAAATACTGTACAAAATACACACATACAGTCTTAGTGAAACAATGATGCCTGTCTATTCATGCCTGCTACATGTCCATGGAAATGTCTGCAAATGCAGACGGTGCTGGCTCTTTGGCTATAAACAGAGATGAGCACTGAACCCTAGAGTCAGACATGACTGGCTTTTGAGCGACCTTTACCTGTAAGCTACTCTGCCAGTGCCATCTCCAGCTATAGAACATTGTTCTACACATATCTTTTCAAGGGCTTTGAGCTGAAGAGCAGAAGCAAACAGTTTGTTAGTAACCTATTTATAGTAAAATAACAGGGACATGGATTTAAATTATAGTGGGAGGAAACGTGATTGATTAAGGTGTGTTTTTCTTTTGAAATCAAAGCATGGGCAGAAGGGAATTTCCAGAGCAAAATGGAACTGCTTGTCGCTAGGATTGATGTGAAATGATTGTTCACACATCTGCCAGATGGTTGTGTGTTTTATTTGTAAGTAGAATTATAATAATGGAGGCTTCATTGTGTATTACTCTGATAAGATCCTGTCACCATTTAATCGGGCTGGTTAATTTACAGGAGCTAATTTGAAATGCAGCTCCAGCAATGGAAGAAGTCATGAAAGCAGATTGATAATCTTGCTTTTAGGATTATTTCCCCCGCCCTGTCACCTTGTAAAATGATCTATATTTTCCCCCATTCCTGCTCCTGATTTACTGTTTGTAATTAGGCAATTGCAGAAGTGAATGACGATTGCAACAAGGTTTCAGCTGGATTGCCTTGATGACAGTGGGGCATATTTTGGTGGTGGTGGTTGCATGATATATTTTTAAAGAGCTGCTGCTCTGTGAAGCAAGACGACTGCTGAGACTTTTCAGTGCTGAAAATATAAAATAGTGTAGAGTACTGAAATTGTGCAAACCTAACAGTTCAAATGCAAGAAATTGCAAGTAGATAAATAGGGACCACATCAGTGGGAACGTAAACAGTGTTCCATGCATTCTGTTGTCTAGTCATGCCTGCCCCATGTTCATGGAAACATCTGCAGACGTAGACAGTGCTAGCTCTTTGGCTATAAACAGAGATGAGCACTGAACCCTAGAGTCGGATACAACTAACTTTTGAGCAAGGACAAACTTTACATTTACATTTAGAGCACTGAATACATAATATGACTAATAGACTGCTGTCTGACTGGGAAGAAAATAATTAAAAATTATTAGTTCAGTTTGCGTTAGGCTTAAGATCTTATAAAGGTAAAGGTCTCCCTTGCTCTGAAACAAGTGGTGTGTGACTCTAGGTTGCAGTGCTCATCTTTGCTAATAGCCAAAGAGCCAGTGCTGTCTGTATCTGAAGGCATTTCCATGGTTATGTGGCAGGCATGACTAGATGCTGGAATGCATGGAACATTATTACCTTTCCTGCTGAAGGGGTACCTATTTATGTACTTGCAACTTCTTGCTTTAGAATTGCTAGGTTGGTAGGAAGGGAATTACTGTTTATACCAGGAGTTCTCAACTGTTTTAAGCCGGGAGCTGGGTCATGCTCCTTCAGACAGCTTCAGGGGCCAGATGGCCATTTTGTTCCTCCTCCATCTCAGGGCACTTCCTGGTGTGTTGGAGGCAGTGGGGGGCCACATGAAATGGTGTCACGGGCCACAGGTCTAGAATCTCTGGTGGTTGTCACCTTTAAAGCCCTTCATGGTACCAGGCCAGGATACCTCAGGGACCACATTGTCCCTAGGACATCAACCCATCCCACAAGAGCAAACTGAGAGGGCACCGTTCAGGTACCATCTGTTGGGTAGGCTTGCCTCTCCAGCACAAGAAAAAGGGCCTTCTCCAGTGATGGGATGTAGCAGGTTCGCACCAGTTCGCTAGAACCGGTAGTAACTTTCCCCAGTGTCCTGGAGAACCGGTAGCAGCTTTTGGGGGGCACCACCTTCGGGACTTACCTTTTCACTGGTTCCTCCACTGCCCATGCATGCCAAGCACTTGGTGTGCATGCACGCCTACAGTCAGTGGTGGGATGTCAAAATGTTTACTACCCCACTGTGATGTCATCACAGTGTGGGCGGAGTTAACATCATGATGTCATGATGTCATGGGTGGGGCCAAATAAAAAATAAATAATAATAATAAAATAAAATAAAAATAAGCACACACACACCTCAACCCACCCACAACACAAACCAGTAAATAAATTAAATAACTAACTAAATAAATAACATATACATTAAAATACTCTTCTTTTGCTGCTTGGCACGCATAACCAGTGAAAAGGTAAGCCTTGAAGGTGGTTCCCCCCAAAAGTTGCTACCGGTTCTCTGGAACACTGGGAAAAGTTACTACCGGTTCTAGCGAACTGGTGAGAACCTGTTACATCCCATCACTGCCTACAGTGCTTGGCACATATGCATGGCCTCCTTGCTGTTCTCCCAAGCGGGGAAGAGGAAGAGAAGCTCCCTATAGCCTGCTCCCCTGAGTAAGTGACTCACCTTTGGATGTGGTGTGTCTGTGTGTATTTTAATGTGTATTTAATACCTTTACATATATTGATGTACTACCACAGTTCCTAAAAAGGCCTGGCAGCTGTCAGGTCTGGGGTTTTTAAGCAAAGCCTTGGGTTACCTCATCAATAAGCTACACCTGTGCTGTTCCAATTGCTGTTCCAATTGGAGAACCCTTAAGGAGGTACAGCTGTTTTACATTTACATTAAGTCATATTATCCTAGAGAACCGGTACAATGACCATATCCATCTTGCAACATGGTGCTGCCCAGGCACTTATACTAACAGGTTAGTGATGGGTTTGTGTTTGGGGTGGGTGGGTGAGTGGTTTGATTTATGTTTGAGATGGGTGGGTGGGTGTATTTTAATATAATTTTTATTTTATTTTATTTATTTATTTATTTATTTATTTATTTAATTTATTTATGGGTTTGTGTGGTGGGTGGGTGGGTGGGTTGAGGGGTGTGTGTATGTGCTTATTTTTATTTTATTATTTTATTATTATTTTATTTTCTTTGGGCCCACCCACGACATCATGATGTCATGATGTTAGCTCCCCCCACACTGTGATGACAGCACGGTGGGGTAGTAAAATTTTTGACATATCACCACTGGCCTTCTCGGTCTTAGCCCCAAGACTGTAGAACCTCCTCCCGGTAGAATTACGCCTCCAGGCCCAGTTGCTACCATTTAGGAGAGAACTGAAGACATGGTTGGCAAAATGGGTCTGGGGGCCAGGATTGTCAACAAGCTCCCCTTTCTGGCTTGCCTGAGGCTTTCCCCCTCCTGTAATTAACTTTTAACGTTAAGGTTATGCTGTTTTTATATTTGTTTTTAGATAGTAATGGCACAATGATGGCCAATACTGCTATGTTCGTAAGGGGTTTTAATTGTTTTATATTGGTTTCAACTTTGTACACCGCCCAGAGTCCATCAGATTAGTGTGGTATATAAACCTAACTATTAAATTAAAATTATTAAATTAAAATATACATTTTTTAAACAACTATGCAACTTTTTCTTCTTCTTTCATGTTGTGATCAAACCTGGGACTGCCAAAATTGTTAGGGCATATCTGTGTATTGTAGAAGGATGCCTGCCCACTGAGCTACTGTACCTTTAAGAGACTAGTCACAGCTGTTCGCAATTGAGGTATGAGCCAGCAGAAGCTGAGCACAGCTGCTATCAATTGGGACATGAGTCAAGACTGAGCACAGCTGTTAGCACTTTGGGCATGAATCAGCAGAAATCACAGTACAGTAATACCCCGGATAACGATTGCAATGGATAACACTAAAACCACATAACGACGACAAGCTTCTCTTGCTGAGCTGCACGCTCCGACCGAGCCAGGCTTGACCAGCCGATTGCAGAGCACAGAGCTATGCCTCATGGCAGGCAGAGGCAGCCGATCGCATCTTTTTTCCTCCCTGTATTTAAACTACAGGGAGAAAGAGGCTTGTGTTTTTTTCTTTCCCTTCCTGTATTGAAACTACAAGCCTCTCTCTCCCTGTAGTTTAAATACAGGGAGGAAAAAAGATGATCTACTGCAGTCTTCCCTTCCTGTATTGAAACTACAGGGAGGGGGAAAGTTTAAATACAGGGAGGGAAGACTGCAGTATTGTCGGGGGAAAGGTGCTTTCCCCGACCCTACTGCAGTGGCAGAGACCGCTGTGCGTGGGGGGTGGCTTTAAAGGCAGGGAGGTCTCTTTCTTTCCCTGCCTGCCTTTAAAGCGGTTTGTCCCTGAAGTCAGGGCTCTTTTTTTAAGCGTTGTTTGATGCATGCATCGGACAACGCTAAAAATCGGATAACGTCATGACTTGTGGAACCAAGTCATAACGTTATCCGGGGTATTACTGTATATCAATAGCCCACCTGGGACAGACAAATCTGAGGAGAATTGACAGAGGAGATCTGACTGAAGACATGCTGCTGCTGGAAGATCTGTCGAGGAGGAAAACTGCAAAGGCAATGAATAACAGGTACTCTTGAACTGCTGAGAGAAAAGTACATTGACTAGTCCTTGAGGCATACTGCAGTCAGTGTTTGCTGTGGCAGGACTCTGTGTATGCTGAGGACTTGAGCTACCAAGATACCAAGCCTTCAAAATGAATTGGGGCATGAAGCCAGACTGTTACCTATATATAGTTCTGTACATTGCCAAGAAAGACTGTGTCTGTTGTTTGAGTTTTCCCTTACCCAAAGTAAAAAATGTACATGGAACACTGTTTACCTTCCCACCGAAGTGGTGCCTTATTTATCTACTTGTAATCTCTTGGTTTTGAACTGCTAGGTTGGCAGGAGCTGGGACACAGATGGGAGCTCACTCCGTCATGCAGCAATTGGGTCTCAAGCTGCTGACCTGCTGACCACCCAGTGATCAAGTTCAGTATCTTAACCACTAAACCATCCCTCTGTAGCCTACAGAGAGTGTTTTGAATTGGGACCTTTCTGGGAAATGAACTGAAGTCTCATCTCATGAATGATCTCCTTCCTCTCAAATGGGTGATATAGAAATGTAATAAATAAATAAATTTTACTGGTTGCATTTATATTTATAAAATATACATATATAACTTTTCTTCAGTGACATAAATACAGAGTACACAGCAATCCTTTCCCCCACTTTACCTTCACAACAACCCTCTTGCATAAGTCAGGTTAATAAAACTATGAAGACTACGGCAAGGACAAGGAGACCCTTTGAGTTTCAAGGCTGATGGGAGATTTGAACCCAGTTCTCCTGAACTATATACCAACATTCCGACCAATACATTGATGAGGCTATTGATTGGTTGATCATTTTATTTATTGGTCAATTGACAGGACTTGTATATTGCAAGTTGCTCAATGGATTTATAGATCCATCTTCAGTTCTTGTATGCTGCATAGTAAGACCTCAAAGCTATGTGTATTAAAATACATACAGTAAAACATTGGATAACGCTAAAACTTGGTTCCACAAGTCTTGGTGTTATCCAATTTTTAGTGTTATCTGATCCATGTTAAAATCCTATGGGATGGATCTGATAACGTTAAAGCTACATAGAGATATATTGTAACCGCACAGGCTTTAGCGGTTGTTATCTGATCCATCCCATAGGACCTTAACATTATTCGATCCAATTCTCCTCCCCAGATTACTTAACGTTATGCGATTTTAGCGTTATCCAATCCAATCGTTATCCAGTGTTTTACTGTATCTGATGCAATATAAAACATTTCCTCAACAATTTTAAAATATTCAATGCACTGAAAGTAAAACTTAGAAAAACAGAGAAGTAATCATCAGCTGGGAAGTAAAGGAGATATCAATAGCTGAATACAGCCTCGATTTCTTGGACCAAGCGAATTAATGTTGTAGAGAATATAGGCCAGAATTCGAAGACCCATCTTTGTGATGTTTCTCAGAAGTATTTAAATGGTTGAAGACTGATCTGTTGAGGCTCTCAGCATACAAATAAGGGGTGGGAGGTTATTAGATAAATCTAGAAGAACTGCAGCCTTCCTAGATCCTCCAAGATCCTAAAAAAAAAGATCTTGCAGATATTTCAAGCACGTACATAAACCCATGACAAGCACTACGTTCTCTCTTGTGTTAAGCAGCCCTTAGCACCATACACTTCCAAAGCAGGATATTAACAAATTCATCTGGTATCTCCTTCAGCTTGGTGGTTAAGATGCTGAGTTTGATGACTGGAAGGCTAGCCATTTGAGACGTGAATGCTGCATAATAGAGTGAGCACTTGTTGCATGTCCTAAGTCCTGCCAACCTAGCAGTTTGAAAGCAAGAAATTGCAGGTGGATAAATAGGTACCAGTTCAGTATTAAAGGTAACTGTCTTCTGTATGCTTTGGTGTCTAGTCATGTTTGCCACAAGACCATGGAAATGTCTGCTGACACAGACGGTGCTGGCTCTTTGGCTGTAAACAGAGATGAGCACTGGCCCCTAGAGCTGGACATGACTGGCTTCCAAGCAAGAAAGGCCTTTACTTTATCATACAGGTGTAATCTGCAAGCCTTTGGAAACTGACCCATTGGAAGGGCAATGTGATAGGTACCTAGCAATATTGGAGTAAATGACATCAAGAATAGCTATCAGGAAAATGTAGGGTTTGCTCATGGAAAAATAAGTGTCCAGAGGGAATAGCCCCTAAAACGATTTGCACCTGTGTCAGTCCACCTGAAATCCAGTATCAATCTTTCCAATCACGGGTCATACCTATTGAGACTTACAGGACAACACCTATGTGATGTAGACCCCGCTCATATTCTTTGGCCATCATTCTCTGAATCAGGTGTCAACAAGACAGCTACTGCTTCTTCATACAAGAGACAAAATGGTGTATCTCCATTGTTTGTATAGAACCTAACCACAAGAGCAGCTGAATATTACATTGAAGGTGGCAATAGGATTCACCACAAGACATGAAACCCAACAAGTTGGCTAAAGGGACACAGGATTTCTTAGCACCAGAGTACTATCTTCTAACACTTCCTTGCTGACTGCTGCCTCACCTGAGTGACAGATCTTGCCGTGGGAATGAAGAAATCAATATGACCGTCCTAGATCTTCAAAGTAAGCTTTCTTAAAAGTGAAGACACCATATGTGTTCTTAAATGCTTCTGAGTATACATGCTTGTTAAAGATAATAATCCACAATCTATCAGACACAGAATTATTTGCTCAAATTTCAGAAACCAGGAAGAGTTTGCCAGAAGTTTGCTAATGTGGCCTCCAATGGGCTATGATATTGTCTCTCCAGCCTGAACCATGTAATATCTAAAATTTGACCAAGTTGCTTTTTCTGGGTTAAAGTCCCCAAAATCCCTCAGTCACACGATCTGTAGGTGGCTGTAGTCCAAAAATAGTAACTTCCATGAGTTCTGGTAGTATTGGGCAAGCTTGCTTCTACTTGACACTAACCAACATTCCCACACACCTGCAGGTGTGCTGTATGCAAAGCTGGTTTTGCATCACACTGTATCTGCAGAATTCACAGTTGTTCCTTCAAGTGAGTTAGGTTTTCCTCAGCCAGTAAATTCCTCTAAACAACTATGACTTTTATTAAAATGCAATCTGACAAGTCCCCAGTTTCTCTGTCTCATCCATTTCAAAAACAAAAAGGTCTGAGCTTTCCACCAACCGCTGCTGTGTGTAAAGAAAGGTTTCATCTGGGAGAAGGGCTTGACAATGAAATGGGAAAAGGCAGTTGTGTGGTGCTTTTGAATAATCACAGCAATAACATGTGCAAAGGCACAGTCAGAGTCAACCAGACATTGCCCCAGCTGCATGAGAGAGAGGTCGGACGCTGCAAAGCACATTGGGAAAGAATGGGAAATAAACACTACTCTACATGGAAATGAGAGCATAAATGCTCAAATAGCTGCGGCAGTTGTGAAATCAAGAAATCTGATATTTTCAGAGGAAGAAAGTTATACAAATTGGATGAATATTCCAAAAACAAAAAAAGGAATGATTTCCCACATCCAATCAAA
Organism: Furcifer pardalis; assembly: GCA_030440675.1. NCBI lineage: Eukaryota > Metazoa > Chordata > Lepidosauria > Squamata > Chamaeleonidae > Furcifer > Furcifer pardalis. The sequence continues at coordinate 97,649,871 of CP126892.1, forward strand.
GACTCAATAGCAACCCATTTGGCAATCAAATTCCTACCATCTTGTTATACAAACATCCATGTAAAATAAGATGCAGTAAAACCTCGAATAACGTTAAAACCTGGTTCCACAAGTCTTGGTGTTATCCGATTTTTAGTGTTATCCGATGCATGTTAAAATCCTATGGGATCCATAGAGATACATTGTAACCACACAGGCTTTAGCGGTTGTTATCCGATGCATCCCATAGGATCTTAATGTTATCCGATGCAATTCTTTCCCCAGATTGCTTACTGTTATGCAATTTTAGTGTTATTCGATACTAATGTTATCTGAGGTATTACTGTATGTTGATACATAAGTGGTTCATCTGTCACATCCAAGGACAGACAGGTTGAGCTTTCTTTTGGGAGATACAGCCAGAACTTAGTTTTATAACAAACTCTTCCTTTCCCCAAAAAATTAGGTAATGAAAATTAAAGAGGAAAATAATGAGCACTACAGCACATAATATACGTTTCTTTTTTATACTTTAATGACAAACAGAAAGAATCTGTTTTCTAAAAGTGACCCAAATCCTCTTGTTTGTCACAGTAAATTTCACAAGAATAGGTCCATAGAATCAGTGGGAATTTGGGACTAATCTTGTTTCTTTGACTTGAATGGACTCCAAAATAGCAAGAGAAGGACATATAAAATTCCCCATGGATACCACTAGTTTCCTAACTTCAGTAGCTGGGATGGGCATAGCTCAAAAATGTTTCTGTAAATTTGGTTGTGTGTTTGTCTCCAAAGATTTCCAAAATTATAAGAGATTGAGACATAAAACTTGACACTGACACTCACTTGATTGTATCACAAGCCTGACTTGGATGCAATGATATATAACCTTGAGCAACATCTGATTACACTACACAACAACAAAAAATTCCCCCTGCTGTTGGGTTGAAAATATGTTCCTTATAGTAATTCATATGTGCTGAATACAGAACTGCAGTCGGATTTGCTCTGGCACGTCAGGAAAAAAGTTATGTACGTTTAAAGGTTATCAAGGAAAATGCTATTAGCTATGTTGAAAAGAGATTGTGAGAAATTTTAGGGAAATTAATGTTTGTACTTTGGGATGAAAACACTAAATATTACAATTAAGAAGTGAATTATAAATGTTTATTTACTTCTGAAGTGAGTCAGGGACCCTTAGTTACACTAAGATTGACAATGGCTTGGTTTAAAAGTGTGTAGAGCTTCTTGGTTTCCGCCTGTGAACATCTTCTGTTGCTCTCTGCAAAAACCAGCAGTAATCCCCCATCATGTTTGGATTGAAGCAGCCTTGATATCTTGCTTCCATGGTGGACATCTCTGGGTGGAATCTTTCACTGTGCTTGTCACTCACGGCTCCCATATTTGACGGAAAGAAGGTGAGATGCGAATGCAAGAAATGCATCTTTAGTGACATTCGGCAATCGAGGTGCTAGAAGGCTGTTAGCAAGTTGTCCACAATTTCTGCATAGTTGTCTACTCTGTGGTTCCCAAGAAAGTTGCGCACGATGAGCACAAATGCGTCCCAAGCTGCTAGTTCTTGCTCTGTGAGCTCCAATCTGAATTGTGGACATCGAATCAACTTTCATTTTTCTGGTCCAACGAAGACTCCTGCTTTCAATTTTGCCTCAGTTTTCATCTTTCCAAACTTACCTTTTAGGTATTGAAAACCATGATTTGTTTTATCCATCGCTGCAACAAACTGTTTCATAAGACCCAGTTTGATATGGAGTGGAGGTAGGTAAATCTTATTACAATCCACAAGAGACACATGTTGAACGTTGTGCTGTGTGACTACAGGTAAATGTCTGCGAGTAAGTTCCACTCCTTCAGTCTGGAACCCAACAGTTCAGACTTTTCTTTCAACAGGGACAAATTGCAAACCAGGTCGTCCAATTCGGCTTGGCTGATCAAATATGGCTTTTTAATGTCACTGTCAGGATCATTCATGTATTCCACAGCTCCAGCGTCACTGTCATTACCTTCAGTATCACTTTCTTCGTTGTTCATTGCATCGGATGGAGGAGGAATTGGTACTGGGTAATCTGTACTATGTGCCATAGGCTTTAGAGCAGACTGACAATCCGGATACACAATTTTTGACTTGTTCTTCTTGCTGTACCCGGATATGATGGTCAAACAGAAATAGCAATCCGAATGGTGATCTTTCTGCTCCTGCCAAATCATGGGAACAGCAAAAGGCATTCGATTTCGCTTACAGTTTAACCACTGGGTTAGGCCGGAGTAACAGATGGTGCAACAGAGATGAGGAGCCCAGGATTTTGTTTGATCTCTGATTTCACATCCGAAGTAATGTTTGTAAGCTATACGTGGCTTTCTGGACATGTTCTTGCGTTGGTCAGACATCGTATACTTGCCACAAATGTAGCAAAAGCAGTCCGGACAATTTACACAGCTGCGCCTATTCATCTTTCGTTTACTGAATCACCATGTACCGAATTACTGAATCGTCTTATACAAAATCACTTAAATGCATGTTACTGCAACTGCTGATTAATAAAACACAGAACCACACTAGAACGAACTATTCTCTAGTCACCTCTGAATCAGACTGATGGACGAACACACACTCACACAATCGTACATCAAACACAGCTCGTTGATGCAGCTACATATTAACCCATGTACAGGCTTTTAATATCATATGACTTTCAGCTATAACTTTAAATCCAGATGTCCTACAACATTTCTGATTACAAAATTGGAATCAGCGTACCCTATTACATAACAATCACGTTATTTTCACCCAGTAGCAATTTTTTTTTTTTGTTCCATAGTGTTATAGACATAGCTTGGAGTTTTTAGTAAAATACATGAGATAAACTTCAACCATGAGATCCTTTCTCTCTGGCTGCATATTAAATAGCTATAAATATTTTCAAAATTTGAATGTCTGTTTATTATCCCAAATGTTATCTCAACTGGTAAGACCTATAAACATGAAACTGGACACAGTTGCTATTGATTTCCCAATTTAAGTAACCAGACTTTTCACACATTTGTTAGTCCCCAATGATCTCCAAAAGAGGAAAATCTAGAAAGAAGAATTATTGCACAGATGTTACTGGTTTACCAGCTTAAATACATGATTTATTATATCTCAAAACTTGTGCCCACAAATGCCCACTGATATTTAGTTTTGAGTTGTGCCTGACCTTATATCCGCTAGATGTATGGTTTTGCTAAGTGCACCATATAACCTGGAGTGGTGACATCCTTTCCCTAAAGTGGGCGGCCATCTGTCATCTACTAGACTTCTGTCAACTTCCTTTCTTTTATTACAGAACAGGTGTGTGTGCGTGCGTGCGTGTGCGCGCACGTGCGCGTGCGTGTGTGTGCATTCCCCTTTGAGAGCAAGTGAGTATTGGTTTGCATCTAAGGCTGAATAGTATGGTGGAGGAAGGGGGGATTGGTTTAAAAAAGGTGTGTCAGAGGGAGAAGAGAGAACAAATGCTGGGATGAGGATGGAATTGATCAGGTTTTAATTCAGGCAATTTGGAAACTATAATTTAGTGAAAAATAAAATATTTTACAAGGAAGCAACCAAAGAATCCTGGGGGGTGGGATGGAATAGGAGGTAGCTTTTAGGCTCTCGGTTGCTTGGAAATAAGCTCCACTAACCAATTGGTCTCAACTTGTAGATGTTTTATAGCTGATCAAAAAGGCCCAGCATGGCCCCAGGCTAGGGCACATTTTTCCATAGGTCTTGTGATCATTGGGGGAAAGATTGTGCTGAACCCTTCCAGAAGAGTTCCAGATTGTGATCTATTTTCCTCAAATGATCACATCTTTAATTGAGACATAATCCATGGGACAGGAACTGCAATAGCTCAAGTGGTTAAGACCCTGACTGGGAGGTGGAAGGTCAGCCGTTCAAAACCTAAGTACTGCATGACTGAATGAGCACCCATCTCTGTCTCAGTTCCTGCCAACCTAGCAGTTCGAAAGCAAAAAATTACAAGTACCTGTAGATAAATAGGTACCACTTCAGTGAGAAGGTAAACAGCATTTCATGCACTTCAGTGTCTAGGCATGCCTGCCACGTGTCCACGGAGAAGTTTGCAATCACAGACAGCACTGGCTCAAAGATGAGCACTGAATTCTAGAGTTGCATACAAGAGGCTTTCAAGCAAGGGTGGCCTTTACCTTTACCTAATGCATGGGACGTATGTACAAAATGTTCTCAACACTGTGAGTTGTGTGTGACTGGAACTAACAATGGTGACTAATAATTATCTCAAGTTGATTTTACGTTGTGGCGACTCTCCCAATGTTTTCTAGGAGTGAGGTACAGTATTTAGAAGTTGCTTATCCATTCTTTCTTTGGGTACAGTATTTAGAAGTTGCTTATCCATTCTTTCTTCTGGTTATGCTCCAAGATTGTGTCACTTGCCCAAGGCTACACATTACCCCATCAGTCACATACACATCATGTGATCTTGACTGTTCCCACTCTCATCATGCACATGGGACATTTGAACTCTCAGGCCCTGCCTTCACATCCAGGTGTCCCATAGCTAGATATGTCAGTGCATATCTGAAGGATGACCCCAAGGAAAGTAACTCACAAAATACATACTTAATACTGTCATATCATACACACCTGTTGGCCTGGAGGACAATGGTCCATAGAGTCGCAAAGGGTCAGAATTGACTGTGCGACTGAACAACAACAAAAAGAAAAATTGTGTCAGATGTTATTGAAAATTTTCTGGCTATTTAACTTGCCTCCATGGGTGTTGCCAAGTGTGCAGCTAATTGTGTGACCAGTATATGTCCAAGAGCAGATCACTCATACAGTTTGTGTTTGTGTGTGTTGGGAAATTTAAACAAAAAGCTATCAGGACACAGAAATCTATCTATTATCTCTATTTCCAAAAGACTCTTAGGTATAGAAAGGTAAAGAGGAGAATTACTTTTTAAAAAAATTCAGCCAGAAGTGCTCAATATCTTTTGTTGAAAAGGAGCATACAGTGCAAATTACAGTGACTCAAAAATGTGTCCCCCCCCCCATCCAAAATTAGATGCAACCTGTGGCTCTTTCTTCAGTTTCCACTGAGCACCTGAGAAAACCCATTATCACCAAGTAAAGGCAGGGAGATGTAATCTCCATTGTTAATCTGTTTATCATCTCATTTTTCAATTTTAGTTGCACTGGATCCCCATGGTGTAAGAGAAATTCATCTAAATGGACCTTCTTGATGAATCCAAAGCTTTTCAGCTAGTTTTATGTTAATAATTTTCTTTCCACACAAATGGATTTTGTTGATGACAGTTTTTCCATTGTTTGGGCATCAGCGTGAAAAGGCAGAATTATACATACCCGCTGTTCTTCTCATGGTTCTTTAATCGCCTCTCCGAGAGATCATTTGTGAAATCTCGGATGGGAGTTTAAAAGGAGGAGGATAGCCTGGTTTCGTATTTTGAGAGTCGAAACTAACCTACACTTTACCAAAACCTTCCCCCACCGAAGTTTAGAATTTGTTTTTTTACAAAATTAAAGGATGTGGGACATTATCAGGAACCCACATTGCAAATGTTAATCTAAAGAATCATAAATTTATAGAGTTGAATTGAAGCCAACTCTCATTTAATCTAGCCCTTCCTAACATAGGAAATGCACAGCGGAAGTATCCTAATACATGGCCCTCCACTCTCTTTGAAAATCTGAAATAAAGGAGATGTTTAAAGATGGCTATGAATAACAGAGGTAAAGGCTGCCCTTGCTCAAAATCCAGTCATATCCAACTCTATGGCTCAGTGCTCATCTCTGTTTACAGCCAAAGAGCCAGCGCTATCTGCATTTGCAGATGTTTCCATGGACATGTGGCAGGCACAGCAGTGCACAGAATTCTGTTTACCTACCCACCAAAGTGGTACCTATTTATCTACTTGCAATTTCTTGTTTTCGAACTGCTAGGTTGACAGGAGGTGGGACAGAGACAGGAGCTCATTCCATCATGCAGTACTCAGGTCTCGAACTGCTGACCTTCCAGTCATCAAGTTCAGCATCTTAACCACTTAAGCCACCACAGTCCTCATGAATAACAAAATATGCCCACAATACAAACGCGACAGGTATGCTAGAGGTATGGGGGTCCTCAACCTTTTTTAGTCTGGGGGCTAGTCATGCTCCCTCATACTGTTGAGGGCCCATGCTGGTGGTCCTTCCACTGCCCCAAGCCCACCACACACTCAAAAAGCTCCCCCACTCCACCCCTCCCCACACTGCTCCCCTGCTTACCAGCCTGGAGGAGCTGTGTTGTGTGGGTGAAAGTAATGTGCCCGCAGCCACCGGAAATGCCCTTGCAGCTGCCGGAAACATGCCCACGGCTGCTTCTGCCACTGCTGCCACCTCAATCCTTGTCTCCTCCACTTGGGTTGGCATGTCCCTAACAGTGCTCTATAGCAGGGTGGATGTTGTAAGCCTTATAACATCCACCCTGCTATGGAGCACCACTGGGGACATGCTAAGCCAAGCGGAGGAGACAAGGATAGAGGTGGCGGAGGCAGCTGGAGTGAGGGCGTGAGCCAGATGTTTTGGTGCCATGGACCAGATCTGGTCCATGGGCCATAGGTTGAGGATCCCTCCCCTAAATCTTGGATCACAGGCTGCTGCTAATATTCCTGATGGTTCCATCCCAGCTCAATATTTTCTACTACCAGCTAGCCTCCATTATTGTCCCCATCAGTCTCAAGCACAAAAGGAGTGGGTAGGATAGCCATGTAGCCTATTTTACAGTGGATAATCCACTATGTTAAATATTGTGAAGTCCATTGTAGGTTGGAATGTAAAAAATAGAAGATGGGAGAATAAGGGACAACCATGGTCATATCTCCTTCGATTCAGATCCATGCATTGAGCAGGGGTTTTGGATTCAGTGGCCTAAATGGCCCCTTCCAACTCAGCAATTCTATGAGTTGAAGTTACCCAATAAAATTATGGATCTAAACAGTGAAAAGAGAGGGCTTGTGGGTTGTAACTGATGGTTCTTCATCACCACAACTACTACAGTAATATCCATTTATTGATTTCTATTGTTTCCTGCTGTGAAAAATACAGACAGGATTGAAAACCTTATTTTCTCATGTGATAGACAAAATGAATGGAACATGACAAAACTGATGATAGACAGATTCCAGTGATCTATGCTAATTCTACAGCAGCTACATTGGACTGAGCTAATAAACCCCCTATTCAATCCATCCCCAATTTAGATCCCACTTACTTAATTAACCATCACTTAAATATTAAAGTTTTCTAAATTAACCTCCCAAACACTGGAATGCATTGTCCTGAGAAGTTATATTACCTTTCGTATGGGCACATTTTACTTCCGCTTCTGGGAATGACAAGGGCTTATTGGCCCGGATGAATTGGCATTGGGGCTGGATCTGGCCTGTGGACCATAGTGACCAGCCCCCTGAACCACATGACTGGCCCACAGCCCAAAAAGTTTGAGCACCCCTGATTTATATAGACAAGAAAATGTTCTGATCTCACTTCAGGAATGGGAAATACAGATAGCATCCCTAGATAAATCTTATCTCTGGCTACCTTGCTCAGTTGGGGGAGGGGGAAGTCCTCTCTCATGGAGTAGTACAAGCTCATACCTAAATCCCTTTGACTGGAACAGCCTGTGCCATTTTCCATGTTTGTTTGAGCAATGTTCCTTCCTTGTTCCTCAGCTTTTTATTTATTGCACAAGCATCCAGAGGGATGAGGCAGTAAAATATGAAATGTGCTTTTCCTTGTAATGTTGTTATTTTTGGAACCATTTGTTCATTAGCTGTAAATGCTTGAGAAAAACAGATGCCCAAGGTGGGTCCAGGCTAAGGAAAAACAGGCTGGGCCTGCATTTGTATATTCAAAGACTTTGAGGCATACTTTGTCAAAGTTATTACTCAATCTGATTGCATGTGCCAGGAGAGAAAAGTGTCTGAATGCTAATGAAGAGAGACCCATCTATCCATCATTACAATAGGATTCTCAATCAACCCACGAGAAGGCAGCATGTGTCCCTGGGATGCACTCTCTCTCCCCAATTCATCAGATACCTGCATCGTCTTCTGACAAAATAAAGAGCATATTTTTAGCCCTCACCAGACAAAGATCTTGGTCATTTTTAATTCAAAGCCATAATCTACTCCTCATCTCTCTCTCTCTCTCTCTGTAAAACCTCCCCCACTAAGTTTGCTAGATAATCATTGCAGCCCAACAGTGTTCGTCTACTGAAATTAGGAAAAAGGAATTGTACTTCCCATAACCATCTTCACACAATCAGGGAGAATGTTTAATAATTTGCAACTTTCATGCATCAGCTCATCATCAGCTGCCCCATACCACATACTTCCGTATTGTTGCCACTGCACTATAGTGGCAAAGTAAACACTTACCTCTGATCATCTGGGGACACTCCAGAGAAGTACAGTTCTTTTTCTTAAGCTCTGTCAGAGTCACCAGGACCCAAGCCAACTAAGCTAAAGTCCAAGCAGCAACATTACCCAAGTCAAGGCAGGCGTTAGACAAGGAAACTAGGGCATCCAGTAGACAAGGTAGAGGGCAAAAGAAGGAGGATGTGGCAGAAAATGAGATGGCTAGATTATTATTATTATTATTATTATTATTATTATTATTATTATTATTATTATTATTATTATTATTATTATTATTATTATTATTATTATTAAATTAGATTTATATGCCCCTCTACTCACCTCACTGAGGCGACTCAGAGGGGCTCACATAACACAAACATATACAGTATCACAATCTCAAATATAAATACAGCATAATATAAAAATATAACAACAGATGCAGCACAGATAACACAATAAATTTTACATAAAAGAAAAAAACAATACAATAAAATACAGTGTAAAAATACAATACAGTCAAGAGAGACAGCAAGGTCTTTATGGCTGAGCTAGCTGGTCCACACAGCTGGCCCTCATTCCCCCTCTCCAGCAGGCAGAGTTCTGGTATTGTTGATGCAATGGGCATGGAGTTGGGCAGGTTGAGGAAGATGATGAAGGATAGAAGTGTCTGGTGTGCAATGGCCCATGGGGTCATAAAGGCTCAGAATCGACTGACCAACAACAACAATCCAAGTGGGCCAGAAGTCAGGCAACTGAGGCATAAATATGAATGGAAGCAGGGTACCTTAAAGCTGGAACAGGAATAAGAATGGGAAAAGGAGCCTGGAGCACAAACATTAATAGATCCAGAAGGCCTGGTCTAGTGCAAGGGTCAGCAAACTTGGCTCTCCTGGTGTTCTTGGACTTCAATCCCCAGAAGCCCTGATCAGCAGGTGCACTGACTTGGGCTTCTGGTAACTGAAGTCCAAGAACACCTGGAGAGTCAGGTTTGCTGACCCCTAGTTGAAAGACATCTTGAGATCTGACACGGGGCAAAGGGTAGGGAGGAACGAGAAAAGACTGAGGAGAAAGGGAAACAGAAGAAGGAGAGAGGGATGAAAGAAAGCTGAAGAGTAAGAATAGGAAAGTTGACCCAAGGAGGCAAGAAAGGGAAAGTGAGGCAGAGAGTGAGTCACAAAATGAAAGGAAGATCAAAAGTTCAAAGGAAAAAAAAGGGAAGGGGAAGAAAGCAATTGAATCTCCACACCCCCATCCCCAAGTGAATGGAAAAGTGAAGGAGAAGAAGGGAAGAGAAGATCAAAAGGGAAGAATGGGAAGCGTCTGATCCCTGGCTTGCCTTGGGAGAAAAGTGCATGGGCACACCCTCCCGCTTTCTCCCAAGGCAAACTAGGGATCAGAGTCTTCCATCTGCACCTTCCTTTGGGGGAAGGCGGGTGAGCACGCTCACCCCCAGCTTCCCCCAAAGGAAGCCGGCTTTTTTTAATGTTTTGCAATAAATGTATCACATAACGTTAACAATCGGATAATGCTAAGACTCGTGGAAACAAGTTATAGCATTGTCTGGGGTTTTACTGTACTTGCAATTTCTTATTTTCGAACTGCTGGGTTGGCAGGAGCTGGGATAGAGACAGGACCTGGGATAGAGACAGGAGCTTGCTGTGTCGAGTTATGCTTGGCATCATAGTTTGCTCTTAGCGCCCATTCTTGCCTGCCATGGTACAGATTGCATGGGGCCAGTTCTTTATATTTAGCTCCATGTATTTATTGTAAAATGGCTTAGAAAATGGTGGAGAAGGCACCGAGGTAGGAAGGAAGCCTCTTTTAGTGTACCCGAATGAGAGCAGGCCAAGGCAAGGGGTAGAGTATTTTATAAATGCAAATTGTTACTTATTTGTTTTTGCTGGTGGTGTTTTATTTATAGGTATCCTAAATCTAAGCAAGGGCCCTTGACATGATTTGCTATGGACCCAACACTGGCTTAACCCAGCACTGACTCAGGGGTCAGCATACTTGGTTCTCCAGGTGTTCTTGGACTTCAATTAACAGAAGCCCAAGTCAGTACACCTGCTGATCAGGGCTTTGGGGGAATTGAAGTCCAAGAATACCTGGAGAACCAAGTATGTTGACCCCTGAGCCAGTGCGCTCTGTCACTCTCTCTCCCTCCCTCTCTCTCTCACACACATTTTGCCTGAGATAAAACTTGTCTTTTCTATTTTAAAAAGGGGGGGGGGGGGGCTTTGGGAACCACTGCTCTAGAATAAGGGTTCCACAACAAAATTCCTTAGGCACATTTCCTGCTGGCTGTGTTTACTCTGAGGGTTGTGTGTATGTGTGAATGCATGCCCAGTGTAACTTCTGTTGCTGGCCAATGTGCAGATCTTGCCAGCCCGTATAGAACACATTTCTTCTGTATGAAGACATATTGGGTTTTTCTTCCAAGAAATTCACTTTTCAAGAGGGGGAAAAGGAGACGAGAGCTCCAGGCAACTGTTTTTAAAGACAAATGAAAATGAAAAATGGCAGGCAGTGGAATGTCTATTGTCCGTAGGACATATATTTTATGTCTCAACATAAAAGCAGAGGGAAAGGAAAGCATAAGTTAATCAATACATCATCAACAGATTCCACGCAGGGGCTGATGGTAGGGAAGAAATAGCTGACATCTGAGCTAAAAGCCCCATTGGCTTCCCTGCTTTTGCTTTATTGCATGCTGTGCTCAAGCCTTAAAATAAATACAGATTTTCAAGTAGGCTCCTCTGACGTTGAACAGCACTTGGGGAAATAGGTATGCACTCCCAGGTAAACAAGCCACAATCAGCAGGAAACATACAGAAGAGAGGAACAAGAATTTAATGGCAAAGGACACGTTTTCTGTGCATAAAGCCTTGGGTATGGTTACTTCTTGAGCAGAGCTTGGGCCCATTGTCAGCTAGAGCTTCTATGTGTCATCTTTCAAAAAAGTAACTTTTCTGAGTTACTGAAATCTTGCGGAGCTGCTATATTAGGAAACAGTAAAGGTCACCCTTGCTCGAAAGCAAGTCATATCTGACTCTTAGCTTCAGGGCTCATCTCTGTTTATAGCCAAAGAGCCAACAGTGTCTCTGTCTGTAGTTGTTTTTATGAACATGTGGTAGACATGACTAGACACCCAAGTGCATGGAACACTGTTTACCTTCCCATCGAAGTGGTACCTATTTAGTAAAGGTAAAGGTTTCCCTTGCTCGAAAGCCAGTCATATCAGACTCTAGGGGTCAGTACTCATCTCTGTTTCTAAGCCAAAGAGCTAGCGCTGTCTGCTTCTGCAAACGTTTCCATGGTCATGTGGCAGGCATGACTAGACACCAGAGTGCACAGAACGCTCTTTACTTTCCAATCCAAGTGGTCCCTGTTTATCTACTTGCAATTTCTTGCTTTTGAACTGCTAGGTTGGCAGGAGCTGGGACAGAGACGGGAGCTCATTCTGTCCTGCAGTACTCGGGAATCGAACTGCTGACCTTCTGCCTCCCAGTCAGTGTCTTAGTGACTTGAGCCACTGCTGACCTCCCAGTCTTGAAGTTCAGCATCTTAAACACTAAGCCACCACAGTGCCCCAGCTGCTATATTGCAGAGTGCAAATTATTGAAACAAACATAGTGATAGTTAGGCTAAAGCAACTCTAGGGAAACATTTCCCTAGAGAAAAGTGCAAAGAAGTTAAAAGCTTTAACGCCTTTTCAAAAGCAAGATTAAACAGAAAGCAAATATCTAGCAGCTTCAGAGCCCATACAGCACCCCTGCTTACTTGGTGGCAGCAGAAGGGAACCAGCTTTTTTTTTTTTTTTTTTTTGGAGGGGGGGGATAATGAGTTTCCAAGTACAGTACTGTGATTTTTTTCCAGCATACCATTTGGTGCGAACTATGGCAACCACGTATAACCAAAAAAGGAGGATGTGAATGACCAAAAAGAAGGATGAAAGAAAAGCATGATCTACATAAACATACATATGGTAATGCAGCTAGTAAAGGTAAAGCTTTCCCTTGCTCAAAAGTCAGTTGTGTGTGACTCTAGGGTTTTTCGTTTATAATGCACAGAACACTGTTACCTTTCCTACTGAAGCGGTACCTATTTATCTTCTTGCTTTCAAACTGCTAGGTTGGCAGGAGCTGGGATAGACAATAATGTTTCATCCCATCATGCAGCACTCAAGTCTCGAACTGCACTGCTGGCCTTCAGGTCATCAAGCTCACCATCTTAACCATACCCATAAGTTACTGCACAAAATTTATATAAAACCAAAATAGTATTTTTGCTTGACAGATTCTTGATCTCTGTCCCAAAGACAACTTCTTGCATTCCTGTGACAAGCAAGCATATCTGAGTAGACTGGTAGTCCCATTCCAGTAGTCACAAGACTTAGCAATCAAGCAGCCTTAACACTCAACACTAGGGATCCACATATAACAAACACTTTAGATTGCTTTTGTTTCAGATACTTATTGGGCAATGTCTTGTGAGTTTTCAGGTTATTCAGTCAACATGAAAGGTCCCGAATCTTTCATGTTCTTTCATTTGTATTCTCCCTCCCTGAAGGTCTTTGGCACTAGACCATGTTAAACCCTCCATAACCCCCCAAACCATTTCAAAAAACAGGGAGAAGAGAACAGACAAAAATATACTCCAAAAGCAGGCAACAACTGTGCATAAGAAACAAAAATCAATCATCATCAGACACCAGGCAATTTAACAGACAAATAGGGCCTCAAATTACAGAACAGGAAATGAAAGCATACCAAATATAAAGCAAATATATGCAATGGAACACTAAGCAACACAAATATGAAATTCTATATCCTTTTATCTGACACAGGGAAAAGCAAACTCATTGCACCTTTCCCTCTCCACAATCAGAGGCAAAGAACATTTCAAATAAGAAACTCGCAGAAAGCCTACTCTCCATGCTGGAAATTTTAAAAACCAAGAAGGATAAAGACAAGAAATAAATGTCTCCCTTGCTCAAAAGCTAGTGATGTTCATCTCTGTTTCCAGCCATAAATTAGCCAGCTAGTTGATCCTCAGTGCCCTCAGATGACAGCTATTTTGTTTTATTTTACTTTGGAATGTATTTGTTTGGTTGTTCTGCTTTTGATTTGTTGTGTGTTTTGTTGGTTTACTTGATATTTGTATGTACACCACCCAGAGTGGGAAATTCCCCAAATGGGTGGTATAGAAATGTAATAAGCAAATAAATAAATAAATAGGACCAGCACTGTCTGCATCTACAGACATTTATGTGGTCATGTGGCAAGCATGACTGGACACCAAGGCACACGGAACACTGTTACCTTTCACACCAATGTGGTACCTATTTATTTCCTTGCCATTTCTTGCTTTCAAACTGCTAAATTGGCAGGAGCTGGGACAGACACAAGAGCTCATTCTATCACACAGTACTCAGGTCTTGAACTGCTGACCTGCCAGCCTTCTGGTTGTCATGCTCAGCATATTAACCACTAAGCCACCACATCCCTTAAGAAATAAATACATGCAGTCCAATCACATACCTCAACGTTCAACACTATAATATTGGATTGGGGATTGCCCAGTCCCACCCATTCCTTGATGCAAAATTCCCTGGGAAGCTAGTTCATGCATTGGTAACGTCAAGTATTAATTACTGCAATGTGCTGTATGTGGGGCTTCCCTCAAAGATGAGCTGGAAGCTTCAGTAGGGTCAGAATGTGGCCAGTTGGCTCAAGGGGGGGGGGGCATTGCTGGGGTAGGATCTCGCTTACACTGATGCAGCTGTGCTGGTCACTTGTAGGTTTCTGGGACCAATTCAAGTTGTTGATTTCAACCTATAAAGGCCAGATCAGCTTGGGATCTTGGTACCTAATGGAGCACCTCTCTCCAATAAGTATACCCCAGACAACGAGGTTACCCACCCTGAGAGATGCCAGGAAATTTTCAACTAGAAACAGGGTCTTCTCGGTAATAAGGTAAAGGTCACCCTTGCTCGAAAGCCAGTCATATCTGACTCTAAGGTTTAGTGTTCATCTCTGTTTATAGCTAACGAGCCAGTGATGTCTGCGTTTGCAGGCATTTCTACGGACATCTGGCAGGCATGACTAGACATGGGAGTGCATGGAACACTGTTTACCTTCCCTATTTATCTACTTGCAATTTCTTGCTTTTGAACTGCTAGGTTGGCAGGAGCTGGGGCAGAGATGAGAACTCACTCCATTGTGGAGTACCCCAGTCTCGAACTGATGACGTGCCAACTTTCCAGTAATCAAGTTCAGCATGTTAACTACTAAGCCACTGCAGTCCCTGATATAAGGCACAAAGATAATAGACTTCAGAAGTGTTGTTTTTTGCATATATATTGCCTGAGGTTGACTCACATTCACTTTGCATTCTTGGTGTATCCAGGAGCTCTCTCCATCATGCAGTACGTGAGTCTCGAACTGCTGACCTGCCAACCTTCCAGCCATCAAGTTCAGCATTTTAACCACTAAGCCACCACAGTCCCTGCCTCCTCAGTAGTGCTACCATATATTTGAAACACTCTTCTGCCACATGTTTGCTAGGTCTCCTCTCTCACCGGATTCCACAAACTGGCTAAGTCAGAATTGTTCAATGTGGCCTTTGCTGACATTATGCCCCTTAGCTGATTTTATGTGATTTTCTTTTATTCTTTGTTCTTAATTTATTTTTCAGTGCTGTATGTACTGACGTATTGCCACTACATTTTAGTTGATTTTAAATTATAACTTATGAGGGTTTATCGTTTATGAGGGTTGGGGTGCCAGTAATAAGTGGTTTTTACTTATTACATATGGTATTTATATTGTATATATAACACCCTGAATGATCTTTGGTCAATAAGGCAGTGTAGAAATAAAAGAAAAGAAATAAAATATGAATTAGCAATTAGACTACCTGCCCTTCAAAAAAGGCTGGGATTTCAAACCTGAAAAATAAAGAACTATAATTTTCTCATTGCGGGTGTTACACACCCACTGTGGAAATATTAATTGTCAGCTTGAGACTCATATTAGCAACACAGAAGCAGAACTGAAGGATCAAACACCTGAATTACTGTGAGACAAGGTGTTATACGTTCACTCTGCTAATTAGATACCTCCGCACCTCAACTGTGTAAATGACCCTGACAAGATAAGGAAAAAGAGAAGTAATCAAGCCATTAACATAAAACAAAGAGAAACCAAAGCCTGTTAACATGGAATATGGATGTAATAGAAAGATCTCCCCACCCACCAATAAAAGCAGCCACCCAACAATATTTCTTGTAGAAAACTGAAGTATATATTTCAACTAAGAGATGAAATAAATTACTGTATTATTTAAGTCACTAAGCAACAGCAATAGAAAACTCATTGGATTCAAGGAAAATACTTATCTGTAAATTAAAAGAAATTCATGCGTTGGTTGATTTAACAGCTTTAAGGTTTAGCTTAAAATGTCCCTTGACATAGAAGTCTTCAGCTATTCCCCACCTGAATACATCCACCAGATCTAGAGGGAAGTGGCTAGCTCCTATATTTTGTTGTTTTCTACACACGTCCAACAGCCTTAGTAGTGTATGGCTGTGAGAGCTGGACACTAAGGAAGGCTGAGTGCAGAAGAATAGACACCTTTGAACTGTGGCACTGGAGAAGACTCTTGAGAGTCCCCTGGACTGCAAGGAGATCAAATCAGTAAATCCTAAAGGAAACCAACCCTGACTGCTCCTTGGAAAGACAAATTCTAAAGTTGAAGCACAAGTACTTTCGCCACCAAACGAGAAGAGAAGACTCACTGGAGAAGGCCCTGATGCTAGGAAAGATTGAAGGCAAAAGGAGAAGGGGTGGCAGACAATGAGATGGTTAGATGGCATCACTGATGCAGTGGGAATTGATCCGGGGAATTCCAGGGATCTATTTCATTTGTAGAGCTTACATATGAGCAGAAAGTTTTCTTCTGCAGGCTGGTCACCTTTCACACGTAGAAAGTGATGACTGTGGAGATCAATTGTCTCCTTAAAATGAGGTGAACATATCCAGGTAGGGAACTAATTGGATACTCCATAAAGAGCTTAGAAAAGGTTATTTTTGTTGTTGTTAACCTACAACATCCAGAATTCCTGAGCCACCCTGAGGAAATTGTTCCCAGAGCCAAGAGGCTTACTTCCAAATATCCGACTTAATACCACAGGGATATTGTCTATGTCTCTGGTGAGAAGAAAGAGGAAATGCCAGGAGTTACTACAGTGACCCCAAACCAACTTGATATTTTCTGCAGTTCCAGAAGACCTTTTGAAATATCTGCCACTGAGTGAAAATTGCTGAGGGATCATGTGATTGAATGTTCCTGTACCGGGCATAAACAATAAAATTTGGGTCTGAATCTAGTTTGGTTACAACAATGGACTAAAGGTCTAAGTGTAACCACTATGGACAGTTTGGACGTGGAAATACTATGAAGGGATTACAATTTAAGATTTGAGTAAGAAAGAGGGAGAGAGCTGGAGAGGAAGAATATGCTGTTGCAATGAAGTGTTACAAGGAGTTATCAAACCCCTTGCTACCTTGATTTGAGTAATAAAATTGCAATATGTTTGTGCAGGAGAGTCCTTAGGAAGGTGAATCCATACAATGATCTTATTTCTATATGCATTTAACTATAGAGATCATATACTTGGAGCTAACTCCTTTAAAATGGGGGGGGGGGCGCTACCTACCTTAGATAGTTTATATACTGTATATTCAGGCCCATAGAACCAAAGAGTCTTCTTTAAACTGCCAAAATGAAGTCACCTTCTTGGCTTTGTTGTTTGCCAAAATTAAATCCTCATCAGTACAATTTTCTGGACGTAATCGGCAGACCAGCAAATTAGTGGAATTTTGTATCTCTCCACATTCACACAGCATGTTATTGTACACCAGGATCCCCCATTTGAGCAGGTTGGTCTTACACCTAGGTACTTCAACCTGCAGCCTGTTCGGGGTCTTCCAAGTGATGTAGGGGAGGTTGAGTTCCTCAGCCATATCCTCTTTTAATGTTATTCCTCATCCAATGAGCTCCTTCCTCCATCTTCCAATTTGGTTTTGCTCTGTGTACCCTCAAGAATTTTTGTTCTTGCTATTTTTGTTCCTGGATCTGAGTCAGTGGACTTGGTCATATATCCTTTCAAAGGATGTTGAGGGTCATTCTCTTGCTTAGTTCTCTCAGCATCCACTGCTATGTCTCCCCTTGTCTTAGGCGAAGAGATAAAACAAGAGGATGTATTTTCTCAACTGGATTTTGTCCCAGGTCTCCCCTAGATATACCTAGGCAAAGAAAGGAAAAGTGAATTTCGCCCCACTAAGCATCATGATGATATAGAACAGTCTCTGTGGTATTTTCATTTTTAGATTTCTCCTTCAAATTTAGATTTATTACTAGATTTCAGTAGGAGTAACTGATCAGATGAATATTTTGTTTAGAAACCAGAACTCAGCAATGGAAAGGAGAAGATATACAGTACTGTACTTACTTTTAAAATTCCTATCTCCTTTCCTACAATGCTTTGTATTCATTCCACTGAAGTTTTTAATCTGAGTAAAGCTTATAAAACTGTTGTCCTCAAGACTCAATTATGCTTTGTTAGACTGAATTCCACCTGCATTTTCTACTCATTCTTTGCGTGTGTGTGTGTGAGAGAGAGAGGCCGGGAAAATGCTTTCATTTGGAATTTTTAGAGATATTTTGCATATGTTTACTAATGTATGAATGCATGCACACATTTCAATCTGATTTTTGCATTTCCGACATGAATAGTTTGTGTTTTGCCTACTTTTCCTCAGCTATATATATTTCGGACATTAACATTTTCAAGTATGAGCTGTGCTATGTCCAATTTATTGGTGCAAAACACCTAGTGTGCGATGTGTAGAATTCTTGATTATCTTCTTTTATTTCCTGATCAAACCCTGGACTGCCAAAATGAAGCCACTTTCTCAGCTTTGCTGTTGGCCAAACCTAAGTCCTCATCGATGCATGTTTCCGGCAGCAAACGTCAGTCCAGCAAATGGACTGTACAGTATTCTGTATCTCTCCACATTCACACTGTGTGTTGTTGTCTGCCATCAGCCCCCACTTGAGCATGCTGGTTTTGCTCCAGCCCTCAGCCTTGTGATGTATGGGAAGTTGAGTTCCTCAGCTATATCCTCTTTTAATGTTGTTCCTTGTCCAGTGAGCTCCTTCCTCCATCTTCTAATTTGGTTTAGCTCTTGCGTACCCACAGGATTGTTTGTTCTTGCCATAAAGCTCTTCCTGTATCTGAGCTGATGGACTTAAGACTCATATCTGTTCAGAGGATTTCAAGGGTAGTTCTCTTGCTTAATTCTCTTGGCATCTGCTGCTACTTCTCTCCTTATCTTAGTTGGAGTGATACCAATAAGAGGATATATTTTCTCAACTGGTGTAGGTTTGAGGTGTCCTTTCACTATACGCATGACTTCATTAACAGCAAAGTCAACTTGTTTTGCATGTGTGGATGCGCCCCATAATGGAGCAGCATACTCTGCTGTGGAGACACTCAGGACTAAAGCTAATGTATGCAACATAGATGGTTGAGTTCCCCATTTACAGCTTGTGGGTTTTCTCATGATGTTGTTTATTTATTTATTTATTTGTTCCAATTTGTTATCCCGCCCCAATCGGGTAGACCCAACTCTGGGTGGCTTACAATACAGATTTAAAAAATACATAGCTTAAAACCACAGTTCATAAGTCAATAAAACCAGTAGGGCAGTCCCACGCACCCCATATATAGCAAGATTCACTTAACTTGTTGGCTTTGGTATTCAGACAGTGCTGCTTAGAAGAGAGTGTCCTGTCAAGCATCACAGTGAGGTATTTTGTTACTGAACAAATGCTGTAATGGATTCCCTTTCCATGTAACATCCAATTCAACATTTGCCTTTTGGTTTCCAAGGTGGAAAGCAGTACTTGAGTCTTGCTTGGAATGGGCTTCAAATGGTTGATGTTGTAATACCTCATCAAAGCTTGATCTCTGTACAGCCATTGCTGTGCTGTCCACATAGATCAGCTACAGCTAAACTATGGCCCATGGGCCAGATCCAGCCAGCAGCACCAAATCATCCAGCCCACACTGCTCCTGGAAGCAGAAGTAAAACATGCTTGCACATGTGCTAAACACTGCTGTAAATGCATCTGTGACTGGACATTTATTACAGCCATGGGTGCATTTATGGCAGCATTTTGTGCATGCACTGGTGCATTTTACTTCAACTTCTGGTAGGAGGAGCCACATGACCGGCCCAAGGCACAAAAAGTTTGGGAACCCCTGGAACAGATGAACAATTTTATATTGTCAGGAACTGGTTGATCATTTGTATATATATTACACAGTGTTGGAGACAATACACTTCCTTTTTTAGTGTTGGAGACAATGCAGTGCATTGAATGCACACACCATGAATTCTTGATGTGACACAGTCATTTTCACACCTCCTCTTTGGGGGTATTACAAAGCTACATTTGTTGAAACTTTTGACACCATTGATTGAAACTATTGACACCAACTAAGTTCTTAGTGTTTTTGTTATTGCTGCTGTTGTTGTTAGTCGCATAGTTGAGTCCAACCATTTGCGACCCCATGGCAGATTTTAAATGGTTGAAAACCCCAATACTACTATTACAAACGATGGCATCATCTATCCCTCTGCCCCTCTGTTCCCTAGAGCTTGGCTGCAATCATCACAGTAAATGGGAGTGAAATTAATTTTCTAAGGTAGAATGAGTGGTTTGTCTTTGAGAGTCATTTGGTTTTGAATGGGCAGCTAAGACCCATTAGCCTTACAAAAGACCTGCTCCTCCTTTGTTGCTAAAGCTCAATCTTGATCAGGAATCAGCAAAATTGGCTCTCCAGGTGTTCTTGGATTTCAATTACCAGAAACCCAAGTCAGTACACCTGCTGATCAGGGATTCTGGGTACTGAAGCCCAAGAACATCTGGAGAGTCAAGTTTGCTGACCCCTGGGCTAGATGCTTCTATTTTTGGACTTTTCTTGTGACAAAGATGGCTACAGAGACTCTCATAACCTGCACTTCCAAACTTACCACTATACTGCTAATCTGTTGTCATTATTCCCAAGATTGTTTAGTGGTATGGGTCTCAAAAGTGGTGGTTCATGACCAGAAGAAATTGTCTTCATATTCTGTGGTCCCTGCTGTTTTTAGTTATTTCAAATATGTGTGCCACTTTTCTCCCAGACCACGTAAAAAGAGGAATGGTAACATCAACAGAAACTCAGATAGTTTTCTCTCCTCTCCTGCCCTTCCCCAGCCTAATTTTCATTATAGGGGGAGATGGAAGGTCGACTTAGATCATTTGAAAACAAATGAACTGTTCTGAACCATTTTCAACACTGCTGGCAATTACAGCTTGAGAACAAATAGCAAACAACTTCAAGGGCAGATATAGGAAAATTGTGAAAAAATGTGTTGTTTTTCGAACAGCAGGATGGCACAATTGACAAGGGCCCTATCAATAGAATGAAGGGAGGTAGAGCATTGTCTGGGCTTTAAAAGTATTCCTTTATATGCAGATCAAGCAGGAGGATAGGGGTGAATCGCCTACTTGATCTGGAAACACAACAGCAATTGGGGAATTCAGCTTTCAAAAGTGGCTAAGCAGGGAAGGGTGAGAGTTTGAGAACATGCCAAAGGTCTGTAAAATTATAAATTTAAATGTTGAATAGAAAACAACAGAAAAAGGTATATATAGGGTGGGTCCCCCCCTTGTCTCTGAATGCTAGAATTCATGAATCCTTAATTAGCAAATAGTATTTTACATACAAACGAAAGCACATCCTTAAATCTGAAAGGGCCATACATGTATATCTGTCTATTTACCTCTCAGATATCACTTGGAAGACCAAGAATGAGCAGCAAATGTTTAGAATCACTTGACCTCTAAACAAGGAATTGATTTATCTAAACTGAAGTTCTTGAGCAAGTTATCTGGATCGAAATGCCAGGACAATTCTTATGACCCATTTGTATTTGGAAAGGCTCTATGCAGTGATGGGATGTAACAGGTTCTCACCGGTTCTCCAGAACCGGTAGTGACTTTTCCCAGTGTCCCAGAGAACCTGTAGCAGCTTTTTTGGGAGAACCACCTTCGGGGCTTACCTTTTCACTGCGCATGCATGCCAAGCACTTGGTGTGCACGCACGCCTAGTGCTTGGCACATATGCACGGCCTCCCTTGCTGTCCTCCCAAACTGGGAGGAGGAAGAGAAGCTGCTAGCCTGAACAGAAGCGTAGCGTGCCTTGGCGGCGCCCCGTATAAAAATTTGTTTGGGGGCCCTTAGGAAGGGTAAAGATTTGTTTTGCTTACGCATGTTGGGGGCCCCCGTGGCCCGGGCCCCCCGTATAATTGATACGGCAGCTACGGCAGTAGCTACGCCTCTGAGCCTGAAGCTCCCTATAGCTCCCTATTATTATTATTTTGTATTTTTTCCCTTTGGTCTCGCCCATGACATGACATCATGATGTTAGCTCCGCCCACACTGTGGTGACATCACGGTGGGGTAGTAAAATTTTTGACATCCCACCACTGGCTCTATGTATGTACATGTGTAAGTGTGTGTGAGAGAGAGTGGTGGGATTAAAAAAACATTTACCTACTCTGTGGGCATGGTATGGTGGGCATGGCCAGGTGGAAAGCCCTGTGTTGCACCTGAATTAGTACTACTTTATTTCAAAACTTGGATAGATTGGGCCAGCTGGAATTTCTGCTACTGGTTCTGGTGAACTGGTCTGGGGCTAACCTGCTGAATCCCAACACTGGAGAGAGACCTAAGAAACCTAAGATAAGGAGATATCTAAGATAAAGAGAGAAGTAGCAGCAAATTCTACTTCTCTCGACGTTATCCGAATGGGTATGAGCCTCAAGTCCAGCAACTCAGAGCCAGGAAGAGCTTTATGGCAAGAACAAACATTCTTAAGGGTACATAGAATATCTCCTTCACAAGCTGGCTGTAGGTTGTTGTTCAGTCACACAGTTAAGACCAACCCTTTGTGACCTCATTGACCTCAGTAAAATAAAGCAAAATCAAACTAGAAGATGGAGGAAGGAAATTGCTGGACAAGGAATAACATTAAAGGAGGATCTGACTGAGGAAATTGACCTTCACCAGGAGGACCCTGAACAGGCTGCAGGTTGGAGTAGTTAAATGTAAGACCAACATGCTCAAAAGGCGTCTGCTGACAGACAACAACATGCTGTGTGAATTTGGAGAGATACAGACTCCAGCTCATTTGCTGGTCTGCCAGTTAGTACTGGAAATATGTCCTGATGAGAACTTAAGTTTGGCCAACAAGCTAAGAAAGTTGCTTCATTTTGGCAGTTTAAATTCTGACCTAGACACAAAAGCAGAAGAAGATTAAAGAAAGATGCACCTTATCATCATTATCAAGTGGCAGGATGAACTAGAAAGAGTTATTTTAACCAAAAATGAAGGAAAACATGACTTTCCTCTACAGAATGCAGATGTACACAAATGTTAAATTCTTGGAAGCAAGTGAGTATTAGATATCACATGGATATCCATGTCACCACCCACATTGATCTCACACTTGCCCAATTTACTCCCACAACACTGAAAGAAAGAATGAAGAAAAACAACACTGCCATTATAATTTTATATAAATTGCAAATGATTCATATGACACCTGCAAGTTCACGCCTTCATCAACTTAATGACTCCTGGAGAATGCAAAATGTCCTGGTTTCTTCTGTAAGCAACAAAAAGCTGTTCCTCAAACCTGCCTCCGATCAATTTGTCTGGATCTTCTTTGGGATTAGAAGAAACCCCAGAGGGGAAACAATACCTTTGTTCCAGCACTTTTGAAAGATTCCAGGCAGAAATTCCAAAAACTATCTGATGCTCAATGAAGTTGCTTTCTAGTCCTGATTATATTGACTCGTAATGAACCATCACTCAAAACAGTGCAAGGATGTTACTGTGTGGCAGAGCAAATCAGCATTCCATGTGCAATTCCAAAATGCAGCACAGCTGAAACAAATATTTATAACTTTTAAATGTGGGTTTGAATTTGCATCAATTTAGGCACAGAAGGAGGAAACAGTCTGATGTAACTCTGTGCTAAATCTAGTGCTATATGTTCAACTAGTTTTAAATTTAAGATTTTTTATGTATAGAGGTATACTTCCCATTCAAATACAAGGACTTTTATCTTCAAAAGATTATATCAAGCTCAAATGAGATAAAACTCTTAGTGACCTTTTAATCCATTACATTCCTGATGTAAAGTCATTTGGTGGGGTCTTCAGTTTGTCCTTTCACCTTCCAAACTATATCATCACTTTAAAATTAGTTATATGTTTTGGATACAATCATTAGCATTTTATTCACCACTCACATTATCATTCTGATTTGAAGTTTCTTTTGACAGATACAGTCTAGTCGAGGCATGACCAAACTACTGCCTGTGGGTCACGTATGGCCCACAAAGCCATTCCATCAGGCCCATGATGTCCTCACCAAACCAGAAAGTAAATACGGACACTTCCACACATGCATGAAAAGTGGCCATTTTGTTTCCTGGTTTGGTGCAAGAAACAAAATGGCCGATTTCATGCATGCTCATAAGCATCTGCACCAAACCAGGAAACAAAATGGCTGCTTTTGTGCATGCACAGAAGCATCTGTGCCACACATGCACAAACACACCATGTTCTGGGGGCATGGTCTGGCCCATTCAGTCCACCCAGCTCATCTGGAGGTGTGGTCGAGCCCCCAGCCTGAAAATTTTGGGCACCCTTGGTCTAGGACATAGATAAAATTGGGTAGAGTGTAGCAAATAATTGTTACTGAAGGAAAATGGAATAGATTTATTGATAGTATTTTGTTTCTCAGAATGGGTTAAATGCTAGTTTGGATCTGGTTTTGTTTCTCTAACTGGTGCTACTTATTAATAAGTGTTATTAATTACCAGCTGGGAGGTTGTACATACTTTGAATAATATGCTTGGGGCCTGTTTAAGAAGTTTACGAAAACATGAGACAATTTATTTGCTTGGTTGATTATACAACTACGGTAATGTTGCCTTCAGAGAAGTAGAAAAATCTAAATCTGTCTAGTTTCTTGCTGAAGTTTGGAACTGTTAGGCTACTTCTCTGTAACTAGACATTTCTGAGCTTGACAAGATTATTTACCTTCAATACCTTGGAGTTGTTATTCCGTGAGGAGTCGACACATTGGTAGACATCTCCGTGACGACATTCTGCACATGCAAATGGACTTGAGAGATCAAGTCCACTTCCGTGTGTGTGTGTGGTTTTTTTTAGCCTTTTGGACATCACATCACCTGCTGGCTAGGCAGACCATGGCATGTGCCTTTCGCTTTCACCTTGGAAGATGTTTTGGTGAGTTTTAATCCAATCCCAGCCTAACACCATTGACAAGAGATGTGCAACACTGCCTAGTTAGACTGCTCAAGATTCTTTATTGTCAAGAATTGGACAAACAGTGTGAATACAACACAGCATTGTCTGACCATAGTGTTAAAACCACTAACAGCTGTGAGTTTAGGCAGGCATCGCATGGATACATCCCTTTGGCTTTTAAATGGGTTTTGGAAGAAACAGTACATGTTTGTATGTATTGTGATCTTTCATGGAGCGTATTTTTGCCATCAATGAGAGCTGGCATAACAAGGGAGACTTGAAACAGACCAATTTCTGGCATTCTCTTACTCTGCCTAGATACTGCTGTTTGTGATTACTTATCCTGACCTTGTTCTTTTATGGCTGCAGTCCTCCAGCCCACACACATATGGGCCAGTATTCTGCTCGATATTTATTTTCATGCAGAGTCCTGACATTGGAAGTTGCCACATTGATCTTAGGAGGTGCCATTTTCATGCTGCTAGCCAGACAGCAGCAGTTTTCACTGTTGAAGTTCCATCTGGATAAATACTGAACAAGACAGAAGCCTTTGTATTTATTATTTGGTCACTGTTAGTCAGAATTGACTTGATGGTGTTCATTATTATTATTATTGATTAATACTTTAGCTATATTTCATGCTTATACAGTGTGGAACATCCCGCTTTCCCCAGTGTAACTCATATGACTAAAGGCCCAGCTTGAGTAGGCACAATGAATTAAGGAGATTTACATACTTGTTTGATACTTGTTTATTCAATGGGCTAGCTCTAGTGGACTTCACCTTTTAACTGGTCCACAGTCCTAGAGCTAAATTAAGTTGTTAACCTGAACCAGAGTAGATTCATAGAATGAATGGAAGTTGTCAAGTCAACCTCCCCTACATCAGTTGGAGGACCCTGAATAGGCTGAGCATCGGAGTCCCTAGATGTAATACCAACATGCTTGTCAAGGATTTTTGGCCATATGTGTGTTAACGTAGCACGATAGTGGTTAGCTATTGCAAGAGCAGAAGGTTTGGGTGCAAAGACACACAGTCTCAGTGAATAGTGCAGTTTACTTCTGGGTGAGGGAAAGACAATAGACACAGAACTATACACAGGTACCAGTCTGTCTTCAAGCCCCACAGCAGAGTCAGGGCTTGGAATCCGGAAGGCTCAAGTCCACTGACCATTCACAGAGTCCTGCCAGCAAACACTGACTGCAGTTTGCCCAAGGCCTTAGTCAGTGTGCTCTTCTCAGCTGTGTAGAGTACCTGATAGTTCTTAGTAGTAGCAGAGCTTCCTGCAGCACTTCTTCTTCCCTCATATGTCAGATGTCATCTCAGTCAGAATCTCCATCTTCTCAATTCCTCCTCAGAGTAGCCCATCTCAGGTGGGCTATAGTTATACTGTAGTTCTGCTGACTCACCCTCAAAGTGGCTACAGCTGTGCTCAGTGCTGAATCACACCCCCAAGGGGTTGCAGCTGTGTAATCAGACTATGCCTCAACAACTAACAGCTGTGTCTAGAGCCCTACAAGTCTCTTAAAGGTACATTTACACAGTGGGCAGGAATCTTACTACAATACCCATTAAAATGCCCTAACAATGCTCAATTGGTGGCTGCTGGTGGACAACATGCTACATGAATGTGGAGAGCTACAGAATGTGGAGAGCTCATTTACTGATATGCCAATTACAGCCAGAAACATGCACCAATGAGAACTTAAGTTTGGCCAATGACAAAGCCAAGAAAGTGGCTTCAGTCTGGTAGTCCAGGATTTGATCAGGATATGGAAGAAAAAGAAGAATGAATTTATGCTTGTTGGAAATAACAAGGGAATGTAACTCACCATTGAATTTGAACTTTGTTATATGAGTCAGAATTAACTAATATTAAACTTTGTCCCATTAAGATCAATGATTCACTAGTGCTATCTCATCTCTTTATTTAATCTCAAGGTTGGAGGATGAGATGACAATGGAGATCTTGAGATTTTCACATATGCTTCCTTGTCATAATGTTGAATTTGGGAAAAGAAGATTGAGTAGCTGTGTCAGCTCCAAGGACTAGTCTTAAATCAGTATGTAATAGGCTTGTGGGCAGAATTTCATGTTTGTATATCCCAACAAGTTATATATAGGGAATCTCAAAGTTGCCAAAAGTCTAGTCAAGTCTGGCTCTCTTGATGTGGTAAAATTGCCTCTTAAGATTCTGCAACTATCTTGAATGAGCTTGGCCACTCTGTAAGGAAGACAGGCTGCAAATTGATGATGATGGCAGTGGCAGTGACAGCAGCGGCGGTAGCGATTTTGCAATGTGCAATATATTTTTCACACGGATTTCTGTTCTCACACAAAGCTAGTGACCTTTCCCTCTGTGAACTTAAGTATACACACAGAGCAAGTGCAAAATGGCTGTCTGATTTATCAGAAAGATTTGAAAAACATATTCAGTGCTCTTAGTTTTCCAAATCCATGCAACAAGGCAACAATGATTGCACTTCCTAATGTCATCCATATTATAGAAATATGCAAGAACTAATTATGAAAATTTGCAAATTTTTCCCAAGACTGGCAAAACAAGACTTCCTCATCACATGGAAGCTTAGCTTGTGGATATTTTCTTTTAATTTTCTTGTGTTAAGGGACCAAAGAAGCAGCACCCTTAAACTGAACTTCTGTTTCACCTGAGAGACATAGTACTATCAATAAATGAAGTCTTGAGATTTCAAAAACCATGATGCAGGGTCCAATGGAAGTGAACTGATAACATAATGATGTCATACTACAAACCAACCCATGTAAAATTAGTAAACGAATCCCACTGTACCCAGTGTGGTGTGGTGAATAGAATAACAGACTAGGACTCAGGAGATCTGGGTTCAAATCCCCATTTGGCTATGGAACCTTTCCCCTGGAAAAATGACTCCTTAAATATATCATTTACCTTGAAAGCCCCGTTAGGTTCATTATAAATTGATTGAAATCTGAATTCACATAACACACAAGGATCATATGCAAGATAGCATTCTCCAATTACAAAGTGCCATAACATTTAATATATAACAGCTGCATAAATTTTGGATATCTTGGGTTATGCTCCCAAATAAATGCATAGTACAGCATAAAAACTGAACTAGTATTCTCTATAATTACCAGCTCAGCCCAGTAATTTAATCCTTCATCTAACAGCAAGAAGTAGTTAATTCTGAGCAATTGCTCCTTGTATTTATTCAATAAAGTTGTATCTCACGCAGAGCTCAACCTCTGGCAGAGACAGTCATTTCCAGATCAAGTGGCAACCAACACATAAAAGAGACGGCACAAACGGATTCAGGGCCATTGTTAAAGTTATGGGCGCTACACACCATGAACTATAATGGTCAGATTAATGACCATTATTGCTTCCCACATAACAATTTTGGAAAGCTGTGAATTTTAATTATTAAAGGAAAAATTATGTTTGGTCCTGATCACCATTGTTTCATCTAAAACTCTGGTGGTAAAACAAACCTACCCTTCTCACTTAAAGGGCATAAAGTAAGTGATTTATTTATTTATTGGTGGGGGAAGACCTCTGAAGGGGATTGAGCAACCCGATTTACAAATTGCAGAGAGCATAATGCACACACATATACAGTAAAAGTCTTAGGCTACCACCAGTTCATTTGAAGAAAATTCAGGGAGTGGTTGGGTGGGACCATAACTCAAACATTCCAAACTTCACAGCAGCGTAGCAAGGCGGGGGCCCGGGGGGGCAGCTGTCCCCAGCGGCACTTTCCAGGGGGCGGCAAAGCCTTGGCTCCTTTCCCTTCCCCTCACCTTGCTCTACCACCAAGACAAGCGGCAGGGCCAGCAGGAGGGCCCCCTAGGGCCAGGAGAGGGACTCCTTCGTTGGATTTCACCACCATTCCTATCTTTCCCAGGGCTGCAGGGTGATCAAAGGAGGCGGAGTGGAAAGGCAAGGCAGCAAGGAAAGGAAAGGCAGTGGGCGAAGAATGGGGGCGGAATAAGCAGGGCTCCAGGTGGCCTAGCCAATGGCAAAAAGGCACAGCTGGCGAGTCATCTGTTGCTGGGCGAGGCTTCCTCAGACTGTTTTTGCCTCGTATTTATTTATTTACCCTCTGTGCCCCCTCCTGCTGCTGCTGCCTCTCCCCCATGCTTTGAAGCGCCATTGGGTGTGCATGGGCCACCCCAGTCCTTCCCATCTGTCCCAGCTCCTGCCAACCTAGCAGTTTGAAGGCAAGAAAATTTGTTGTTCAGTTGCACAGTCGACTCCGACCCTTTGTCACCCTATGGACCACCACACTCCAGGCATTTTTGTCCTCCACCATCCTCCTCAACCCACCCAGCTTTGTGCCCACTGCATCCACAATGCCATCTAGCCATCTTGTTTTTGGCCACCCCCTTCTTCTTTTGTCCTCCACCTTTCCCAGCATCAAGGCTTTCTCAAGTGAATCCTGTCTTCTCATTTGATGTCTGAAGTACTTTAGCTTCATCTTTACTATTTGATCTTCTAATGAGCACATTTCAAAGGCATCTATTCTTTTCCACTCAGCTTTCCTAATGGTCCAGCTCTCACAACCATACATTAGCATCGGGAATACCATTGCTTTGACTATGCAAATTTTGTTTTGCAAGGTGATGTCTCTATTTTTAACTATGTTCCCCAAGTTTCTCATAGCTTGTCTTCCAAGAATCAGTCTTTTTTTTTTTACTTCATGGCTGCAATCTCCATCTACAGTGATCTTGAATCATAAGAAAGTAAAATCTGTCACTGCTTCTACTTCTTCCCCATCTATTTTCCAGGGACTGATAAGTCCTGTTGACATTATCTTTGTTTTCTTGATGTTGAGTCTCAAGCCAGCTTTTCCACTCTCTTCTTTCAACCTAAGCAGCAGCTTCTTTAGGTCTTCCTCACTTTCTGCCATTAGGGTGTTATCATCTGCGTATCCCAAATTGTTGATGTTTCTCCCAGCAATTTTGATGCCATATTGTGATTCTTCCATCCCTGCATTGTGCATTATGTGCTCTGTGTACAAGTTGAATAAGCAGGGTGATAAAACACAGCCTTGTCTTACTCCTTTTCCTATTCCGAACCACTCCGTCATTCCATATTTTGTCTTTGTGGTTGCTTCTTGACTCTTGTACAGATTTCTGATGAGGCATATAAGGTGTTCTGGTATTACCATCTCTTTAATTACTTGCCACATTTTGTTGTGGTCCACAAAGTCAAAGGCCTTTGTGTAGTCAATGAAACAGAAGTAGACTTCTTTCTGATATTCCTTTGTTTTCTCCATTATCCAACGTATGTTGGCAATGTGGTCTCTAGTTCCCCTGCCTCTTTGGAACCCAGCCTACACTTCTTGGTAATTCTCTCTCCACGTGCTGCTGCAGTCTATCCTGTATTATCTTGAGCATAACCTTGCTAGCATGTGGGATGAGCACAATTGTTCAATAATTTGAACATTGTTTGGTGAGGTCATTTTTGTATAGTTCCTCTGTGTACTCTTGCCATCTTTTCTTTATCTCTTCTGTATCAGCTAACTCCTTGCCATTTTTGACCCTTATCATGGCCATTTTTGCTTTAAACATTGGCAAGAAATTGCAAGTTGATAAATAGGAGACCGGGGGGGGGGGGTTGAGCCTGGGGGAGGGGAGCCTAAGGGTGGCGAGCCTAGAAGGGGGCGGCAAGTTTGGCCTGAGCCCCGGGTGGCAGAAACCCATGCTATGCCAGTGAAACATCACCAGACTTGGGGAGGGCTAAGAGGAGAGTCAACAGAATAATCTTTCCAACATTGGTGTGTCTAGGCGTCTTAGGGATGAGTTATACTACCCAAAAAAAACCCCTCAGTCATTGAATTTTCCCCGAAAAAGATGGTGGTTGTCTAAGACGTTTGCACAGTACTGTAAGTATGGTGCAATTAATGCAGGAATGAGGCCAGGAAGAGTAAGTAATGAGTAGCATTCTGGGTTGCACGTGTCCTTTTCCAGAACAAGAAGTAAGGAGAAAGCAGAGCTAGCTATTAGTCTCTCTCCAAGGCTTTTTAAAACTGGGTGTCAAATGGCTATCCAGTATACCATTCTCTTCCTTTTTTGAAAAATTATTCCTACGACCAACTTCATATGCTGTGGCTGGATAGCTCAATGGTTTTTGTATCTGGCTGAGGAGCCAGAGACTGAGAGGTTGATTCCCCACTGTGCCTCTAGGGAGAAAAGCCACCCTATGTATTAATGTGCAAACTGCACCATCTCACGACATCACCTAGAGTTGTGGTTCCCAACATGGAGCGCTCGCCCCATAAGGGGAGGGCAGTTTGATTTTTAAGGGGATCAGTTCAAGAATAAGTTATTAACAGTAAATGACCTTTTAGGTTTCCTCCATGTGAACAGGAATTCACTTTTTGAATAATAAGAATTATATGTCAGGGAGTGGGATCAGGATTTTAGAAATGCTTAGGTGGGGCAGGGCCAAAAAAAGGTTGGGAACCACTGGCCTATAGGAAGGGGAATGGAAAACCACTTCTCAATAATCTATGATTAGATTGCCCTGGAAAGGTCACCATGAAGTTGAAACTGACTCGAAGGTACACAACTATTATTATGGTCAACTTGAACTCCTCAAGGTAAGTAGATTTCAAAAATGAGAGATGCAACGTGACTATCTTACCAAACATGCCTCAACAAGGGGCTAAGCTAGGTAAGGTGTTAAGCATGGATATAAGAATTGAGATGGCATTTGGGTGCTTTATGCTTTGGATAGATTTAATTGCTTCTTCCCTGTACCGTATTTTCCAAAATAAACCCTGCTCTCCAACTGCTCTTTAATTTAAAAAAAAAAAAACACTTTACGGACAGTCACATCTTAAACATCAAGTCTAGTTTGGCCTCATTTCCCACCTGGCTTCTATGTAGTTATATCTTTTTCCTGTTCTTTGCTTTTCAGTACTGTAGCTACAGCCATTTTTCCCTGTCTGGCAGACTTAAGCAGTACCTCAAAACCTCTGCAGACAAAAACGTGGAACTAAATGGAAAACTTCTACAGACAGCTAGCTTATCTTTTTTTAAAAAAAGAAAGTTGCATTTGTATCTTGCAAGGACACGTAGTCAATCCATTGTGAGGTGTATATATAAGAATGTAGACTTAAGAGTCTATTACAAAAGTGAAAATGTTTTATCTTATATAACTATGGTGCATCAATGCTATACCTTGAACTTTCTGGAATGGATTTTATTAACAGTGTTCTAAACCTAATGAGTGGTATTACCGGTGTGGCATATTGTTGTTAAAATGTTATATATTTGACCTTGCAACAATATCATAGACTTTTATAATACTGTACATCTGTTCTAGTTTAGATAAGTGCCTTAATATAATAATCAGTGATTAGAGGACAGGCTTACTTAAAATGAGATGGGAAAATACTTTACATTTGAAAGGGGTTTTATGGTTTCAGCAATAACCACAATAGCTTTCTCTCTGTGTTGAGTCTATCGTTGCTGCAGAATGCTAAACCATGGGTACCCACCTGCTGACATACAGCAGTCCTCAGACATTCTAGTCTATATCCAGCTTCTTCTTATTTCATATGCAGTTCAAACTTTAAACTTGGCTTTGATATTAGCCAAACCTAAAGATTCACAGAAATAGCCTCTTCAAAGATTGTGGGTTCATACAACATTTTTGAACCACAATCAAGTGTACCCCAGGCAATGGCAACCTTGTTTGGCCAGCTAATCTTTCTCACACTAATCTTTCTCACAATAGGTCATGCTAAAGGAACTAAGGAATTAATTCACTAGAAAAAAGGTGTTTGTTAAGATCAACCTTAACAATTATCTCAAAAAATATTGAAGGACTTTCTAGTATTAAGAGTATTCTGCCAGCAGACATGCATAGTAAACATTAATGTGACATACTTCTGGTCTAGGAAACATATCAGGGAAGAGGAAGTTGCAGACCCAAAGTAACTGGAATGGAATTAGTGATTGAGAGACTGGATGACCAGTATGGGATTTCAATTTTTGTATATCCAGCCTAATAGATAACTGTAACCTTTTTTTTAAATAGAAGCCATGTTAGTCTGTGGTTGAGGCATATCAGAAAACAAAATAAAAAAAAACACTGTAGGACTTTAAAGACTAACTGCTATATTTTTATTGTTAGCTTTCGTGGATCAAGTCCACTTCTTCAGACAGGGAGTGAAACTTCCAGGCATGGTTTATATACACCAAATTCAGGGGTCAAAGGGAGAACGGCCTGCTCAAGCAGAATAACAGACAAGCAAGCACAACAATACAGCTTCCCACAGCCATTAGCAACAATAGATTATCCAGATTAGCTCCAAATGTCTCCCTTTCAATCTCAAAGGTGCGGATGAACCTCTTACCTTCATGTCAGAAAACAAACAAAAACACTGTACCTAGTTACTTCCTGTTTTGCTAAAGAGAATTGTCAGGAAGGTTGTAATATAATCAGTGGTGGGATGTCAAAAATTTTACTACCCCACTGTGATGTCATCACAGTGTGGGCGGAGCCAATGTCATGATTTCATGACATTGTGGGCGGAGCCAAATAAAAAATAAATGATAATAATATAATAAAATAAAAATAAGCACGCGCGCACACACACACACACCTCAACCCACCCACCCACCCACAACACAAGGACAGCAAGGAGGCCATGCATACGCACCAAGCACTGTAGGCATGCATGCACACCAAGTGCTTGGCACGCATGCACAGTGGGGGAACCAGTCAAAAGGTAAGCCCCGAAGGTGGTTCCCCCCAAAAGCTGCTACAGGTTCTCTGGGACACTGGGGAAAGTTACTACCGGTTCTGGCGACCTGGTGAGAACCTGTTACATCCATCACTGAATATAATACAGTAAAACCTCATATAACACTAAAACCTGGTTCCACAAGTCTTCGTGTTATATGATTTTTAGTGTTATCTGATCCTCTATGGGATCCATAGAGATACATTGTAACCACACAGGCTTTAGCGGTTGTTATCTGAAGCATCCCATAGGATCTTAATGTTATCTGATGCAATTCTTCCCCCCAGATTCCTTGATGTTATGCGATTTTCGTGTTATTCGATACTAATGTTATATGAGGTATTACTGTATATAAAATATCTAGCAGCATATAGCAATCTATGTATCAAATTTGATAATGTCCCAGAAACCTTTCACTAATATTTAATTCTTGCTTGTCTGTTATTCTGCTTGAGCAGGCCCTTCTCCCTTTGACCCCTGAATTTGGTGTATATAAACCATGCCTGGAAGTTTCACTCCTTGTCTGAAGAAGTGGACTTGATCCATGAAAGCTAAAAATAAAATAATAGCAGTTAGTTGTTGGGGTCCGGCCCCAACAATTGGCGCGAAAGAATTGAGGCTGCAGTCTTGGATCCAAAGCACAGATTTAATGATCCAGCCTAACGTCTCAGGCTGGTCTCTGTGTGGTGTCTGTCATACATACAGCACCAAGCAAGGCATATTTATTGAGTCACACAAAGGGAAGAGGTACATGGAAAACTGGGAGGTACTTCAGAGGGTGTTTACATGTTCAACAGGGTGTTGCCCAAGAGAGGGAGGAGGAAGAGGGAGGAGGGTGGAAAGGGTGTAAGAGGGTGGGATGGGGTGGATGGTGAAAAACACCTCTGTATCTCGAATCATAAGAAGACACACTTATAGTAGACTCACTGCCTTAAGGGAATATATATTGCAAGCTATAATATACTGTGGTTCCAAACTCCTTTCTTCATAGCTAGTTGGTATTATCTTGTAACATTTGCTGGGCTTTTGGAGAGGCCTCTTGGGCTAAAACATCCTGTTTATCGCTGGAGCTGATCATCTTGTTTATCGCTGGAACCAGGATGCTCAATGACAGCTGGTTTCAGCAACAACAGGGGGGCCCAATTGTATATTCCAAGCTGTCACACAGTACTAAAATCTATCTATGATCTATAACACAGGTACATATAAGGTACAATCACAATCAAGGCTACAAATGAATTCCTACAGTTAGTCTTTAAAGTGCTACAGTGTTTTGTATTTTATTTTCAGATAATTGCAAGTTTTCTGGCCATCAGTGGAAAAAGGGTTTCTCATCCTACTGTCTGGAAAACAAAACAAATTGAGGAAACAAAACAAAAATGGGCAATTACTATGAAATATCATGCTCAAGAACAAAAATAAAAACCAGCCTTTTTCTCATTCTTCTTTTCCAAGTGCTTTACCCATTCTGAATACTGATTATCATCTGTCAGGAAACGACACATTTTCTCATGCTTCCCAAGGCTTGAAATTGCAATTTCTTAGCTAGGCCTCAAAAAATCCTTTGTCCCTCTCTGCCTCAAGGCTGTGTCACAAGACTGCCTGTTTTCCAGTATTCCTTATCTTTCCAGCTTGCAGAGCTGCCTGTTTTGTCTTCACTGGCTCTACATGTGTAAAAACAACTATTGTTTTGGGAAAGTTATTCTCTATTACCTGATTGGCTAAAGCTAAACCACCTGACCAGGAATTCTCCATTTTGGAGAACAGTTAGTTAGTTCGTTTCTGTTTCTCAATGGACTAAGACTTCGGTTTGGCTTATGGAACTGTTTTTTCTCTTTTCCTTTCATTATGATTACCTAAAAGATCCTGGACTGTTTACTGGACTGATCTTATGTTTATGACCTTTTAATCTATGTTTTTTCCATGGACTTTGCTATCAATGAACCTGAAGAATAAAGCAGCTGTTTCTCTTTGAAGATGATTGTTTTTTGATTAGCACAGACACACCTACGCTACGCTATTAAGAAGAAGCCTCCCTTGTTTTGCTCTATGCTCAACTGCATTACTGCCTGAGCATAGTAAGAGTTCTTTTCTAATTTCCTTGGTTCTCCCAGCGGTGGTGAGGCAAGGGTTAAGTTCCAGTAAAATGGGCAGTATGCCCAGGAACTAAAGGGAGGACCCTTGCGATGCAACAACCGATGCATGATGCATGGTGATAGTCTTCCTGTTCTTAACTCCTTGGAACAGTTCTTCTGAGGACATTCCATACCAGTTTCTCAGGTTCTTTAACCACAAAGTCAGTGGCCTCTGTTCCCAAAGATCTTCCCTTGCATAATGAGTTGGAGTATTCTATACTTCATCTCATTCTTCACGATATGACCAAGGTACAGTATTTGAGCTTTCATTATTTAATGGTCTTAAACTGTTCTTTTTCTTTATCCATGTGGATCATGGTCATCTCATGATCTCCATAACAGCCATCTGTAGATTCTCATTACAAAATCTTTGATTCTCATTTCAGATGTTTTAGTCAATGCCAATGCTTCAACTCTGTATAGCAACACTGGGAATACATTTGATGCTGTTCAATCACACAGTTGAGTCAGACCTTTTGCGACCCCATGGACCATTGGGTGGCAGGCTCCTCTATCTTCCACCATCCTCCTCAGCCCATTCAAATCTACACCAATTGCATCTACAATGCCATCTATCCATCTCATCTCCTGGTGTCCCCTTCTTCTTTTACCTTCTATCTTTCCCAGTATTGATGCCGTCTTTAGTGATTCCTTCTTCTCATTTGGTGTCCAAAATACTTGAGCTTCATATTCAATATTTATCCCTCTAATGAGCAGTCAGAGTTGATTCCTTCAGGATCGACTGATGTGTTCTCCTCACAGTCCAAGGGACTCTCAAGTGTCTCCTCCAGCACCACAATTCAAAGATGTCTATTCTTCTGTGCTCAGCCTTCCTTATGGTCCAGCTTTCACAGCCATGCATTGCTACTGGGAGTACCATTGCTTTGACTATGTGAACTTTTGTTGGCAGACTGATGTCTCAACTCTTTATTACATCTTACTATTTGGATCTTTGTAGTAAGAGTTAGATTTCTGCTACATAACAAATGTCTACAGAATGGATACCATTTGAAATAAAGCGGCCACTAGGAAGGCTAGCAAACAGATGGGAAGACCAATTCGGGGCAAAGTTCCCAAGGCCCTGGAAGAGACTGGCATCGGATCAGAAACAGTGGGAGATGATGCTTCCATCCACCACATCAACCTGAAATGTGAAACTCAGATCAACCAAGAGAACCAAGAGAACAGAACAAATGTCTCGTTTTTATGAAGGTGGCTCTTGCTTTTTTCTGTTCGTATTTTATTCTCTACCTCTGGATCCCAATTTTTTTCACTAGTAAAAACATTCCAAACAAGAGGACCCACAGAAATTAAGGTGACTTGCTAGCCACTGGTAGCTCACATCCCATTGATTCCATGGGTCTGCTCCAGGAAGGACTACTAAGAGATGTTCCCCTCTTTTGTGAATGTGTGGCCACTGGCCACTTAGCAAGCATTATAATCCAGCCAAGCAACACATATTTATTCTGAACTCAGGCATGCTCAGTCTTTAGACAACAACTCTCCGAATTTACCTTCTGAAGGGTTCTGGAGTTTTCTTTAAAATAAAAATAAAAATAAAAATAAACGTTTGTACGCTCTATGTTTTTTAGTGATTTCAACAGAAAACGGTACATGCTTTAGTACACTCCCACTGAAATAAATGGTACTTAAAAGGGTTTGATTTTGTGTGGGTCATTAAATGTCTCTCTGTAATTTGACACAGTCAGCTAAGCCTATGTTTGCCTCTTCTGCTGAAACTCATAGGGCTTATATGTGCCTGACTCCAGCATTTTTATGCTGTTAAATCCAGTTATAGGTTCAAAACTTAATGTGATATCCAAATATCACACAATAGAGTATTTAACTCCCATGTTTTCCTCCTGTCTGTTACTCCCCCCCCCCGACAGCTGCATCTTCCCAATACACTCCTTATAAAGACTTCATAAAACTCCAATCTGAGACCCCTAAGTAATAAATCAGAGATATAAATCTTCACAAAGCAATAATTTCCTCACTTCTAATCATGAATGTATTTCATCACTGATGTGACTGTAATTTAGTAACAAAAGCAAGCACAAAATAATCCAAAGTGGAAAAATTGCATGTCTTCAAGCAAATATACTGTCAGATGTTCCTACGCTGTGCAAATATATTGGCCACAACTCAGCTTTCTGCACCGCTAGGCCACACAATAAGATGAAAACAAGGACCGCCGGTAAGCAAAGAAGGAGCAGCAGCAAAGGTTATAGACATGCAGCCCCATCTTCTCAATCCAGGTCTTCGGAAAATTGCTTTTTATGGACTACAGTTCCCAGAAAACCTAGAACAATTGTTGGACATATAAAATAACAACAGTGCATGGAACAATTAATCTAGTCATGAAGGAGGTGATCCAGAGAGAGGTAGTTGGGCATTGATAGCCTTCCCCCTTTTGTCTCTTCCAATATGCAAATCGCTAAATTCAGCATACAGGTCACCACTCATCATGCAAGAGGCTTAAAGTTGCTAGGTCAGTATCATCCCATTCCATGAGATGAGATCAGCCCAAGTTTAAGACCAGGAGGTGAGGCCATGTTATGCTATAGAGCAGTGATGGTGAACCTTGGTACTCCAGATGTTCTTGAACTTCAATTTCCAGAAGCCCTGATCAGCAGGAGTGCTGACTTGGGCTTTTGGTAATTGAAATCGAAGAACACCTGGAGTGCCAAGGTTGGCCATCACTGTCATAGAGTGGGGCAGGTCAGGAAAAGATTGAAAGCCAGCTGAAGACAAGAGAAATGGCAGCAATGAGGGAAAATGCACCTGTGGTTGGGGTACAGCCAAGGTAATGCATTTCACCTCTGTCCCTTTAGGCTCTTCTCACCAATCCTGGCTTTCTGGTGCATTAAGGTAAAGGTCTCCCTTGCTCAAAATCCAGGTGTGTCCTACTCTAGGGGCCAGTGTTCATCTCTCTGTAGAGCCCAAGAGACAGTGTTGTCTGGACCTCCAGACATTTCCATGGTCATGTAGCAGGCATGACTAGATGCCTAAATGCATGGAGCACTGTTACATTTCCTGGCCAAGCAGTACCTATCAATCTACTTGCTTTCAAACTGCTAGGTTGACAGGAACTGGGACAGATGATGGGAGCTCATTTCTGGTATCAAACTGGTGATCTGCCGAACTTCCAGTCATCAAGCTCAGCATCTGCTGTCAACTTAATACCATAGTTTTAACACTTTTAATAACATCCCTATCTGGGAAAATGGAATGAGCTAAGGGTGCTATACATCTTTCTTGTGTGCCAGAAATAAAATCTTTAAGTTCTATGGTTTATGATGGACTTTTGAGTGGGGTTTTTTTTTAATTCAGTAATGAATACCTGGTAACAAAAGCTGGTTGTTGTGCAATTATTTTCCTAATTCCTTTAAAATAGTGGGGTGGAAGAAATCGACAACAAAGAATGACTGATCATCTAGCTGAAAAGGAAGAATATGAAGTCCAATATCCATTAGCAAGGTATACATCTCAAGAGCACCTGCCATTCAAAAGGGCTTTTACCCAAATCTATAAATCATAGGGTGTGCCAAGCATCCCTTGTTTCATTTTTTTAAAAACCATCAGTTTAATTTTTCTTCTCAAATTGAGCCAATTTTGTTTTTGTCTGTATTTTGTTACTATAAAGGTGATAAAAATAAGGATGAGCCCCTTTAGGTGGGATGATGGCCCCCTCTGTGGAGGAAATGCAACCCAATGGCAAAATGAGCAGAGGAGGAACAACTTCACTATTCTGATTCCCAATGGTCATGGAGGTGGAAGAGGCCATGCCAGATTGACTGGCTGTGAAGGTGCACTTTGTTAACATCCTCAAGGCTGTGGCACTCGGTTGCAGTCCATCGTTAAATCCTGCATGTCTCATTTCATACATGTTGCAGGAGAGGGCTCCATGATCATAGTGTGTGGGTCACTTCATGGCAAGCTGGGATTCACCTTAAACAAATTTATGCCAGTGGCATTTCCCCTGATTTCCATGAAAAAAAGTCTATGCTCAGATATGAGTAGCAGCTAATGATGACGACGGCAAGATAAAAAAAAATGAGGTTATCCTGCTATGGCAATAGAGTAGACCAGTGGTTCCCAACAAGGGGTACACAGCCCACTAGTGGACTTCAATTCCCAGAAGCCTAAGTCAGTACATTGGCTGATCAGTGCTTTGGGGAAATGACTTAGGCTTCTGGGAATTGAAGTCCAAAAACCAGCATTTGGGAAACACTGGAGTAGACCATACTGCCAACGACTCAATGCCAAGAGTCAGGTGAAGATTAATTAATCTGCCAACTCTGATGACTAACTGCCTTGGGTGCTGAAGCCCACAGGGAAGGATGATGGTCCCACTTGAATCCATCTTGAATCCCACTTGAATCCATCTTCATGGAGGGCAGCAGCTTCATCCATTCTGGCCTGGGGCTGAGAAGGACTTTGCAAGCCAAAAGGGCTCAGGACCAGAAAGTGACTGGTGGAACTGCATCAGTGGTAAGGGTGTCATGCTGCAATGCAGAAGGCAGATGAAAGGCCACTACATTATATTCTCAGGATAGTCTTCATGGCTGATGATTATGATGATCACCAATATTCAGATTCAGATACAGCAGCAGAAGAAAAAAGATGGTTTTAAAAAAAACCATGCTGCATCAAATGTTCACATGATTTCTCTCCCCCCCTTTTTTTTTTTAATATGTTCTTTCTCAACACAGAAGGCAGGGAGGGGGTGATGAAGTAAAATGCTTTACTTGGGGATGATTTAAAGTAAATTCTGTAGGTTTTGTGAATTTTGTGCTGTCAAGTTGCTTCTGACTGTGGGAATCTTAATGGATTAAAGATATATGAGATACTCAAAGAGTGTTGTGTCAGTGCCACATCTGCCCAGTGACTTTCTCTGCCAAAGCAGGGGTCGAACTGTGGTTTTCTGTGTCTTAGTCTGAAATTCTCATCACTATTCCCCACAGTGTTTATTATATCTTAACCAATTTGTTTTCCATTCAGATGGCAATAGACATATAAGAGTTTATCACATAGATCTTCCCCTTCCTCTCTTTAAACTAGTGCTCCAATACTGTGGGGATATCATAAGGAACAAAAAGTGCATTATTTGGCTGGCATCAAAATTCTGTTGAGAAAGTGCTGCTCAGAAAGAGTGGGTCAAAGCAAGATCCATGGAAACACACCTGCTATTTGACCATCAACCACCCAAGCAGAGACTGAAATCAAGGCATAGTTTCTTCAAAACCTCTGCTTCCCCAAACAACCAGACCCCACAGACCACCTTAGAACTATGGAAGGCAAGCAAGGAGCTACCAGATTACTGAGCAGAACCACATGACTCTCTACTGCTTGGCCAAGGACAACCATGGCCTGTGTGGAAAGCTTTAAATAGTCTGTGTGCCGGGGTAGGAAGATCAAGAGCTAATCAGAGAAAATGTGGTTTCCCTGTACATGACAGCCTGAGTGAATGTGGAGAAGAACAAACAATCTCCCATATGATACAATGCACATGATGCCATTCAATGTGCACTGAGGAGGACCTTATGTTGGCAAGAGGAAATGCTGTTGAGGTGGCCCGATATTGGGTGGATGTCATCTAGTCCTTTTAATTCTAAGTTGTTTTATATATGTTAATTTTAACTTTGTATGAGGCAAGGAGATTGGCTCAATCAATCCTAAAGGAAATCAACCCCGATTCCTCCTTAGAAGGACAAATGCTGAAGCTGAAGCTCAAGTACTCTGGCCACCAAATGAGATGAGAGGACTCATTGGAGAAGGCCCTGATGCTGGGAACGATCAAAGGCAAAAGAAGGGGGCAGCAGAGGATGAGATGGCTAGATGCATCATTGACACAGTGGGTGTAGATCTGGGTGTGCTACAGAGGATGGCAGATGACAGAGGAGCCTGGCTTGCAGTTGTCTATTGGGTTTCAAAGGGTCAGACTCGACTATGCAACTGAACAACAAATGTTATTATATGCTGGTGATGCATCTGACACAAATAAAGATGAGGAACCACATGAAATATAGAGTACTCCAACTCACTATGCAAGAGAAGCTCCTTGGAAAGAGAGGCCCTGGATATGGACGGACTTCATGGCTAAAGAACCTGAAAGAAGGGTATGGAATGTCCTTGGAAGAATTGTTCCCAGTAGTTAAGAACAGGAAGACTTCCTCCATGACAATAGCCAATATTTGGATTGGATATGGCACTTAAAGAAGAAGAGGAGGAGGAAGAGATATATGAAGACTCTGAGGACCTTTAGCAGGAGATGCCAAGAGAGCAGCCACTCTGGACAGCAAAGCTTATATGAACCTTCAGGAAACATGCAGATCCCTTGATTTTTGACAGATGTATTTACTGCATTCAAGTCGTCCAAGGAACCCATCTGACCTGGCCGCTCAAGTGGATTAATGAAAAATGCTGTGTGCCTAGGCATGGTATGAACTGTTGGGACAAAAGATCACTATCACGCCCACTTCTCATGTTCCAGCAGCTGCAGCCCAACAGAAGGTGCCTAGCAATCTACAGAGACCTGGAGTTCAGCTCAGCAGGACACATGAGCAGAGAGGCCAATAACAGAAGTATCCAAAGGAAAGGACAGAATCAGACAGTCAGTGGAGGAGGAAATTTGTCCAGAAGATGAGGAGGAAGTCAAAACAGGCCAGAAGAAAGGAAAAAGAAGTGAGGCTGGAAGGATGATGAACAAGGAAAGACTGGAGGGTGAGGCTATGAGAAAGTAGAAGCCAAGATGGAAGAGGGAGCTGCATGGAACCCATTGAGAACAAGCAAGGTGAAGGAGCAAAGAGCTGGCCAGAACCAGAACCAGGAGACAACAGGGTTCCTTGGAGAAAAACAGGCAAAGCTTCCTGTAGAACTACTTCCCCAACTAACTGCACCTGGCCAGGAAATTGCCATTCCAGTACTGCCCCAGCACCACCAGTTACTTGGGTTCTGGAGGCTACAATGTAACCTAGTACCAAACTGCTGGAGCAATGCCTCTCTTCCTTATTACTCCTTTGAGTCGAGAAATGCCACTCAAAGCTCCAAATTAAACCTGCATGAATTCCTCAGCCTCTGGCTCAGCCCATGACTTTATACATAGGGCTCTTAGCCCTACTCCAATTGCTACTGACCCATTGTTTGGCTAGAATCCTGTCAAAATCCTGCTGGGACCAGTCCTCCACCTTACAGAGACGAGAACACTCTTTAGGTGTTCTTCGACTTCAATTACCAGAAGCCCAAGTCAGCACTCTTGCTGATCATGGCTTCTGGAAATTGAACTACAAGAGCATCTGGACAGCCAAGTTTTTTGACCCCTGAACTAGAGGAATCCCTGATCTGTCTCCTGAAGGATCCCTTGCCTCCATAGCCACAACCAGTTTCTCTGGAGTTATCTAGCTCTCCGGGGCAATATTGCTAAAGAGCCCCAGGTTCCAGAATACACAATAAAAAGTGCAGTCATGGAGTTTCTATCATTTTTCTTTGACATGGTTACTCAGACCTCTGATGTCCCATTTTTATTGAAAGGGGAAGGAGCTCC
This sequence comes from Furcifer pardalis, assembly GCA_030440675.1. Lineage (NCBI taxonomy): Eukaryota > Metazoa > Chordata > Lepidosauria > Squamata > Chamaeleonidae > Furcifer > Furcifer pardalis. The sequence continues at coordinate 97,693,193 of CP126892.1, forward strand.
CACATGGCTACTATCTCTAAATGTATTAATTTTCCTTATCTCTGTGAAGGTAAGGTACCTATTTCCAGGATGCACTGCAGGCTCCCAATCTTGTTAAACAAAGAGTTGTCAGTCCCTCTGAGGCTGGGTTGCTAGACAACTCGTTCCCTAACAAGATTGGGAAGGAGATTCTCATCTGCATCCTAGATGTGGAATCTTAAGCCTGCTATCTCCAAATGAGCTGCAATCCCTATTTTTGAACCTGCTTTAAAAACAGAATAACCAGGGCACAACCAGCCATTATTTTCAGAACATCTATGATGCTTCTGCACCAACTCCATCTCTGCAAAGCCCAGCTTGACGAAGCCCAAAACTCCACAATCTGGGAAAACCAGGGGAAATTTGCAGCAACTCCTTATGTTCTGCTGCAGTGTTTCCCAATGAGGGATCCAGTCCCCACAGGGGGACATCAATTCCCAGAAGCCTAAGTCAGTACATTGGCTGATCAGTGCTTTGGGGAGTTGACTTAGGTTTCTGGGAATTGCAGTCTAAAAAGCAAATGTTTGGAAATGCTGTGCTATTAATGGTAAAGGTTCCCTTTACTCGAAAGCCAGTTGTATCTGACTCTAGGGTTCAGTGCTCATCTCTGTTGAAAGCCAAAAAGCCAGCATGTCTGCATTTGCAGGTGTTTCAGTGGACATGGGGGAGGCAAGACTAAACAAGCATGAAATGTTGTTTACCTTCCCACCAAAGTGGTACTATTTGTCTACTTGCAATTTCTTGCTTTCACACTGCTAGGTTGGCAGGAGCTGGGACAGAGACAGGAGCTCACTCTGCCATGCAGTACTCTGGTCCCGAACTGCTGACCTGCCAGCCTTTCAGTCATCAAGTTCAGCTACTGTGCTTTTAAAATGGAGTCTAATGCTCACTTTTTTAAAAGCCTCATTAAGGCTTCCATAGCTTCCTGGTATAGCAAGGGAATGTCGAAGTAGTTGGGAAGCCTCCTGGTACAGACTGGCTAGCAACATTATTCTTGCCTTGGGGCATCTCCAGCAGCTCCATTTTCACAGCATGTCATGTGAGCAAGGACTGCCAGCTGTTGCTGCAAGCCTGGAAGCCTCCCAACCAGTCAGATTCTGCTTTAATGAGACAAATTGCATCCAAACAGGATGTGAGTTGCAAAGCAAGTTTATGCCTGTTTACAGCTAACCCGTAACAAAAAGCTTTGCTGTGGATTACTGTCTTCCAGCCGAAGACTCCAACATAGCCAAAAGCTAGCTTATGTTCCTGATATTTCTGTGTTCTGGGAAAACATTTGCCCTTTTCTTTGGCTTGAGCACAAGGACCACAGTTTTTTGTCCCTTTTCTACTGGACTTCTGACAACAGCCATCTGGAGCCCAGCAGCTAGGATAATGAAGAGAGACCAACATGGGAGAGCTCCCCCTGCAAGAGCAACAGGTTTATTATGGTGTAAAGTGTATTACAGCCCATAATAATTATGCATATACTATAATCCAATGTTTGAACATCTTAGCCGTAGTATTAATAAAGGTAAAGGTAATGTTCTCCCTTGCTCAAAAGACACTCATGTCCCACTCTAGGGTGCGGTGCTCATCTCTGTTTATGTTGAAAGAAAAAAGGCTGTTTGCATCTGCAGACATTTCCATGGTCATGTGGCAGGCATGACTAGATGCCAGAGCACATAGAATGCTGTTACCTTTCCCACCAAAGTGGTACCTATTTATTTACAATTTTGTGCTTTCAAATTGCTAGGTTGGCCGGAACTGGAACAGACAACAGGAGCTCAGTCCGTCATTCAGCACTCTGCTGACCTGCCGACCTTCCAGTCATCAAGTTCAGCATCTTAACCACTAGCAGTAGCACTAATACTTTAATGTTAAAGTATCAGAGCAAGTTCTAAGGATCTAGGGGCCCTAGATCTTTGAAATTCCCAAACTTTGGATTAGCTGAGCTGTACCTCCAAAAATAGAGGCACATTGTGCCCCAAGAGTAGTAAGTGAGGTATGTTGTATCTTAAACCAGTAAGTAGTAGAAAGAAGTTGAAGAGAGAAAGATAAAAGGATGGTGGCTCTCCTTGTAGGCATTGTTCATGCCTGATGCAGCCGTCACTCTCACCCTACCAGCTGGACACAGAAGCCCACAGTGTGTGAAAGCTCAAGGAGTTATTCTCCACCTCCCAGAATCCTTTATTCATTGGTTATTTTAAGGCATGCGCACAGATACAGTGGCTGAAATCCTGTTGTGTAGCAACATGCAACTAACATGAAGCCACAGAAGCAGCTACTAGGAGCTTTCCTTACACAGATGATCTGGCAATTCCTGCACAGTGCTCAGCCTTTTGAGGCTGTTGAGAAAAAAATGATTCAGGCTTTGAATTGAATGACTATATATTATAGGAATAACCAACTGAAGCTGAACTGCCTAAAAACTCAACTCTGTGCCTTTCGTTTGAAAAACTGTGAGGCATCAAGAAGGTTGCAGGTGACTTGGAATAATGGCACCAGGCTCAAACACTTCGTCACCCCCAAATACCTGGGAGTTACCCTGGATCAAGCTCTCACTTTCAGGACCCATTGCCTTAGTACCAAACAGAAGGGGTTTGTCAGGAACAATATTCTGAAGAAAATAACAGGCACAAGTTGGGGTGCCCAACCACATATATTAAGAACTTCTGTGCTAGCTCTATGTTACTCTGCAGGAGAGTATGCTAGTCCAGTGTGGTGCAGATCAAAGCATGCAGAGCAGGTGGATGTGGTCTTAAATGAAACAGCGAGACTGGTCACAGGATGTTTAAAACCAACCTCAATACAAAAAAGTGCATTACTTAGCTGGCATCCCTCACCAAAAATCCTTCGAGAAAGTGCTGCTCAGAAAGAGTGGGTCAAAGCAAGTTCCTCAGAAATACTCCTGCTTATTTGATCATCAACCACCAAAGTAGAGAATGAAATCAAGGCATAGCTTCCTCACAACTTCTGCCCCTCCAAACAACCAGCCCCCACAGACCGTCTTACAACTATGGAAGGTGAGCAGGAACTACCAGATAACTGAGCAGTACCACATGACTCTCTACCACATGGCCAAGAACAATGTTGGCCTGTGTGGAAAGCTTTAAATAGACTGTGTGAAGAGGTTGGAAGATCAAGGGCTAGTCTGAGAAAGTGGAGTTTTCCTGTAGATGACAACCTATGTAAATGCGGAGAAGTACAAACTATCTCCCATATGATACAATGGACATGATGCTCCTTAGTGTGCAAGAGGAAATGTTGGCAAGAGGAAATGCTGTTGATGTGGCTCGATATCAGGCAGATGTCATCTACCCCTTTTAAATTCTATTTTGTTTTTAGATGTATTAATCTTAGCATTATACAGTATGTTATTATATGCTGGTGGTGCCTTTGACACGAATAAAGAGTAGGGAAAAATTGCAGCAGGGCAGGAGTAATATCCAGTAATATCCATAGGTGTGTCTCACAATACTTCCAACATGAACCATAGAGTCATAGAACCACAGAATGACGTGAGACCATTGAGTCTCACCTCCTGCTCAGTGCAGAAATCTAAATCGAAGCAGATGCCCCAGATGGTTGTCCAATTTTCTCTCGAATGCCTCCAGTTTTGAGCACTCACCACCTCCCGAGGTCATCTATTCCATTGTCATATTGCTCAATTGCATAACTGCAGTGTGAACCACACAGTCAAGGACCATGTGATTATGAACCTCATAATCAACTGTGCATCCATGGCAACTGCACAATGCTAGCTGCCCGGGCATAAGGCTAGCATATTTCCATAGGGCAAAACATTACATTACATCAGCATGAGCAGTCTTTCAGCCACTGCAATGTAGTGGCATAGCCTATGAATGTGAATTATGTTAACTTATCAATGTGCATCTTCTCCTTGCTGAAAACGTCCCTCTGCACACTGTTTCCACCTCCAATGGACTACAGTCCAGAAAACAGGCTGTTCAAAAAGCAAAGATTTCCCATGTCTGTGTTGTAAGGGGAAATCACAAAAGACAAAAGAGCTGTTTCATTACCTCTAAACATCAAACCTAGAACTCTAGCTAGGAACTTCAGATGGACAATTTGTACTTACTGTATATATTAATATTAATGTAAACAACTGAGGTTAACTACAGTCAAACCTCGCATAAAGAGTGTTTCGCTTAAAGAGTAACTTGTGGGGATCTCCAGCGGAGATGAAGACACAAGACACAGGTATGGAACAAAATCTCTAATTGCTTTATTCAAAGCACTTACATTTATACAGCTTAAGCAGAGCGTATCTAGGTCAGCCTTTTACATTCCATTCTAGGCAGGAAGGGGTATATGAGTACAGTAATACCTCAGATAACATTAGTATCGAACAACACTAAAATCGCATAACATTAAGCAATCTGGGGGGAAGAATTGCATCGGATAACATTAAGATCCTATGGGATGCATCAGATAACAACCGCTTAAGCCTGTGTGGTTACAATGTATCTCTATGGATCCCATAGGATTTTAACATGCATCGGATAACACTAAAAATCGTATAACACCAAGACTTGTGGAACCAGGTTTTAGTGTTATCTGAGGTTTTACTGTATATCCATTGTTAGAGCAGGTTTTGACTAGCTCACCCTGTTCTATCAGAAGGCTGTTCTATCAGAAGCGGCCTGTTCTATTCTAGTACAGCGTGTTCCATCTCAAGAGTTATAGATAAGGATGGAATGCCTTATGTATGCGTCGTTTGCGCTGAAGTCAGCGTCCCTACAGTAACTCGCTTAAAGAGCAGAATTTTCTCTGAATGTTTGCTTCGCTTAACAAATAAAACCAACCAAAAACTCGCTTAACAAATAAATTGGGGTTTGCAGTACCCCCCACAATTGGTCATTTTCAATGGTGTTTCGCTTAAAGAGCAAACTCGCTTAAAGAGCAATCCTGTGGAACGCATTATGCTCTTTAAGCGAGGCACAACTGTATATGATAAATAAATAAAATTATACCTAAAATTCATAGGACTTCTGTTCTGGATCCCACTTGAAGAGATAGGTGCAGCCTATTTACATAATAGAATCTCTGCTTTCAAAAGTAATTTCTTTTTTATTGAATGTAGTATATTTTTTTTAGTTAAGAAAAGAGAGCAACAAACTGAGCATAGCAGGACACTTTGCAAGATTTGTCATTTCTCAGCTGCTGAGAAAGCATTTTAAGAACTGATATTCATATGGCATGTAACTAGGTATCCATCATTATGGACTGAACTTTATCTCCTTGTCCATACCACCTCTGTGTTATCTCATGTTTTTCTCTTCTAAATTATTCACACCTAACATGTAGGCTCATGAAAAGAGGAATACGGAGCACGTTATTTATATGACAAGAATACTATCCTTCCTCCCTCTGGATTTTATGAAGCTCTCCGCATAACAGAGTTATTCAATGTCCATCTCATTTCAGAACTTAATGCACTGCAACATATCTATGCTTGCACATCTGGAGAGTCAAAGCTTACACTTGTCTAATTTCTGAAAGCTTCAAATTAGTATACTTCTCCTAGATTTTAAAAGTAATATAAAAAAGTTAATATCTTTATGGATTAGAGTTTCCTATTCGCTAATTTTTAATTTAAAAAATTATGTAAATCATAATTGAAAGTAAAAGTTATTTTTTTGCTTTCTTTCTGTATTTTCCCCCCAGGAATGTGGGAAGAAAACCAGAACTGACAGATTTGACTATCGTGTCCCAGCCATGAAATGTTTAACTCTTACAGGTTTGGCACATAACAGTTATGGACTGAACTGTGTTCATACTACAGACATGGGTAGAAAATGCTATCGTCAATACTTCTGTTTGCAAAGGCTGTCTCAGCCTTGTAAGAAAATCTGCTGACAAATGTCTAGCTTACATGAAAGATTTCATGCCAGAACCACCTGGCGGCATTCTCACCCCTTTCGTGGTTTGTGGAAATGGTTCAGAACCAAATTAGCATATTTTGCGATTATACAGCAGAGAGAGAGAGAGGATGAAAGGATGGGCTGATATGTCACAAAGAGATAAATCCATCCAATTACCAGTTCATGCAACAAGGCAACAGTTGCTGCATTTTCCATTACTGGGCATTTTGGAGAAAACTGATATAAACTATGTGTCAAATTATTCAAAGACCTTTCAGAAACAAAATCCTGTATCACACAAAGAGTTTTTATTCCTTTTCGTTTCCTTTCCTTAAAATAGTCCCATTTATCATTTAAGAACAAAGTCAAGATTTGCAGCTCTAGATATGGCTGAATTAGGACTGTCCTTCTCTTCCCTGCCTTAGGGACATCTCATCTCTGTTGTCCATGAAGAACATGGCCTTCTTTCTGCTATAGTTGGGGAAAGATCTTTCAAAATACATGTGTGCCTACTTAAATAAAGAATGGATAGATAATTAATGCCAGCTAGATTTAACAATTATTATTGCATTTATGTATGGACAAATGTCCAGCATAATTTAATGGTCAGAGTGAAGGACTAGGACTCAGGGGGCCTGTGTTTGAATCTGCTCTAGCCAAAGAAATTCACTTAGACACAGAACTGGTAAAATCACTCCTTAAATATCTCACTTACTTTGAAAGCTCAATTATGATCACTATAAGTTGGTCCTGAAATCTCAGCACATAACAACAAATGGAAAACTCACTGACATGTAGTGATCCCAAAGGTCCTATTATTTATAGGCTTGTTCAGGTCTGCCCTCTGAAGGCTTGACTTCCTCTGTTGAGCTAATCAATCCTGTGCTGGATCTCCCGCTTTTCTGCTATTATTGTCTTTTTCCAGTAAGTGTTCTCTTCTCATAGAACAGGGGTGTCCAAACTATAGCCTGAGGGCCAGATGCAGCCCCTGACACCAATTCATCTGGCCCACGAAGCCCTCGTCACTTCTGAAAGCAGAAGTAAAACACGCCCATACTTCTGCTTCCAGGAGTGATGAGAGCTGCATCTAGCCCCCAGGCATTAGTGACCGGTTCCCTGAACTATGTGATTGGTCTGTGTCCCGAAAAGTTTGGGCACCCCTGTCATAGAAGAATGTTTTTTTCCTGACTTCAGTCTTCTATCTGACTTTGATTCCTGTTCTCTGCTTTTAAGCTTTTAAGTCTCACTCATTTCTCATTCTTTCTTAAGAAGGTTCTTCTCCCATCTTTACTTTTGCTTACCATGTGTTCCCAAGGTTTGGGGCCAATTTCAGTTGTACCATCCTTCTCACTGGGATAAATATTAATCCTTGTTCTCTCATGACTCATAATCTGGTTTTGAAAGACTCTGATTTATCTACTAACTTTGAATGGCAAATATTTGGAGTCTTGAGTCCACTCATAAAGCTAATAGGGAGGAGAGGAAAAGGATATCTCATGAGAGAACAAAATAATGGCTTCAAGCCATTCTCAGATTGATGAATCTGATTTGATTGGCCATTTGTTGTGATCTGGAAGTCTATTCCTGGGCTCTCTTGATCTAGCTAGTGGGGTTATTTCCTGATTAATAGAGACGTAGGTCTCAGTTCGAGTTAGGGCTTGTCATAAACCAATTGTGCTTTGTCCATATTCCACCCAGTATAATAGTAGCCTTCGGTGACACAGAAAGCCACTTTATCCATTATTGTCATACACAGACCTCCACTTCTCTTTGTGGATTCCATCTGCAATTCAGTAGAATATCCAGTGCAAGAAATGCAACTGAATCTGAAATGTGATGGATGTTTACAAGACACTGCTCTTACTGAAATGCAAAAGTTATGCAGCCTTAATTGAGAGCCCCATGAAGCACTGTTCTATGCAAACTGAAATGGAAAAGCAAGGCATCATCAATGCTGGTGAAATGAGCAATCGTTGCTGAATTCCTTGTCATTGTGGATTGCGGCTGCCTCAACTCCCAGCACAACTCAATGTTGGACTGGAAAACCCCAGTGGTGGGATTCAAAAACTTTTACTACCTACTCTGTGGGTGTGGCATGGTGGTCATGGCCGGGGGAAAGCCCTGCATTATTTCAAAACTTGGGTGGGCAGAGGGACCAGCCAGAATTTCTGCTACCGGTTCTGGTGAACTGGTGCGAACCTGCTGAATCCCTCCACTGGAAAAAACCCATTGAATTCCTCACCTCCAGCCAATGGCAAGACAAAGTGCTAAAGATTCACAGCCCACGGACATCAGTGCTACCACCCTAATATTGGGGAAGGCAGATCATTGGAGAGGCAAGGCTGGAGGATTGTCCTGATGTTTTCACAGAAAAAATATTGATGAAAATTAAAAGGAGAGGAGAATTGGGGCGGAGTGGAACTGAATGCCAAACAGTCTTAATGAGCAAGATAACATGTAAATAATGGCTTTTTGGCTTGCATGTTTACTGATCCCATATATTTGAATTTAAGCAAAAAAAAAATGTGTATTATTTTGTGTCTAGGTTCCATTCTATGTCTTTGTTTATGCCTAAATGGTATGTATAATCCAAATGAGAGGCATAAATTTCGATCTTGGTTAGGTAAATATTAAATCTTATAGGATGGCACTAGAACTGTCAAAAAATGAAGAAATGTTGCCATTATAGAAGCTTACAGAAGCAAAAGCAAAAATAAATAAGAACTCTGTGTTAAAAGCAATGATTCACCGATTTTAGGAGCATTTTCCAATGGAGGCTTTCAAAATATATGACAAATCTCAGTTCCAGCCACAAAATTACCTTGCCTCAGAAATGTCCTCTTGACCTTGAATGAGTGAATTACTGTGCCCATTGCTGCATCAAGTAATATATCACTGAGGACTCCATTTTAAATCAACAGTTTTAGTCATAACAGATTTTGAATAGAGCTATGTTTTGAATCGAATTAGTAGGTTCCTCCTCAGGCAAAAAAACCTACAGAAACATAAAAGAACTGTAAGGCCCTTGACTAACAATGATTTCTGTCATATGCCACCAAAGGTTGGGTGAGAGTCACACACATCATGTCATGTTGTCCACATTCTTTCAGGCAGCTGTAAGTGTAAATCTCCTTCCATGAGTTTCTCTCATCCCAGTTATCCTATTTGAAAGCAATCTATTAGGTGACTTGCAGAGGTGTCAGAATCAGAGGGGGGGGGTCACTAATGTTAGCTAAATGTGAGACAGGAACAATAATCAAATAGTGATTCAAATGCAGGCTTTGGAGAGTTAATCACTCAAATTTCCTGGTGTGAATGGGAAAATATGCCAGTTTTGGTTTCTTACGAACATCAGGCTAGGGATATTTATTATGCTCTCTGGACTGGAAATATACCCTCAACTTTTCAGAAGCCTATATTTTACCCTCTGTTTTCCTTCAGGTTGGCACTTCTGATACCTGTGTATGTGTATACACACGTGTGTGGTATGTTCTTAGAAAACAAGAAAGTAGCCATAGGTTTTCTAATTTGAAGAAAATAACCAATTTATTGCCATCATCATCATCATCACCATCATCATCATGTCCTGTGAAGAGCACGATGGGCAGCACGTGTTCTCCAGTGAAAAATAAGTGATAGCACTAATTAAATAAATGAACTTCAATTTTTCTCCCTCATCTTGCTGTGATAAACTCATAAAATTAATACTTGGAGTTTAAAGATTGCAACATCTAATCTAATTACCAAGAAACACTGTAAAAATGCATGTTCTAAACAAGGCTTCTGTAATTTGCAGTTCAATTTTTTCTTCCTGAAACTATTCTGTGATGCCCCTGCCTACAATAGACAGGGACAACCCACTGAGGAAAAGGGGCAAAGTAGTTGGCATTGGTAACTGTAATTCATCACTAATTGTATTACAGACACAGGAGATTCAAACCCAGACTTTTAAGAATAAAAATTTGGAATCCTGGACAACACACAGTCAGGTTTTTTTTCTGATTTTTAAAAATTGATCCACAATAGGAAGAATTCTATGAATGTGTGAAAACTTCTAAGATGTGAAGTGAAACAAAACTTCTCACCTGTTACTACACATGGTACTGTATAATGTGACTTTCACATTTATGATCTAACCAGAATCTCAGGAAGTCACAATAGGTTAAAAAAAAGTATTTCAACTGGGACTGTCACTGTTGATCAGATGATGACAAAGGTGTGTGTATGATCACACCAGAAAGTGTTGCTCTGCAGGGAATCGCAGAGCAAAAAAGATCTAGCTTGGACATGGATCAGGAATTAGGCTCCAGTGCAATTCCCTGGACATCATGTGATCACCTGAAAATAAATCTCAACAGGCTACTCTACATGAGGTCCAAAATGCCACCTCTTCCCCCACATGATCACACCCTGTGTTTGAATTCAAACATGTTCTTTTTTCCTAAATGCCGCTAAAATGGACTTCCCACACACACCCATTAGCACATTTTGAAAACACTCTGAGCATAGTTAATGTGGCATGTTATGTAGGAAACAGCCATTTCAGAGCTGAATAGGCCATAGAAATGAAGCTATTTAGTTCAAATTATCTGATAAATGTAGTGAACAAATGTGCTTTGAAAGATGTGTCTTCCTAGGCTTTGTTTTTCTTTTTCTTTCATTTCCAACCACCCAGAAATAATTCCATCTCTTTTTGAGGGCACTGTTCACTACCTTGCAAGTACAATAGGAGTAGAGAAATGTTATTATTGTTTCCAAATAGCCATTCTAGTATTTTTGCTGTATACTCTTTATATTCCATCAAAAAGGAGGAGGGAAAAGCTCTTGGTTGGTTTAAGACCGTAATTAAGCAGTCTCATCAGCTCCACAAAGCTGGGAAATTGGAAATGGGGAATATAGCTAACACAAGACAGTTCCAGCAAATTTGATGCCCCTTTAACTGTCATGGCTTCATCTTACAGAATTCTGGGGTTTATAGTTTGGAAAGATACTTAGAATACTTTGCTAATGCGCCCTAGATAATTCACTGCTCTAACTGAGTACCATAGACACACACTCCAACTGGTGCTTTAACAAGGTGTTTTCAACCTTTTTAAGTCGGGGGCCAGGTCATACTCCCTCAGACAGCATCGTGGGCTGGATGGCCATTTTGCCCTTACTCTATCAGATGGCACTTCTAGGTGTGGAGGAGGCATTGTGGGGACACATGAAAAGGCACAGACAGCTGCAGGTTGAGAATCCCTGCTTTAAGGGATATTGTCCGCCTTCAGTAATGAATCATAATATTGTGTAATTCTGTCGGCCAGATATCCCGTTATGGTAATGGAGTAGAGCATATAGCCAGTGGCTGTTGTGCAATGGTAAATAACCTGACTTCCTAAAGGGGCCAACAGCTACGGGCAGATGAGCCCCTTTAGGTAGGGTAATGGTCCCCCTCAGTGGAGGAAATGCCACTGGAAACCATCACATTGGGCCCAACGGCAAAATGAGTGGAGGAGATACCACTTCACTATTCTGATTCCCAATGGCCATGGAGACGGAAGAGGCCATGCCAGATGGGCTGGCTGTGAAGGCGCACCTTGTCCGTATCCTCAAGGCTGCAGCAGTCCATTGTAATCCTGGTGTTGAATCCTGCGTGTCTCATTTCACATATGCCACAGAAGATGGCTCCATGATCACAGTGTGTGGGTCACTTTGTGGCAAGCTGGGATGTACTTTAAACAAATTCACACCAATGGCATTTGTCCTGAAAACATTCTCAGGAAAAAAAATGTATACTTGGACACAAGTTGCAGCCAATGATGAAGACAATTGTGTAATGTCACAAATGGTGTTCACTTATAATTCACCTTCTGAGCACTTATTTTCCTTTGATCTTTCAGACCAAAATCCAAATGGGTATAATGGAGAGCTCGGGATCAGCGAATATGCTCTATATTTTCTTCATTATTACATTGCCTTATGAAACATCATAGCCTTGTTTATTCCATTCATTGGCTCCAGGAATCATCCTGCTAATTGATGAATGGCTATTCATTGTCATCAATGAGGGGAGGGGGAACTGGCAGTTCCTCCCACCAATGTTCATCATAACTGCTGAAGTTAACCTGGAGTTACGTGCATGTCTGAATGGACATGAGGACTGAATTTCACCAACACAAGTAATATAAAAATAGACACACAGTTTTCTGACCCATAGGGGAAGGCAATAAGTAATTAAATAAGTGACTGAGTCTGTGTCTTAACTCTGTGTTTTATAGCTGATGTGAACCATCTTCGGGAACCTTTTATTTTGAAGTTAATTAAAAGCTTGAATTAAGACTCACAAGATGCCACTTGTGTGAAGAAATGAGACACAGTCTGAAAATAATGATTCATAAGTTGGATCCCTCCTTCTTTTGTTCTTCTTAAAGAAGCCCTGAAGATCCATTTTGTGGTACCGCACTGATCTCAATTTTTCTAACAAATGGAGATCTAAAAGATTGTTTTGGGAGTCTGCTTTGAACTTTCTCTTTTTTGCAGCATGATAAAGCTTAAACAGCTCATTTTCCTCTGCCCATGCTGCGGCAAAAATCAGCCAAAGGTTTTGTAGAATATTGGAGGCTAACAACTTCAATACACTGTATGCTTCTGTAGGCCAGAGTCCTCTTCATCAAATGCTAAAAAAAAGCCCCCCCACTTAATTGAAGATTAAGAAATTTTATTCCAGAAAGAAATAAACACTACTTTTTATCTATCCTTGCTTCAACAAGATGCTAAAAGGTGAACATGTGTCTTGAATATATTTAGAAATTAAAATTATATTGATGCTTTCATATCATTTGATGGAATGAAATGGTGTAGATAATACTGCAGAGGACAATGGAGCCTAACCTATTTTGGGGATAGGATTCAGAATTATGGAGAGCTCCTCTGAAACTCAGAATAAAAACCAGAACAGATGAGCCACCTCCAAGAAACTGAAGACATTTGCCTTTGCTGGGATGAAGGATATGAAAGATAAAAGCTTCAGTCATGTCCAATTTATGCCAATCCTATAAATGTAAGTTAAAGGTAAAGGACATCCTTGCTCGAAAGCCAGTCATATCCGATATGTGATCAGACACTTGGAGCATCTGCTAATCTGAGGCAACTTGCCTGAACCATGTGATATCAAGGATTTGTTTGAAGCAAATGAAAAGGGCATTCAAATTGCCAAACATTGGAAAAGTAGAGTGTGGATATGTAAACACATTGTTTGTGTATGCATACATTTGAGGTAAGTGTTTCTTAAATTATGTTTGTTTTAAATTTTAGTGCTTTGGACTCAGATTAAAAAAAATAAAATTCTGCTTCATGCTTCTCATTTTTAATTCCTAATGGTTTCTGGCTAATGCCACCATTTTATGATCTGCAACAATCAATTATTAAAGTCCTTTTCTCCTTCATTCCTCCTTATTGAGAGATGAATATGGATGTGGAGGCTATTTATATCATTTTTCAGTCTTTTTTCTGTGAAGAACCACAGTCAGAGGCGTAGCTACCGCCGTATCTGCCGTATCAATTATACGGGGGCCCCGGGCTACAGGGGCCCCCAACGTGCGTAAGCGAAACAAATCTTTACCCTTCCTAAGGGCCCCCAAACAAATTTTTATACGGAGCCCTGCCAAGGCACGCTACTCTTCTGACCACAGTCTTCATGCTCCAAAAGAATTTACCCTTTTCTTCTCTTCGTAAGAAATACTTAGCAACATAGTGTAGGCAAGGCATTGACTAAACTGAATTGTTTGAAATGAATTATATTTATTAAATATGCACAGGTGTTTATCAGATACTCTTGGAAATATTTACAATACATATAGCTCTGAAGCAACTTGGGAATTATTTAGGCAGACAAATTCAACTGCCAGCATTGTACTTTTAATAACAGAGTAATTTTCTTAAAATCTCACATTTTATTGGATATCCATCCTGAGGGGTGCATCTTTTCCACTCCCTTCTCTTGGGAATCTACCAGACTTGACTTTCCTCAATGTTTCTCACTTACTAATTCCCTTTAAGATTTCTACTATCCAGACTGCTCTCCCTTTTTTTCAAAATAATATCAAATTGCCAGTCTGAATGGCAAGACATATAGGATTATAAGGCAATACCATCAAATCCACTAATACTAGATTGTGTAAAATTATGCTGTAGAATAATGAATAGGCATCAGACTGCCAGCCTACCCCTTATCATAGAATATTTTCAGATTTAGTGTGTGGTGAAGGTAAAACTGATTCTTCTGTCATGTATTTGTTTATTTACTTCTACCAGACCCTATTTTTGCATTACTGGTGGTGTGCTTATTGTGCATCTATTACGAACAGGCAATTGCTAATTACTTCTTGCTATAAATCCTCTCTTCCTTCCCCAGCAGATTGTCTCTGCTGTTAAATCTTCTTTGCTACCTCAATGACATCCTAGTGTCAGGAAAGAAGAACTAACTAAATACAGTGGAACCCTGCTTTATGGATGGCTCGTTGAACAGAAAACTCACTACACAGAAAGAAATCCATAGGAAATGATGACCTCCTTCATGAATTTTTTTTTCGTTCTCAATGCATTCCTATGGGAAACCGTGCTTCACCTTATGGAACTTTCTTTTCAATGCATTCCTATGGGAAACCATGCAATGCATTCCTATGGGTGGTTCACTTTATGAAAAAAATTACTATAAGGAAAACCCCATGAAATGAATTAATTCTCTAAAGAAGGGTTTTACTATATCGGAAAGTAACTTCAAGTGCCAGGAACTATTTGACAATGGGATGGGATGTCTCAGAGGGCAATGAATTCTCTTTTGCTGGCAGTTTTTAAAGAGTTTGTGAGTCCATCCCTCTGAGATGCTTTAACTGTGGATTTCCTGCATCAGCAGAACTTGACTGGTCCTTCAAACTCTTCCATGCCACAATTCTAGCTTTTGGAGATGGATGGTTCAAATGGACAGCATTATTATGTCCTTAGCATCCTATGAAACCATTCAGTTCTTGTCCATTCCGAAGTCTTTCTTAGCTCTTTCACTGCTGGAATTTTCCATTGTCACTAAGAGACCACCTTTGATTTGAAATGTCACTCGGGTGACCCTTATTTGAAATAAAGCAGACAGTCTCATTATCATTCCATATTCACACTTCAAGCTCAAATGTCACTGAGCATATAGCTCACCTTTATGTGCGAAGAAGATCTCCTTGCTAGTGGTTTCATTTCAGTGACAAATGTACTCTAGCAGCATTCTCGGGTCTGTTGATCAAAGTGCTGGAGAGATCACACTCATGTTGCCCACAAGGAATTGTGGCAGAGCTTCTAAAGTTCACCTCCAGAAAGTGAAAAGTCTTGGCGAGAGAAAGGGGAAGCATCAGATAAAAAACCCAAAGATAGGCCTTAGAAACCTTGACCAGGTTATCCTGCTATGGCAATAGAGTAGACCCTACTGCCAGTGACTCAATGCCGAGTGTCAGGTGGTGGATAACTAACCTAACAACCCTAAAGACTAGCAGCCTTGGCAAAGTCCACAGGGAAGGGTGATGGTCCCCAAGTGGATTTAGTCCTACTTGAATCCATCTTGATGGAGGGCAGCAGCTTCATCAATACTGGCCTGGGGCTGATGAAGACTTTGTGTGCCAAAAGGGCTCAGGACCAGAAACTGACTCGCTGAGCTGAATCGGTGGTACAATTGTGGTACAGGTGTCACACTACAATGATGATCGCCAATATTCAGAATTAGAAACAGCACAGAAAGAAGAGGAAGAGGAAGAAGGAGAAGGAGAAGAAGAAACCTTGAATAGCCCCATCCTCAATTGTGTGATGGCCAGATACTGGTCATTCTTTTGATGTCATTTTGCAAACAACTGAATCATTGGTTCTCTCTGGTATATCTTAGTATGATTTCTCTCCATCAGAACAAGAAACATTATGTTCTGCATTTTAAGCTCTTTATTAATGCTATTAGTAAACATTTCTCCAAACTCATCAGTACCTGCTGACTGATATATTTCTATATGGTAGTATTTTAACTTTTTCTCATATGCTGATTTATTTATTATTTATTATTTATTGCTGCTCCACTCTGGAGACTCCAAGCGGCTTACAAGAAGAACAAAGACAAATCAACCATCCCCAAATCCACCCTTAGCAATAGATTAAAAGATTAAAATATTACCCAATCACAAAATACATTTAAATTTAAATTGAATTAAAAGATTAAAAGAGCGAGAAGAACCTTTACCAGATTAACCAGCAGGCTAGGGTTGTCCTATTGCTGGGACCCCAAACCATCCCTGCCAGCCATGTCTTTAGACCATTCCTGAAGTCAGGCCTCCACCCCCACC
The DNA here is from genome assembly GCA_030440675.1 of Furcifer pardalis. NCBI lineage: Eukaryota > Metazoa > Chordata > Lepidosauria > Squamata > Chamaeleonidae > Furcifer > Furcifer pardalis. The sequence continues at coordinate 97,709,427 of CP126892.1, forward strand.
CCCGGTTGGGCTCCTCTTCATTTACAGCCAAAGAGCCAGTGCTGTCTGCAGCTGCAGATGTTTCAGTGGTCATGTGGTAGGCATGACTAGACAATGGAGTGCACAGAATGTTTTTACCTTTTCCAAAGAAACTGTACATATTTATCTACCTGCAATTTCTTGTTTTCAAACTGCTATGTTGGCAGGAGCTGGGACAGGTAATGGGTGCTACTCTGTCAAACAGCACTCAGGTCTTGAACCACTACCTGCTGGCCTTCTGGTCATCAAGCTCAGCATCTTAACCACTAAGTCAACACAGCCCCTCAGGTTACTTCACAATTTGTTATTTTCTCTCCTTTCACTCAAATGAGCCCTTTTCTTCCCAAGCTACAGCACTCACATTACTGTGTCCATTAAATTTTGTGCAATTTTCGTATTCAGAAATTAATGACATTTTAATATTTGTGTTCTTGGCCATGTGCCATATTCCCTATCATGCAATTTTGTGTTCATGGTCTCTTATTTTAATCATAATACCTGTGGTAACTATTGCTGTCACAAACAGGGAGGTTTTGAGATACTCCATTTGTTATGAATAACATCATCTGAACCAAATCAGGAAGGAAAATACTTCAGGGGTAGAAAACTTCATAAAATCTGCATATATCTTCATCCTAAAGCATTTTGAATGAATATGAGATACACTGCAGTATGAAACCAAATCTTTATATAATGCATGGTGCACTAATCTAGAGAATATCTCATGCATAAAGGAATGATGTTCTTCTCTGCATTATTTTGCACAAATAGCAGCATGATGTGGCAACTTGCATCCCAAATAATTCATGCTTCCTTTTCTATTTAGAAATAGGAAAAGGTAATGTGTCTGATGAGCATGAGACATAAATAGGTCTAATTGTGAAAAATGGTAAGAGGGGCTGTTTGTCTGTTTGCAAGCTGCACACCCAGAAGGAGAAAATGCTAAGTTTTGATAGCCTCTACCAAGAAAGCCATGGGAAATATCACCATAAGTCAGAATTTACTTGACAGCACACTACTGCTATTGGTTTTCAAAGTGCAAACATGTCAGAAAAGAAACAAAACAAAGAAGATAAAAATATTGTGGCACTTTAAAGACTAACTTCTTTTTCTTCTTCTGCCATATACGAAACAGAATATTGGCAATCATTATGGGGATCAGCCATGAAGACTGTCCTGAGAATATAATGCACTGGCCTTTCATCTGCCGTCCACATTGCAACCTGACATTCATGACACTGATCCAGTTCTGCGAGTCACTTTCTGGTCCTGAGCGCCAGACCAGTAATGATGAAGCTGCTGCCTTACATTCAAGTGGGATTTAATCCACTTGGACACCATTACCCTTCCCTGTGGTCTTCAGCACCCAAGGCCATTAGTCTTCAGGGTTGTCAGATTATTTAACCACCACCTAGCACTTGGTGATGAATTGCTGGCAGTATTGTCTACTCCAGTGATGGCAAACCTTGGCACTCCAGCTCTGTTAGAACTTCAATTCCCAGAAGCATTGATCAGCAGGAGTGCTGACGTGGGTTTCTGGTAATTGAAGTCCAAGAACAGCTGGAGTGCCAAGATTAGCCACCAGGGATCTATTCTATTATCATAGCAGGATAACCTGGCCAGACTTGCAAAAGACTAACCACTCCATTTTAATGTGAGCTTTCATGGATCAACTCCACTTCCTCAGATATAAAATGGAAACTTTATGGCAATAATTTATACATGGTCCCATGACCAGGTGGGGATAAAATCGACCATGATTGGTCAGTAGTGTAGGCACAAACTACAAATCCTGTGAGTTAATGTGGCATTTTACACTTGGCAATGTCTGAGGCCACACATCTATGCTTGTGAAGTTTTGTTCTGCAAAGTGGCAAATGATTAGTAGATAAATGCAACATCTCTTTTTATTTTTTAACCTTTAAAGTTTAACCTTCTGGGATGGGTAGTATTTTATCATGGGTTTTATTGTTGATTGTGTTTTTAACTGTTGTTCGCCTCCCTGAGTCATTCATAAGGAGGGCAGCATAGAAGTCTGACTAAATAAATAAATAAATGTAACATCAATCTTAGAAGAAATCAACCCTGACTGCTCCTTAGAAGGTCAAATAGTAAAGATGAAGCTAAAGTACTTTGGACATCAAATGAGAAGAGAGGATTCATTTGAGAAAGCCTTAATGCTGGGGAGGGTGGAGGGCAAAAGAAGAAGGGGGCGGCCTAAAATGAGCTGGCTAGATGGTATTGTAGACACAATGGGCACAAAGCTAAGCGAGTTGAGGAGGATGGTGGAGGACAGAAGTGCCTGGCGGACAGTGGTCCATGGGGTCGCAAAGGGTCGGAATCGACTGTGCAACTAAACAACAAAAAAGAGTAAAGCACTGAAGATCAAAGCTGTACCATAACATTTTGCTACCCAGGACAATTCAAAAAATGGCATCCTGAACCTACTCATCCATTGAAAGTTTACAATTCCCAAATCATTTGAATCATTTTTGAAGACACTGCACAAGTTTCCCTCTCCACTCTATGTCACAACAATATGGCAAAACAACTACATGAGGAATTTTCTGCCTTTTTGTGACATCCCAGATCTGGTTCTTGGGGTGGGCACCTCATTCTACCTTGGAAATAATGATACTTTACAAGTGCACATTTTATTGTTGTTCAGTTTAGATCAGGAGTGCCCAAACTTTTCAGGAGCCAGGCTGGTCACATGGCTCAGTGGGCTGGTCACATGGTTCCTTCCACTGGAAGTGGAAGTAAAATGCATCTTGCAATCTGTTTTGCAACAGGATGAGATAGATTTTAAGATGCCATTTTCTCTACTTAAACCAGGTGTGCCCAAACTATGGTCCGTTGGCTGAATTTGGCCTATGGGCCATAGTTTGGGCACCCCTGGTTTAGATGTCCACAACCTAATTGCAGAATTATAATTCCCATCACCTCTTATCATTGGTAGTCTTTACCAGGGCCAATAAGCATTTTAGTCTACTAACATCTGGAGAACACACACCAACAATGCTTGGCTTAGTTTAGCTTAACTTGGAAAGAGCCAGATAAACTTAGTCAAGGAAGCTCCATGAGACAAAGCCAGTCATAGTTGCTATACTGTTGGGACTTCGTGAAGGGTTGGATCACGAATTCTTCTTCTCTAGGAGTGGATATAGTCTCTACAAGTACAGCTTGGAAAAGTTCTGGACTGTCTTGTCTACCCAAGCTGGCTGTTGGGCCCTTGTGGGCTGAGAGCAGGCCAGTTCAAAAATCTTCCTACTCGAGAGAGAGGAAAAGATGGTATTACCTCCTGTTCCATACCTGACCAGACTGATAGGTGTGTCTTTCTTCAGGGCTAACAAAAGCAGAAGGTCAGCTCAGAAGAATCAGGATTTGAAATGCTTTCTTTCTGCACTTTGATACTACCTACCTACCTACCTACCTGCTATCTAACCCAGTACCTACCATATGAAGCAGCTCCCTCACTCTGTTTAATGGTAGGGCCAATACTTGATAGGAAGAACTATAGAAGATGTCTGACTTCATCCCTTGGCTGTAACTCCTCATTCAGTCCTTGGTTCTTATTTCCTAATTTCTCTTTTAAAAAAACCCTACCAAAGACCCTGCCTTAGCATTTTGCCAATTCACCCACAATTGCATGTATTTATGTTATAAATGCTACTAATAATTTTGGGTCAGAAATTATTATGGGTTGAAATATTTTTTGTGGAAGAAACTTTGCCCAGTGAATGCCCAAATGAGGCTCATTTCATGTTCCCAAGAACTGGGACAGAGATGGGTGCTCAATCCATCATGCAATACCCCAGTCTCGAACTGCCAACTTGCCACCCTTCCAGCTAACAAAGTGAGCTTCTTAACCACTGAGCCACCACCGCCCCTAATGATAATAACTTTGTGTCAAGATTACTCTGGGTTGAAAGGATTTTTGCTGGAGAAACTCTGCTCAGGAGATGCCCGAATGAGGTTCCTTTCATGTCCCCAAATGCAGTTCTCAGGTATAGAAACCTGACCTTCCAGTCTCTAGCTCAGTGTCTTAAGCACTAAGCCACCGGAAAAGCTGCCACTGTTAGGGGATGTAAGTCTTCGCCTCACACCCTAACTGGTTGCAAGGCATATTGTGTCTGCGATGTCTTTAAGACCCTACTGTAGGGGCAGACAGGTGCTGGGACTTTTCCCTGATGTGCTCCATGGGCCAGTGTATTTAGGTCAGAGCAGATTTGCAGACTTCCAGCTACAATGCTCAATTTGCCTGAACTTTAATGCTCACCTTCCTCTGCTGACAGTCTGGACAAAGATTCCTGCGTCTTCCAGAACCTGCTACGAGGACTGAATCTTTGTACTGATCCTGATTATGGCTTTTGCCTGATATGCCATCTGTGCTTGCTGGACAAAGAAGGACTACTTAGGGTAAGCCTCCACCAGGAGGACAGAAGCTGTAGAACTCTTTGGCTTTGTCTGTAATTACAGCTTGCATTTATCCTGCTGGACCAGACTGCTACTGAACTGTATGGACTTGTATATAGCACAACTGAACTGTCTCGGTGAGGTCAACTGAGCAGCCCAAGATAATATATCTGTTTTGTGTTACAGTTGTTGCACTGTATATACTTGCACCTTTTTACTTCCTGAGTAAACCTACACTGAGTTTTTCTTCTGGACCAAGATCTGTCTGCCTGTTTTTCTCACAAGGGACCACCTTGCCAGGGGCGAACCTCTTGCTGGCCACTGCATACCACTCTGCTAACTGTTTACATCATCAGTCATCTATACACTAAGAGCATTGGTGGGCAGCCAGAATTTTTACTACCACACTGTGGGTGGAGCTAACATAGTGAGCGGAGCCAATGTAATGATGTCATGAGTGGAGCCAACGTCGTGATTTCATGTGCGGAGCCAATGATGTGGGCAGAGGCAATGTAAAAAAAACCCATAAAAATATGTACACATAAAAATACAAATTAAATAGACATAAAAATACATAAAAATACATTAAATACACATTAAAATAAATACACATTAAATAGGCATAAAACACATAAAATACAGATTAAATACACATAAATCACATAAAAATACATATTAAAAATAAATTCACATAAAATCAACATTAAAACACACACACACCACATCCAAAGGTGAGTCACTTACCCTGGAGAGCAGGCTATAGAGAGCTTCAGGCGAGCAGCTTCTCTTCTTCCTCCCCACTTTGAAGGACAGCAAGAAGGCCACACACCGAGCGCTGTAGGCGTGCATGCACACCAAGCGCTTGGCGAGCATGTGCAGTGGGGGAACCGGTGAAATTGTAAGCCCCCAAGGTGGTTCCCCCCAAAAGCTGCTACCGGTTCTCCGGGACACTGGGAAACGTTAGTACTGGTTCTGGCGAACTGGCACGACCCTGCTGCTGCCCATCACTGACTATGAGTCACCAAGATGGGCTGTAATCTTATAGTACACATGTTGTGGAAACTTCAAGACTAACTTAGCTAAACATTTTTGTGTTGATAGTTTTGACATGTCTTGCATCATCTTTTCCCTCTGTTTTTAAAAATGAAAACATAAGTAACATGTATCGCATGTTCATGAAGCCACTAGATTTGAAGAGCCAGAATCATAGAAACATAGCATGATTGAGTTGGAAGGAGCCAATGAGGCCGTTAAGTCCAACCCTGTGCTCAATGCAGAATCCAAACCAAAGGAGACCTGACAGATGGTTGTCCAGTTTGTGGTTGGCAGGTCAGGATAGCACTGAGGAGTGCTTCTTCGCTTCCTCTTGAAAGCTTAGTATATAATTCTCCTGCCCATCCAATATAAGCGTTAGTTAAAATAAATAGGGCCAGATTCACAGCAATGAAAAATCTCAGACAAAGGCAAATGCATTCAATAGATTCAAAATAACAGTGCTATTAGTGATGCACAAATACCTGGCTCTCCAAATGTCAAGTGACAGATTAATTCATAAATGAATATTTAAGTCAAGCCGTCACTGACTTGATCTTTCCCACTAACCATAATTGAAATGCATTACATATTTTTAACTGTCAATATCAAATAAAATAATTGCAAAAGAAGAACAAAATTACTTTCAGGAGTGATTAATTTGGGATGCACTGAGATCAGATGCAATGTGCAAGGGATAGGGGGAGAATGATACAGCTATGACCATAGGACTCAGCATGGGTGACTCATGGTCTGACTCAGTGGTAGGAGTCATAGATGGGTTTCAAAGTGGGTAGCTGGGGGAGGGGACTCCCTGTCCTGGTTAAGAGAAATCTAGAGGAATTAGTTATCTTCGGTGTCTACTCATGCCTGCCACATGACGATGGGAACGTCTGCAGAAGCAGATAGAGCTGACTCTTTGGATATGAAACAGAGATGAGCACTGAACCCTAGAGTTGGATATGACTGGTTTTTGAGCAAGGATGACCTTTACATTTACCTAGAGTAATTAGATGGGCTAAATCAGGCGTTCCTAACCTTTTCAAGCAAGGTGCCGGGTCATGCTCTCTCAGTCAGCTTCAAGGGCCAGACAGCCATTTTGCCCTGCCTGTATGATGGGGGTGGCCATTATGTCCAAACAGCTTCAAAGGGGTGGCCATTTTGTTTCTTGAATGTCCTTGGAGAAGGGGGCCACATGAAATGGCACCGGGGGCCATATCTGGCACATGGGCCTCAGGTTGGGAACCTCTGGGCTAAACTTATTTTATTGGTTTTTAAAATGTGATTGGTTTTATTTTCTGTGAGCCTCCCAGAGTCTTTGGAATTGGGCGGCAATAGAAATCAGAAAAATAAATAAATAAATAAACTGATTTCAAACAGCAAATCCATGTCTGGTCTGATGGATGAGAAAGTTGATTTTTCAGCTACAGCTCCCAAAACAGTCCATGTTGACAAATGTATTCCATAATGATTTTGATGTGAATTCTATGAACGTCTTACATTTTGGTTGGGTGGTCTGGCAGCTTTTGTGATGTAACGAAAATCATGTACTTTTGATGAGCTGCCACCACAAAACTAAAGCAACCACAAAAATAATGGTTACATTGACTGAAAGCTCGTCTCGGCGACTTTCAGAAATGTAAAGAGCCATTGGCCAAAAATACAAAGCGATGACATCATTGCTTCCAAAAGTTGCCTCAAAAAAATTCAAACTTTGCTGGGGGATGTCGTTTTTCAGCGGCCCAGCAACCTAACCACACAACAAATTCAGGTGACCCAAAGTGTGTTTGAAAGAGGAAAGAATAACCTTTTTGGTGACACTATTAAATTTGAAATCGGACTTTGGGGAAAAAATATTTTACAAAAGAACACTCAAACAAGGTTACAAAAAAGGGAAAAGGAAAAACGTGTTAGAAACTGAATTTGACAACTTCCCAAGGTGGATACAGTTCAAATACAACATGTGGAGAAGAATGATGCCAAAGCAGGAACCAACAACAAAGATATTAAGGAAAACGTGACTCGTAAAAATGACATTTTCGGGGGCAGGGGGTAGTTGGCAGTGAGCCAGCGACCAAACCGATCAACCAATCAAAGTGATTCAAAGTGCAATTGATAGAGGACCAAATAACCTTTCTTGTGACACTTATACAACTTGGAAATGCAAAAATAAATTTGACAAAACATTTTCTATGAAGGTTTAAAACACTTTCTCCACATTCATACCACATGCTGTTGTCTGCCAGCAGTCCCCACTTCCGCATGTTGGTCTTACATTTAGGCACCCTGACCCTCAGCCTATTCAGAGTCCTCCAAGTGACATAGACAAGGTCAAGATCCTCAGCCATATCCTCCTTTAATGTTATTCCTTGTCTTGTGAGCTCCTGCCTCCATCTTCTAACTTGGTTTTGCTCTTGCATGCCCTCAAGAGTGTTTGTTCTTGCCATAAAGCTCTTCCCAGATCTGAGCCAGAAGACTTGAGGCACATATCTGTTCAAGGGATATTATTATTATTATTATTATTATTATTATTATTATTATTATTATTATTATTATTATTATTATTATTATTATTATTATTATTATTATTATTATTATTATTATTATTATTATTATTATTATATGCCGCCCTACTCAGCGAAAACCGACTCAGGGCGGCTCACAACACAATCAAATACAATGCAACAATTCAATAGAACAATAAAATGTCACAACACAATGAAATATCATACAGTAATAATTCAAACAATAGAATATCATAAAATACAGTACAGTAAGATAAAACCCCAATATACGTCATAAAGTTACAAAAATATTGAGGGTCATTCTTCCATAATGATGATATTACGGCATTGATGGTGATGGTAATGACAATATTAATATTCTTTCCCTTCTCTAGGCAGAAAAGTAAGGTTGATGATTTATTTATTATTTATTATTTTTTTATTAGTTAAAATTTATATTGCTGCCTACTCACCATGGTGACTCAGAGCAGCTTACAAAAAATACATTACATTACAATACAAAATGTTGGTGTGGGCTCAGTGGGATGGGCGGCAAAGTCCTCAACCACAAATCCCAAGAAGTATGAAAACTACATTTTCCCTACATCTTGCACTTTTGGATGGTATCCCACATACCGATAGCATTATGCCATACCTCAGAAACTGTTCCCACCATCATGCCTTTCTAGTTATGAACATTTCCACTAACTTTAGAAAAGGAAAGCTATCAAAGAGAGCTAAGAAAATCATGGGCTGGGGTTCGGAAAACAAGAAGCCAATGTGGGTGTGAGTTTATATTAGTTGATTTGCGAACAATTTAGAAGCATATCATGTGAATGTGTATGAGTTAATCCTGTTTTGAATTATTCAGTTCTGAATCGAAGCAAGAGTTAGGGAGGTGTGAAATTATCATATTTGTTCACATTGCATTGCTCATCTTCTCCCTGGCATTCTTGTTGCATTTTCATCCTGCATCACATTAAGGGCATTTTCCTCCATGCACACACATACGTCTGAATATAAACTTTCCCCCCTGAATTTTTGAAATTGCAATCTTTCTGGTTGTACTCATTTTCAGCAGATTTGTCCATTAACTAAAACAAGTTTCAGAACACTGGCAATTCATGCATTTTAGTCATGCATATTATGGAAATGAACACATGGTACCATGTATATTTACTTCTCTAAAATAAATTCAGTTTGGAAGGTCCAGGCATTCTAAATGGTGAATTTGCACCATTGGCAGTCTCAGAAGGAGCAAAAGGGTATTTTTGAATCAAAACCAAACCCACCAAATACCTTATCCACCCCCAGCCGAGAGATTTCACACATCAGTAAGCTTAAATATAATTTTATCTCACTTGGATTCATTACTAAAGATTACCTTCCTTGAAAGCCAGTGTATCTGACTCTAGGGTGTGGTGCTCATTTTCATTTTCAGTGAAAGAACCAGCACTGTCTAAGTCTGCAGACATTTATGTTGTCATGTGGCAGTCATGACAAGATGCTGTAGCACACAGAATGCTGTTACCTTTCCCACTGAAGCAGTAGCTATTTATCTACTTGCAATTTCTTGCTACTGAACTGCTAGGTTGACAGGAGCTGGGACAGACAGTGGGAGCTCACTCAGTTGTGCAGTGCTTGGGTCTCAAATTGCTGATCTGCTGACCTGGTCATCACATTCAGTGTCTTAATCACTAAGCCACCACAGTATCTTTTTAAGACACAAAAGATCCTTTTTTAATATGTATCAGAGAGTAAACAAAAGGACAAAAAATGTTGCAACACTTTAAAGACTAACTGCTGTATTTTAATGTTAGCTTTTGTGGATCAAGTCCACCCTGTGAGACTTTTTTTATTTACTCACTGAGTACATGTAAAGGGAAAACTTTCAGGTTTCATCGTCCTCATCACTGACTGCAACTCATATCTGAGAATGCATATTTTCCTGAAGCAGGAAAAAATGTCATTGGTGTGATTTTTTTTAAGGTGGATCCCAGCATGCCATTAAGTGACCCACACACTATGATCACGGAACCATCCCCTGTGGCACACACAAAGTGAGACATGCAGGATTCAACACTGGGACTGGCATGGCCTCTTCTGTCTCCATGACGGTTGGAAATCAGAATTCCTCCTCTGCTCATTTTGCCATTGGGCCCAATATGATGGTTTCCAGTGGCATTAATTCCACTGAGGGGGTCCATCATCTCACCTAAAGGGTCTTATCTGCCTGTAGCTGATGGCCCCTTTAGGGAGTCACATTATTTACCACCTCCTGACACTTGGTGTTGAGTCACTGGCTGTACGGTCTACTTCATTACCATGGATCTCCAGCCAGACATTCATTTATGGGTTTTTTTTTCCAGAGGAGTCCCTCACTATTTTTTGGATCATTCGGGTATTGACCCTTCAGTAAAATTTCCCACCATGGTTTCCCATTTGGGGTTCTGACTCTCATCTGAAAAAGCCTGGCAAGGCAAGATGGCAAAGGTGTAAAGACTGGGGAGGGGGGTGTTTCAGAGGGGGAAAGCAGTTGAATATGGTGGCCAAGCAATGATGGGACAGGGAGATGAACAAGGAGACTGGTGAAATAGCATCTGTGAAGAAAACAAAGATGGACAAAAATGTGACAAATATGAATCAAGCAAAAGTGATCCAGTTCAGGAGCTATTTCATGATCCTCTCATTAGGAGAGCCAAAATGTTTAGCAATAACATTTTCACTTATATATGACCCCATTGCACTTATTTCACAAGGTAATTGGTATTTTGCAACCAGCATTCTGGGTACTCATTTTACTGATCTTAGTCCCAGTCAGGATCAAACTCACAATGTCAGCAGCTTTGGCTGCAGTACAGCACTTTAACCATTGCACCAAGAGGGCTCTTTGGTATCAAAGGCTTTTTCTCAGAGCCTACAGAAGAAACCTGAAATGAAGAGAAAAAGCCTCTTTGTGTTTGTGTATGGATGGGTAGATGCATGTGGATAAGAGAATGACTGCATGGATGACAAGGAGTTATGTTTGTGTAGAAAGGGTCAGAAGAAGGACCGAATGCCAAAGATAATCAAAGAAAGAACCTTCAGGAATGCTCACTTGATATGGAGAGATACAGTAATACATTGGATAACGTTTGCCTCAGATAATGCTAAAATCGGATAACGTCAGGGCATTTGAGGCAAACATTTGCATCACACAATGTTAACATAATGTTGTGCGATGCAAATGTTTGCCTCAAATTCCACAACGTTGATCTCTGCCCCAAAGCCTGCAGTGCTGATGACCAGCCCTGTGGGCTTTGGGGCTGAGATCTACCAAAGCAAACATCGCCAGTTTGGTAGGGAGGAGATTGGGCATGCACCCAATCTCCCCCCAACCAAACTGGCACTACAAAGCTTGCAGCAGTGGCATGGCTGGAAGCAGAACAGGGGCTCACCAGTCGGCTTCTCAGCCACGCTGCCGCTGTGCCCTTGATAGCGGTGGTGCATTTGGGAAGCCAACCAGGGAGCCCCCATTCAGCTTCCCAAATGTGCCGCTGGTGCAATCACCGCTTGGGTTGGGTGCATGCGCCCCGGTTCTTTTCCCCAACCCAAGCACCAATCACAGCATGCGATGGCCAGCTTGGGGGGGAGGAGGAGAGAACTGGGCACATGCCCAGTAACAATGATCCAGACAGGGGTTTCTGAAGAGAGCACCCCACCTGGATTGCTAAGGGGTTTAGCAGTCCGGGGGGGGGGGCTTCTGAAGAGAGGTTGGGGAAAGGGTCTTCAGCCACTCTTCAGAATGCCCCTCCCCCAGATCACTAAGCCTCTTAGCGATCCAAGCAGGGGTTTCTGAAGTTTTTCCTACCCTCTCTTCAGAAACCACCAGCACCCTGCCTAGATCGCTAAGGGGCTTAGCCATTCATGCCAGGGGTGGGTGGGAAGCTTCTGAAGAGAGGCTGGGGAAAGGATCACCAGCCTCTCTTCAGAATGCCACCCCACCTGGATCACTAACCCCGTTCTTTTCCCCAACCCCAGGGCTGATGCCAGCTTGGGATCAGCCCTGGGGTTGGGCAGAAAGGGAACAGGGCTTTTTTTTTAATGTCGTGCAATCAACACATCACACAACGTTAAAAACTGGATAACATTATGACTTGTGGAACCAAGTCATAATGTTATCAGAGGTACTAGTGTACTCAAGATCATGAAGAAAACTAGAAAAGAACTGAGACAAAATGCAGCTCTTTAAATCAACAAGAAGAGATTTAAGACAGAGCCATTTATTAACATTGTCAAAAGTAATCGGCAAAGCAATGAAGTTCCAGCACAAAGTAAATCCCTGTTTTTTTGGTAGTAAAGGATCATTAGAAAGTTTACTACAAGCAATTTGTTGAAGGTACAGTGGGAATTAGACAAAATGATTAGAGGCATTTATTATAAGTAAATAAATACAGGGTGTACAAACAGATACACTTTTGTCAAATTGGATTTTAGTACAGCAGGTAACAGCAGTAACTGGGGAATATATAACAACAATAAGAGATTATCAGTAAGCCTCCTTGAAATAAATCGTTGAGGTGAACTGTATATAAAGCTCCCTGAAAACATGTCATCTATTCATGCCATCGGTGCCTTGACTGTCCTGGTCAAGGATAAGATCAATGAAGCTGTTATTAAGCAAGTTGTAGCCATTCCAAATTAACAAGCTTGAAGCACCAGGATTTGTTAGTGGTGTTTTATAAAAGTGGTCAGCAGAAATCCTCATGGTTGTGGGAGGTTAAATTCACATTATGAGCTTGTGCCCATTTTGTGGTCTGTCTGGAGCAGAGGTTCTCAATATTTTCCAATCACGGGCCAGATCATGGCACCTCATACAGCTGAGTGGGCTGCACTGGTGCCATAAAACATGTCCACAGCGGTAGCAAACACATTTACGATGGCCGCAGACTCATTTACGGCTGCATAAATGCATTTAAGCAGCCATAAATGAGTCCATGGCTGATTCTGGTGGTGGGAGCAGCTAGAGCGAGGTTGGGAGCCAGATTAATTTGTGTTGTGGGCCAGATCCAATCCATGGACCATAGGTTGCAAACCCCTGGTCTGCAGGATGCAGTAAAACACAGAAGCAAAATTTATTTAAGGCAGAAGAAACTCAAGCTGACAATCTCAGTAATGTTTGTTTGTTTGTTTGTTTGTTTGTTTGTTTGTTTGTTTGTTTGTTTGTTTGTTTGTTTGTTTGTTTGTTTGTTTGTTTGTTTGATTGATTGATTGATTGATTGATTGATTGATTGATTGATTGATTGATTTTGCCTAAGCGACCCAGGGTGGCTCACAACATCAGTTAAAACCTATACCCAGTGCTGATTAAAATTAAATACTATAAAACTATATTTAAAATATCTATAAAACCTCCCCAAACCCCTTAAAAAGAAGGACACCCAGTTGGGATTAAATCAGGGCTAAATAAGCCAGCAAGGCTGGGCTGTAGTGCCAGTTGTACCCCACACCTGCTGACATAACCACATTTTAAAGGCCTTCCTGAAGGGAAGCAACTCTTCCTGGAGGCGCAATTCAAGTGGCAAGAGGTTCCATAAGGCTGGAGCAGATACTGAGAAGGCTCTCCTCCTAGTCCCTGTAAGATGTGCCTCCCTGGCTGATGGGACCGCTAGGGAGCCCCTACAGTCTGCTCTCATAGGACGGGTTGAAAACCTTGGGGCGATGTGATCTCTTAAGTATCCTGGCCCACTACTATGAAGGGCTTTAAAGGTCAAAACCAGCACCTTGAATAGCACCTGGAGGCATACTGGCAACCAATTCAGCTCCCATAGCAGTGGCGAGGCATAGGCATAACACCCGCACCACATCACCACCCGGGCAGCTGCATTCTGAACCAGCTGTAGCTTCCAGATGGTCATCAAGGGCAGCCCCATGTGGAGCACATCACAATAATCCAGTCTGGAGGTGACCAGAGCATGGGTGACTGAAAGTAAGGAGTCCCAGTCCAGAAGTAGGTGTAATTGGTGGATGACATGAAGTTGTGCAAAAGCCCTCCTGGCCATGACTGCCACCTGCTCTTCGAGCAGCAGTTGTGAGTCCAGGAGGACTTCCAAATTACGCACCAGGTCTGTCTGGGGCAGAGGAGCCCCATCCAGAACCAAATATGGTAGCTCCCAGGATAACACTGGCCCCCGAACCCACATCCACTCAGTCTTGCCAGGATTCAGCTGAAGTCCATTGTCCCCAATCCAGACCCTTACAGCCTCCAGGCACCTGGCTAGGACTTCAACTGCATTGCTCGGGTTACCACAGGCCAAGCTATACAGTTGGGTATCATCAGTGTATTGATGATACTTCACCCCATGGGAATGGATGGTCTCACCCAGCAGCTTCATGTAGACGTTAACTAGAAGAGTCAAGAGTACCGAGCTCTGTGGCATCCCATAAGGGAGAGACCTAGGGCTGGACATCTCACCCTCCAACAACACTGACTGGGTCCGGCCCCTCAGAAATTTATTTATTTATTTATTTTACCGACTTATATGCCGCCCTCCTCAAAGAGACTCAGGGCGGCTAACAAAAGCTTTAAAAGATACATAAAAACACAATTTAAAATCAAATTTAAAAAATTATTAAAATATTACAATACTAAAGCTAAACAAGTTAAAAGATTAAATGAGGAGAACCAGGACCACACAGAGCCCTCGGCCTCTAATCCTTGGAGCTGTTCCAGAAGGATAACATGATCAACAGTATCAAAGGTTGCTGACAGATCAAGGAAACCAAGGACAGAAGCATTACCCATGTCCTGCTCATGCCAGAGATCATTGGAACAGGTGTCACACTACAATGATGATCGCCAATATTCAGAATTGGAAACAGCACAGAAAGACGAGGAAGAAGAAGGAGGAGGAGGAGGAGATTTTTTATTGATACTACAGTACCATCTGTCGAGGTGAACTACATAAACTTGTTATCACTTTCAAAAACTTGAAACAATATAGTTACATAGCTCAGTGAAAAGAAGAAGAAGAAGAAGAAGAAGAAGAAGAAGAAGAAGAAGAAGAAGAAGAAGAAGAAGAAGAAGAAGAAGAAGAAGAAGAAGAAGAAGAAGAAGAAGAAGAAGAAGAAGAAGAAGAAGAAGAAGAAGAAGAAGAAGCAGCAGCAGCAGCAGCAGCAGCAGCAGCAGCAGCAGCAGCAGCAGCAGCCAGTAGATTGACCTTTGGATCCTCTCTGGTGGAAACCCCACTTGGGCCATCCTAGCTCTAGTCCTGCTCAGTTGTGACTTGTGAAAAAAGTTACCACTAAGAGCTTTTTGTGGTTTACAATCTACTTCTTCAGACGTGAAAGGGTGGATTGTAAAATGGACTGGGCTGCAGCACATGAAAGCACAGACTAGTAAATATATTGGTCTAGAGGGGTCCTAGTTACTTTATGATGAGTTTTGGTTTAGGTTTTTTCTCTCTTTCTTTTTTCTTTTCCCTTTCCCCTCCTGCTTCAGTTTAACAGGGCTGTTTCTCAGAGAGCTGGAACCATACTGACTTGGGCTTCTGGTAATTGAAGTCCAAGAACACCTGGAGAGCAAAGTTTGCAGATCCCTGCCCTAAGCCCATGATGGTGAACCTTGGCACTCCAGATGTTCTTAGACTTCAATTCCCAGAAGCCCAAGCCCCTGTAAATCCACACAAATGGGTTTGCTGTGATTCATCCAGCCTGCGCCGCCCTTGTTGCTCCCGGAAGCAGAAGTAAAACACGCCAAGGTTTGCCATCACGGGCCTAGGCTGTACTTGCTGGATGTTCAGGACAACACAGTGGGAATTGAACACCTAACCTTTGGTTCTGCAATCAAATACTTTGGCTGTTGAGGTATGCCTCTACCAAGACTTGTTTTTTTCTTGTTCCTATATAGGGAGCACATTTTTTACCGCTGTGCAAGTTCAAATTGTCAGATTTTTAACTATATCGTCTTTCAGACTAGAGTCTGAATAAAATAACAATAAATAAAAAAAATTGAAGAGGAGATAGCTGAAGTCCTAGTCCTTTTCAAATTGTATTTTCCCTACAAGCTTTCTACTAGCAAGCTGGTGTTTTTATTAGGTAATAAAAATAACAAAATATATTTTGTCCTGGTTATCTTGGCAGAAAAGATCAGATCTCTCTCGAAAATATTATGAAGCATATTTTAAATCTTCTGATTTTATTATTGCATTTTTCAAAATATATATTTTAACATTTATACACTGAACATTTTTTATGATGTTTGAAATTGGTTTGCAGTAGCAAAGAGCTTACAATAAATTGCACTGACTGGATGCAGATGTTTGAAAATATTTAATGGGAATGAGTCATCTATGCCAAGGGACCCAGTATAAAGCCCCTAGCCTTACTCAACCTACTGGCTTGTTTACTTATTACATTTGCATTCTACCTTTTATCTGTGTAGCTGAGAGCAACAAACAAGAGTGGTAGTCCTAGGAAGTAACCAGATGCAAATCAGCTGCACTTTCACAGAGTTTGAAGGCATCATATTACATCTTCTTCATTTGGATCATGCATATATACAATCTATATGGCTGTATATGTGGTGTGTCTAGCCAGGTTATCCTGCTATGATAATAGAGTAGACCATACTGCCAGTGACTCAATGCTGACTGTTAGGGAGGCGGCAGTTAACTATCCTGAAAACCCTGAGGCCTAACAGCCTTGGGTGCTGACGTCCACAGGGAAGGGTGATGGTCCCCAAGTGGATGAAATCTCACTTGAATCCATCTTGATGGAGGGCAGCAGCTTTGTCAATACTGACCTGGGGTTGATGAGGCTTTGTGTGCCAAAAAGACTCAGGACCAGAAAGTGACTTGTGAAACTGGATTGGAGGTCATGCTGCAGAAGGCAGATGAAAGACCACTGCATTATATTCTCAGGACAGTCTTCATGGCTTATCACCATAATGATCACCAATATTCGGATTCGGATATGCAAGAAGAAGAAGATGATGATGATGAAGAAGACAGAGGAGGAGGAGGAGGAGGTATATACAGAAAGAGATGGTAGTTAACAGTGAAAGACTCAAAGCATCTACTTCAAAACATACATCCACTCCTCTACAATTCCACAGTTCCCGCATGAAAATCAAGGGAAAGTTTTTCACACAACATCTATGAATCTTGAAGGAACCACCAATAATATCAGGATTATAATAGTGAAAGAAAGAACTGCTTACTTCTTATAATGGATGCAAATGCAAGAAAGTTTAGGCCTGGGTCAAATGGAGAACTGGGTTAAATGGATGTCATTTAACAGACTGGAGTTGAGAAAACCAAAGTGACACTGAGAAAGTTGGGAAAATTATCATCCTGTGTAGATGGGATTTATGTAGAAAAATCATTTAGGGCATTTGGTACATGAGACCATGTAGCCCCTTTTGGCTTCCCAGAGACTGACTTTGACTGGGTCAGCTAGCAAAGACGCAAGTAGAAAGTAATTCTGTTCCTTCTATTCTTCTGAAAAGAGTCTCAGCATTTCAGAGAAGCAAGAGCATTTTTATGCTTCTTCACTTTCCCAACCAGAAATCAATGCATGAATTGGTTTCAAGCCAGGAGAGAAAGATAACATCTTACCCAGCTACAGAATGACTAATATAGAAAGAACTGGAGGGACTCGCTATGTGAACTTGAACCTAGCTAATAGAGTCATCATACCACAGAGGGTACATCTGTTGGCAATATTTGTCTCCATTCTTCATTTGAATGATTTTTTCTTAGGCCATTAAAAATAAAGCAAAGCTCAGGGTTGGACTAGGAATTGCCCAGGAGGAAAGATTATCCAAATAGGTGTGACAGGTGGAGTGTGAGAAAAAAGCTGAAATAAACAACCTGTGCACTTTTGCCTGATTACCTCTCTGTGTCTCCTGCCCATACAAATTAATCATAAGTTTAACTTCACCCTTCAGTAATTGCTCACCACTGTTGTAGCCTCAAATGGAAGGGAACAGAAGTTGAAAACTTCAGCACAGAGCCTTGCTAAATGGGAAGTTTGTATGCCAAGCAGAAAGCCCAAGGCAGTTTAATTGTGTCAGTTAAGTTTTCTAATAAAAGGCTCATACAAATGTAGACCCAAGATATGGGGGGCTCATGGAATCCGTTAACTTCTATAATTTGCCCATAGAATATCACATTGCTGTCTGACTTATTCCTCGTGGGGCAGGAAAGCTCAAAGGGGGGGGGGGGGGTTGGTCGGGCTTATTTCTTTAAAAAAGAAAGAGGGCAGAAGAATTTTAGAAAATAAAGATAAATCTAAATAAAACAAAAACATGATACCGGATGAACATAATGTGACTGCAGTGCTACAATCAAGTAACCAATGTGCATTAATCAATACAAAACAAGGTCAAAATGAATACAAGTAAAAGGACATTAACTTTCACTGCTAGTATTTTAGTTGATGAACATGAAATGCCATATTAGACTAGCTTCAATCGAGTTGAACAGCAGCAAAGTTTAGAAAAGATAAATATTTCTCTATATACTACAACTTCCAGAATCCATCAGTCATCTTGATCAGTTGTCATGCTGGCTGGAGGATTCCAACATTTCTGTTCCAAAAAGGTAATGTTCTAAAACTCTGCAGAAGAGCAAGCATTCAAGGAGATAGAATATTCTCAGCTGGATAGATGTGTCTTCTCCTGGGAAGTCAAATCTCAGCAGCAAGAGGGAAATGTAGGAGAGTACAAGATACAGTGTTTCTCCCACAGGAGTCCTGTCCACATCACCCTCTACTCTCAGACCTCACTGTAATGGATGGCCAAACCAATGGAGGAGCAGAAGATGCTCCCTCTGCTTTTTAATTAGTAAGATTAGTAAGATGTAGCATTTGGTGTGCTTTTAATCTTTTTAGATTTAAATTTTAAATTTTAATTTTAACAGTTTTGTATTTGAGGTTTTTAGGTAGCATTTGTGTTTTATTGTCATGTTTTTATTACTTGTAAACCACCCTGAGTCACTTCAGTGAGAAGGGCAGTGGAGAAATATTAACAAATAAATAAATAAATAAAAATTAGAAACTGGACATTCTCGGTAGTGGCCCCATCTCCTTGGAATTCACCTCCTGTGAAAAGTTCACCAGGCTACCTTCTTCCAAACTTTTCACAAGTTATTGAAGACAGAGCTGTATAAGGAAGGTCTGGTTTTTTTTAATATCCTTCACTTGCATAGATTTCTGCAAGACCCATGCCCTCTAATTTATTCAATGGTCACCAATGGTTTTATTGTTTGCCAACTTTTTAAATATTTTTAATTCTGTGTGTGGTTGGATTGGTGGCTGGGATTTTATTTTCTTTGTTGTAAACTATCCAGAGTAATGACTTTCATTAAATGGACAGAATAAACATTTAACAAATATATATGTAAATATTGACGTTACATCCCCTCCCCACCCACCACCTTCAACTTTATAGTTGTTCTGGAAGGGGGAAGCATGTGGTGGAGGAAAATTAATGTTTGTTGTTGCTGTTTCAGGTTGTTCCTCAAGTGTCTCCTTCATTTTCCATGTTTTTCAAGAAATATTCCTTTTGTTTAACATGAAATGAAAAGCCCTATTTTAGAGTCTTCCATTTTGGATCTCATGGTTGTGTTTACTAGCCCTTCAAAAGCCCAAGTGTACCCTAAACATTACTTTAAAAAGCAAAGGAGCGAGGCAGCAGATATCTATTTCAAAAGTAAGCAACGGCGTGTGAGAAAGAAACATCATCAGATCTTTGCAGAGATTGGTTTGTAGGGGAAGAAAGCACTGGCAGTGACCACTCCACAGTGCACACCAGCACCTGAGGCCACATAAAGATGTCCCACCAGTCATGATGCCCATCACTATCACCAATCCTACTCACATAGCAAAATATACCCAGCTCTTTGCCTTTTTGCAAGAGATGTTTAGTATACATTCTATCTATGATATCAATTAAACTTATTGGTCTGTAATTCTAAGGATTCTTTTTGTCACCTTTCTTGGCTATTGGTACTACTAGGCTTTGGTTCCAGCCATTTCAGAAACAGCCTGGGTTATTTATATGGGTGAAGTCACCAATCTACCTTGGACTTAAATAACTCAGGTGACAGATAGTCCTTCTCTGACGCCTTATGATGATGATATGTGGGAGATTCCATGGCATACCTGCCCAAGACAGACTGTGTATTTGCAGGTCACCAGCTGTGGAAGACCTAGCTCATTACATTCTGTACTGTCAGTTATATACTGACATTAGAGAATGTTATATAGTCTCCTTACTAATGAGACAGAAGCATTGGGAAGCAAAAGAAAATTGGCCTTCCTGCTCCAAGGCACAAACTCATACGTGGGGTGGGGGGATGTTGCCCAATTTGCAGTAAAGGCTACTAGATATAGTAAAGGTAAAGGTTTGGGAGAAGTATACTGACTCTATTCTTACAAATTAGCATTGAGATTTGCAACCACAACAGTACGATAGGAAGCTGATAAAACTCACCAGTTCCACCCCTAACAGTCTTGTCTAGATTATAATAATACTAATTAAAAGTTGGAATTAAAATTGCTGGGAGACACTTCAACAATTTGAGATATGTAGATGATACTACCCGAATGGCAGAAAGTGAAGAAGACCTAAAGAAGCTCTTGCTTAGGTTGAAAGAAGTGAGTGCAAAAGCTGGCTTGAGACTCAACCTCAAGAAAACCAAGATTATGGCAACAGTCCCTATTACCACCTGGAAAATAGATGGAGAAGAAGTAGAAGCAGTGACAGACTTTACATTCTTAGGATCCAAGATCACTGCTAGTGCTGACAGCAGCCATGAAATAAAAAGGCGACTAATTCTTGGGAGGCAAGCGATGAGAAATTTGGGGAACATAGTGAAAAACAGAGACATCACCTTGCAAACAAAAGCACACATAGTCAAAGCAATGGTATTCTCGGTGGCAATGTATGGTTGTGAGAGCTGGACCATTAGGAAAGCTGAGCGCAGAAGAATAGATGCCTTTGAAATGTGGTGCTGGAGGAGAGTTTTGAGAGTCCCCTGGACAGCAAAGAGATCAAATAGGTCGATCTTTTAAAAAAGCAACCCCGACTGCTCCTTGGAAGGTCAAATAGTAAAGATGAAGTTAAAGTACTTTGGACATCAAATGAGAAGAGAGGATTCACTTGAGAAAGCCTTGATGCTGAGAAAGGTTGAGGGCAAAAGAAGAAGGGGTGGCAGAGAATGAGATGGCTAGATGGCATTGTTGATGCAATGGGCACAAAGTTGGGCAGGCTGAGGAGGATGGTGGAGTGCGGTGGTCCATGGGGTTGCAAAGGGTCGGAATTGACTGGGCAACTGAACAACAACAACAAATTGTTTTACATGTAAAGTTTTGCCTCTTATGTATGCAATCTTAATATGTACTAATCTTACTGTGTTGATCTTAGTTGTTATGTTCACGTTATATCTTAGTTTTGATTGTTTTTACTTCATATACTTTGTCATGGTCAATGACTGGTACAATGAACTACGGTATATTCTATCCTAGCAAAAAAAAAATCCTTCTTTTTTCTGCAACCCATTCAAAAAGAAGTAAAAACATGGATATCTCAAAATGGTAAACAATATTATGAGTTCAATGTCACTCCTCCAGCACAAAAGAAACCCTCTGGTCTGGGTAGCATAATAGAAAAAAGATTTGGATGTAGCCAGTCTCAGGCAAACAATATAGCCCTGTCTGTCTGTCTGTCTGTCTGTCTGCCTCTCTCTCTCTCACACACACATATACACACACAGAGAGAGAGAGAGAGACCACAACACCAACACCCCCGAGAAAGCTCTTATTAGAATCAAGGTCTTTCTTACCAACCTCATTTCTTGATTTATGAGAAATTATCATATTTTGCTTTGATCATTAAATGTTTTACCTTTATCTTTTTAACTTATTGACTAGGGACAGAACCAGCTAAGCAATTCTACACATGTACCCTTATCCAAAGTAGTTCTTACCATCTGTTCCTTTCAAATTTGGCCCCATGAAATCCACTTGCATTGTCCTTCAAAAATCCTTCTCAAATTCTTCTTGTCGTGTTTAGAGCCAGTTAACATATCCTTATCTTATGGAACTTAATGGATCAAACAAATTAGATGTGGATCAATGTAAATTTGCCAGTTTACAAACACAGGGCATGCAGTGTGTGCTCCATTTTCCACATTGGGAAGCAGCCCTATGTTCATTAACAAGCATATGGATTTTAAGACCTGGGCAGAATAAACTTCACCAAGATTTCCAGCCTAAACTGCTGCACAAAGACAATGGACAGTTTTACTTTTTAATCCGCACCTCCCTCCCTCCCCTTCTCTCTTCTTTCGTGCTTGTCTAATAGTGCCAGAGGAGTTAAGGCATTCAATAAAGCGTGTTTAAATTGGAGTGATTCAATTAGGTTACACTTTCTTTAATCTGTATGCTCTTTGGACAGAAATTTTAGTCACTGCTAATTAAACATATTGGTTTAATAAGAAAAGCAGAGATGTCTCATTTGAAAAGCTTATGAGTGCGACCACATCTCTCATGAAATCTCCCTCCCCCCTCTGCTCTTTGACTGTAATGTGCCAAATTAAAGATCTCAGAAACACACAGTGGCATAACTGTTCACGCCTCTCCTCCTTCTCACTCATTACCTTCTCCTTGGTTAACTTTTTATAGTAAGATGAACA
Organism: Furcifer pardalis; assembly: GCA_030440675.1. Lineage (NCBI taxonomy): Eukaryota > Metazoa > Chordata > Lepidosauria > Squamata > Chamaeleonidae > Furcifer > Furcifer pardalis. The sequence continues at coordinate 97,732,075 of CP126892.1, forward strand.
TCTGAGATCTCTGTGGTATATCTGAAAGGAGATGCAAGCTGACATAAAATACTCCTCATTACCTTTCCTTTCTAACTAGTTAATTCACCTAACATCTAAAACCAGAACTGCATACAAAGAAACACAGGAATTAAGTGTCCACTATTGGTTGAGTGTGCTAAAATGGACCTAACTAAAGGTTATTTGTGCATTTGAGCAACTGCTCATTGGCCACAATCTTTGTTTATTAGCACAACAAATTGCATTCGAGTAGGCTCATGGAATCAATGGAGATTTAGTGTGTCAACTCTTTCATAGGTTCCATTGATACAAATGTGCCTATTTTATGAGTTAACTATACTATATCATAGGAAGTTACAGTTAAAGTAGACCTATTTGAATGAATGGGATATATGAAAGAGTTAACTTACTATAACCCTATTGATTCAATGAGTTTGAGCTTTACTACACTAACCAACAGGATTTTGGCCATTAGAATAAGGAGCTGCTGTCCATCCCAGGTAGAGCAACATTGCAACATAACCTTGGTACTCCATAAGATTCAAAAGATTGTCCATGACTGCAAGAGAGGGAAGAGTAATACAGTAGACTGAACTACTTGTAGCAGACAAAAAGGTCATCATCACACCTGGATATACTAACCACTGAGATACAAGGAAGTACTTAGACTGAAGTCACTGCAGATATATTTATTCTTTTGAAGACTTTCTGTCAGCCATTGTGTGTGTCTATGGAGCACAGAAAGAACCATTCAGTGCTATTTTGATGGAGTTTTGTGTGTGCTACTTTGTCTTCTCTTCTCTCATTCAGCTGAGTTTACAAAATTTTACTGAAAGATTATTACAGGGGTTCACAGCCAGCTGGATTAGGCCCATCGGCTGGGGGTTGTGAAGCCCTGCACCAGTTGTGCCGTACCATGTTTCTTCATAAAGACTTCCTCGTCCATCAACCAGATTTCTCTCATTTTCCCCTTCCCATCCCCCCACCCCCTTTATAGTTCTACTCAGGACCTGACAAGGGAATCTCCCACAATGTCATGCAACACTTTTCTTCCTTCTCAGAGGGAACCAAATAGAAGGTAGAAGGGCTGTTCTAACCTTTGCTGCTTTGTGATCTCACTCCCATAATCCAGCCTGGAGGTTTCTCACAGTTTTGGAAGAGAAAGTCCATTCAATGGGAAAATCTCATCCCAACTGTGAGTTTCACATCTCCACTCTATGGCATTGGGGTTAATGGAATCTGGATGGAGTTCTGGTTGCTATTCTATTAGTCATTTTCAGAAGAACACACAGATGGTCTGCATCTGGGTCAGATGACATTCATCTTTACCCAAGGTAGCAAATAGCTTCAGGGCAGGAGCCTTACTCTTTCCTCACAAGGCAAAGAAATGCTTTCCTCAGTCATGAAGAAATAATCTTGACAATTGCCAATCTTTAGTTTGAGGATGGACATTTCAGAAAGAGATAGCCTAGCCCAGGGGTCCTCAAACTTTAAAGGCACGGGCTGGTTCATGGTCACTCAGACTGTTGAGGGGCCACTGGCAGCAGTGGAAGCAGCAGAGGTGGTGGAGGTGGCAGAAGGGGCAGAAGCAGTGGCAGTAGCTGCAGGAGTCAGTTCACGGTGCCTCAGACTGTTGAGAGGCTGCCACTCCCACCACAACCACTTCTGCTGCAGCTGCTTCCACTGAAGATGCTTCCACCACTTCTACAGCCACAGTGAGGGTGTAGGCTGGATTATTTATTGCCATGGGCTCGATCTGGCCCACAGACCATAGTTTGACTACCAGCGGTGGGTTTCAAAAATGTTTGCTACCTACTCTGTGGCTGTGATATGGTGGGCATGGCCAGGGGGAAAGCCCTGTGTTGCACCCGAATTAGGACTACATTATTTCAAAACTTGGATGGGCAGGGCCAGCCAGAATTTCTGCTGCTGATTCTGGCAAACTGGGGTGAACCTGTTGAATCTCACCACTGCTGACAACCCCTGGTCTAGCCATTCTAGCTCAATAAATACATAAATACATAAAACCATCTGGGGTTCTCTAAAGATCCCAATGTCTGGAAAGCTCCAGTGAGCATTAAAAAAATGGGGGAAAGGTATGTAAATGCAGAGTTCACACTTGTACAGTTCACTGGCTGAAGCTTTGGTTCAAGACATAATGACACAGATAAATTCCCTGGGTCACCTTATTTTAACTGAAAATCCTGAGTTGAAGCACTATAAAGTTTAAGCAAGCAGAAGGCTCAGCTTGGCACTTTTAATAGCTATGTTAGAAGTTAAACTAGAGAACTTCAGTCTCTTATCCGAATCTAAGGGGCAATTTTTAAAGGTTCCAGAACTGAATCAGATGCTTAACCTTAAATCTAGTGGCACTAAAAAGGTTAGTCAAGTTTAGTTTAAGATAGTTCCCATTCTTAGGAAAAATGCTAAGTCCCTCGACCCTGAAAAATTAGATCAAAACTGAAGTTCAGAAAACTCTTTATGTGGAGGACACTTTGAAATCTTGTCTTCACTTCAGTTATGACCTCAACCAATAGATGTCAAGTAGGAATGCCCTCCATCTCCTTATCACTGCAGGTCTTGGGCAGGACTCTAAGCTTCCAAGCTTCTTTCTTCCTTCTATCTGCAAGGTTTGCCCCCTACTAACTTTTGTTCTTTCTATAGCCTATTAGAGAGCAAAAATCAAAGGTATATACTACACTATTGCTTTGCTAATGCAAACTGTTCCCCTGCTTCTCAGCCTTTAGTGCAAAGATTTTATATAAATCTTCATGCATATCATCCTCAGGTCTAGAATATACTGTACACCTGAGGTCTTCTTTGGATTCTCTCATTCAAAACATAAGACTGAGGTCTCCTTACAGGTCTTTATGTAGATTTCTTACATTTGGCCACCCATCTGATTCATCAGGAGCTTAAAACTTGTGTAGGACCAAGTCCACTACGATTGTCTAATCCACTGAGTATCAGATTGACACATTTTAAAAAATAAGGCTGTCTTCTCCTTCAATTCAAGTCGCTCTACCCTTCTGAATGGCTATTTTGGATATAAAGGATTAACAAATAATCCTGTGGAAGGGAAAGATTCTGTTACCAGGACAAGCTTGCCTGCATGTCCCCACCACCACCACCACCAATCAGAAAAGCCTTTGTCTTTCTGCTTGACCCCCCTATGCTTTGCTTCTTTATTTGCTGTGTTTTCTTGGCTTTTTTTTTGTTCTTGAGAAAAATGCAGCCATTTTGAATATTCTATGTACTACTACTATTTTTCAGCCACACAGCTATAGGGGGCCAGACTGATGGTCCTCCTGCTGTTTACAGCTGATGTAAATGTGTTTACAACAACCACAGACACGTTTACAACTGTCATAAATGCATTTACAATAACCGTAAACATGTTTACAACAGCTGTAAATGAGTCTACAGCTGATTCCAGTGGCGGTGGCTGGAGTAAGGGCATGGGCTGGATGATTTGGTGCCATGGGCTGGATCCAGCCCCTGGGCCATAGGTTGTTTACTCCTGATGTGAGTGAATTTATTTCCCTTTTTCACTTCAAGTCATTGATCTGAGTAATCATTTGACTGGGAAGGGTGCTGAGAATGCAGGGAACTTTCAAAAAATTCAACACCTACCTACCTGTCCATTGTGCAAGCCCATCCCACAACACTGAACATGTGGTATCTTGTACAGCTTTGAAAGCGTTGCTAGAGATGGAAAATTCTGGCAGAATTCCCACCATAGCTATGCCACTTTCAGAGAACTCCCACCAGATAATTCTAGGGATCTCCAAGTATGGCCATGGAATAATTCTGCTCAAATTCCCAGAAAGGTAAAATGAATCTGAGTTCAAATTATTGGAATAGACCAGTATTTCCCAACTTTTGTTTTTTGGGCTTCAATTCCCAGAATCCTAAGTCAATTTCCCAAAGCACTGATCAGCCAATGTACTGACTTAAGCTTCTGGGAATTGAAATCCCCTTGTGGGGCAAGGGCCCTATTTTGGGAACCACTGGGTTAGACAGACCAATAGAATAACTCAATGCTAGGCCACTGCTGCTGATGGTCTTAAATTATCTTGTAGTGTGATGGGATATCTAATCTTGTCCCTCATCACACAAGAGATGGGAGAAAATGTATTAACACCCCACTTCCCTTTATTTACAAGTTGTGGGCTGTGGACTTGCCTCCTTAATTTCATATCATGGCATCTGCAGGATTTTCACACTGACAGCATAATGAATAGGTGTAGCAATGATTCATTGATATAACCAGAACATTTACAAATAGAGGTATTAAGTGATGTTTAGAATTGTTTGAAAAATTCTTAGAGTGTAATTATGGTTTCAGTTGCTGTGCATGCCATTAATATCAGTTCATTTGCTATTGTGGCATGATGAGTATGAAAACATGCCCAGCATGTTTCTAGAACTGTGTTGTTTTTTCCAATACAGAAGGTCTACTGTTTCGTTGCTTATTACGGGTGTTGCAGTTGAACCGAAGTGAAATACATAATGAAAGAGGCTCTTTCTTTCAGTGTTGGGTTCTTTCAGCAGTTTCTGATTTTGAATTTATTTCAGCTTTCCTGGGATACATGGAAGATGCCTCTCCAAAAGCCATGATTAACAGTGGGGCATACCTTGGACACTGTTGAGAGAAACCTGAATGGCTGAATTTTGCACCACCAATGCACTGTATAGAGCAGTGTTTCCCAATCTTTGGTTTGGGGACTTCAAATCCCAGAAGCCTAAGTCAGTACATTGGCTGATCAGTGGGGAATTGACTTAGGCTTCTGGGAATTGAAGTCCAAAAACCAAAGTTTGGGCAACATTGATACAGAGCACAAATATTTGGCATAATTACTAACTCAAAATGGTATTTTTCAATGCCAGCCATAGTGGTTATCTCTAGTAATAAAAAGGTATCTCAGCAGAAAAGGAAGCACTATTATCTGACATTTGCATGCAACATAATTGCAATACATTGCTTGTTCAGGAAACCCACAGAAGACCAAATGACAAATGGCTAGGGTGAACAGAAAGACCAAATGAACAATAGGTCACTCTTGCTTGAAAGCCAGTTGTATCTGACTCTAAGGTTCAGTGCTCATTTCTGTTTGCAGCCAAAGAACCAGCACTGACTGAGTTTGCAGATGTTTCTGTGGACATGTGGCAGACATGACTAGATACCAGAGTGCACGAAAAACTGTTTACTTTCCCACCAAAGTGGTACCTATTTATTTACTTGCAATGTCTTGCTTTCAAACTGCTAGGCTGGCAGGAGCTGGGACACAGATGGGAGCTCATTCCATCTTGCAATACTTGGGTCTCAAACTGCTGACATGCCAACTTTCCAGTCATCAAGATCAGCATCCTAACCACTAAGCCATCACAGTCAGAGTGCAATTTTTACTAAATTGAACATCAGTATATTGTCTGCAGATATGACTGATGTAGACAAAACTGAAATTCTGTCAATTGAAGTTCAATCTTGCACAATATCATCTGTTTATAGACCAAGAAACAAGGAATTGAATTTTTCAGAAATGTGTAACTTTCAGTCTCTGAGAAAGAGAAGAGAATTGATTGTGTGACTTAACAACAACAATTGCCATCAAGTCAGTTCTGATGTATGGCAACCCTTTACAGTGTCTTCTATGTAGAGAATGCACACAAGTGGTTTACCATTCCCTTATTCTGGAAGCATCCTGGAAGTGTACAGCTTGCCCATATCAAAGCAGGCAAGATCTTCTCCTGGGATGCTCGCTGTAAAATTGAACTCCCAACCTCTGGCTCTGAAGCCCATTGTCAAAACCAGTGAGCTATCCAGTCAGTCATCTACAGTTTTCTATGTCATCCTGAAGGATTTTTTATTGGGTTGGGTAAATGGAATTACCTGATGACTGGACACAAGGGAATTCTGCTCCACTTTTCTTGTAGTGATTTGTCGGCTTGTAAACAGTCTAAAATTAATCTCCAGCATTACTAATACAAAGATGACCTATTTTTCCATCTACTTTTTTTGTTGACCTCAGAGGACACTCCTATGTTTTGATGAGAGCTGAAAATAAGATCAGGTAACTATCAGCCTTGATGCAGGGGAAGGTAGAGGGCAAAAGAAGAAGGGGCAGCCAAAAATGAGATGGCTAGATGGTATTGTGGATGCAGTGGTCACAGAGCTGGGCGAGCTGAGGAAGATGGTGGAGGACAGAGATGCCTGGCGGGCAATAGCCCTTAAGGTCACAAAGGGTCAGAATCGACTGTGCGACTGAACAATAACAATTAGCTTGTATCATTTTTTTAATGGCGAAAGAGTCGTTTTTGCTTCCGTAACTCAGAGGGCATCTTTAAATCTTTCTGGGGCCCAAAGAAGATTCTACAATTTATCTCATCATGTTGCTGTTATTTTTATCTTAAGACAGTTGCAGATTTTAGAAAGGACCAGTGATCCTCTAGCACTGTCCACAATTAAATTTAACATCCCAAAAGATGAAGTGGTTTGCCCATGTGGTGAGAACATCTTGCAATTCCATACCAAACAAGGCATATGGGAAAAGAGGAGAAGGACAAAAGAGTGTGAAGCAGCCCCAGAAGAAGGTGGAGAGATAACACTAAAGTCCTATTGGAAGAACAGCAAATGGTGCCTGTGGAGGCCAGTAGAGGTATCAGAGCATCTCCCTCGACACTGAAAGTGGGAAGAAGGAGGCAAAGGAGAAGAAGAAGAAGGTGATGACAATGATGATGAGTGGAGAACTCAAAAGCTAATTCTTTTCTATATAAAACAATAACAGAACAATAAAAATAACAATAATAATAACTGAAAAACATAGTGTCCCATAGATAGTAGGTGCACCAATTAGTTATGTAATTTCATTAGTCATTTTTAAAGTTGTCTAGATTATATGTGTTGTTGATGTCAGATGTTTTTATTATTATTATTATTATTATTATTATTATTATTATTATTAATAATAATAATAATAATAATAATAATAATAATAATAATAATAATAATAATAATAATAATAATAATAATAATAATAATAATAATAATAATAATAATAATAATAATAATAATAATAATAATAATAAAGTTCATCTTTCTGGCAGTCTAGGGTATCCACATTTAGAGTGGCAGTTCCTAAAACAGGAAAAAGTGTCAAAAGGTCTGAGGTTCTCCTGGGCCTCTGTACCAGAAATAACAAAGATGGAAAAAAGAAAGCACAGTATACAATTTTCTTCTATAAGAAAGAGCTTTATTTGAAAAATCTTTTTTAAAAAGTCATGCTACCTAAAATCTAACTTTCATCTTCTCTTATGTAAGGACTGTGCAGTTTCTTCTCAAGGGCTTTTTATGGTATGATTTCTGATACAGCAGCACAAAGTTGTCATCTTCTTCTTCTTCTTCTTCTTCTTCTTCTTCTTCTTCTTCTTCTTCTTCTTCTTCTTCTTCTTCTTCTTCTTCTTCTTCCCCATTGAATGTCGCAGGAGATGCAAAATTCTTGCTCTGGCACTTAAAGCAGCCACCACTGGTGTTATTTGGTGTTCAATAGAAATTACACTTATATACCGCTCCATAATGCTTAGTGCACTCTCTGGGCAGTTCCCAAGTTAATTAGCATTTTGCCCCAACTCATTTTACTGACCTCGTAAGTATGGAAGGCTTAGTAAACCTTGAAACTGGTCAGGATCAAACTCACAATGTCAGCAGTTTCCACTGCAGTTTAGCACTTTAACCACTGCACCACCAGGACATAGACTTCCTTTTCCCTGCTGTGACCTTGAAGGAGTCCCTCACTAGTCTCATGTGTTGGCATCAAAGCCTCAGGGAATAGAATCTGTCTGTCCTGACAAGTTTCATGTCCCACCAACCCCTGAGTCAGAGCCAGCCAGCTTGCAATGGAATTCACAAAGATATAATCACTCAAGGATCACCACTGAGAAATGTCTACACTGACTTTTTCTTGACATAAATGACTACCAGTTACACAAACACTGCAAAGAAACTATTTTACTTCAAGTGTAATCCATGTATTATCCACTTTCAGATTCTAGTCCAGACCTAGCACACAATTTGGCTTCTCATTCTGTTCAGAATATCAACCACACGCATACAGTTCCCTGCACAATCTCTCTAGTAAATGGCTGGACGCAGAGACAAACGTAGAATTGGTCATAGACAGGAAATGTAATGATAGCAGCATTAAAAATATATAAATCAGAAAGCAACAAGACAAGACAGGACTGCATTACTAGCGGGTGAGTTACGAGTTGAAGAGAGAAACGACCGAGATGAGATTGGAGAAAAAGATAGACAAATTGTCATATGTGAGGGGGGAAATACGAGGCAAACTGCCTTATAGCAGGAGAAAATTGCCAATTTTCTGAAACATGTATACAAATTTCCATATCTGAAATGTATGCATCAAAATAACTCTGCAGCTTACTGACCTTTGCAATGGGAAAGGAAGAATTGTATACTACATGTAAACTGCTTTTGAATTGCTATCTTTGATATTCACCAATTCCTCTCAACCAGGACAATGTACATTACTAGTTTATTTGTATATCTCTTGAATTTTTATCTTCCTTTCCTTCTTTTTTATTTTTCTTTATAACGTTTGAGACACCAAAGAATAATAAAGTCAAATAAAAGCAAATGCAATTCACATTGGGGAAAACACTGAAACAGAGAAAAATGCTTAAAACATAATTTTAAAAAAACACATCAGTAAGAAGAAGGAAAGAATACCAGACCACACATTGCCATCAGCTGATCAACAGCCATACTTTGATTGCTCCAATCCACAACTTGTAGATACCTGAGCTGACTGCAGAGCATGAGCAGGATTGGGCCTAGATTGACTCCAGCCTGGGTGGGTCTTTGCTGCCTCCCCTGGGTATGAAGGAGCAGAATGTCTTGCCAATGTAGGCTGGCCAGGCCTGATGGGCTCAGGTTCTTTTAGGATCTCAGAGACAACAAGCACTCAGTGGTTGAAGAAACAAAGCTTCATTAGAAAGTTCTCTAAGCAAAACAGAAACAGTTCAAGAAACAAGAACAGGAACACAAGCAAGCTACCAGTATATTTTCCTAGCATGAATTCCCTCTGTCCCTTCCCTAGCCACCTGGAAGCCTGGTTAAGTGACAGGGACACTTCTGGCACTTCTGATGTATGGAGAGCTCCAAAGATTGGGGGCTAGGCCCCCTTCTCTTATACCTGCAGCTAAAATGTCTTTGCAGGTGGTCATTATCAGCCAAGGACACAGGAAAGGGTCACTGTGACATGCCTCATTCCTTCCTTATTTAGTCATTGACTTGCTGTCCATGATGAGACTTCCCAAGTGTCAGCCCACTTTATCAGCCAAGGATGCAGATGTGCTCAGAGCCATTCTTCCTCCTCTGTCTTCTCCTGCCAAAAACTCCCCATCTACTCTTATAGCTCTATTAAATCTTACTGACTGATATTTTTAACGGGGAAAATATCCTATTCCCAGTCAATAAGCCCTTCTAAATGCATTAACTGGTTGACAAATAGATTCTACTTCTTTAATGCATTTTCATACGATTTTAATTATTTCAGAATTTGGAGGGGGGAATGGGAATGTTACTAACTCCTCACAATCACAATCATCTTCCACAAAGCACATAATGTTGGGCAATACACAGAAGATGGTTTTCTCCTTCACTGAGATGATGCTCAATCACAAGCCGTAGGGTTCCTTCAATCCTGAAGCCCAGCTTGTTCTCCATTCCTCTGTCTTGATTTGTCCTCTGGTCCTGATGACTTTTTGGTATCCAATGATGCCATTCAGGCTGATGCTCCATCAGCCAACCCTGGCCTCTGGTTATTACTGAAATAGACAGATGCATGGTCCAAACCCAGGACTTCAATTCCCAGAAGCCTAAGTCAATTCCCCAAAGCACTGATCAGCCAATGTACTGAGGCTTCTGGGAACTGAGATCCCCCTGTGGAATGTGGGCTCCACATTGAGATCCCCTGCTCTAGCTATATGCATCAGGCATACAAGAATTTTTTTTAATCATTATACTGAATGTGGCATGCAGCATTTTTTTTTTTGATGAAGGGTTTTTGTGGGGGTTTTTTTACGTTGTTGGTTTATAATTTAATAAAAAATAAATTAAAAAACAGCAAAAGCATTTTATTTTTAGAAACTTGTATTGCCATGGTAATCAATGGCTATAGATCAGCAATGCCCAACTTTGGCACACCAGATGTTTTTGACTTCAATTCCCAAAAGCCCTGAGCAGCAGACTTGGGCCTCTGGTAATTGAAGTCAAAGAACAGTTGTGGTGCCAAGGTTGGCCACCACAGCAATACAGTATGCTCCAATGGAAGGAAACACCAATCATGCCATTAGGCATATAATGAGTCATCCACCTCAACAGCTGAGTTGCATGCTCCATTTTTTAAAGTTAATTTCTTTTTAGTTATTTAACTTATCTTAATTCTATTTTATTCCCAAGGAAGAATGCAACCAATTGTGAGGAAGCAAATTGCAAAAACTCTGTTTTCTTTCCAATCTGAAATTTGCATCATTTCTACACATTGTCCTGTGTGGCTACATTTTTTTATTTAACCTAATTTACACAACTTTTCCTGTTGATTCCTGCAAGCTCACAAATGTGTGAATTCCCAAGGAAAAGTGCATTTCTCTTCATGCATTGCAAAAGATCCCCAAAGGACATTTTTGTTGAAGCTTATGGGCAAATTTGTGTTCCATCCCTAATTGAATTGGACATTGGGGGAAGGGTGCATATGTTCATGCTCTGCCTCAAACAGCAAAAACATATTGGGGCCACCTAGTAGAAAACTGAGGCAAGACTGTTCGTTGATGAGGAGTTAGAATCACTGCTGCTATTCAGCAATCAGGGAAGATATATTCTTGAAAGATGACTGCAGCCATGAAATAGGTTTACTCCTTGGGAGGCAAGCTATGGAAAATCTAGGCAGCCTAATGAAAAATAGAGACATCACCCTGCTGACAAAAGTCAGTAGAGTTAAATAAATGGTCTTCCCAGTAGTCATGTATGGCTGTGAGAGCTCGACCATAAAGAAGGCTGTGCACAGAAGAATAGACACCTTCAAACTGTGGTGCTGGAGAAGACTTTTGAGTGTCCCCTCAACTGAAAAGAGATCAAATCAGTCCATCCTGAAGGAAATCAACCCTGACTGCTCCTTGGAAGGACAAATACTGAAGCAAAGGTTCAAGTACTTTGACCACCAGATTATTATTATTCTGTATCTAGGTCAGATATGAAACTCCCAAAATGAAGGCACCTTTTGGTGAGTTTATTCTGCAGTTCCCTTCGCTTGACCTAATATGAGAAAGATTACTTGGCAATACAAGGTTGCCATTACTAGGTTATGCCCGATTGTGGTTCAAAATTCAACAATTTTCAAGGAGACTCTTTTTGTGCACCTCTGACCACCAGATGAGAAGAGAGGACTCACTGGAGAAGACTCTGATGCTAGGAAAGATCAAAGGCAAAAGGAGAAGGGGCGGCAGAGGATGAGAAGGTTAGACAGCATCATTGACACAGTGGGGACAGATCTGGGCAGTCTCTGGAGGATGGTGGATGATAGAGGAGCCTTGTGTGCTGTGGTCCTTGGAATCGCAAAGCGTTGTACGACTGAACAACAACATTCTTGAAAAGTGAAGAAGGTGGATTAAAACATCACCTTGGATAGCTCCAAGGGCAATCAATTTGTTGAATGCAGATGAACTAGTTTACCTCTAGTCCATCATGCTGCATCTTCCAGTGGCTTTCCAGTAGGAAGAAGAAGCATTTTTCTTACTGTTGTGTCTGAACTAAGTTTAACATTGGTCTGATAACCAATCTCTCTGTCCCATAACAACCCACCATCATGCAAAAGCCTAACTGTTAAAACTTTAATAAAAGTTTTTGCCAATTACTGTCCTTTTTCCGATTCACAGGCTGAAAATTGACCTTGATACTTTCTCAGAGACATGTGGTTCAAGAGACCAAGGGTGGTAACAGACTAACCCAAACATCATGCATGAGTCTGTTCACTTTACTCCCAGCAGCAGTAAAACACACCAGTGCCTGAAGTAGTATTTACTCTACAATCTTTAACTCCATTACTCTAACACCTTCTCCATTGCTATTTTAAGTGCTTTATCTTTCTCAGGATCATTAAGGGAGCAAGCTCTTTCAGACTGGCAGGAAACAATTTAGACTTCCTGACACAGGAAAACAAGGGAAAACAAATAGAAGACCAGGCATTGAGATTTCAAGAAGAATTACCAATGAAATGGGAACAGAAGATTTCTCAGCTGATATTTTAGAAGAGTTGGATAAGAAGCAAGATTTCACCCATTCCATCCAATGTAACTTGGAGAACTTCTGCCAAGAATTTTAGAATTGGTGCCAGCACAGGTTGCTCCTTTCAGTCTGTTTCTTCCTCTTTTGTACACCTTCAGTTGGTTAGGGATCCGGCTGCAGAGCTGGAGTTTGAACTGTTCAAATCCCCATTGTGCATTCTAGGAGAAAAACCACCCTGCATGTCTTTGAGTAAGCTACATAGTCCCAGGGCAAGCTGTAGAGTCCCAGTTCCAGAGTTGGTACTGGGTGGCTTCAAAAGAATGGAATGGAAAGCCACTTTTGAGTACATTCAGCCTATAAATTCTTAGAAAGAGTTGCCATAAATCAGAATTGACAGACAAAACAGAGTTGTGACATACAGTAAAACCTCTCATAAAGAGCGCCTTGCTTAGAGACTAACTCACTTAAAGAGCAGAATTTTCTCTGAATGGTCGCCTTGCTTAACAACTAAAACCAACCAAAAACTCACTTAACAAATAAATCGGGGTTTGCAACCCACCCACCCCCTGAAGTCACAATTGGTCACTTACAATGGTGTTTCGCTTAAAGAGCAAACTCACTTAAAGAGAAATCCTGTAGAACACATTATGATCTTTAAGTGAGGTACCACTGTAACTGCATCACAACTCATTGTTGCACATCGATTTAATTAATTAGAAGACAGAGGAAGGAGCTCACTGGACAAAGAATAACATTAAGGACGGTATGGCTCAGGAACTCAACCTCCCCTACATCAGTTGGAGGACCTTGAATAGGCTGAGGGTCGGAGTCCCTAAATGCAAGACCAACTTGCTCAACTGGGGAATGCTGGTGGATAGCCACACACTGTGTGAATGTGGAGACATACAGAATTCGGCTCATTTACTGGTCTGCTGATTACTACCAGAAAAAATGTACCAATGAAGATTTAATTATGGCAAATGACAAGGCCAAGAAGGTGGCTTCATTTTTGCAGTCCAAAGTTTGATCTGAATATGAAAAAAGAAGTGAATTACTTACTGACACATTAAAATACTCCCTTTATTTTCCAGCCTACTCAAGTTTCCAGCCCTTGAAACCAGGGAAGATATTTTTTTAATAGGGACTATGAAGATACATCAACTGGCAGGTGGGTAGCTGAACTTCACAGCTGCTGATGAGTGTAATTTTTGTCTACCCACTAGCCCATTACCCTAGGGCAAAAAGTAAGTCCTTACCCAAATTGCACAATGATGTCAGAATCCAAAATTTGCTGAGGATCCAGTGTCACAAGGACCATAAAATAGGCAGCAAAGCAAGCTGGATGCAATTATGGTAGACTTTTCAAAGCAAAGCAATCACACTTATATATGGCCCCATAGCGCTTAGTGCACTCTCTGGGTGGTTCACAAGTTAATTTCATTCTGTCTTTAGAATCCTAATTTTGAAAATAGACATTATTCTCTGAGCTATTGCCAGATTAAGAAACAGTCTGTCCCTGCTGCAAGAAGTATGCATTATAAGGTCTCATTTCAGACCTTATAATACATAATTTTAAAGTGGATTCACTGATCAATGGACATCTTCAGTAGAACTATTAATGTAAGTAATTGGGTCATTTTTGCCAGCTGGAAAATTCCCCATGGCACCAACCATTTCTGATGATGGTGGTTGTTTCTAATTCTCCTGGAAAGCTTGATTGGCACTGATTAGATATCCGCAAAGGGCAAAGACTACTTTTAAAAAAGTAAAAATAATAAAATCGGTCTTTCTTAAATCATTTGATACAATCTACTTTGTCTCCGTTTGTGGTTTTATGCTGCTTTTTCAGCATTTTTGGCTGATTTTAGAAACTTATTTGCAGAATTTGAAAAGTAACTTTTCAGAAGGAGTCATATAATACATACTGAAGCCATTCATATCTAGGACCCAGAATATTATCCTAGCACTGCTTGAGTATGAACAGCTTCAGCACACTAGGATATTGATTAGTAAAAAATCTTATTCTTTATGTCTACCACAAATTCCTGCTACTTAAGAAGTCTGTGTTTTTATTTGGTAATTCACACCAACTGCATAACTTGGATATGACAGTAAGTGAACAATTACTCCTTAACTAGCTTCTGAAAATTATGCTGATGGATTTACATTGGCCTAATTCTTCAGTTGGACTCTAGCCAACCTACTTAACAGTAACTTCCCATGTCTTGTCTGTTTCAGCTTATTTTTAATTCAACTTTATTCTCTGCTGCTATTGTTTCAGCAAATTCCCTTAGGAATATGCTTGAAAGATATGGCAAACATTTCTAAAAGAAATAAACAAAGAAAGTAAGCTGACAAGGGCTCTGTACATTTTCCATTTTAATGCCATTTTACACAAAATCTTGCAGCCCTTTGGGATATTCCTCTAAGTCAAGAACTTTGTTCCCTCCCTACTGAGAGATTTTCCAGATGGAAATATAATGGACTGACACTGGGACCTCAGAAATATTTCAGAATTATATCCCCATAGAGCAGGGGTTCCCAACCATTTCAAGCCAGGGGCCGGGTAATGCTCTCTCAGTCAGTTTCAAGGGCTGGATGGCCATTTTGCCCTGCCTGCATGATGGGGGCAGCTATTTTGTCCCAAAAACATCCAAGGGGTGGCCATTTTGTTTCTCAAATGCCCTTGGAGGGGTGGGGAACCACATGAAATAGTGCCATAGGCCAATCCGCTCTACGGGCCTTAGGATGGGAACCTAGACATTTTTTTAACGAAGTTTTGAAATGTTGATGGGCTGAAATCTTAATTGGTGCAGTTATGAAAAATAAGATATCTGGAATTTTTTTTGATTTTTTGGACCACCAGAAGGGGTCCCGCAATGCACTTGTAGTTACGCCCTTTGGGACCTAATGGTACTCAATTAATAACGCGGTAACTATCCACTTTAGAGACTTTTTGCATACAACAAAAGTTGTCGGGAATGGTCCATTTAGTCTTAAAAAAGTCTAAAAAAAATTTGGAGCAGTCAAAATCTGAAATTTTGAAAAATGTTGCCTACCTTTCAGGGGCTAAAACATGAGAATGGTAAGTACAGTACTTTTAGTCAATGTATGATTACATTTATTTTGTTAAAATAATCTGTTTTGTTAAAATTACAGCTTTTTCTTTTAAAATTACAGGGTTTTTTTTTGAAATTACAGGTTTTCCTTTAAAATTACAGGTTTTTCTTGAAAATTTCAGTGACAATTTTGCTGCAGGGACTGTGAGAAAGCTACAGTGTTACAGGTATTACAAGGATTTGATCTCGTAGAGAGCTTTTCCATCTAGCTAGCGTAACTTATTTTTCTTTCTGTCCTCAGCTACAACTAACATAAGCAACTGCCGCTGTTCCTCATCTTGAGTTAACTTATTCCCTTTCAGGAATTTGGTGATCAACACTACGCTGCAAGGACTGCTTCGAGCAGAGGTCACTGAGTTTTAAGTCAAGCACACTGTCATCAAAAAGAACTGTGGAACTGTGGAATGAGAATGGTAAGTACAGTACTTTTAGTCAATGTATGATTACATTTATTTTGTTAAAATAATCTGTTTTGTTAAAATTACAAGTTTTTCTTTTAAAATTACAGGCTTTTCATTGAAATTATAGGTTTTTCTTGAAAATTACAGGTTTTTCTTGAAAATTTCTGCTGCAGGGACTGTGGGAAAGCTACAGTTCCACAGTTCTCCTTGATGACAGTGTGCTTGACTTAAAACTCAGTGACTTCTGCTCGAAGCAGTCCTTGCGTTTTTTCTGTGCCACTGGAATATCCTCTAAATTTCTTGACAGGGACCCAGAGCTATGGAGTGCAGATGTTGACTATCTGCAAGGTCTGAACATTGTGACTCATTTTAAAATTGTCAATGACTGTGCCGAACGCGGTGTAGCGTTGATCACCAAATTCCTGAAAGGGAATAAGTTAACTCAAGATGAGGAACAGCAGCAGTTGCTTATGTTAGTTGTAGCTGAGGACAGAAAGAAAAATAAGTTACGCTAGATGGAAAAGCTCTCTACAAGATCAAATCCTTGTAATACCTGTAACATTGTAGCTTTCTCACAGTCCCTGCAGCAGAAATGTCACTGAAATTTTCAAGAAAAACCTGTAATTTTAAAGGAAAACCTGTAATTTCAAAGAAAAACCTGTAATTTTAAAAGAAAAAGCTGTAATTTTAACAAAACAGATTATTTTAACAAAATAAATGTAATCATACATTGACTAAAAGTACTGTACTTACCATTCTCATGTTTTAGCCCCTGAAAGGTAGGCAACATTTTTCAAAATTTCAGATTTTGACTGCTCCAAAAAATTTTTAGACTAAATGGACCATTCCCAACAACTTTTGTTGTATGCAAAAAGTCTCTAAAGTGGATAGTTACCGTGTTATTAATTGAGTACCATTAGGTCCCAAAGGGCATAACTACAAGTGCATTGCGGGACCCCTTCCGGTGGTCCAAAAAATCCAAAAAAATTCCAGATATCTTAGTTTTCATAACTGCACCAATTAAGATTTCAGCCCATCAACATTTTGAAACTTCGTTTAAAAAAAACATGTCTAATCGGAACCCCTGCCATAGATGGTCGCAATATAGTGTGTCTTTAACTTCATTTCTGCCAGGCAAAAATAAGTTTTTATTCTCAAAAGGTTTTTAGATCATAGACTGCTATTGTTCAAGAAGAATTTACAACTGTTTTGTATTTTTAGAATTTTTATTTTCATACCATGTTTGTTTGTTTGCTTTTAGTTTTCAATGTCACCTTAGATTACTTAATAGTAATAATAATTGTGTGTCAAGTCAATTTCTAGGTAGAGAATACTTGCAAGTAAAATACAATTTCCTTTTTCTAGGGATCACCTGGGTTCTTCTTCTTTATTTATCTTGTACTTCCAGACTGGGAGGATGACCCAACAGGGTGGTGTCACTGCCCAGAGCACAAACCCACAGTTTTTATTTGGGAGTTATCATCAAAAAATGTATCTTGAGGGTACACAAGGCAAACTCAAATTAGAAGATGAGGAAAGGAGCTCACTGGACAAGGAATGACATTAAAAGAAGAGATGGCTGAGGAACTCAACCTCCCCTACATCACTTGGAGGACCCTGAAGAGCCTGAGGGTTGGAGTCCCAAAGTGTAAAACCAACATGCTCAAGTGAGGGCTGCTGGTGGAAAACAACACACTGTGTGAATGTGGAGAGAGACAGAATCCAGTTCATTTTTTGGTCTACTGACTACTATCGAAACATGTACTGATGAGGATTTAGTTCTGGCCAACAACAAAGCCAAGAAGATGGCTTCATTTTGGCAGTTTAGAGTTTGACCTGGACACAAAAGATGAAGATCCAAAAATTACACTTTCCTCTTCTTTGTATTTGTGCTACAATGGTACCCACCAAGGAATGAGGCCAGAAACAATTTCATTGTGTTGACCTTCCCAAATTTTCATATTCAAAAGTTGTCACTACAGAATCTGGCTGGTCAAAAGGTCACAAAACAAATAGCTCACCAAGACAGCAAGAATAATTTGGCACATGGTTCATTGCCTTTGGGATGGGGTTGGTGAAATAAATATGGTGACACTTGCCCCAGCACTGCCCAGACAAGATCTGTGACTTTCCTTTGAATTAACAGTTTAAGACTGTTTTATTTAGTGATACTGTAATTGTTGCTGTGTGTTCTTTGTGGCAGTGACGCTTCTGCCACCAATTTGTTGAGCTATATTGGCACAGAATATTCACAAACATTCTGCATGGTCAAAAGAAAAAGGTTTTCTTGCAGTCTGGGTTCTTTGAAAGACAGGAAAGACAAGTATAAATTTCCATTTCTGTCTGAGTATATTTCATTGTAGCATAGCAATAAAGAATGGTGAGAAACCTTGACAAAAGAGTGCCAGGAGTTATTATTTCTAAGCTCAAGTAATCTCCATGTATAAACCTGGATGTGCTTATCCTTTATTGTTTGGTTTTACATTTGTATGCATTTTGTTTTGATTACTTTTGAGGTTTCTTTGGTTTTTCTGTATTTTAAACAGGGCTTGGAAAGTCTTTCTGGGAGCCCCTTTTGGAGAAAAGATAGGAGTTGGGTATCCAATAAACAAGGTAAGCCAATGAAACAATCAATCAGATTGCTAGATCAACATCACGAAGTAGTCAGTGTATATTTAAAGGATAATTTTGTAGAGGAAAATCTGCTGGTTGACTTATTTTATCATGGCAACAAATTGTGGCCTGGCAACTTTGAGCCAAGAAGCTGGGATCAGTGGATGCTGAAGTTAATTTATTGATTGAAACCAACCTGCAGACTCATTCTTTCAACAATTAATACCAACTTGGTTCATTGTGCAGGGAAAATCTGCAGGAGCCAATATCTCACTTCAGTTGGGCAGATAATTACTGCATTTTCTGCCCAGAGAACAGTTGGAATTCTGCTCTCTTTTTCTGTTTAGTTTTCATGTTGCTTTATTTTGTAATTTTTATATTATTTATTGTGATAAACATGGCCAGCCTCCCAAATCATAGAAGATGGTGACCTTGCAGAAATTGAATCTCTGGAATTAACTGTATTGCCACTTGAGAATGGAGGAGATGAAAGCAGTTGGGTAGTGGAAGAATAATTAGAGACCCCTGTGGACAGCCATTTTGATTTCTTTCCTGAGCAGCTTGAAAGACAACAATACGCAAGGGAAAGATTTGGGAATTGGGGTCAATAACACTGTATCCAAGCACCCAGAGGAGCCTTAGGACATCTGTTTCTGAAACAGCAGCTTCCACTTCTGCCTTGGTGAAATGATTTCCAATTCAGCAGAGCTTCTAAAGTGTCTCCGTCAAACCAAGCTGAAAATACAGTCCTCTGTCAATACAAGATTGGTGGTGGGGAGTGAAAGCATCTGTTGCTTGTGAATACTTGCACAGCCAACAACAAGGTTAGAAGAGGCCTATTTGTTAGGACTGATGGTTGCTTTACCCCAATATTCCTCCTTCAACAGGGAAAAGAGTTGCTTAGAAATGGTATTTCTTTTAACTAGGTCACCCTTGCTCAAAAGCCACTTGTATCTGACTATAGGGTTTAGAGCTCATCTCCGTTTACAGTCAAAGAGCCAGATGTTTCCATGAACATGTGACAGGCATGACTAGTCTCTGGAGTGCATGGAATGCTGTTTACCTTCCCACCAAAGTGGTACCTATTTATCTGCTTGCAATTTCTTGCTTTCAAACTGTTAGGTTGGCTGGAGCTGGGTCAGAGATTGGAACTCTCTCCATCATATAGTACTCAGGTCTCAAACTATTGAACTGCTGGCCTTCCAATTGTCAAGTTCAGCATCTTAACCACTAAGCCACTGCAGCCCCTTTCTTTTGACTACAGATCTGAAATATTGGTAGTCCTCCTGGCTGTGGGTCTGAGAGTTGTAGACCACAAATGTATCTTCTACAGCCTCTGGCAGTAACCACAGAGATGTTTCAAGGATGTCCATAACCAGCATATGAAGATCTCAGCTCTTCTCCACGGTTTGACTCCAGGTTCAGATATAGAGGCATATGTAATTGTTCAGTACCATTAAAAAGTTTCTGACTGATGGTGATCTTATTGTTACCTAAAAATCGCTACCCCTTTTAATGTGGAGATGTGTTTTAAAATTAAAAAGCTTGTCTGCTGGTGGAGCCCTCCAAGAACCACAGAGATTTTAATTTCAGACAAAAACAAGACTGGTTTATTGACAAAATAGGAACAGCCCCCCCCCCCTTTGCTGGATAAAAAGCTATGTCTAAACCATTTTTGTCTGCTAGAAAAATCTACGTGATGAGCTTCCATAAGAAATTTTATGGGAGAGCTGCCTTGCCCTCCAAACGCAGGACCTGTTATACTTTTCTGCTAATCTTTGCTACATTAAAGTTTATACAATAGAAGAAAATGCCAGCAGTCGGGTTTTCATTCATAAGTAAATAACTCAAACTTTAGTTACAATGGTTTGTTAGCACCTTAAGTTCAAGATATAATGACAAGGGTTTTTTTTGTTGCTGTTCAGTCGCACAGTCAATTCCGACCCTCTGTGACCCCATGGACCACTGTCCGTCAGGCACTTCTGTCATCCACCATCCTCCTCAATTCGCTCAGCTTTGTGCCCATTGTCTCTACAATACCATCTAGCCATCTCATCTTGGGCCTCCCTCTTCTTCTTTTGCCCTCGACCCTTCCAAGCATCAAGGCTTTCTCAAGTGAATCCTCTCTTCTCATTTGATGTCCAAAGTACTTTAGCTTCATCTTTATTATTTGACCTTCTAAGGAGCAGTCAGGGGTGATTTCTTCTAAGATTGACCTATTTGTTCTCCTCGCTGTCCAGGGGACTCTCAAAACTCTGCTCCAACACCACATCTCAAAGGCATTTATTCTTCTGCGCTCAGCTTTCCTAATGGTCCAGCTCTCACAACCATTATTATTATTATTATTATTATTATTATTATTATTAAACTTATATGCCGCCCTACTCAGCGAAAACCGACTCAGGGCGGCGCACAACACAATCAAATATAATGCTACAATTCAATAAAACAATAAAATGTCACAACACAATGAAATATCCTACATCAATAATTCAAAAAATAGAACATCCATACATTGCCACCGGGAATATCATTGCTTTGACTATGCGAATTTTTGTTTTCAATGTGATGTCTCTACTTTTCACTATGTTCCCCAGATTTCTCATCGCTTGCCTCCCAAGCATCAGTCGCCTTTTTATTTCATGGCTGCAATCACCATCTGCAGTGAGCTTAGATCCTAAGAAAGTAAAATCTGTCACTGCTTCTACTTCTTCCCCATCTATTTTCCAGGGACTGATAGGACCTGTTGCCATGATCTTGGTTTTCTTGATATTGAGTCTCAAGTCAGCTTTTTCACTTTCTTCTTTCAACCTAATCTGGAGCTTCTTTAGGTCCTCCTAACTTTCTGCCATTAGGGTGGTATCATCTGCATATCTCAAATTGTTGATGTTTCTTCCAGCAATTTTAATACAAAATTGTGATTCCTCCATCCCTGCATTGCGCATTATGTGTTCTGTGTATGTTGAATAAGCAGGGTGACAAAATGCAGCCTTGTCTTACTCCTTTTCCTATTCCAAACCACTCCATCATTCCATTTTCTGTCCTAACTGTTGCCTCTTGATTCATGTACAGATTTCTCATGAGGCCTATAAGATGTTCCGGCATTCCCATCTCTTTAATTACTTGCCACATTTTGTTGTGGTCAAAACAGTCAAAAGCCTTAGTCGTGTAATCAATGAAACAGAAGTACACTTGTTTCTGATATTTCTTTGTTTTTTCCATGATCCATCTTATGTTGGCGATGTGATCTCTAGTCCCCCCTGCCTCTTCTGAACCCCGCCTGCACTTCTGGTAATTCTCTCTCCACATACTGTTGCAGTCTATCCTGTATTATCTTGAGCATCACCTTGCTAGCGTGAGGGATGAGCGCAATTGTTCGATAATTTAAACATTCTTTGGCATTACCCTTTTTGGGGAGTGGAACGTGTACAGATCTTTTCCAAGTTTTTATGCAAATACAAAGTCCGGAAAATGGTAAGGGGAAAGGTGTGGGGGTACATGTCAATACATTAGTTAATGGTAGTGACGTGGGTTTTTGGGCTGCTCCAATGAGGATGCCGTGCTGGATGCTGTGAAGCAACCAGGGATATGGCACGTCTGAAGTGAGAACAGTTTTTGACAAATCAACACTGGAGGTTCTTCAAGAAACTGGCTTTGGCTTTTTACTATGTGTTTCCTTCTCACAGTAATCCATAGGCAAACAAATTAACTGTCCTTTGTACACGTGTTAATGGCAGAACCCAGACACAAAGGCAGGAGATACAGGCAAACAAATAATCTTTGTGGCACTCAAGGCTCTCCCACGTGAAATCTCTGGGTGGTTCTCTTTCAGAAAATACCTTGGCAAGGTGGGAGACAGCCAGGGGATTATGTTAACTGGTTTCAGGGTGAGAGTGCACAATGTCCTTGGGGTGTCCAAGCATCCTTTGTTGAACAGAAATACCTTTGAATATTGTCCTGCTTCAAAAATATAGAGCAGAGCATGTTAATAATCACATATGGATCAAAATATTACAGAGCAAGGGAGATACACTACTAAAAGGGACCTTTTATTAACATATGTATAAAGGGCAATTTAAGAGCCCCATTCATGATTTGCAGGAGGGACATCAGGAGTTTCAGTTCCCCCACCCAGTTTTGTTAATAACTAATCTGTCACTGACTCCTAAAGCAATTTACACCTTTGCTTCAAGGTAAACAAGACTCCAGGACAGTCTGGCTGTATTGATGAATAGGGCTTCATGTTTGCCCATATGGCATGAGAGGAAATCAAGAACTTAATTGAACAGTTTAAAGTACATTCAAACATCCTAGGTATAACAGCAGTTTGAGATCTTATACATTTATTAAAAATTAGCCCTTGCAGTTATCTTACCTGCAAGTAATCATGGTATAGTGTGGTGTTTGTGAACTAAACTTGAAGACTAAACTTGTAAGACTAAACTTGAAGTGGATGGCAAATTAAAATAATGAGAGAAGTGTATTATTATTATTATTATTATTATTATTATTATTATTATTATTATTATTATTATTATTATTATTATTATTATTATTATTATTATTATTATTATTGATGATAAAATAACACACATGCATGGTTTAGCTAAGAAACAATACATGCATGGCAGGACAACCAAGTTAGTAATAAAGTACTGTACAGTAATACCTCAGATAACATTTGCTTCAGATATCGCTAAAACTGCATAACATTGAGCAATGGGGGGGGGAATTGCATTGCTTAACGTTAAATCCTATGGGATGCATCGGATAATGTTTGCTAAAGCCTGTGCTGGTTACAATGTATCTCTATGGAGTATTATTATTATTATTATTATTATTATTATTATTATTATTATTATTATTATTATTATTATTATTATTATTATTATTATTATTATTATTATTATTATTATTATTATTATTATTATTCCGCCCAATCACACACATGACTCAGGGCGGCTAACAATAATACAATAAAATTACAATAAAAACATTTGTAATAACATTTGCAATAAAATACCGGTTGTTCAAGGTACAAAGGTTTCAGACAGCCACAAACAGTCCAGGGGCTAGGCTGGCTGGGTTGACAGGGAGGTGATGTTCAGACCCCACCCCAAGGGCCAAGTCCTGGCATCAAAACAACACCACTCCGGCCATTGGGCATGGCCCAGAGCAGCAGCTCTTGAACCCCGGCTGTTGGGCGTGGCCGTGCTCCAGCTGCCCAGAGCAGCGGCTCTTCAGCCCTGGCCATTGGGCATGGCCTGGGGTCACAACAGCACGCCATTATATTATTATATATAATAATAAAAAAATTAATTTCAAGATTAGTGTTACTTTATAAATGAGTGACCTCCAATATCACCTACCGTTAACTGCTCTGCTCAGTTCCTATGAACTCAAGGCAGACTTCCTTCTGGTTATTACATGCCATCAAGATGCCTCCAACTTATGGCAAACCTATGGATGAAATGGCTCCAAAATATCATCTCCTTGGCAGCTCTGCTCAACTCCTACATGTTATAGTATGTGGCTTCCTTTACAAAATCCATCCATTTTGCTTTTGGCCTTCTTTGCTTCCTGCTGCCTTCCACCTTTCCCAACATTGTTGTCTTTTCCAGACAGTCTTGCCTTCTTATGATGTGTCCAAAGTAGGGCAGTTTCAGTTTCATCATTTTTGTCTCCAGAGACAGTTAAGGCAGAAACTATTCATTAGTCTTTTTTTCAGTCCACAGTATTTGCAAGGCTCTCCTCCAGCATAATATGTCAAATGAATCATTTTTTCCCTATCAGGTTTCTTTACTATTCAGTTTTCACACCCATACATGGTGATTGGAAATACAATGATGTGGGAGATCTTGGTCTTGATCTCCAGTAATATGTCCCTACACTTGATGATCTTTTCCAATTCCTTCATTGCTGCCCTTCCGAGTCTCAATCTTCTGATTTCTTAGCTACTGTCCCCATTTGGTTTGATGATGGAAGCAAGGTCTACAAAATGTTTCACTCTTTATGTTTCTTCATTGTCAGCATTAAAGTTTGTTAAGGTTTTTTGGGCCGTATGTGTGTTCAACATTAGCAGGCTAGCGGTTAGCTAATGCGACAGTGGAAGGTTGGGTGTACAGACACACATACAGTCTCTGTGAACAGTGCAGTTTACTTCTATGTGAGGTATACACTCAAACAATAGACACAGAACTATACACAGGTACCCAGTGGTGGGATGTCAAAATTCTTACTACCCCACCATTATGTCATCACAGTGTGGGCAGATGATGTCATGGGCAGGGCCAAAGTAGTAGTAGTAGTAGTAGTTGTTGTTGTTGTTAGGACATTTTTCATTTGGGGGTATTGTACAAAGATTGCTGCCCAGTGGAATAGTACAACTTTAAGGCCCTCCATGTGTTCTGAACACAGGTGTACATAATAGAGCCTCAAACTTGGTCCATGTGCTCCTGTAACAGCCCAGCTGTGGCTGATTAGAGAATCTGCCCAGCAACACTGGGGTATAACTGTGGCCCTCTGGGAAGGGTCTATGGAGGAGGTTACCATTCGGTGGAGGCTATTATTCTGGAGGAGATTATCTGTGAGGAGGTTGTCTATTCTGAAGGAGTCTATATACTGAGAAGGACTGAGACACTGAAGGAGGTGATGCTGTTGAGAGCTTTTCTTCAACTAAGAAGAAAGAACTGCTAAAGGATCACCAGGACTCTTTTGAGTGCTCCTGGAGTTGGAGCCAACAGAGGAATCCAAGCTGTCTACCTACTGTGGGGCTTGGAGTGAGAGAGACTGTTGTATATAGTCCTGTGTATGTCTGTCTTCCCCTCACTGTAAGTAAAGCGCACCTTTCACTGAAGGCATATGTGTGTGTGTCATTGCACTAAAGGCTTTTGCTGCGTAAGAGCTTAAAAGTGCTACTCTGCTATCGAGCCACACATATCGCCAGGGGAATCCCTGATAACGGGTTATGGGCCCAGGGTGCGCCTAACAGCTACGCCCGACGCCTTAACTGCGCCCGTGAGTCTTCGCCTGTCAAGCCCAGAAGTGCTGTGTGCCTGGACTGGAGCTGTGGAGCCCTGATCGGCGTTCGGAGGAGCTGTGTTCCCTGGAGGACTCATCGCCTGCAGGACAACGCCCCCAACGCAACCAGACGCCCCAACAGAGGTCCAGAAGACGTCCACTTCGCTTCGAGTGTTCCTGCCAGCTGCATGTTTTGTGAGTCTGCAAGTGAGGGAAGAATGGCTGTTTCCAATCTCTCACTGGTGCCCCTGCTTGATGGCACCAACTACCAGACGTGGTCAACCAAGTGCAGTCTGCTTCTGCGCAAGGAAGGGCTCTGGGACATTGTTGATAATCCCCAGAAGCTAGAAGCCTTGGATGAAGAGGACACTGACAAAAGGGACAGACTTGAGTATGATAATCAAAGGGCTTTGGCACCTTTCACTGAAGGCATATGTGTGTGTGTCATTGCACTAAAGGCTTTTGCTGCGTAAGAGCTTAAAAGTGCTACTCTGCTATCGAGCCACACATATCGCCAGAGAAATCCCTGATAGTAATAGTAATAGTAATAGTAATAGTAATAGTAATAGTAATAGTAATAGTAATAGTAATAGTAATAGTAATAGTAATAGTAATAGTAATAGTAATAGTAATAGTAATAGTAATAGTAATGTACACACCTGTTACATCCCATTACTGCAGGTACCAGTCTGTCTTCAAGCCCCACAGTAGAGTCAAGGCTTGGAATCCTGATGGGTGAAGTCCGCTAAGCATACACAGAGTCCTGCCACAGCAAACACTGACTGCAGTTTGCCCAAGGCCTTAGTCGGTGTGCTTTCTTTGGCAGTTCAGAGTACAGTAATACCCCATATAACGCGAGTACTGAATAGCGTGAAAACCGCATAACGTTACAAGATTTTCGGAAAAATCTTGTATCGAATAACGTGATTTTTAACGTTATCTGATACAGTGGTTCTTAGCAGCAGGGTGGCTGGAAAGCTGAACGGGGTTCTCCGTTCAGCTTCCCAGCCACCCTGCAGCTACGGAGGCAGGGGTGGGGAGGCTGGAAAGCTGAAGGGGGGCTCCCCCATCGGCTTACCCAGCCACCCCACAGCTGCGGAGGCATGGGCGGGTGGCTAGGGAAGCCGACAGGGAGTCCCCGTCAGCTTCCCCAGCCACCCTGCAGCTGTAGATCGGGTCCTCTGATCTCTCTGGAGGTGTTTCTGGGCTTCCCCGACGTCCTGAGCCGGTGCAGCAAGCCAGAATGTCAGAGTTCGAATCCCGACATTCTGGCTTGCTGCACTGGCTCAGGACGTCGGGGAAGCCCAGAAACACCTTGGATCGGGTCCCCACACCTCCCTGGACCCAGCAGGGGGGTCAGAAACCCCAAAATTGGTAAAAAAAAGTCCATTTTTTTTACCAATTTTGGGGTCTCTGACCCCCCCCCCCGCCGGGTCCAGGGAGGTGGGGAAACCCGCTCCAAGCTGTTTCCAAAGTTCTCCCACCTCCCTGGAGGCAGCAGCAAGCCAAAATGTCAGGATTCAAATCCCGATGTTCTCGCTTCCTGCAGCCTCCAGGGAAACAGGGCTTTTTTAAACATTGTGTGTTCAATGTATCGCACAACGTTAAAAACCGAATAACGACGGGACTTGTGGAACCAAGTCATAACGTTATTCAGGGTACTAGTGTACCTGATAGTTCTTTGCATCAGCAGAGCTTCCTGCAGCAGTTCTTCATCCCTTGTCTGTCAAATGTCCATCAGTCAGTTCTCCTCCTCAGATTAACCCATCTCAGGTGGGCTATAGATATACTGTAATTCTGCTGACTCACCCTCAAAGTGGCTACAGCTGTGCACAGTTCTGACTCACGTCCCCAAGTGGTTACAGCTGTGTAATCAGTCTATGAAGGCCAATACCTCAACAGCTAACAGCTGTGTCTAGACCCTTAAAGGTATCTTAAAGGTACAGCAACTCAGTGGGCAGGCATCTTACTACAATACCCATAAAATATGCCTTAACAAATTGTGCAGTTCTTCTGTAGTTGTGATTTTTTCTTCTTCTTAATGTTCAAACTGCAGCCCTGTGTTGGCACGTTATTATTTCACTTTCATTAAAAATTGTTTCAAGTCATTGCTAAATCCAGGGGTAAAAACTTTCTGGAGAGGTCAGGTGATGGGGTGGAGGAAGGGCTGATGGCTAGAAAGGAAACTGGGGTCCGTGAGCAGAAGAGCCTCAGGAAGGAAGCAAAGAGGAGGAGGAGGAGGATTTCAGGGAGTGGCAAAGGCTTTTCTGGAAACCCTTCATGGTGAAGTATTTTGCCCAAACTATGGTCTCAAAACACATTTACACATCGGATGCAGACACAAGCCAAACTTTGCCTTCAGGAAAAGGGAGAAGATATCCATTCTTTACTCAGAAGTGTTGCCTGTGGCAGATGAGAGACTTAAGCAGCTGTCTGACACTGTACAAACAGTGGAGGCCAAAGATGACCTCTTCCTCCTCTCTTTCTCCTGCTTTTCCTCCTCCTCCTCTTCCTCCTCTTCTTCCCCCCCTTCTCCTGATTTTCATTCTTCTCCTCCTCCTACCCTACCGAGTGTCAAGGGAGATGCAAGGTTCTTCTTCTGGCTCTACCAGCTGTCTGTTTGGTGTTCTTGTAATATGTCTTTGATGTTATCTCTCCACCTTCCTCTGACTCTGCCTCATGGTCTTTGTCCTTCTCTTCTTTTCACATATGCCTTGTAAGACCAATCACCAACTGCTAAGGCTAAGAAATGATGGACTCTGTTAAGGAGAGTGATGGGAACCATTCTATAATGCCTGGCAAACCAAACTCTTGCAAAGATTAAAAGGATTTGCTTGTACAGTTGTACAGTCAAACCTCACATAAAGAGCGCTTCACTTAAAGAGTAACTCGCTTAAAGAGCAGAATTTTCTCTGAATGTTCGCTTCGCTTAACAAATAAAACCAACCAAAAAACTCGTGTAACAAATAAAATCAGGGTTCACAATCCCCCCCTCCCCACAATTGGTCACTTCCAATGGTGTTTCGCTTAAAGAGCAAACTCTCTTAAAGAGCAACCCTGTGGAACACTGTACCTCGCTTAAAGAGCATAATGTGTTCCACAGGATTTTCTTTAAGCGAGTTTGCTTTTTAAGTGAAACACCATTGTAAGTGACCAATTGTGACTTCTGGGGGGGATTGCGAACCCCAATTTATTTGTTAAGTGAGTTTTTGGTCGGTTTTATTTATTAAAGCAGTGGTGTCGCATACGAGGGGCTAGGGGACAGCCGGCCACAGGCGGTGTTTTTTGGGCTATGTGTGTTCTTGGACTACAATTCCCAAAAGCCCTAGCGGTAGCGGGAGCCAGTGTCCACCAGGGGGTAGCAAATTTGGCTTCAGCCCCGGGGCAGCTAAAATCCACGCGATGTTACTGTTGTTAAGTGAAGCGAACATTCAGAGAAAATTCTGCTCTTTAAGCGAGTTACTCTTTAGGTGAAGTGCTCTTTATACGAGGCTTGACTGTACATGCAATATACAGTAATACCTCGGATAATGTTAAGACTTGGTTCCACAAATCTTAACGTTATCTGATTTTTATCCTTATCCAATGCATGCACCAGATAACGTTAACATCCTATTCAGGTGAATCAGATAACTTTAACTCCATAGAGATAAGCAACAGAGGCTTCAAGGGAAAGTCAAGGAAACATGCTGGAAACTTAAAGAACTTTAAGAAATAATTGTCTAAAGGGTAAATACATTACAAAAACATGCCAGTCCACCCTGACTTTAGGGGAACGAAGCCATACAGCATTTTTAAATTTTTGAAATTTTTATAAAGTGCTATTTTAAAAGATCTGAACAGAAGCTAGGAAAATGTTTTCATTTAGAATCAGCCCCACTACCATGGCTTGCTTTGGGGCTTAGCTGAGGTCCATTGCTGTAATAAAGGAAGTTCCCTCAGGGCTTTGTAGGGTGTGAAAAACTTAATTGCTTTGTAGGTGAAAGGTTTCAGTGTCTGCTTGTTTTCCATTGACAATGCATGAGCTTGCGGAGCTACAATCTTGGTTTCAGGCTGTTTAGAATTTAAAGCTGTTAGCTTTTAAAACTGATTCCTGTGCTCATAGCTCCATATGGAAACTCTGCATGTTTCAAATTGGAGTCAGGACATATTGAAAGAGTCCCCATCCCACCCCCCATTTCTGCTTTGCTTTGCTAAACTAGAGAAACTGGTGAGTCACAGCCACACCTCAGGGAATTTGAGGCAAACATTAGCCTCAGAAATACTTAGGTTATCTGATGGATTGGATAACGTTAACATAATGGTTAACATAATGGTTAACATCATGTTATCCAATCCAAATGTTTGCCTCAAATTCCCCAACGTTATGCGATTTTAGCGTTATCCAATTCAATCGTTATCCGGTGTTTTACTGTACTGTACTATGAATAAATGTGTGCTGATTTAACAGGTATCAAGGGAGTTATCTGTACATCATTGCTAAAAGGTCCCTTCAATTATCCCTTACCCACAGCATGCATAGTGGTCCAGCCTTAATCGTTTACTAAACTGACAATATTAAGGGTATTTAAAGTTCACAGTTGACAATTTTAGAAAAATTAGCTTTTTGCTTCTCCACTTTTCACCGATCATCCTCATTACTACTCTAACACATCGCTTGTTTGCATTTTAAATCTCTACTGGCTGCCTGAATTATATAGGGATGCTGCAAGGGGAAGCAAAATTAGCTGATGAAGCATTCATTAAGAGAGGCAATGAAATGAAGCAACTGGGGAGATTCAACAGGTCCTAACAAGCCTGCCTTAGGTCTTGGAATGGAAGAATACATTAATTTCATTTCTGTAAAATTTCCCACTTTGTCACACTTAAGTTCAATTCCTCCCAATTTGGTGCAAATCTGAATTTTTTTAAAAATTGTGTCAACGATTTCCATGAGCAGACTTTACAAGAAGGGAAGGCAAGTTCAATTCTTTGCCAGCTCCATGTTTTGTTGTTCAGTCGCACAGTGGATTCCGACCCTCTGCGACCCCATGGACCACTGTCCACCAGGCACTTCTCTCTCAATTTAGATTTCCTTTTATTCCTCTCTGCCATCTCCAGTTTCCAAGAGGGCGAAGAATATCACCCTTGATGACAGAAGTCAGTTTGAGTAATCTGTATTTGTATTAAATACAGCTTTCTAATACATTCATATCTAGACTTAAAGTCCTGATTCTTTTTTTAAAAAAAAACCCTGAATAATGCCTCCATTTTCCAGTTGCCAACGTGAAGGAGGTCAGCGAGGGAGAAAGTGGCAGCTGAAGAGAGAAATGAGTCAGCAACTTTGGGGGTCATGCAGTACAACACAGAAGATGTAGAATAAAACTGAAGAGTCGGGTTGAAATGTGTGCTTTTCATTCAAGTCTTTGAGACAGGACTAAGCACAAAAACCCCCTGCAGATCTATGCATATACCGTATTTGCCAGCATATAAAATGCACTGGAATATAAGACGGACCCTGTTATTACCAAAATAGCTGACTATAGGAAACTATATACAGTACTAGACACACTCAATTTTTCCAGTGTATTTTAAGGGGGGGAGTGGGTCTTATGTGCCAGAAAATATGGTAATAACCGGACACCTTTGCATCTCAGCCTACTCTGTGTAGATTCAAAACCTTGATACAAATACATACACATATGCAGGTATGTACAATTGCCTTTTTCACTTTAGTTTCTCTTACATTTCTATGGAAAATCACAACTTCTGCCCAGACTCCTTTAACTATCATCACCAACAATGTTGTTTGGGGCCAGTTGGGAGCTGGTTGGGGGTAGTTAGTCTGATTATATGCACACATAGGTTGGGCCAATCCACCCCATCCCAACCCATTTTGAGACCCTGCCATGGAGTTTAGTTTAATTGTCATGCTGTATGGATAGAACACTAAGCTAGATGACCTGTGTGATTTGTGATCGAGTGAACTCCTTCCATCTGTCCCAGCTCCTACTAACCTAGCAGTTGGAAAGCAAGAAGTTGCAAGTAGATAAATAGGTACTGCTTTGGTGGGAAAGGTAATAGCATTCTGTTACACTTTGGTTCTAGTCATGCCTCCCACACAGAGGCGTAGCTACCGCCGTATCTGCCGTATCAATTATACGGGGCCCCCGGGTCACGGGGGCCCCCAACGTGCGTAAACAAAACAAATCTTTACCCTTCCTAAGGGCCCCCAAAAGATTTTTATACGGGGCCCCGCCAAGGCACGCTACTCTTCTGCTCCCACATGACCATGGAAACAGCACTGGCTCTTTGGGATTAAATGGAAATGAGCACTACCCTCTAGAGCTGTGATGGCAAACCTTGGCACTCCAGATGCTCTTGCACTTCAATTCCCAGAAGCCCAAGAACCCTGTGAATCCTCATGAATGCGTTTACTGTGATTCATCCAGCCTGCGCTGCCCTCGTGGAAGCCGGAGTAAAACACGCCCATACAGTTAAGCCTCTTCCAGGTTAACCTTTCCTCCATATGGGTGTATTTTGCTTTCGCTTCACAGGGTGCAATTCACAGGGTGTTTGGGCTTCTGAAGTCCAAGAACATCTGGAGTGCCAAGGTTCGCCATCACAGCTCGAGTAATACAGTGATACCTCACTTAAAGAGCATACTGCATTCCATGGGATTGCTCTTTAACCAAGTTTGCTCTTTAAGCGAAACACCATTGTAAGTGACCACTTGTGACTTCTGGTGGTGGGGATTGCAAACCCCGATTTATTTGTTAAGCAAGTTTTTGGTTGGTTTTATTTGTTAAGTGAGGCAATCATTCAGAAAAAATTCTGCTCTTTAAGTGAGTTAGTCTCTAAGCGAGGTGCTCTTTATGTGAGGTTTTACTGTATACGAATGTCTTTTGAGCAAGACAGACTGTTACCTTTACCAATTACGCATGGTGGGGTTGAGAATAAAATAGAGAGGGGCAGATTTCCAGCACATGGGGGATCAGTTGCAAAGTTGCATAACAGCTGTTTTTCCAAGTGACAGGAGAAGCCTTCTTCTTCTCAACAAATACAAAGCAACTATGGGGCTCATAGAGCTCTGCAGCCCCTTTAGATAATCCAAATGCTGTCTGGACACATATAGATCTTGACAGCATTTTATTTTATTTTTTCCTTCAATCTCAAGCATCCTTTAAAAATCTGCCCTACACCCACCCAAAAGAGCCATTGTCAGTACCGACCTAGATTGGTTGCTATTGCCATTACTGCTGTATCCTTCTGTTCCAGGTAGAGGAGGAGGAGGGAGGAGGGATCATTGCAAGCTAGCAGACTGATGTTGAGTCATTACTTTACCATATAGTCCTTCGTATAATGTTACATGTTATTGAATTTCAGTGGCAGATAACTTGCCTTTCAAACTAACAGCTTGATTCTGAGCTGGAAAATAAGTCAATAATTTAGAGCATTGGGAATGACAAGGTCACTGGTTAACAAGCATGTTTAAATGGAAGCAATGATTCAGGTCCAATGGGACAGTGTGGTAGAATGTTAATCACTACCATTCAGAAGATTATCTCCCTGGCTTTGAGGTGATAAAGGCAGTAAAATGCATGATCTTATAGGTATATGTTTTAGTTACTTTGTTATAACAAGTTAATGCTGGCAACTTTGGTTCCCTCCTTAATTTATTCCAAGATGAAAATGCTCCTTAGTTGCATAATATTTGCACTACTTCCTATAATGTATGATAACTTTAAATGTGTGTTTAATAAATATGATTCTTTTGATTTCTTCAATTCTTCTGCAGTCTGTGCAACTGATTTATTCTTGGAGTAAGAGGTAAAGGTAAAGGTCACCCTTGCTCAAAAGCCAGTCATATCCAACTCTGGGGTTCTGTACTTATCTCTGTTTCATAGCCAAAGAGCCAGCACTGTCTGCTTCTGCAGACATTTCTGTGGTCATGTGGCAGCAATGACTAGACACCGGAGTGCACAGAACTCTGTTTACCTTCCCACCAAAGTGGTCCCTATTTATCTACTTGCAATTTCTTGCTTTCGAACTGCTAGGTTAGCAGGAGCTGGGACAAAGACAGGCGCTTATTCTGTCCTTCAGTATTCGGGTATCGAATTGCTGACTTTCTGCCTTCCAATCAGTGTCTTACCCACTTGAGCCACTGCATTCCCTCTTGGAGTAAGAACAAGTTGTTAAATTCTCCCAGAGTTGTAGAGTTGTCTGTTCTTTAAGTACAGAGAAGAGACTGCAATGGCTCAAGTCGCTAAGATGCTGACTGGGAGGCGGAAGGTCAGCAGTTCAATTCCTGAGCACTCCAGGATGGAATGAACTCCCGTCTTTGTCCCAGCTCCTGCTAATCTAGCAGTTCAAAAGCAAGAAATTGCAAATAGATAAATAGGGACCACTTTGGTGGGAAGGTAACAGCGTTCCATGCACTCCAGTGTAGTCATGCCTGCCACATGACCATGGAAACGTCTGCAGAAGCAGATAGCGCTGGCTCTTTGGCTTTGAAACAGAGATGAGCACTGACCCCTAGAGTTGGATATGACTGGCTTTTGAGCAAGGGAAACCTTTACCTTTTACTAAGTACAGAGAAGTATTGTTCAATCTCAATAGCCATCATTGTTCCTCATTAAGAGTAACAGGAAATAAAAGGCCTGCAATAGGAATCTATTTTGACTATTGGAGAGAATGCTGTTTATGATTATGTCAGCCATAAATCATTCCTCTTTTGATTAGAAACAAGATGGAGAAATGCAGCAGGACACCTCAGAGTCCTAATTATATTAGTATTTGAAGGGGGAATATTTACTATTCCTACATGAGCTTTCCCTCATTGAATACTCAAGAAACCCATAACGAGGAACTTGAAAAAGACTTCCATCTTTAATTCATTATGTGTCTCCGATATCTCTGCTGCATTTTCTTCCTGTCCTTATTATAGCAGGTAATGACTTGATGTTTTCAGTTCTTCTGAGATTTGGAATATTTACACCTCCACCTCCCCCCAATATTAGGATTTATTTACCCACTTAATTTAAGGGTGGGCCCCATTGACCAAATAATGTTGGTGTTTCTTCCCCAAGTATATGAAGGAGGGGGAAAGGGAGAGAGAGAATTTATGTATGTGATGTATCCTCAAGTTATTTCCAATTTATGGTGATCGTTATATGGTAGCAGTATGTAAAATGTTCAAGGACTGGTTTTAAAAGTGCCATCATTCAAACCCTCCTAGGTCTGTGGTTACATCTCACTTCCTCTCCTATAGATTTTTTTTTTTGTTAAGTCGCACGGTCGATTCCAACCCTTTGTGACCCTATGGACCATTGCCCGCCAGGAACCTCTGTCCTCCACCATCTTCCTTGGCCCTCCCAGCTCTGTGTCCATTGCATCTACAATACCATCTAGCCATCTCATTTTTGGATGTCCCCTTCTTCTTTTGCCCTCCACCTTTCCCAGCATCAAGGCTTTCTCAAGTGAATCCTCTCTTCTCATTTGGTGTCCAAAGTACTTTAGCTTCATCTTTACTATTTGACCTTCTAAGGAGCTGTCAGGGTTGATTTCTTTTAGGATCAACTTATTTGTTCTCCTCACTGCCCAGGTTACTCTCAAAACTCTCCTCCAACACCACGTTTCAAAGGCATCTATTCTGCGCTCAGCTTTCCTAATGGCCCAGCTCTCACAACCATATATTACTACTGGGAATACCATTGCTTTGACTATGCAGACTTTTGTTTGCAAGGTGATGTCGCTACTTTTCACTATGCTCCCCAGATGTCTCATAGCTTGCCACCCAAGCATCAGTCACCTTTTTATTTCATGGCTGCAATTACCATCTGCAGTGAGTTTTGATTCTAAGAAAGTAAAATCAGTTACTGCTTCCACTTCTTCCCCCTCTATTCTCCAGGGACTGATAAAGACCTGTTGCCTTTATCTTGGTTTTCTTGATGTTAAGTCTCAAGCCAGCTTTTGCTATCTCTTCTTTCAACCTAAGCAGTCTATCCACATACATTTTAAATGTTTGCTTTGTCTGTATCTTGCTTGGATTTCTTTAGCAATAGATTATCTGTTGCCTGCTTGCTGGGCATGTCACAATTTCACCAGAGCCCCTTTGGCCAGATTGTTTCAGGATGAGCCAGGAAGGCCTTTGTGGCTACTTAGTGGTCCTTTGCCCAATCCTAGCAATCCCTTTCTTTGGCCTATTACCATCTCTCATGATGTGGCCATGCAGTTGGACTTCAAGAAGTCAAAAACATGGATACTTACAACAAAACATAAATGGTAGTTATGTCTGAGGAAGGCTGCTAGAGTAACTAGAAGGGCTAAAATCAGGAATGAGATAAGATTAATAACAGGAATACTGTAGAACCAATCTTAAACTGTATACAG
Source organism: Furcifer pardalis (assembly GCA_030440675.1). Lineage (NCBI taxonomy): Eukaryota > Metazoa > Chordata > Lepidosauria > Squamata > Chamaeleonidae > Furcifer > Furcifer pardalis. The sequence continues at coordinate 97,767,903 of CP126892.1, forward strand.
TATAGAGAAAACAAATAAAGCGGTTTGCCCACTTATTTATTTATTTATTTAGATTTATATTGCCACCACTCGCTGAGGCGACTCAGGGCGGCTTACAGTCAAAACAGCAACAGTACAATAAAAATTATAAAATATAACCAAACCAGGACACACTTAGAGATAATGTCTTGGAATTCCATACCTAACAAGGCATATGTGAAAAGAGAAGACAGAAGAACATTAGGCAGACCCAGAAGAAGGTGGAGAGTTTACATCAAAGATATATTACAAGAATGCCAAATAATGCCAGTGGAGACTTCTAGAAGTGCCAGGGTAAGGACCTTGTATCTCCCTCAACACCCAAAGGAGTAAAAGTGGGAGCAAGGAAGAGAAGAAGGTTTTGCTTTGTGCACACTTTATTTTGATGAAACAACCTCTAAGCCTTCCAAAAATGTCAGTTCTCAAGCCAAAGCCCTTTTCTTCTCCCTGTGATTCCCATGAAATGTGAAAATGCTACTTTCTTCACAACTGTTGGATCCACCCAGGAGTAGTTTTGAATTTGCCTTGGAAAACACACGTCTTCTTCTATCTCCTCCTCCTCCCGCACGGTTCACAAAATCCTACAATTCAGCTCCCTGAGAATCTTTCTGAAACCAAAGCAATGCTACTACTTAGTCTTATAAAATTCCCTCACATGGTATGGCTTTTTCACTGTCTGCTGGGAAGCACCCTTTTCATTCAGCCTTAAAAATCCAAGAATTGAATATAATAGGTAGACATGCTATATGGATTGCTTATTGAGCTACGGTTGTTTAAAGTCTCTAATTGCTATAATATTATCATTCCACTTCCCACTAGTAGCTATTATCGCTATTTAACTTGAATCAAGGGGTTTATACCAAGAATGCTGCACTGCTCCATTAAGCTAAATTTTATGACCCCATTCTTGTTGCCACCAGACTATCAATCCAAGTTGGCTCCTGTAATTAACTTTATACTACACTATATTTATCTTCAGATACTCCTCTCTGACCACCTCCTTGGGACTCTTTCTCTCCCCTTTCTCTTTCTTAGTCTCTTCTGGTCTACATGCATCTGTAGAACTAATGCTTGGCTACCTGTCTTAGTGCCAAATAACTCCTCTTTATCTTTAACTCATTCGGTCAAACTGATACATACCTTGGAGTCATTATTCAGCAAGGAGTTTGCACAATGGAAGATATTCCACACAGGCAAATGGAGCTGGGAAATCAAGTCCATCTGCATGCATTGTTTTAGGCATTTGGATATCACATCTGTTAGGGTTTGTAAGTCTTCGCCCCACACCCTAACTGGTTGCAAGGCATATTGTGACTGTGATGCCTTTAAGGCCCTTCTGCAGGAACACACAGGTGTTCGGGCTTTACCATGGGGTGTTCCATGGGTCAATGTATATAGATGAGAGCAGGATTGCAAACTTTTGGGAGCTTGGCTGAGCTGCTCTCCAAAGTTTAGCTTCACTGCTGCTTCGCTCCACTGCTGCCAGCTCATATGCTGAACTTGCTTGAGCTACAAGGCTTGACCGAGAGTCCTCTGCTCATGTCTGGACAAAGATTCCTGCACATTCCAGAACTGGCTTTGAAGACTGAATTCTGATGATGGCTTTTGCCTGATAAGCCATCTGTGCCTGCCAAGCAAAGAAGGACTACTTGAGGGTGAGCCTCCATCAGGAGGACAGAAGCTGTAGAACTCTGTTGCTTTGTCTGTATTTACAGTTTGCATTTACCCTACTGGACTGGACTGGATTGTATAGACTTGTATATAGAACCACTGAACTGCCTCAGTGAGCTCAACTGAGCAACCAAAGAGAACATTCCTGTTTTGTGTTTTCAGTTGTTGTACTGTATATACCTGCACCTTTTACTTCCTGAGTAAACTACCTTTAATTTTGCTTTTGCACCAAGAACTGTCTGCCTGTTTTTTCCACAAGGGGCCAACCTTACCAGGTGTGCACCTCTTGCTGGCAGCTGCATACCACTCTGCTAACCATTGTACACCAACAACATCACCTGCTGGCTGGGTGGATGTGTGGCCTCCATTTTCATCTTGCCCAAGGGATCCTATGGAGCATGCTTTGGTGAGTCATAGTCCTGGCCTAACATCATTTTTAACTGACTTCATTTCCTCCATAACATCAGCATGCAAACTTATCCAGTTGGTTCTGAAGTATTGCAACAGCAGATCTCAAACAATACATTTGAAATTGACTAGCTTGAGCAACAGGCAAATGTCTTTGATTTGATATTCATTTGAGGTCCAATGTTAGTAACAAGAGAAGGTGCTCCAGAAAATCAATTCAAGGCTGCATAATCCAGCTATTACTTCACAGTTTATATACCAAATAAAGTAGTTTGCCCATTCGGAGAGAATGTCTCAGTATTCCATACCTTACAAGGCATATGTGGAAAGAGGAGCACAAAGACTACAAGGCAGACCCAGAGGAAGGTGGAGAGATAATATCAAAGACATATTACACAAGAAGGAAATAATGCTGATGGAGGCTAGAGGTTCCAGAGCAAGAACCTTTTTAAAAAATAATTTTTATTAATTTAAAAAAACAAAGAAAAGAGAAAAAAACCACAAGTATATGAACAATATAACACAATACAAAATAATATTACATTTATAATGGATATGTATCATATTTATAACCTCTAATGTTTGTCTTATAAAACTTTCTTCTATACCTTCTTTCATTCACATGTAAAACTATATTATTCATAGTACCTAATTCTCATTTCTTATCTTCCCATAATAATATAAATAAAACAATCTCCACCCATGTGATATTTGCAATGCCCTGGAAAGTGCCATATTTGACATACCACAATATTACTGTTTCCAAAAACATTTTTGATCTGATACTGGGCTACCCCCTTTACTCCTGATCAATGTGTGTTCCAAAAAAGGCTGCCAGATATTCCCAAAATTATTTTCTTTAATTAACTCCTTTTTAAAATTCAATTCCCATGTGAGTTTATCATTTAAAGTTATTTCCCATATCTCTTTATATCAATCGTCCACTTCTAATTTAAGATTATTTTTCCAATTTCTTGCAATATATTGTCTAGCCATTGTTAAAAAGATCGCTAACAAGTCCTTCATATTTTTATCTATATTTATTTCATCCAAATCAGTCAACAGGGAAGTCCTTGGCTCCAGTTTGAAGTCAAAACCCATTATTTCCCCAATTTCTTTTTTTAATCTTTCCCCAAAAGTCAGATACCATTGTGCAACTCCACCACATATGATTGTATGTTCCTAATTTATTCTGACATCTCCAACAATGCTCTTTAACTCTTACTGATAAGTTTCTCATGATCCTTTTTGTCCATTTACTTTTCCAATTTGCTTCTGAGATTTTTATTTTTAAGCCCAACTCCCATAGTACCCTTAAAAATTCTTGTGGATTTCCTTCTTGATTTAGAATTTTATATATTTTACTCACTAAACCTTTTATCCCTATAAATCCTTTTCTTGTTTTATAAATTATCTCCTCAAATTCCATCAATTTCCTATTCAACCCACTCAATTCACTATATTTATTGTTCCATTCGTTTAATAGTACTATTTGAGGTTCCAGAGCAAGAACTTTTTATCTCCCTCAATACCTGAAGAAGTAAAAGAGGAAGCAAAGAAGAAGACTTTACCTTCACCAACTGCCCAGGACTGCTGGGTAACATGAAGTCCTAACAAATTGAATAGGCAAAAGAATCTCCTGATCTTTGTTACTCTTAAGGAACTGGGGTATCCTCCATCTTTTCAGTTTCCTAGGCCAGACTTTCTGAAGCTACTTTTCTTAGGTCTCTGTGCTTTCAACCTACTCTTTTCATCGGTTGTATCTCTGAACCTTACCCTTCTTTTGAAAAGCAAAATGAACAGTGAGTCCCCAATTTCTTGGATGTCCTACCAACAACTTTTCTTGCCCTTAATCTGCCTCGCATAGCTCCTTCTTCCCTAGGTTTTGAGTTCTAATCTCATCCTAAGTGACAGTTGTCCCTTCCCAAAGAAACTAAGGTGTGAGACTGTTTTGTGTTTTCACTGAACTAGCAAACCATTCTGAACTGCATTGTATAAATATATATATATATATATATATCATGTCTTCATGCATTAACTCTCTTTTTAATTATTTTCTTAAAATTCACTAGATAGCAGAATAATCTAACCAATATAGCATGGGTACCTAATCACTAACTTCAACAACTCCCTTTATTATGTCAGTTTTATCTTCTAGGTCTTTGAACTGTGATTCATTAACTCACACACTCAGACAGCTGCATGCATTAGGTGTGTGTGTGGGGGGGGGGGTTTGCTTCTTTTCCGTCTTTGACCTTCTTGGGATTTGATTTAGATTCGTTACCCAAACGTACTTCCTTTGATCTTTACCGTCAAGGTAGTGCTTAGGGCTTGATAGGAACACATGCTTCTAAGTAAAGTAAAGATTCCACTTTGATGCTGGCCTGAAACATGTGGCATAAATAAGTGCCAGTGCAGTAATGTATTAGAGGAGTCCCACAATGTTTAAATTCACTGCACAGTTTTCTTTGTTTTTATACTTTTTTTTACTTTACGAAGCATTTTATACTGGAGGCAAATTTTTAAGAAAATCCTTTTTGTGTAGCCTGAACCAGTAGACTTTCACACCACTTTACTCTGATGAAGATTTAGCTCAGGTGTGATCAGTTAGCTAATGAAGAAACAACAAAGTACTCTCTATGTATTTTCAGTACAAAGCACACATATTAATACCCAGGGCTTAATGGTTAAGTTACTGTATTTTATGACTGGAAGGTCAGCGTGTCAGCAGTTTGAGACCCATGTGCTTTGTGATGGTCTGAGCACCCGTCATCTGTTCCAGCCCCTGGCAACCTAGCAGTACAATAGCAAGAAATTGCAAGTAGATAAACAGGTGCCTCTTCAGTGGTAAAGGTAAGAGCATTCCTTGCACTTCTAGTCATGCCTGCCACATGTCCAAAGAAACATCTGCAGACACAGACAGCGGTGGCTCTTTGGCTGTAAACAGAAATGAGTACCACCCCCTAGCGTCGGACCTGACTCTGGTTGTCAAGCTCAGCTGCCACCATGGTCCATAAATCCAAAACTAGTAGGCTGTAATGTAGTCTTCTTTGCTGTCTTGCCATCAGTTTTCAAGAACTAAGGTACAGTACTGTAATGGAAATTAGTGTAGAACTTCAAAATCACAATTTATGCCTGTAAGAATAGCTGTCATTCTTCAGTAGTTTGAAAAAATGTGTTCTACACATGTTATGAAATAATAATAACTGTGTGCCAGCAAGACATGTCTGACTTATAGGAATCCTTTGCAGGATGTTTTAGGTAGCGAGTACTCCCTTGAGACCTATGCTTCTCTTCTCATGGCTGTGCAGTTTGCTCAAGGCCACATAGGCCTGCTTTTCTCTTGGGATGCACAGCAAGGAGTTTAAGTCCTTATCTCTGGCTCTGTTGCCAACTATTTAAACCGCTGAGCTATTGAGCCAGCTTCTGCTAAGAAAAATCATGGCAAATACTGAGAATCATCCTTGGCCCTCAGCCACAGGTTCCAAGGTTCATCACTGGCTTCATTTAAGCCCAGCTGCTGCATGTCATTAAATACCCAATTTCATCATGAGCCAAAAGAAAAGGTACCCAAGATAAAAGTCTAATTACCATCTCAATCTCCTCAAATGAAGGAGCTCTATCTGACTACCTAATCTCTGAGAAAGTTATAAAACCCATCATCATAAATTAGCAAGTAATTTATGAAGGTGTCCAAATAATGGGACCTAATCAAGGAGAGATTAGAATGATGTCAAACAACTAAATGCCACTTTGCAAAATAAAAATGGAAGAAAAGCAGCACGGCTCGCCAAATCAATGGGTCAAATTATCCACCACCATGTTTGAAGGTCTTCATGGATGTCAGATGCTGCTGAATATTCAAGCTGCTAGCAAAGCACTTGACAGAAAGAGAGGCTGAATTGACTTGTAAGGATGGAATTGACTTCTAGAGGAGATAATAAAGGGGTATCTGCCAGGACTGCTAAGGAGGGGATAAAGCATCTACCCCTCTATTCCAAGAGATCCCTCTTTCCCAACATACATGGGGCATGCATGCATCTGTCAAGCCCATCTTTGTCAGAACATCTACTTTTCTCCACCTCTTGGTTCAGGGCAGATCTGTGCAAATTGCTTTCAGGCGAAAGGCCCATTCCATTTTCTGCATATTTTTGAACATATTAAAAATGAAATTATATACATGCACCCAACTATTGATCGCTATAGCATGTTTTTTTATTGACTTTGAAATATATGAGAATGTTTTTAAGGCACACATGTTGTTAGACATAATAGACGAAGTCCAGATAAATGCAATTTTCCTGATATTCAGATTTCTGAATGCAAATGTTGCAGAATGGAAAAGTCCATAGGTTTTTGTTTCTACATTTTATTTTGTTTTTAGTTTTCAAACAAAGGAAAAATACCTAAACCAAATGAAAAGAACAAAACCTTTAAAAGAGTAAACACAGAAGAGCAATACCTGTATATATAACTAAAATCTATCTACTATCAGAGGGTTCAATATTTAACACATCAATATATGGAAAAATAAATATACATGGTAGCACACTAGCTCCTGGATTCAGTCTGAATGTAGCTAAGGATATAGATATAGAACCTAATTCATCTGGTGCTCTTCTCCTACTGACCTGTGTCCATATCTATTCTGTGTTACTAGATTTCTGGGAAAGAATTTCCACCAAAAAAAAAAAAAAAAGACCCAAGCTGCTATAATGTAGGTTACACAGTGTCACCAGGATTAAAAGAGCAATAGCAAATACACTTTTATATCACCCCATTGCACTTAGAGCTCTCTCTGGGGAGTTCACAAGGTAAGTAGCATATTGTTGGGGTACACAGAAAGATCCTTCTGAATGACTGTAGTATTTTTGACCCACAATCGGGCATGCCCTAATAATCTTTCTCACACTAGGTCAGGCAAAATGAACTGCAGAATGAACTCACCAAGAGGTGCCTTCGTTTTGGCAGTTTCATTTCCTGCTGAGGAAGAGGAAGAGGAAGAGGAAGAGGACTCAATGTGTACAAGTGCCATTCAATCAATCAATCAGTCAGTCAATCAATGTGCCACAATGGTCTTCTCCGGGACAAGAGGCAGCTGCAGCCACCGCCCCCCTCCTCCGCCCCAACCAGAGGGTTGAAGAGATGCCACAGCCACGGGCTAATGACTTCGCCACCTCCTCCCGGAGCCATGCCATCACCTGGGATGAGAGGCAGCTGTGGCCGCCCCCCCCCCTCCAGCCCTGCCTGGCCAGAGGGTTGAAGAGACACTGCAGCCATGGGCTGAGGACCTCACCGCTTCCTCCCGGAGCCATGCCATCACCTGGGATCAGAGGCAGCTGTGACCGCCGACCCCGCTGTCCAGTCCCGCCTGGCCAGAGGGTTGAAGAGACACTGCAGCCATGGGCTGGAAGACCTTGCTGCGGCTTTTTGAGGATGCTCCCACCTGCTCACCCTCGGGGGCCAGCACTGCCAGAGGGAAGAGGTCTGGGTTCAGCTGTGGCCATTCGGGCGGTGGAGATGGCTCCCATCCTCCTAACTCTGGGCCCCACCCACCTGGAGAAGGATGAAAGACTGCCACAATTTGGGATTAGGAGGATGCTCTGTACTGCTCTGTATTGCTTTAAATGTGTACTGTTTTTGAGGTGTGTTTCGCTTTTGTAATGTATTTTGCTTTTTACACATAGGAACAGAGAAGGAAGAGACAGTTTTAATGCACTTTGTCAGTGAAATAAAATAAGGAGGTAAATGAAATAAGGAGAGAACTAAGCAAGAGAATAACTCTCAACATCTTCTGAATGGATATTTGTCTCAAGTCCACTGACTCAAATCCAGGAAGAGCTTTACGTCAAGAACAAACATTCTTGAAGGTACGCAAGAGCAAAATCAAATTAGAAGATGGAAGAAAAATTTCACTGAACAAGGAATAAAATTAAAGGAGGAAATGGCTGTGGATCTCAACCTTCCCTATAGCACTTTGGTCTTGGAGGACCCTGAACAGGCTGAGAATCAGAGTGCCTAAATGGAAGACCAACATGCTCAAGTGGGGGCTAGTGGTGAACAACAACACACTGTGTGAATGTGGAGAGATACAGAATTCAGCTAATTTGTTGGTCTGCTGGTTACAACTAGAAATATGTACTGATGAGGATTTAATTTTGACCAATGACAAAGCCAGGAAGGTGGCTTCATTTTCACAGTTTAAAGTCTGACCTGGACATGAAAGAAGAAGGAAAAGTGAAATGAAAGGCAGGGGGGGGGGAAAGAAACTTCAATGTAATATGGTGATGTCCTGACTTCCCACTAATGCAAACATTCATTAACCTCTACAGAGAAAGACACTGAGTCCTAGTAGCTAAGAAATAACCAGAGATTGAGAAACTGAGAATGCAAAGCCAATATCTTACACAGGTGGATGTCCCTCATTTCACACTGCAGTCAAGCAGAATGCTTCCAATAATGGCTGTGAGGGGACCTATTGCCTACTGATCTCAATCAGAGCTCTGCCTCAGCTGTCTGAGCATGCAAGACACATCTTTGAGTCAGGGCAGGAGCAGGAACTTTTAATCTCCTCTTCTACAACATCTTCCTTATAAGGCATAAGGGAAACAGTTGTGGCTTCCTTCCCTTCCCTTTTGAGTCATCCCATGTCTTGTTTATGTTAGCACTTTTGACCTCCCTTGAATGCCACCTGGAACAGAAGGGACCTATAAGGAATGGCACTCAATCCTGTCAACTTACATATTCTTGCTAGAGACAATTATACTGATCCTTTTAAAATTAGATATGTATAACTCATACTATACTCTAAGATCTCAAGGTGCAGAAGAGACAAGAAACACAAAGCCATTAAAATAATAATAATCTAAGACCTTTGAAACAATACAACAAAACTGAATGGAATAGAACAACCAGGAGACAAATTCTGTAGTTCAAACCATAGCCACCATGTCCCAATAGTTTGAGTGACCAACTGTGTTTGAACGTGACTTGAAAATAAGATGAATATTGATGCCTATATAAATAAAAATAAAAAGAAGGCTTTCCATAAAAGGGGGGGGGGGGCCACAACAGAGAAGACGTTCTTCTTGTTTTCATATAAAGCAAATAACAGCCAGCAGAAAAGAAGAAAAGAAACAGCTTCCAGGTTCGCAGGGTCCCCTCACACACACACACACACACACACACACACACACACACACACACACACACACACACACACACACACACACACACACACACACACACACACACACACACACACACAGCACAGCACATGAGAACTGAGTTATGAGAAGCAGCACCTGCATGATTTATTTAGCTGTAAGATGCTGGTTGATAGTTGTTTAACCATCTCTTGAATGCCTCCAGTGTTGGAGTACTCACCCCATCCTCAGTTAACTGGTTCCATTGTTGTACTGCTCAAGCAGTTAGGAGTTTTTCTTGATAGTCAACCAAAATCTGGATTCTTGCAATATTTACAGGTCCTGCATTCTCGCATGATTGAGAACAGATACTGTCCCTCTTCTGCACGGCAACTTTTCAAGTATTTGAAGAGTGTTATCATATATCCTCTTCCTTCTTTTTTTCTCAACACTAAACATGCCCATTTCTTTCATTCTTCCCTCATTAATCATCTTTGTTGCCCTCCATCCTTGTTCCACTTTGTCAACATCCTTCTTAAAGTGTTGTATCCAGAACTGGACATGGTACTCAAGATGGAGCTTAACCAGTCCTGACTAGTTGTAACTATTACATAAATAATAAATAAAAATTCATGTGAAGACTATATATATTTCTTTGATTCCTATCCATTTTTCTCCTCCAAAATTTCTGACTCAGTGCAGCTTCCCAGCAGATCAACAAACAAATAAAGCAGGACATTGTTACAAAATACAATCGAACAAATTATAATACTGAAACACAATTACATTGAAAGAAGTCAGGAACATGTAAGTGCTGTGGCGCAGCAGTTGCAGGATGTCCTGGATGAAGCGGATTATCTGGACCCGTTTCAGTCAGGATTCAGGCCCGGATATGGTACCAAAACTGCACTAGTCGCTTTGGTGGATGATCTCTGGAGAGAGCGGGACGGAGGGGAACCGTCTGTCCTTGCTCTTCTCGATCTCTCAGCGGCTTTTGATACTGTCGATCATAGCATCCTTCTGGGTAGGCTCCAGGGTCTGGGGATCCAGGGCACAGTGCTGTCCTGGTTTGCCTCATTCCTGAGGGGCAGGACCCAGTCGGTGTGCCTGGAGAAGAAGTCCAGCCCTAGGCCCCTGCAATACGGGGTGCCTCAGGGTTCGGTACTTTCTCCTCTCCTGTTTAACATCTATATGTAGCCGCTGGGCGAGATCATCTGTTCCCACGGGGTAAGGTATCATCAATATGCAGATGATACCCAGTTGTACATCTCCACCCGTGGGGACCCAAGCGGTGCGGTGGAAGTCCTTTCCAGGTGTCTGAAGGCTGTTAAGGTCTGGATGGGGGACAACGGGCTACAGCTGAATCCCGGCAAGACTCAGTGGCTGTGGGTAAGGGGTCCTGTGTTAACCCAGGAGCTGCCATCTTTGGTACTGGATGGGGCAGCTTTGCCCCAAACAGACCCAGTGCGTAATCTGGGGGTCCTCCTGGACTCACGGCTACTGTTCGAAGAGCAGGTGGCAGCCGTGGCCAGGAGGGCCTTTGCACAACTTCGTGTAATACGCCAGTTATGCCCACTCCTCGACCGAGACACCTTGCTTATGGTCACACATGCGTTGGTCACCTCCAGACTTGACTACTGTAATGCGCTCTACATGGGGCTGCCCCTGATGACCATCCGGAGACTCCAGCTGGTCCAAAATGTGGCGGCCCGGGTAGTGGTGGGGTGTGGGCGTTATGCTCTCGCTTCACCGCTGCTCCGGGAGCTGCACTGGTTACCAGTATGTCTCCGGGTGCAATTCAAGGTGCTGGTTATTACCTTTAAAGCCCTATATGGTAGTGGGCTAGGATACCTAAGAGACCGCATCACCCCAAGAACATCTGTCCGTCCCACCAGGGCGGATCGGAGAGGCTCCCTTGTTGTCCCTTCGGCAAGAGAGGCGCATCTCGCCTGTACCAGGAGGAGAGCCCTCTCCGTGTCCGCCCCGGCCCTTTGGAACCTCCTGCCCACCGAACTGCGCCTTCAGACAGAGCTCCTGCCCTTCCGGAAGGGCTTGAAAACCTGGCTGGCTGGACAAGTGTGGGGACCCGGGAATGCGAGTTCACTTACCAGGTGGCTTATATAAGGGATTTCCACCCTGGGTCTGGAAGCGGGAGTGTGTATTGTTTTAATTTCTGTGGTCAAATTTTGATGACTTTTTAACTTGATGTTTTTATTGATGTAGATTGTCTTATGTTTTTATTCTTATTTTTAGCCTCATGTAAGCCGCTCAGAGTCGGGTCCTCCCGATTGGGGCGGGGTATTAAGTGTAATAAATAATAATAATAATAATAATAATAATAATAATAATAATAATAATAATAATAATAATAATAATAATAATAATAATAATAATAATAATAATAATAATAATAATAATAATAATAATAAGTACAGTCCCTCCTTGCCTTCATTAACAGCACCTCTTCAATAGCAAAATACTTGATAAAATCTCACTGAAACAGAAAGCTTGTTTTGTCTTGTTGAAAGAAAGACATCAAGGAGGAATGACAGTTTAACCTTCATGATCACCAAATGAATAGTTAGAAAGACTTGTAGAATTCTTTTTCCAACATGTAGGTTTCAACTCCAGCATGTAATCATCAATTAAGACTCAAGATGTTACACAGAAATGTTTATTCCAGAGAGCATCAAGATTCTGCAGAAAGAGCTGACCCTGTATGGATTTGCAAACCAGTTTCTAGAGTCATATTATTCATAGAATAGTTAATGGATTGAACATTTATCGATTCGGTTGACTAATGTACACTCTACTTGCATTGTAAACAACTTTTATAGGGAAAGAAGACATCCATTTGACTGGTAAGTATGCACAGACACTTCTCCAAAAAAGCAAACAAGGAACAAAATGGAAGAGGGTTAAAATCCATAATGCAGTACAGCCTGAAGAGCTACAATGGATATCAAACATTGTGCAACTTGTGATATTGGGTTTGATAGGAAATGTATTTATTCAGTTCCTGATCTATGTAGTCTGGTTGAAGTAATAAGTTTAGTCTATTCAAGGCTATAGCAAGTCTGAGGAAGAATTCATATTCTTATGCAGATAGAGCTCATTTAGGCCATGTGTTGTCTCATTCACACAACAACAAGCAAACAGCAAGGTGGAGTCACAAAAACAATATGTGCTCATGACAAAGGGATTTGTTTATTTAAAAATATGAAGTAGCTGCTACTAATATCCTAGGAACCATGATCTTTAGTTCTGCAGAAAGGTACTGTTTTGAACTGAGTGGAATTATCTCAAAGCATTTTTATAAATGTGTTTTTCCCCCTATAAAAATTGTTTGCTATGGAAGTAGAATTGATATTGGGTAAATGTTCAATCCATTAACAGTTGTATGACTAATATGATACATAGGATGCACATTATTGGCTAAAGAGAAAGGATAAACAAAGAAGAAGAATTTATGTACAGTAATACCTTGGATAACAATTGCCTCAGATGACGCTAAAATCGGATAATGTTGGGGAATTTGAGGCAAACATTTGCATCACACAATGTTAAAATAACGTTGTGCATTGCAATTGTTTGCCTCAAATCCCCCGATATTGATCTCTGCCCCAAAGCCTGCAGGGCTAGAGGCCAGTTCTGTAGGCTTTGGGACAGAGATCTAGTGAGGCTTAGACCCGCCGGTTTGGTTGGGGGGGGGGAGATCGGGTATGCCTGTTCCCCCCACCCCAGCCAAACCGGTGCTATGGGCTCTCTGCTTTGGGATCGGGCTGGCGAGGAGTGGAAGGCACCACCAGCCACCCCGGTCCCAAAGTAGGCAGCCCGCCCTGGCTCTCTGCTTTGGGATCGGGTTGGGTGGGTGTGGAAGGCACCTCCAGCCACCCCAATCCCAAAGCAGGCAGCCCGCCCAGGGGTGGGGGTGGAGGGCAAACCAGATTGCCCCCAAGTTCCCTTTCCTCTTCTGGAAGGGAACAGGGCTTTTTAAAATATTGTGTGATCAATGCATCGCACAATGTTAAAAACTGGGTAAGGTTATGACTTGTGGAACCAAGTCATAACCTTATCCGAGGTACTAGTGTACTGTTGATTCAAGCTAAGTCAACCTCAGTACCTGGACAAGTATATATGGTGATCTTTGTCAGGGTTTTCTAGGAATAGAGTACCCAGAAATGTTTTGCTATACCCTTATTCTGGTGGCACTCTAGGACTCTACAACTTGCCTAAACTACACAGGCTGCCTCTTCTCCCAGGAGACACATGTGGAATCGAACTCTCAAACACTGGTACACCAACTCATTGAACTATCTGGCCAGGTTACTAGAAACTTCAAAGATTAAAAACTAGAGATGTGTGCTATCTCTGAACAAATGTATAATTACAGCATAGCTACAGATTTGTTTTGACCATTAGGTTAGAAATCTACATGGCAAGGAAATACTGCAAAAGCTTTTTCTTTAAATGCTACAAACTGTTATGGAGATTCAGAACAGACTCCCTGATGGCAAGAACTGGATGGCCTTAAGTGGTGATTTAGACATTGCCTTGGAAGAAAATGTTTATAAATGAATTTAGTACCAAATTCTTATTAGATACATCAACTGGCATAATGGAATAGGTACAAAGCTCAGCAGTGAATTGCTGCCAATTAATGAGACAACATAGGCATTTGCTGTTGAACACTACTTTGTGTGAATGGGCACAAAACTCCAAATGCCTACATCAACATTTTAAAACCTGTGACAATTGACCACTCAGTTATATGTGGATTGCATTAGGCATGGGCAGTGCAGAAATGTAACAGGATTCCTTTCTATGTCTAGGGAAGCATTTCCCAATATGGGGTCCACAACCACAGGGGGACATCAAGTCCCAGAAGCCTAAGTTAGTACATTGGCTGATCAGTGCTTTGGGGAATTGACTTAGGCTACTGGGAATTGAAGTCCAAAAACCAAAGGTTGGGAAACAATGGTCTAGGGCCTAGGGAGGCTATGTCAGTTTTGTATGCCAGTTTCAGCCTCAGTTTGTTCCCTCTACCACAGATGTTCTCAACATTTTCCCGCCATGGACCAGACCATGCCCTCTCAGACAGCTGAGTGAGCCAGACATGTGGTTTCCCCACCATAAATGATGCCATAAAATTTATCCACTGCTGTTGTGAAGGTGTTTAGAACTGCCGTGGGTGCATTTACAGTGTTTTTTTTTTTTTTGCTGTTTTCGCCACTTCTGGCACTTCCAGTGGAGGTGGTGGTGGCAGTGGTGGTGGTAGCAAAGGCGGCAGGCCACATAAAATAGCACCATGGGCCAGGGCCGGCCCATAAGCCATAGGTTACATAACTTTGCTCTACCACTTGGAAACATTAGCACTCATGCTAACTCGTTAACATTACAGCAGTGAGGGAAATGATTTTGTTAATGTTGAACCATTAACAGAGATGGATGAAATTCATTACATTAATTGTTAGCAATGGATTATTCATGTTCTAGGTTTAAATTTAAAATAAAACAATGAAAGTGACTAAAGCTAGCTGAAATGTAATTCATTACTTTTCAATTCCCTTGAAAAGTAATGAATTAAATTAGCATAAAATATTATTACTTATTAAGAAGCTGTCTCAATGACATTTAAAGTTTTTAAAAACCAGTGTTCCCTCAGGTTCATTGATGCTGGGCAACTTGGAGCATCGAAGAGTGAAAGTTAGAGATGCATGCCCTCTTTTGACAAATAAGTGCAAACTCCATCAAGGGTATGGGTGCATTTCCAGGTCAAATATGTGGTAGAGCAAAGATCCCAGAGCCATTGGCAAGGCAGAATGACTCTCACAGATCCCTTATATTCAAACCAGCTTATCATGCTTAAAATTGGGGGAAGAGAAAATGAAAGAACATGCTCAGTTTGCAGCAATAGAGAAGGTGAATATGCTCTTTACCTTGCTTGCTACAAAATAATTGATTAAATTTTCTGCCTTGAAGCTCTAACATCAACTACAGTCAAACCTCGCATAAAGAGCACCTCGTTTAAAGAGTAACTCGCTTAAAGAGCAGAATTTTCTCTGAATGTTCGCTTCGCTTAACAAATAAAACCAACCAAAAACTCGCTTAACAACTAAATTGAGGTTTGTATCCCCCCCAAGTCACAATTGGTCATTTTCAATGGTGTTTTGCTTAAAGAGCAAACTCGCTTAAAGAGCAATCTCATGGAACACATTGTGTTCTTTAAGTGATGTACCACTGTACTTTCACATCTAGGGAATACAAAGAGTTGGAAGGGTGGAGAGAAAATGGCTAGAAACAGTGTGGAGAGTATGTACCTCCTTACATTTAGAAGAGTGGTATAAAGAAATATGGAATATTGCACTGAATGACAAGCTGACATGTTAAATAAAAATAAAAAAGGAGATGGTAAAGAATAATGATTTGTCACTGACATGGGGTGACTATGTCTTCAAAAAGTCTAAAGGTTTCAGACCTGGTCAAGAAAGTATTAATTTTTTGGAAATAGGGATAGGTATATTAAATTTAAAATTGAGCTGAGATTTGTGGAATAGAAGAAACACTGGTTTCATTTATGCAGTTTCTCCAAACTATCCTTTTCTAGGGAATGGAACCATGGCTGGGTCGAGGCGATTATCAATTCATCTTTAAAGAAGGGGTCTTTCCCAGCGCCTTTTAAACATGCTTTGGTGCGCCCCCTCCTAAAAAAGCCATCCCTCGACCCTACGGTACTGTCAAACTACCGACCAGTGTCCAACCTGCCCTTTCTGGGTAAGGTCTTGGAAAAGGCTGTGGCGCGGCGGCTACAGGATGTCCTGGATGAAGCGGATTATCTGGACCCTTTTCAGTCAGGATTCAGGCCCGGATATGGTACGGAAACTGCACTAATCGCATTGGTGGATGATCTCTGGAGAGAGCGGGATGGAGGCCATCCGACCGTCCTAGCTCTTCTCGACCTCTCAGCGGCCTTCGATACCGTGGATCACGGTATCCTTCTGGGGAGGCTCCAAGGACTGGGGATCTGGGGCACTGTGCTGTCCTGGTTTTCCTCATTTCTGAAGGGCAGGACCCAGTCGGTGGTGTTGGAGAAGGAGAAGTCCAGCCCTAGGCCTCTTCGTAATGGGGTGCCTCAGGGTTCGGTACTTTCTCCTCTCCTATTTAACATCTACATGAAGCCGTTGGGTGAGATCATCCGTTCCCACGGGGTGAGGTATCATCAATATGCAGATGATACCCAGCTGTACATCTCGGCCCGTGGGGACCCAAGCGGTGCAGTGGAAGTACTTTCCAGGTGTCTGGAGGCTGTGAGGGTCTGGATGGGGGACAACGGGCTACAACTGAATCCCGGCAAGACTGAGTGGCTATGGGTGAGGGGTCCGGTGTTATCACAGGAGCTACCAACTTTGGCGCTGGATGGGGCAGTCTTGCCCCAGAAGGACCCGGTGCGTAATCTTGGGGTCCTCCTGGACTCACGTCTACTGTTCGAAGAACAGGTGGCAGCCGTGGCCAGGAGGGCTTTTGCACAACTTCGTGTAATTCGCCAGTTACGCCCCCTCCTAGACCGGGACTCCTTGCTCACGGTCACACATGCGTTGGTCACCTCCAGACTTGATTACTGTAATGCGCTCTACATGGGGCTGCCCTTGGTGACCATTCGGAGGCTGCAGCTGGTTCAGAATACGGCAGCTCGGGTAGTGATGGGGTGTGGGCGTTATGCTCGGGTCTTACCACTGCTTCGGGAGCTGCACTGGCTTCCAGTATGCCTCCGGGTGCAATTCAAGGTGCTGGTTATCACCTTTAAAGCCCTATATGGTAGTGGGCCAGGATACCTAAGAGACCGCGTCACCCTAAGAATGTCTGCCCGTCCCACTAGGGCGGATCGGAGGGGCTCTCTTGTGACTCCATCCGCTAGGGAGGCTCGTCTTACGAGCACTAGGAAGAGGGCCTTCTCCGTGTTCGCCCCGGCCCTTTGGAACCTCCTTCTGACAGAATTGCGCCTGCAGACAGAGCTCCTCCCCTTTCGAAAAGGGTTAAAGACATGGCTGGCAGGGCAAGTGTGGGGACACAATAATGTGGGCTCCCATCCAGGATGGCTAATTTAAGGGTTGCCATCCCCCCACCACCTGGTATTTGTATCCATTTTAAATGTGTTTTATCTATTTTTAAGGTTTTACTGCTTTAAATTTTTTATGAATTGATGAATTTTTAAAGTTTTAACTATTGTATGTCATGGACTACCCATTATGCTAATGGGCTCTGTAAGCCGCCCAGAGTCGGGTCTTCCCGAGTGGGGCGGGGTATTAAATACAAATAAATAAATAAATAAAATAAAAATGGAAGAATAAGAAAGGAGGACAGGTAATGAAGCTGTTTCCCAACCTTTTGTTTTTAGACTTCAATTACCCAAAGCCTAAGTCAATTGCCCAAAGCACTGATCAGCCAATGTACTGACTTAGGCTTTTGGGAATTAAAGTTTCCCTGTGAGACATGTGCCCCATGTTGGGAAACACTGCTTTAGATGTTAGAGGCCACAGCTGGTACATAGTAGGCATTATGGCAGTGGAAAGTAGGCTCCGGAAAACACTATGCATCTGTGGAAGGGCCATGGTGGCTTAGTAGTTAAGACTTGACATCTAAAAGGTTAGTTGGTTAGCAATTTGTGACCCAAATTGAATGATTCCCCCTCATCTGTCGCAGCTCCTGCCAACCTAGCAATTTGAAAGCAAGAAGTTGTAAGTACAGTTGTAGCTCACTTAAAGAGCATAATGTGTTCCACAGGATTGCTCTTTAAGCGAGTTTGCTCTTTAAGTGAAACACCATTGTAAACAACCAGTTGTGTGTGGGGGGGTTGCAAACCCCGATTTATTTGTTAAGTGAGTTTTTTGGTTAGTTTTATTTGTTAAGCAAAGCAAACATTCAGAGAAAATTCTGCACTTTAAGTGAGTTACTCTTTAACCAAGGTGCTCTTTATGAGAGGTTTCACTGTAGATAAATAGGGACCTCTTCAGCAGGAAAGGTAATAGTATTCTGTGCACTCCAGCATCTAGTCATGCCTGCCACATGACATCACCACAGAAACACCTGCAGATGCAAACATCGCTGGCTCTTTAGCTGTAAACAGAGATGAGACCCACCCCCTTGAGTCAGAAATGAATGTCTTTTGAGCAAGGGAGACTTTTACTTATGCTTATGTGGGCTGGGAGACTCTGGCAGCTGTAATTCAGAGAACACAGTGCTCCAACCTGGTGTTTTTGATCATTTTGCATAAAGGTGTTTTTGTGCACATTGCAATTTTAAAACAAAACAACCTTAGTCTAAATTTAATGGATAGTGCCATATAGAATAGGCACATAGAATCAATTGTTGAATGATGAGTCAACATTCTCATCCACCTTATTGATACTAGTTGAGACTAACAATTGCATTCCTAATGCTGCATTTTTAGTCCTAGAATGCAGCTGAGGCCTGTTGAGGGCCTTGAATCTTCAACAAGCCTTTCCAGCATATTGAGATGGCATGTCTCAACCAAAATCTCAGCAGCTGCAACTTTTCCCCCACTCCCAAATTTACCATATGTGAGATTTGTGCAGATAGTTTTGGTAACTCATTAAAGTCCTATAGTTCTGGTGACATAGCTCCCAACACTGTTTTGTCTTCTAAAAATGCTACAGATCCATGAAATGAAAACTGTACAACCATATACTAGAGTTTTTTTTTTTTTTTGGAATAGTAGCCATGTTAGTCTGTGGTTCAGGCATATCAGAAAACAGAATAAAATAAAAATAAAATAAAAAAACACTGTCACACTTTAAAGACTAACTGCTTTATTTTATTGTTAGCTTTCGTGGATCAAGTCCACTTCTTCAGACAAAGAGTGAAACTTACAGGCATGGTTTCTATACATTTGCTAGAGGAGTGCTGTGTTATTACCTCTGCCAAAACCAAAATGTACAGAAAGCCTACAGACATCTTAGAATCATAGAATCGTGGAGTTGGAAAGGGCCTATGAGGCAATGGATTTCAACCCTCAACTCAATGCAGGAACCCAAATCAAAGAATATTTGACAGATTTATTTTATTTCATTTATATCCAGCCAGATTTAGTCCTGAAGCATTACTCAATGTGGTGAACAATTAAGAACAAATGTTATAAACATCATTATAAAAGGAATATAATATTATAATAACATTGAAACATATA
The DNA here is from genome assembly GCA_030440675.1 of Furcifer pardalis. NCBI lineage: Eukaryota > Metazoa > Chordata > Lepidosauria > Squamata > Chamaeleonidae > Furcifer > Furcifer pardalis. The sequence continues at coordinate 97,787,349 of CP126892.1, forward strand.
TATCAATAATAAAAAATAAATAAACCCATAGTGATAATAACATCGTGTATTCAAACAGTAAAGAAGAATACAAGAAGCCACAGAAACCAAACAATACTAAGGGAGATATTCATTGAGTGCCTCTCTAAATAAATGCATTTTTACCAACCTCTTAAAGATCTGGAGGGACAACGCCTGATGGCTCTTCAGTGGAAGACTATTCCAGATGGAAGCACAACCACTAGGAATGTAAGAAAACAAAATAAAACCCATCCAATATGGTTAAAGAACAAATCACCCAGGCTAGACAAATACCCAGGAGTGATCTACTGAGTGACAGGCCCAGAAGGGAAAGCAATCACACACCACTGGTTGTCACCTTCAGCCCTCAACCTAAACCCCTCACACGCATAATGAGGGATCTCCAACCCATCTTGGACAAGAGTACTTCGCTTTCTAAAGCCCTTGGTGACAGACCACTACTTGCTTATAGAAAACCCTCCAATCTCAAACAATTATTGACACACAACAGACTACACAGAAGTGAAGCAGAGATGGGAACTAGACCCTGTTGCAAACCCAGATGTCAACTATGCCCCCAAAATCGTTCTGGAAACAGTATTACTGGACCCAATGGCAACACACACAACATTAAAGGCAGTTTTACTTGTACTTCTGCCAATGTGATTTATGCCATCACTTGCCAAAAATGTCTGTCTGTGCTTTATGTAGGAAAATCTTTATGCAAAAGAATTAATTGACACAAATCAGACATCCGGAATGGGAACACAGAGAAACCTGTCTCAAACCACTTTAATCTACCTGGACACTCTACCCAAGACCTGAAAGTTACAATTCTGGAACAGAGAAATTACAAAACTAGGATTGAAAGAGAGACAGCAGAAATCAAATACAGTAAAACCTCATATAACACTAAAACCTGGTTCCACAAGTCTTCGTGTTATATGATTTTTAGTGTTATCTGATCCTCTATGGGATCCATAGAGATACATTGTAACCACACAGGCTTTCGCGGTTGTTATCTGAAGCATCCCATAGGATCTTAATGTTATCTGATGCAATTCTCCCCCCCAGATTCCTTGATGTTATGCGATTTTAGTGTTATTTGATACTAATGTTATATGAGGTATTACTGTACATCCATCTGTTAGACATCCATCTCAGGGGATTAAATATTAGTGAAGGGTTTCTGGGACATTATCAAATTTGATACACAGATTACTATATGCTGCTAGATATTTTATATATTATACTTTGGAGTATTACAACCTTTCTGCCAATTCTCTTTAGCAAAACAGGAAGTAACCAAGTACAGTAAAACCTCAGATAACGCTAAAACTTGGTTCCACAAGTCTTAGTGTTATCCAATTTTTAGTGCTATCCGATGCATGTTTAAATCCTATGGGATGCATTGGATAACATTAAAACTCCATAGAGATACATTGTAACCAGCACAGGCTTTAGTGAACATTATCCGATGCATCCCATAGGGTCTTAACATTATTTGACGCACTTTTTTCCCCCAGATTGCTTAACGTTATGCGGTTTTAGCGTTGTCTGATGCAAACATTATCCGAGGTATTACTGTACAGTGTTTTTGTTTTCTGACATGTAAGTAAGAGGTTAGTCAGAAACCAGAATGGGCTTTCTCCACACCTTTGAGATTGAAAGGGAGACATTTAAAACTAATATGAATAATCTATTGTTACTGATAGCTGTAGGAAGCAGCATTGTGTTGCTTGCTTGTCTGACATTCTGCTTGAGCACATCCCCTTTAACATGCAGACCCTTACATTTGGTATATATAAACCATGCCTGGAAGTTTCACTCCTTGTCTGACAAAGTGGACTTGATCCACGAAAGCTAACAATAAAAATATAGCAGTTAGTCTTTAAAGTGCTGCAGTGTTTTTTATTCTGTTTTCTGATATGCCTGAACCACAGACTAACATGACTACTATTCCAAAAAATTCAACCACTGGGAAAGCCCTTTTCTGGGGGTCACTTCTTCTGGCTTCTCTGGGAGTGGCTACCTTCAACTGCATAATCTGAGAAGATATAATGGAACACAATGGGTAACCAGTGCAGGACTGCTAGAAATATATATATATGACTAATTTTCCCTTGAGGAGTGCTCACCACCTCCCGAGTAATTTGTTCAATTGTCAGCCTTGCTTCATTTCTCATTGTTAATACAACTCCATGCTAAAGAGTGTTTTTCACTGACCTCCCTGCACTTCTGCTAATTCTTCACCTGAGCTAATAATTATTATTTTATTCTGATTAAAAACCCCTCATAAACCTCTCTCTTGTTCCACCTGCTAAAGTTAAGGACAAAAAAAAAATCTTGCCATTGAGCTGTGTGTATGCAAGACTTTCTTTCAGACTTTTTTCCCTTTAATATTGCTGCATACCAGAATGTTAGATAGATTCTTTAGACTGTTGGTTCGCAACATGGTTCCCTCACTCCACAGGGGAACTTCAATTCCCAGAAGGCTAAGACAGTACTTTGGATGATCAGTGCTTTGGGGAATTAACTTAGGCTTTTGGGAATTGAAATCCCCAAAACAAAGGTTGGTTAAATTTTTTTAGACAAAGCCAAACAGCACGAATATAGGGTTTAGATAAATAGTATTAACATCAAAGAATGTCACTCTGAGTCCACATTTATACATAGTATTAACATTAAAGAATTATATTACTCTAAGCCCACATTCACTGAAGTACAAAGACTGATATGCTACATATGTACATGCCACAGTAGTTAAGCTGCAGCATGGCAACAAAAACTCTGCCTATGATCTGAGTTCAATGATGATGGCACACAAGGTTTACTCAGCCTTCCAAGGTTGGTAAAATGAAACCCTACCATGTTAGGGACAAAATGCTAATTATCTTGTGAACCAGCCAGAGAGATTTCTAAGAACTATGGGGTGGTATATAAATGTAATTGCTATGAAACCCAAGATGAGAAATTTACTTTACCAGAGGGATGATGTGCATCTGTTGATGTTCTCTTTTTGCTTGGAATCACTGTAGCTTTTGATGAATACAGATGGGTGAAAATTTGATTCTAGTTCCTTTTAGACAAATTTACTAAAATTTGCCAATCACACATTAAATATGGAAAGTGCCCGAGACATTTAAAAAGGGCAGCTTCCTCTATTCCTAGGGAACAGCTATAATGACATTTGTTTGGTACTACCAATGAAAAGAGTGATTCACTTCATTCTTTTATCTTCACTTGCTCACTTATGCCTTTGCTTTTCACTAGCAATGTTATCACATAGCTAAATCTGAGCAGCTACTTGATATTTTTGACACCATTCCATCACTTTTCTCATTCCTGAATAAAGGAATCCCCAAGGTTAAGTATTTGGTGAGATGGAAATAATCAGATGTGGAAGGAAAATACAATAGCTAAGTGGGGGAATGCCACAGACACAGGAGAAACCAAAGAAAACAGTTTCATCAGAAGCTGATGACTCAAGTTTGGTGGTGGCAGGGAACAGCTCTGGATTTTTGTCCAGACTTTAAAGAGCTATATGTGATGCTGAACCTAAACTTGGAGTGGATTAACCTTTCAATTAAAATACGATCCCAAGTTCCACCAAAGAGTGATGCAGGAAAATTTTTAAATTAGACTCAAAAATGCCTACCAATTCACCACCCTTCATGCATAAATGTATTTTTGGTTTATGAGTTATAACTGATAAATAGTTGATGCCATCCTGGTACTAATCTACAGATCTTGTCTCTGTGTCTAAAGACCCACAGATACAATATAATAACAGTTTTGTGTCAAAAATTATTCTGGGTTGAAAGGATTTTTGTGGGAGAAGCTCCACTCAGGGAATGCCCAAATGAGGCTTCTTTCATGTCCCCAAGAGCTGGGACAGAGCTGGTCGTTCAATCCATCATGCAGTACTCAGATCTCAAACTGCTGACTTGCCAGTCTTCCAGCTAACAAGGTGAGCTTAACCACTGAGCCACTGTACAGATACAATGTAAAAGAGATGGAATTGTATCAAAAATATCAAGTAGCTGCTCAGATCTAGCTGTGTGATAACAATAGCAAAGACATAAGTGAGCAACTGAAGGTAAAGCAATTTTTTACAGATACAATGTAAAATGACCTCTTGAAAGAAAGCACACCTACCCCTGTGGCTTTCTTAAACACTCATAACAATTAAGAGTTATATTTTATGGCAAATGCTCATAAAGATATGCTGGGGAGAAAAGGAGGTTTGACACCTCTTCTTTTGACATCTGTGGTTGAACACAATCACTGAAGAGTTTATTCAGATTCTTCTTTTGTGTCCAGATCAAACTTTGAACTGCCAAAATGAAGTCACCTCCTTGACTTTGTTGTTGGCAAAACTTAAATCCTCATTGGTAGATGTTTCTGGTAGTAGTTGACAGACCACTGAATGAACCAGATTCTGTATCTCTTCACTTTCACACAGCGTGTTGTCCACCAAGAGCTCCTGCTTGAGCATGTTGGTCTTGCATTTTGGGGCTCCAACCCTCAGCCTACTCAGGGTCCTCCAAGTGGCATAGGGGAGGTTGAGATCCTCAGCCATATCCTCCTTTAATGTTATTCCTTGTCCAGTGAACTCCTTCCTCTGTCTTCTAATTTGGTTTCGTTCTTGCACACCCTCAAGACTGTTTGTTCTTTCCATAAATCTCTTCAGAGCTTTATCAGATAGGATTGGGTTGTGTTAAGAACACACACTTATCAATCCATTGCACAGTTCAGCTGTACAAGGAACAGCCTTGTGTCATCTTTCATCTTTCAAAAGAGGAGCTGATCAAAAGTTCAGAGCATCACGCATGTCCTGGGGCATTCACCTTTCCCTTTATATTTCCACTTCTCATCAAACCTGGCAGATGAGATGGATTGGCTGCCTACAGAAGCCTGCACTTATTACTCATCAATTACACCTTAGTTGCCCTTGCAAAGCATCTCACAGTGGGGAAGCAGCACTGGAAAGAACCATGTTAAACCTTTCAAGTGTTTACAGCTAATCATCTGGACTGCTACCCACTGCCACTCGACTAGCAAACAAGTTTACAGGTGACAATTTTAAATGGCATCAGCAGGTCAATAAGCTGATATTAGAACAATGGTCACAAGAAATTGAAAAGCGTGATATGGTTTTTAAAAAAATAAAAATAAACTGGTATTGGTAGCAGAATGTACTAATTAAAATAAATAAATAATAAGTAATAGTTTCAGAGCAGATATTAGGTAAAGGTAAAGGTCACCCTTGATCAAAAGCCAGTTGTATTCAATTCTAGGGTTCAGTGCTCATCTCTGTTTCATATCCGAAGAGCCGGTGCTGTCTGCTTCTGCAGACGTTTCTGTGGTCATATGGCAGGCATGACTACACTGTTTACCTTTCCACTGAAGTGGTTCCAATTTATCTACTTGCAATTTCTTGCTTTCGAACTGTTAGGTTGGCAGGAGCTGGGACAAAGACAGGAGCTCATTCCATCCTGCAATATTTGGGTATCGAACTGCTGACCTTTCGCCTTCCAGTCAGCATCTTAGCCATTATAGTATAGTGTTGTGTTGTGTTGTTGTATATTAGTATATGCTGTATTTGTAGACTGAATTTTGAATTGTGTATATTGTTTAATTATCACATGAGCCACCCTGAGTCCGGTTCCCTGATTGGGCAGCATAGAAGTGTGAAAATTAAATTAAATTTAAATTTGAGCCACTGCAGTCCCTGGCAGATATTTACAAACTGCTTAACTCTTGTAAATTCTTCATTAGGACGCCAATTCATCTCATATCTCATCTTCCTCTTTTCCTGCTTCTTTCCACCTTTCCCAGTACCACCATCTTTTCAAGAGAATCTTGCCTTCTCATGACATGCACGAAGTAAGAGAGCTCGGCCCCAGCTTCATCATTTTTGCCTCCAGAGAAAGTTCGGGCCTGGTTTGCTCTAGGATCCACTGGTTTGTCTTTCAAGCTGTCCAGCCATGACACCCCATGAAACTGAGAACCAATTGTCAATATAGGGTAGAAAAGCAGAGGACATATTGACCTAGGACACGGGTCAGCAAACTTAGCTCTCCAGGTGTTCTTGGACTTCAATTCCCAGAAGCCCTGATCAGCCAAGAACATCTGGCCTAGGGCTTTGGAGAATTGCAGTGTGGAAGGTACTTTTCCTAGTTCTGAACACTAAGCCAAAGAAGCAGTAAACTTACAACCTTTGGATGCAGACTTCAAAGATTTCTTGTGGGTATGTCTACTTGACACTTTTCTCAAGCCAGTCCTCTGTTTGCCTTTGTCTGTGGAAATGAGCAGCTCGAAAAGATATATCCCAGCTTCCTTTTCTAGTGGCAGCTCCTTTAAAAAGGAAAATAAAATAAATTACTCCTTGCATTTGAACAATAGGAGCATTCACTATCACAAGAGGAACCGAAAGGCTGGGAGGCTCCAAGCAGGCAGATCTTACCCTTCACACATATCTCTCTGAGCTCTCAATTACTGATAACAACACAACAACACCTCCTTCTACACTTCTAGGAGCTTTGTTCTAAAAGACCCTATTATTTTGGACACATGGGGAGGTCATCTCACATAAACATCATTCACAGAGGTTTCAAGCCTTGGATACTACAAATTGTTCAGCCTTATCTTTCTTTGCATCCAAAAGCTGAGCAGCTTCTTCTTCTTCTTCTTCTTCTTCTTCTTCTTCTTCTTCTTCTTCTTCTTCTTCTTCTTCTTCTTCTTCTTCTTCTTCTTCTTCTTCTTCTTCTTCTTCTTCTTCTTCTTCTTCTCCTTCTCCTTCTCCTTCTCCTCCTCCTCCTCCTCCATCAGGTGTTGAAGGAGATGCAAAGTTCTTGTTCTGCCGCTTATAGTGGCCTCCACCAGTGTTATTTGATGTTCTTGTAATATCTATTTGATGTTATCTCTCCTCCTTCAACAGCCAAGCAACAGCCACGTTAATTCCATTATGCATTCTGAGAGTACAAACATAGGATGGGTCGTCACTTGTAATACTCATAGCCTTATAATAGCGAGCTCTGCACACCACTGAATATTTTCTGTAGTTAAAACAGCCAAGACTCTATTCATGTAGCACAAATCCCATCTGCCACTGATGTAAAAGCATGTTTGTTCTTTGCTCTACAAGTGGAGCAGGGGCTGGGGGAGGTGGGGAGGTATATACATAGGCACGTCCAACAGTTGACGTCAAATACTTTGCCCAGCACCATGTCCAGTTGTTTTATGAAGGAAGGAAAGAGGTAAGTGCCCCAGGGATCCCAGTTACAGTTTAACAACTGGAAAGGTTTGATCTATGGCTGATATTTGGGATACAGTATATCAAAAATAATTTGTTCTACGATGCTTTTCCCTATGTGATTTTGTTGTTGTTGTTATACTCATATGGAAAAAAATCATATAACGAAAATCCCTAGGGAAAAGAATTGTATAATGAAAAGAAATTGCTAAGCGATTTTCCCCATTGAAATCTTCATTATACAATTTGTCCCCATAAGGACACCATATCACATAGCAAAAATTTTCATTATACGATTTTTCCCATAGGGTGCACTATTTTTGCATAGTGAAAATTTTCGTTATGCAAGGCACCATTTTTTCCAAAACCTTTTTGTTGTGCGATTTTTTCACTATAGGGGACATTCGTTATATGAGGTTCCACTATATCTGAAACTGCAAACCATATAGTTACACTGCAGACAGTTGCCTCTAGTGGCCCGTTCCGGTAATGCACCATGGAAATCCATATGTATTACAGAGATTTTTTTTTTATTGAATAATTTTAGACCTGTGGATAACTGAAACCACAGATATGGCGATGAGGGTGATCTGTATATAAAAAGGGAAATGAATGTACAGTCATTTATATAAGGAAGAAGATAATGAAGAATGGTCTCCTGTTGCTTGTGTTAAAATGTGTAAGTTCAACTAGCCTTTACTTATAGAATAGGAAGGAGGATAACCTTGTCTTCTTTGCTTCTGAGAACAAAATATCTTAGACCAGCAAAAGTGACACTATTCCATCCCTTCTCACCTGCTTCTAGTTTTTCCTATGAACCCACTCATTTGTTGAACAACTCATTGTTCTTATGAATAGGATGATGATAGGTACAATTACTTTGTGGAGTATGTGGAGATTTACCAGGCATGAAGATCAAAAGTGCAGAGCCCATGGCTTAAAGAGGGATGAAAGTTTTCTTAGTAACTAGATAAGAGAGTAATACCTTAATGGTCTTACTTTTCACCTCTCAAAACAAAATAAAACAAAACATTGAAGCTGCCTCATACTGAGTCAGATCCTTGATTCATCTTGATTCATTCAGCCCCCCCCCCCCTCTGGCTTGCTAAGGGACTTAGCTGAGGATCAGTAGCTGTGATTGATATTGAGATTGTTCAATCTTGGGAGAAAGAGAGCAAGACTAACCAATTTCCTTTTCTTTTCAGAATCAGCCCCCCCCCCCGCGCCTGGCTTGCTAAGGGGCTTAGTTATCCAGGTGGCATCATTGAAAAAAACATCTGTCAGCAAAAAGAGGGAGCAGATCTTTTCAAACAGCACTTTATAAAGTTTTCAAAATTTTTAAAATGCTGTATGGCTTTGTTCCCCTAAAGTCAGGGTGGTCTGGCATGTTTTTGTAATGTATTTACCCTTTAGACAATTATTTCTTAAAGTTCTTTAAGGTTCCAGCATGTTTCCTTGACTTTTCCTTGAAGTCTGTGTTGCTTACAATGTATCTCTATGGAGCTGATGTTATCTAAATAATCTGCATAGGATTTGAACATTAGCTGATGTATGTGTTACCTAAATTTTAAGATCAAACATCACTGTTTCATTTCATTTCTTTTTAATGAAGTCACAATCAAAGAACCACTACATACACATGGGCCAAGGCATGAATATGTGGGGAGAAGCCAACGCTTAATAGATAACATATGAAATAAAATAATACAAGGTTTGATATAAACCTCTGCAAAGGGGTTTAATTAAAGGGGGAAAATAGAACTAAATTTTATAAGGATTGATATAAAAACCTGCCTAAGAGCATTGGTAAAGAATATTGATTATTCCAAGTGGGTCACGTACTCTGGCAAGGAATGCAAGCAATTAAAAGTTAACAGATCTGCCTTTTCCCCTCCAAATAAGAATGTAAAACTAATTGTCTCTCTTTTGTCCCCATTCTCTGAGCCTCAAGAGTTTCCCCAGAGGTGTGACAAAAGGTGTGGACTCAGTAGAACCGGTTTTCCTGGCTGAAAAGCAAAGGCACTCCTCTTCGTTCATTCACAGATTCAGAAAGGAAACAATGTGACAATTTACAGACTGCAATTGACTAAAAAGGGACACTTTGTATCAGAACGTGCCTAAAGAAAATTTCCTCATCCAACAAACAAAGATGTTTTCAGCATTTCGCCATTAACCTTTGTATTTGTAAATCGTCATGTGTACTTTTCGAAATTACTTCTGCACTGTTTAATTAAGCTTTTGTAACATGTAATCAAGAAGTGTAAAGACCCATTTAATTGCCCCAGTTTCAGAAAACAGCATTTGTACCTGCCTTTACTTGATTAAAAGTATAAAAATGTTGGGGAGTGGGAGGGACTTCAGCTCATTCACAGAATAGCGTGGATGGGTTCACGAGGGTGGTTTTTCTTCAAAACGGGTGAGGTAGAGACTTCTAGTTTATAGCCAGCCAATGTAAATTAGAACCCTTAATACCAATAAACCAATTTTGTTTTGATCAAAACCATGCCTCGGTGTCAGTTTTTGAGGTTAATTAATTCTCCACCAGGAAACGAACCAAGCCCTAATTTTTAAGGTAACATATGAATCGGATAAGGCTAAAAATCGGATAACGTTAAGACTTGTGGAACCAAGTCTTAACGTTATCTGAGGTATTACTGTATTCTTTACTCTGACTGGCAGCAACTCTCTGAGATTACAGGAGAGGTTCTTCTCTGGGACTTTCTGACTGCAAAGCACAGTAGTAGAGCTTCCTGTTTAAGGTAGAGGAACAAGATCAATAAACAAAAAGAGGAAAAGGGATGACCCATATCTGGACATGCATAGAGCCCTTCCTTCCTTCTTGATGTCACTATTCCACCTGAGATCACCAGATTTCAGAATGCAGTGCAAAAATATGTAAATCATTTTAATGATTTGAAACATTTGAAATTAAAATAATATGTATGCTGACCAGAGTCGCTTTGGTGAGTAGGGGGACATATAAAAATGAAAGAATGAATGAATAAATAAATAAATATAAGACATATTATTATTATTATTATTATTATTATTATTATTATTATTATTATTATTATTATTATTATTATTATTATTATTATTATTATTATTATTATTATTATTTCAAATTTATACCCCGCCCTGCTCAAGAGAGCCTGACTCTAGGCGGCTTACAATTTATATATAAAAAATAGCAACATAACAATAACAAATTACACAATAACAATCATCACAGTATCAGTATCAGAGAGAGATAAACTTATCAATTACACAGTAACAGTAAAAAAATGTCAATATCACCTTAAAAAAGTTTTACAAAAAAGTAAAACAAAAACAGCAGCAAAAAACAACATCACATTTACCGAATCCTACAATGATTATTAGCAAAATCCTACCAAAAGTAACCGGGAAAAGTTCAAAAAAGTCCACAGAAGTAGGAATCCTGTCCCAGTGAGAGCCGTATGCCACAGCAGTGTCTTTTTGAACTGGCCCAGGGTGGGACAGGGTACTGGCAATGGCATGGCCCTGGTGTTCACAGCTGTGGTGGCCTCTCCGCCCAGTCGAAAGTCCAGAGGTGAGGGCAGAGAGGTCCTGCCATCCATCTCGGTGTCTTTTGAGCTGGCCCGGGCGGGGTGGAGCGCCGGCAATGGAGTGGCCCCAGCACTCACAGCTGTGGTGGCCTCCCCACCCAGCCTCCAGGTCGAGGTGGAAGGGTCCTGGGAGGAAGGCAGGAGGAACACCTCCTTTGTAAATTGGATTGTTGTTTAAAACTGATGTTTACTGAATTTTTTGATGCTGTAGTGATGCTGTAATGATGTTGAGATGTTTTTTGGTATTTACATTGATTACTTTTGATATTTATATGTTGTATTTATGAACTCGCTGTTTTTCTTTGTATGTAAACCGCTCTGAGTCGGCGCAACTGAGTAGGGCGGTATAAAAATTGGAAAAATAAATAAATAAATAAATAAATAAACACCTCACTGCTCACAGCTGGTCCGTCTCCAGGCGAGATGGAAAGTCCCGCCCTGCTGCTCAGGTGTTCCTGCTCCCCTCAGCCAAGCTGGCGAGAGGAGCGTACAGCGTCCGCGGCAGCAGTCCGACTTTCAAAGTCCCACCCCGTCGTTCAGGTGTTTCTGCTCCCCTCAGCCAAGCTGGCAAGGGGAGCATCTGGCGTCCAGCAGTGGTGGCAGCAGTCCGACTTTTAAAGTCCCGCCCTGTCGCTCAGGTGTTCCTGCTCCCCTCAGCCAAGCTGGCTGAAATAAATTAAATAAATTAAAACCATATGAAGCAATGGAAGCATTCTCAGGACAAATAATGCTGTAACCTACTTAAGCTAAGGTGGTTAAACCCCCAAGTCTCTCTTGTATAGCCACATTTTGATGTTGCAATGAACTGAAATCAGCATTCAAACCTCTGAGGAAGTGCATTGAACAGCCAAAGTGCTGCAGCTGAGAAAGTTCTCTTTCTTGTCTCTGCACAAGCTGCGGTTCTAAAGATCTGTATATAATTTTGTCAAGATCCATGTTGCTTTGTGAATCAATTGATGTAATGAAAAGTCAGATGAGAATGAGGTTTTGCTTTTGAAAGAAAGATACCTTCTTTAGTGCAGCATAAAAATGTTATTCATAGCCACAAGTTTCCAAGCCAGGTCCCTTTCACTCTTGGTGACAGAATAATGCACACAGACATGATGTCAGCTCATTAATGGCTTAATTTAATTCATGGCTCTGGGGCCAGTGTGACAATATAATTACCTACAATGTGGGCCCAAGAGTGAGTGTTAGCAAATCTATTCAATGCACATGGGGAAAACAGCATTTAAGTTACAATTTTGCACCAACTCGCCCAACAAGGGTTCTGCCAATTGCAAAGGCTGCTAGAAGAACACCAAATAATGTGAGAATAGTTTCCCTTATAAAAGCCCAATCAAAAGTAATCAGCAGCAGAGTATCCTTGTGACAATTCCAGTCAGAAAAAAGGACAATTGTCTGGCTGGACATCCCACTATGGTAAAGGAGTGGAGTGTACAGCCACTGATTCAATGCCAAGTGAATAACCTGACTCCCTAAAGGGGCCAAGGACTATGGGAGGATGAGCCCCTTTAGGTGTGGTGATGACTCTCTCAGTGGAGGAAATGCCACTGGAAACCATCATATTGGGCCAAACAGCAAAATGAGTGGAGGAGGAATTCTGATTCCCAACGGACATGGAGGCGGAAGAGGCCATGTCAGATGGGCTGGCTGTGAAGGCGCATCTTGATAATATCCTCAAGGCTGTAGTAGTTCATTTGAGTGTTAAATCCTCCATGTCTCATTTCATACATGCCACAGGAGGTGGCTCTATAAGCACAGTGTGTGGGTCACTTCATAGCAAGCTGGGATTCACCTTAAACAAATGCACCCCAGTGGCATTTTTTTCCTGGTGAAAATGATTTCCAGGGGGGAAAAAAATGTATACTCAGATACGAGTAGCAGCCGACAACAATACAGAGAGAGGAAATGGTCTTTATTAATTAAAGGAATCCTCTTAAGAAAATCTAAAGAAGCTCTATCATCTTGTCACTTAGGATCCATATTTGGGGATGACACTTCTGTACAATGATGTCTCCCTGTGGGTAGATACTCAATGCTTATAATCAATGCAGGATTCGGTAAATGTGGTTTTGTTTTTGCGCTTGTTTTTTGTTTTACTTTTTTTGTAACATTTTATTGTGATATTAATACTTTTTGATTGTTACTGTGTGATTGATATATTTTTGATATATATATATAAATCTGTAAGCCACCTAGTCAGGTTCACCTGAGCAGGGTGGGTATAAACTTGAAATGATGATGATGATGATGATGATGATGATTTTTAGTAGTAGTGCCTGGGCGTGGCATATATTGCATCAAGGATAAATGGTTATGTGTACCTTTCAGGGACATCCCAAGAGGATGGCCAGCTGCTCTAGGTAAGCAGTAATGAGTAAGCCTCTGAGCATAAGAAGAGGCACACCCAAAGCCTAGTCGGTCATCTTGATGGGTCAGTCATCTTGATGGCTCGGTAACCTTATGGGCCAGTCACTTCGTGGCTTAGTCACTTCGTGCTAGTGACTCTGTGTCTGGGGACACATACAGCTTGACTAGTTGGTTTGGTCTTGGTGTTTGTTCCTAGCCAAGACCTCTGCAAAGCTGTGCTGCAGAAGAGGAATCACCTGACAGCATTTCTCCAGTTCTGCAAACTGTCTGCAAGAAACCAATGAAAGACTCTGCTATGTTTGCAGGTAGCTTACTGGGTAAGCAGAGTAAAAGAGCTGTGAGCTCAAAAGACTGTGAACTCTTATGTATATATTTTGCTGAATGCTGAAGTCAAGCCTGTTGTTTTTTCCATCACTGTAAATATTTCTGCACCACTCCTCGTGAGTAAAAAGTCTTCTGTTCCTTATCAAGAACTGTTGCCTGTTTTTTCTGGGCTCACAAGCCACAAGTAATCAGCACAGAGGGCATGGGTGTGGCACCAGAATGCACAGCGGCTAATTCCGCATTCAATCCACTGTCAATGTTGATGTTGATGTTGATGATGATACTATGGAGTGGGAAAAGAAGGGTGAAATTATTTCTCCAAATTTCACCAGTGCTTTCTCAAGCCCACCAACACCATCCTGGTAAATCATTGGTCCTTCCTGATCTGTCCCAGCTAAAGAAGCTTCTGGGTCATCTCAGGTGTTGCCTAGACAAAAGCAGGATCTAACTCAGGGATTCTCAACCTGAGGCCCATGGGCTGGATGCAGCCCATGGCACCATTCCATGTGCCCCCCCCCCAGCTCCACCACACCATGAAGTGCCATGTGGTGGAGGAAAGGCAAAATGGCCATCCAGCCCCCGAAGCTGTCTGAGGGAGCATGACCAGGCCCCCAGCTTTAAAAGGTTGAGGACTCTTGATCTAACTGTTCATAGGTGAGATAGGTCGTACCTTTCTCCCCCTCCACTTTTTTCTACATTGTATTTCTTTATTAAGAGTCTAGACTGAGTTCAGTGGCTCAAGTGGCTAAGACGCTGACTGGGAGGCGGAAGGTCAGCAGTTCGATTCCCGAGTACCGCAGGACAGAATGAGTTTCCGTCTTTGTCCTAGCTCCTGCCAACCTAGCAGTTTGAAAGCAAGAGATTGCAAGTAGATAAATAGGGACCACTTTGGTGGGAAGGTAACATCGTTCCGTGTGCTCCGGTGTCTAGTCATGCCTGCCACATGACCATGGGAACGTCTGCAGAAGCAGACAACGCTGGCTCTTTGGCTTAGAAACAGAGATGAGCACTGACCCCTAGAGTCGGATACAACTGGCTTTCAAGCAAGGGAAACCTTTACCTTTAAGCTGAGTTCAGGGCTCAGAATTTTAGCAATATCAACTGGGACTCTGATGGAGAGTTGCAGGCTAGCTTCCTGTGCTTTGTCATAGACTTTTCAGGATAACATCCATTCTCCAAATCTAGTCCTAGTAGAACTTGCATCCTTTTTCTTTTCACTAGTGATTTATCAGCAGTAGCATTCCAGTCAAAGTTAGAGATTACAGCATCCACAGGTTATTGCTGAAAGAGGAAACACACGTTGATCTTTCTATCTTCTGCTGTTGAAGAAACAGATATTCAGTAGGTCCCAGAGATGAGTAGTGATAACCATCTTGAAATATATGAACTGCATACATGCATATTTAGAGATTTGATGGGGAGCCATGAAGAAGATAGAGGAAGCTTATCTTCTGCAGTTTGGGTGATATCCAAACTGATACATCCAAATTGCAACAAAATAAGTTCAAAGAAAATTTTGGATGAATATCCTGATAATAATTTTGAGTAAACGTATCAGTTCTAACTTATAGTGACCCTTTCCAGTTTTATATTTTTATTATTATTATTTTGGATAGAGAATACATAGAAGTAGTTTGCAAGGTGCCCTGGAATTGTGCAGTTTGCCCCAAACTACACAGGTTGACTCTTCTTATATGCACAATAGGGAACTGAACTCTCAGTCTCTGAGATGCCCAACTCACTGAGCTAACCAGCCAGATAAAAGTATTTGGCAGTAGTTTGAACTACTCCAGAAGATGCTTGAAATCTCCTCCATGTGCACAGTCTGTATGGTGAGGAATACTTTAATCTTTAAAATTCTCTTCATTTTATGATTGTCATTTCCTGCTACATCGTAATCAGTCATCAATGTGGAGTGAACAGGCTTCCATGTTTGGTGCAAGCTAAACAAATAGGCCAGGACAGTGATGGCCAACCTTAGCACTACTGTCAGAATCTGGCCATCCCACACAAAGGCCCCTTCCAGTTCCAGAGGCCCAGTCTCTTTACGGGAACTTTAACCCTTGTAAGCTCTATGGGAGAGCTGGTCTGCATTAACAGAACTGTTACTATGCTCAGGCAATGAAGCAAACAAGGGAGGTCTGGTAGCTAGGCCTTGTGTGTGTGGTGTCAGCATCTGTTAAGGAAAGAGACGATCTTCAAGCAAAAACAGCTTTATTTTAGTAGTAGGTTTCTTAAAGTTTTCTTAAAGAATAATCCTGAAAAGCATGAATAATTTCAGTAAACATATAGTCAGTCCAAAAACAATCCAATCACTAGGTGATCATTTTGAAGAAGCAAAAAGGCATAGTCCCACAGGCAAAGATGTTAACCCATAGACATCCAAAAGTGAACTCTCCTTTGCTCTTCCCAAGATGGGGATTCTGCAGTCAGGTGGGGTACCTTCTAACCAATCAGGGAACAGAGAAGACTTTCTCATAACAAGAGAAGAAGTTTACACACGTGAAGGAAGAGTGCTCTCTAATAGTCAAAACATGTGAGAGCTCATCTAGCTACAGATAAAGAATACTGGGAAACAGGCAGTCTTGTGACACAGCCTTGTGACACAGAGAAGAAAGGATTTTTGAGGCCTAGTTTAAACCAGGTCCTCTCCAAGCTTTGAGAACGTTAGAAAAGATGCCATTTCATGACAACTCCAGGTATTCTTTGACTCCAATTATCAGAAGCCCAAATCAGCATTCCTGCTGATCAGGGCTTCTGGTAATTGAAGTCCAAGAACATCTGGAGTGCCAAGGTTGACCATCACTGGGCTAGGATCTTGGTGGTGGTGGTGGGGAGAAACATGTGCAATAGGAACTTTACAAGTGGTTTGCATCTTCAATGGGTCTCCTTAATGCAGTGGGTCAAACACTGGTGGTGAAATTGGTAAAACAACAGGCTAACCCTAAAGCAGGGGTTCCCAACCTTTTCAAGCCGGGGACCGGGTCATGCTCTCTCAGTCAGCTTCGGGGGCCAGACAGCCATTTTACCATGCATGCACAATGAGGTGAGGTGGACTGGGCATTTTGTCCCAACAGCTTCAAAGGGGTGGTCGTTTTATTTCTTGGATGCCCTTGGAGGGATGGGGGCCACATGAAATGGTGCCATGGGCCGGATCCAACTTTAGGTTGGGAACCTCTGCCCTAAAGATTACAAAAGGATGATATGATGACCATGATACTTTTTTTAAAACTAGAATTCTGGCCCTAATGTTTTACCAACAGGAATAGACCTTAAGTGAAAGACACTTTGGCTGAACGGAGAACAGAGAAGCAAGCACACAACCTTTCTAGTCATTTGCTATATTCATCAATAATGAAAGAAACCTGTTGTAGAACAAAGGAGTTCAGCTAATTTGCCATTTTCCCTTCAAAAAGGCTGAGAAGGAGAGTTTGCAAGCATTCACAACCTTTGTCGTTTATAAAGGGAGCATTCTGTTGTCTACTTCTCTGTCCTGGCTTAATACTCAGCATTTCAATCTTTTGAATCTGCTTTAGGGGGCAGAAGCACTTTCTTTTTGAGTCTGTCCTGCCAGTAGTCGTACTATGGCCATGGCATTTTAAAGTCAAGACATATTTCATCTAGAAATTACACTTTCTCCACTTAATCCGCTGGGGAAGTAATTAAATTTAATAACAGCCTTGCTTTCTAAACAAAGACATCCGCTCTGGCCTCATCAAGGACCCTGGACAGAGTGAAAAAGGGCAGGAATGTCTTCTTGCTTTGCTGAGGAGGGACCAGAGAGCCTCTGAAGCATTCTCACATCAAATTATCTTTGAACAAAGCCCAGAATGTTTAACAAAGAGCCAAGCAAAGATGATGTAAGGAAGAGTGTGGGCATTTGTTTAACATATGAAAAACGTAAAGTGTTCTCTGTGCTGAGAAGCGCATTAACATTTGAAGCTTAGGGCAAAAATTAATAAATATTAAACAGAAGATAATTAAACTTTTTTTAAAAAAAGTATATAAATGTACTACCCCAGTTAGGGAAAGATTTCCAGATAACTGCTTCATTGTTTTAAAAATTGCAGCATTGGACTGGTTGTTCGCATCTCTTTTTAACAATGACCTATTCTTTCTGTGTTTGCATTGTGTGTGTTTGTTTTGTGCTTTGTTTTCAGAAAGCAAAGGACACTTGAGACACTTTGCACAAATTATAAAAATGTGTAATTTGGAGAAAAAAACAGAGAGGAGACATGGTAGCTTAAAATTCCTTATTGATGTGTCTTATCATGTTGAGATCCTTTAAATAAGCAAGCAAGAAAAAATTAGTTGGCATTATTTTCTTCCCTAGCCATATCTGGGCTCTTCTCTTCAGATAAATGTATTGAGTGTTTGTTCAAATTGTCCTTAATTGGAACCCAACTACTCTCAGCTATGTATCATCTTTCCCAGACTTAAGTTGACAGCTAGCACACGTCAGGTATATCCATCCCTTAGTATGCTTACTGACCACCTGACTGTACCTGCAATAAACAAATAAATAATGAACACATCCCCTCCATAATTTCCATGAGCATGGATGCTGTCTTGATGAGTGTTCACTGTTAACTGGTCCATTACCTCCATCTTCTCTTCCTCAGAGGGAAGTTGTATGTGGATGCATTCTCTACACAACTTAGAGAAGTTGTGTCTGTGAACTGTGTCTGTGAATTGCATTGCATTTTTTTCTTTTCCCCTTATGATTAGATATATTTATTGTATTAACTGTATTGTGTTATGATGATATATTTATATTTATGTTTCATATTGTAACATTGTTGTTTCACAGAATGTTATATTTGTGTGTTTTCTGTTAGTTGCCCTGAGTCGGTTTTTACTGAGTAGGGCGGCATACAAATAAAATAAAATAAAATAAAATAAAATAAAATAAAATAAAATAAAATAAAATAAAATGATGATGATGATGATGATGATGTCTAGGTGTACACACACACTCTCTCTCTCTCCCTTCCAGATATACAAGTGATTTATTATTGTTAAGAAAGATGTGAATAACCAGTGCAGTGCTTCAAATTCTTAAACAGTTTCCAAAATTAGGAAAGCTTTAGAGTGATATGGAGGAAACATCATCAGGCAGTTAGCAGCAGCATCTGAGAATGTTTTGTAGGAAGAGGAAAGTCTCTAGCATGAAGCTCTACCCTCTGGCTTGTAATCTTCTCATTCGGTGGAAGCTCAAATAAAAGCAGGAGCCTTAGGTTGGCCTGGGGGACAGTTTTTCCTCTCAAATTGGACAATTTCCCTCGCTTCCTGTTTCTTCAGACATTTATTTCCTCTCAGGGACACTTATATTTACATTTGCCATGATGTTGTTTCAAATCTAAAGAGTTAGGATGTATTGGCAAAAGAAAAAAAGAGGGAAAATATGAAGAGGCAGGCTAAGGAAGATCTGTCTTAGGAGAGAAAGGGAAAAAAATTGAGGGAGATGATGAAAAGATGATATGATAGTGAATAAAAGGTCTTGGCTTACACCATAAACTTTGTCACCTCCGCAAAGGACCTATGATATGTGATCCTCATATAATTGTTTCTTTTATTAGTGGCTTCTGAGGTCAATATTGCTAGGATACAAAATGTTGTTTCTCCAGCACATTGTTAGATGGAAAGAAAGAGGAGAGGAGAGGTTGTTGTTGTTTTTTAATCAGTTCTCTTTGTCTTTCGACTGCTTACATTTTGGCCTCAAGATATACCAAGGTAATAACTATTATGTTCTGTGTTTTTGATATGTGTGAATGGAACAGGCTTTGGAAAGAAGGCAGGCATTCGCACACGCAGTTGTACAGAGACAGTGCCCTTGGTCATGTCCCTACCTCTTCAGAGGGAGTCGGTGGTTGGGCCAACCCCCTTTGACATGGTAGCCTGGGGGGCAGCTTTGAGCTGGAATTGAGTGGTGCTTCGCATCCCCCGGTCTCATGTGTGCAGCTTTCCAGGGGTGATCCTCCTGCCCTTTAAGTTCACGACAAGATGAGCTGGTGGCTTTGTGGCCAGAGAGGAATTGGCTGGTGGCGTAGGCACAGGAGGGTTTTACACTAAGTCACCGGGACTAGCAGAGAGCCCTGGCTGTGGTAGGCCTCCCAGCTGATTTGGACTTCATGCTGGGATAGGAGGCCAAAGTTTCCAATGGGACACCACTCCACCTGGGATGTGCGTTGGAAGGGTGGAGGCAGTGGTGGGCTGTCAAATTTTTTACTACCACACAATAGGCGGAGCCGACATCGTGGGCGAAGCCAACGTCATGATGTCATGACATCGTGGGCGGATCCAACATCATGACATCATGACGTTGTGGGCAGAGCCAAAGGAAAATAAAAATAAAAAATAAAAAATAAAAATACACATTAAAATACAAATTAAAATAAATACACATAATGCATAAATACATTGCATACACATAAAAACAAGCTGCATAAAACACACACACCTCAACCCACCCACCCCAAACACAAACCCATCACTTACCTGGCCCTGGGTTGGGGAGCGGCAGGCAGGCAGGCAGGCACAGCGGCGGTACGGCAGCGCTGTGGCAAAGTGGCACTGCGGCCTGGCGGCACGGCCTAGCCCAGCCTGGCCTGGCCTGGCAGCACAGTGCAGCCTGGCCTGACCTGGCCCAGCCCGGCGGTGCGCCAAGGAAAGGCTGCCGCCGCTCCTCCAGGTGCTGCACCCTTTCTGGGCAGCCCAAAATGGCTGCTCAGAAGTGCACATGCATCAAAACTCCATTTGATGCATGCACACTTCTATTTTTCAGTGCACATGTGTCAAATGGAGTTTTGCCACATGCGTAATTCCGAGCAGCCATTTTGGGCTGCCCAGAAATGTCATCCAGAGGGCAGCCAGAGAGGTGACCAAACTGGTCATCTGGGGGTTTACTACCCTCCAGATGGCTGCTACTGGTTCGGGCGAACCAATCTGAACCAGTCGCAGCCCAACACTGGGTGGAGGCATCCATTTCATTAGGCTCACTGGAGGCTAGCCGGATGGTACTTTGGACTCTTCCCTCCTTCACTAGTCAGGGTATTTAAATTTATGCAAATTATTCAAATGTTCACCCACAGGCCGCACTATGTCAGGCCCCCCTCCCCATTTTAAGATCCTAAGGAAATGCTATTTTTGTTTTACGTTTCACTGTTGCATTAATAAAGGTGGTCCTAGTTTACTCCACTCAGTTGTCCCGCTCTTCCTTTGGGGTAGTGGGGCAATGTTTCATCCTTTACTTCATGAGAAAAATCTCTTTGGTTTGAGTTTTTTTCTGGAAAAAACTGTTTATCATCCCCATCTTGAGGAGGTATTTTGCAGGTTACGAATACAGTTTGTATACAGAAATCCTGCTGGAAAGTAGGAGTGTAAGATTGTTCTCACTCCAATTCCAGATAGATTACGTAAAGGTTAAGGTCTTCCTTGCTTGAAAGCCAATCGTATCTGACTCTAGGGTGTGGTGCTCATCTCCATTTATAGCCAAAGAGGCAGCGCTGCAGATATTTCCATGGTCATGCGGCAGGCATGACTGCTGGAGTGAATAGAACTCTGTTATCTTTCTATCTCAAATGGTACCTGTTTATCTACTTGCAATTTCTTGCTTTTGAACTGCTAGGTTGGCAGAAGTTGGGACAGAGATGGGAGCTCACCTTGTCATGCAGCACTCGGGTCTCAAACTGCTGACCTGCCAACCTTCCAGTCATCAAGTTCAACATTTTAACCACTAAGGCACTGCTGTCCTCTAGATGGATTGCAAACTCATAATATAGATGTTGCCTGTGGTTGGTGAAGTTCAAGAGAAGTAGAAAGCATCTGGTTGGAAAAAGCTGTCTCCCTGAAAGAATGAGTTCTCATCTAACAATCTGCCCAACTACATGTTGTCCATGAACTGAAGGAATTAGATTGCTTTTACTGTTTGCTCTGAAGAAAATACAACATGAAAAGTTCAACACATTTTAAATGGATCTTAATGATATGCATTCACCCTGCACAATACACTTCACTGGGCTTCGATCATGAAGATGCTGGAGAAAAATGGGGTTGTGGGGTATTGAAAGCCTTGATAAATTTGTATCAGGAGTAATGAAAACATGTTTTTACCGTTAAGCACTTGTTTGAATATTTACCTTGCCCTTGCCAAGGCAAAATCAAATTGCTCCAGGACAACTGTGGTGGATTAATTATAAAAGTCCGAATGTCATTTTGACTGTCTCCCAGAACAGGGTCATAATTTGTGGACAACTGTGCTAGAAAATATAATTTTGATTCCATAAAAGCACACCATTTGTGGGGGACTTCTTGTAGGAAATGATTTACACTGAAAGTTTCGATGGTATGACTCCATCAGAGAACCAGCTGAGGAGAATATGCTTAAATGTCTATGCTTTCTCTCCTTCCCTTGCGTAATAAACTTGTTCAGTGAAAGAACCAGATGAAAGAGACACTGATGGATGTAGAATGGGAACAATCGTGTCATGGTGAATGCATGCCAAGCCTTGTACTACCTGTTGGAAACAGGATCTTATTTAGAGGAAGACAGCCAAAAAGAATGATAAGTTGTTTTGTCCATAACTTTGTAGTATTTTCACTTGCCAACGGCTAAATAGCATGATTGTCTGGTTAAGTGTGCTTTCTGGAAGCTTAAAGGTAACAAAACAGGACAATTTTACATCTTGGTGGATTTTTTTCATCTGCTGAATATTCAGCAATTACAGTATAGCAAAACTGGCATTAGGCGGTTAACTCTTCAGAAAGTGTGAGCTCTAAGAAAACTCATACTTATTTGGACTTCACAATTAGGATGGACACTGAAATGAGAAAATGCCAGTCAGTTATTGAAGTAGTTTGTGGGGGATGTAGGAATAAGAGAAGTAGATTCAATATGCAGCTCATTAATGGTTGGTTTTGGTTCTGAGAATTAATGACCTGCAGAAAAATATGGAGTATATAAAATGTATTGGAAGTTCAGCTCATTTGCAGTCTGATATAACTATGAGGTTTTTTTAAAAAACAAAAAACAAAAAACAAAATATAACAGAGTATAGCATACTTTTTAAAATTATCTTTGGAATCCATATACTTTATAAGAGTACACCTTTTTTCTAAAATTATACAATACATATTCCTTCATTACATTAAAAGGATGATCTGTGATATATTGTAAAAATACTCCCACTTCTGAACAGAGATCTTTTGCCATTAAGGCCAAGCTCATTGTTCAGAAAAGCCATTTTCTAGATGAACTGAATAATTTATCATGTGTAATTGATCATTGCCTTCAGTTTTCAAACTTGCTGGATTCCTGGCTGTCACTTTTGCAAGTGATCGTTTATTCAGACTTGATTTTGTTTACCCTCTGTCCAGGAGAAGAAAATCTCTTGGGACAGTATTTCGAGCCTGCTCTCAATAATAATATGGTAAGGAAAGTTATAGTATTTACACAGTTTCCAATTCTTCTTCATAATCCTGGTGTACTCAATTTCATTCCCTGCCACAGATGATGATGATGATGTTTCTTCAATTTGTGGTTCCTTGGACATACAGGTATATGCAATCATGGACTTACTGGTCCCAGATGTCAATTATCGTGAGAACTTCCATTTAGTTTTATTTCCTCCTTCAAATGTTGAATTTTTTTTAGACATCATGTTGTGACAGTCATTCATCAAGAGAATGGTTTGATGAAACCTCAGCTATTGGTTGTATGTCCATGTGTCTCTCTGTACATGCATATTTTTCAAATAACAGTGCAGAACCGAGCTGAATTTACAGCTTAATAAGGGGGCCATGGTTGATTAGTGGTTAAGACACTGAGCTTGATGACTGGAAAGTCAGCAGGGTAGCAGTTCAAACTCTGAATGCTGCACTAGTCATCTATCTCAACTTTTGTCAACCTAGTAGTCCAAAACTAAGAAAATGCAAGTAGATAGACAGGTACTGCTTCGGTGGGAAAGGTAACACTGTTCTGTGTGCTCCAGTGTCTAGTCATGCCTTTCACAAGACCATGGAAACGTCTGTGGATACAGACAGTTCTGGCTCGTTGGCTGTAAATGGAAATGAGTACCTGCCCCGAATGTCATCCCAAAGACCAAAGGTTGGAAGGCAATGACCAAAGGTTGGAAGGCTTCAAAAAGAGACTTAATGAATTAACAATGCATGGGACTTGCAAATGCTGTTAGCCGTGCAAGCCTGATGTACAGAGGAAGCTTACCTTGTCATATCTATTGGACAGTTTGGGGTTTGGAACATTGGTTTGAAAAGCAGAACATTTCCCATTAATTGTTACTGTGCATGGACAATCTAACAAAAATTTCAGCTGTACTAAATGTGTGCCTTTTGGATACTCCTCATGTTGTCTTTCTGGCATACCAGAGAAAAGATTGCTGGCTTGCAGACACCACACATTTCAGCACTGCTAGGAGAGGGTAGAGTTGCTCCACCGTGAGCTGTCGAGGTCTATTTAAACCACCAGGACATAGTACCCAGTGTTCCCGAATCCACACAAAGGGGTTTACTGTGATTCATCCAGTCCGCGTCGCCCACAGAAGCGGAAGTAAAACACACCCATATGGAAGCGTAAGTAAAACGCGCTGTAAACCTCTTTGTGTGGATTCACCGGGGCTTGGGCTTCTGGGAATTGAAGTCCAAGAACATCTAGAGTGCCAAGCTTCCCCATCACGGGTATAGCATAAGGAAATGGGGATAATATAAAATCATGATGGTAACTGGAAGAGCAAAACACCACTACATTAAACCATTGAACCATTAAGAAAACAGCAACGGAGAAGGAAAAACAAATCCGATCACATTTAATCCACAGAAAACATTGTTGGGCATTTAGGTACCTACCACTTTTCCTAAGAAAGAGTGGCCTAAAATCCCACTATGGACTGGTGGAAGCTTTCACACCTGGTAGTGATTGTTGTTTGTTGTGCATTTGTATTTACAGTTTCTCTTTGTTTCTTTTCTACAGATGCTTGAGAATACAGTACTTTAAAGGAGACACTAAATGGGATTTTAGAGCAGTTGCCTGTTAAGGAAGAGATAGATTTTACCATAAGTAGAGAAAGACTTTGCTAGGTGCAGGTGGAAGTTCAACATTGGGTTTATCCTTCTCACATGCTGACATTTTATTTCTTTATTTATTAGTTCAAATTTACATTGCCGCCCACTCGTTGTAGTGACTCAGGGCGGCTTACAAATAATACATTACACTACACTATGTTGATAGGGGACCAGGGGGAGGGGCGGCAAAGTCCTCAACCTGCCCTGGCTTCTTCTTCTCTGGCCGTTGGTGTGGGTGCAAGGGGGGGGGGCTGTAATTGTGATGTATCCTGAGATGTTTTACACCTCCATGTCCTGCAGTGCTGAGCTATCTAATACTTTGTGGCTGCTGGTTAATCTCCTTTCCAGGTAGCTGCAACTCATCCAGCTTCTGAGGAAAAAGTCCTTTTTACATTGTCTAGTGTGCATATTAAAGGATTAGGGAGCCCTCCTTCTTTTGGAAGATTTGCCTTAGCAGTCAAAGTGGTCCCTGGTCATGGAAAGCACAAATCTTAGGCTTGCACGTGTACAGATATTGATATGCAACTGAAGTTTTGAGCATGGTGTCAGTGAACATGCTACAGTAATGTAGGAGGGCTGAAGAATAGATGAAGGAATAACAAATCTACATCAGATTTCCCAGGTATGTGCAGAACCTTCCATGGATGGGGCCACCATTTAGGGGAGGTCTGACACCACCCTGCCATCCTGCAGTAAGATAGTTCATAGAAGATCTGGCACTGTGGTTAACTGCAATTCCACTCCTTTTTGAGAAAACTTCAATAGGTACCATATATACTCAAGTATAAGTCAATCCGAATATAAGTCAAGGTACCAAATTTGGACCTCTAAAACTAGGAAAATAGATTGACCTGAATATAAATCAGGGGTGGAAAATGCAGCAGCTAGTAGTGTGTTTCAATAATTTTAAAAAACATGAATATACAGTAAAATTAATTAATTTAAACATTTGTGTGGGCATGTTTTTCAACGTTTATGGTAGTTACTTCTTTTTAAAAAACTGTATTTGCACCACCAACCAGTGGGGGCACTGCAGGGGAAAAGGGCAGGCAGAACAATTGCACCGAGGCAGGAAGCGATGCTCTAGCCTAGCCTCTTGCTCTCCCTGCAACCAGGAAGCATGGCTTCCCCCTCCATTTTGACCACATGGAGCAGGGACATAGGCAAGAAAGGTAAGTGAAAACCCTTTCTTTTTATGCCCAGGTTTTGTTTCCCAGTGAAATGCATTGGGAACATACAAATAGAAAAGCTTTAGAATACATGAAATTGATTTCCAATGGATTTAAATGGGAAATTGCAATTTACGTCCTCTTGTGGCCACCTGTGATAATGGCCCGCTGAACGTATGTTTTTCATTTCTCTCTCCTGAAGCCGAACTGCACTGAATTCAGTGTGGTTTTGGACTCTCGTGGTTGTGGACCTGTGTATAAGTCGAGTCACCTTTTTAGACCTCATTTTGGGGGCTAAAAAACTCAACTTATACTTCAGTATGTATGGTACGTTAATCTCAACAAAATGGTCAGCCCACCAATCACAGCTCAGGTCAATATACATTGCTGGGATTCACAAAAAGAGTCTCGAAGATTGTGGTATTTTTGAGCCGCAATCGGACATACCCTGGTAAAGGCAACCTTGTGTTACCAGCTAATCTTTCTTACATTAGGTCAGGCGAAAGGAACCGCAGAATGAACTCACTAAAAGGTGGCTTCGTTTTGGCCATTTCATGTCTGGCCTAGACATGGAAGGACATGAAGAAGATCTAATATTGATAGCCACCTTTGGCTGGGGTCTTCATATACATTACTTAATGTGTATGGAGCATGGATATACATCTATCTCTCTGTGTGCATATGTATGTACACATGTAAGTAAAGTAACTGAATAGCTGAATATCACAAGCCATAAGAGAGAATTCCAAGGTTAAATAAGTTTATTGATAGTTAGCAGTTACGACGGTATATCAGATACCTTGTAATTCCAAAGTACACCTACGTATTTGCCTCTAAAGTCTCACGTGTGAGGTCTCTTATCTCTACACATTCCATCACCCGGTCTTCTATTTCTAATAATAATATTAATAATAATAATATAATTATAATCATACAAAAGGCAATGTCGACCACCATGTTGTGCTTCATACTCCACCAGAAGAAATTGAGTTGGCAAAAAATTAAACAATTCTGAGAAAGAGACTTCGTTAATTTTAAATGGGAATTGCTGAAACAGAAGTATTGTCATAGCACTACTAGAAACGTTTAAAACCAGTGGGTTAAAATAAATGTTAATTTTTATCATTATTATCTTTGTTAAAATAATCCACATATCATAATGAAGGTGACTCAAAGTTAAATCGTCTCATTATCTGGCCCACACATTCAAGCATATTGGCTAGTTACATGATTACACTGTAACGAAAGCAATACAAGCTGTTATGTTCTAATCATTACAATTTCCAGATTTCCCACCTATAAATATTCCGGGCAACCTAAAGTTTCTTGCATGCATTAAGGATTTGTTTTCAGTCCTTCAGAGTTGACTATGCACCTTTCCTCCACCCTGGTTACACAACACCATTTCTGGGTGGCCAGTTTTTTGCCATTGTGGGAAAAGAGGTCAACATAATAGACCTCCATTTAACGTAAAGAAACACGGTGTGTCTTTAGGGAAGGGAAACTGCAGATTGCTTAATGACTTTTAATAGAGTCTCAGGTTGCATGCATATTGACACTGCTTCTTTATCTTTGTTCCCCCATGCCAGACGCATACAAGTCGGCAGGTACGCATACAAAAACAAGGAAGGAAATAGAAAATCCCTTGTGGTGAAGCCTAGTGAATTAAAAGGAATCCATTGCTTTAAATTCACTTAGAGCTTGAACTGGAGAAATGTGTTTCTTCTGAGAACCTCTTCTCACTCTTGTCTGATATTCCTCCGGCTTTTCTCTCTTGACTAATGGTTTCTTTTCTGGTGCCTTCATCTTCCAAGACACAACAGGTGAATTGACGGCTGCTGTGCCGTAGACTTTTTGATATTTGGTGGAAGCCACGTATGAAGCTTTTACAGTAAGGACCACGGCGTTCATCAGGTTTTTAGCTGCTTGGATGAGTGATGTGGCACTGTCCAGCTGGAGAAAACGAACAAAAAAAGAAAGTGATAAGAGAGTCATTGTAGGACTGGTTTAGAGTACAGTAAAACCTTGCACAAAGAGTGCCTCGGTTAGAGACTAACTCGCTTAAAGAGCAGGATTTTCTCTGAATGGTCGCCTTCACTTAACAACTAAAAACAACAAAAAACTCA
This sequence comes from Furcifer pardalis, assembly GCA_030440675.1. Classification (NCBI taxonomy): domain Eukaryota; kingdom Metazoa; phylum Chordata; class Lepidosauria; order Squamata; family Chamaeleonidae; genus Furcifer; species Furcifer pardalis. The sequence continues at coordinate 97,815,262 of CP126892.1, forward strand.
CTTAACAACTAAATTGGGGTTCACACACACACACACACACACACACACACACACCGCCAGAAGTCACAATTGGTCACTTACAATGGCACTTTTTTCCAAGGGTTTTGCTTAAAGAGCAACTCACTTAAAGAGCAATCCTGTGGAATGTATTATGCTCTTTAAGCAAGGTACCATTGTAATTTGATCTGCTCATCTTGCTGAAGATATTATGGAGAAATAACTCTTCTAACAAGATGGAACAGACTGATACAGGTCATTGTATGACAGACAAAATGACATATCCACTTCATAGAAGTTACAAGTTTCTTCTTGTTTTTCAGTTAACCATGGATTGATTGTTTCCGTATGCCTGAATGATATGAGTGGTAGCTGAGTAATTAGATTTGAAATTTTTCCCGACCCGTTTAAGCAGAAGAAAGATTGTGCACAAGCTCACAACACATGGGAAAACCTGGTCTTACTTTTTTGAAGCTAAAAGCGGATCTCCAACTGATCCAGCATAAATAACCTGATCTTTCATTGACATGGAGTGGAGGCGTAACTGTGCAATGAAACCAGCAAAGAATTCAATGCCATGTCAAAGACTACCAAATTGCATTTGGCATAGGATTGCTGTTGTATGGTTTAATGATAACTGTTTGGACAATATTCTCTATTTTCAACTTTTGCATTCCTATTCCTTCTGCTTTCTCTGATTTCCATCTCTTGCCAGCTGTGTCTATTCACAGACCAAACTTTTCTGATATATTTAGCTTGGGGACGACGACGACCTTTTATTCAGCATGTACCATGGAACCTCATACAACAATCACCCCATATAGCAACGAAATCACATAACAATTAGGTTGGGGGGGGGGGATGGCATCCCACATAACAATTTTCCCTATGGAAAAATCGTACAACATTTTTTCAATGGGAAAAACCACTTAGCAAATAAATAAATAAATATCTTTGTACGATGCATCCCACAGGGAAAATCATTACATGATGCATGTATCATATGGGAATTGTTTCGTACAACAATGAGCCCCATGGAAGGGATTAAAATCATTGTATGAGGTACCACTGTATATGTTAATCTGTTACCTGAGTTTGGATGTAAATTTCAGCTATTAATTACTTCTGAATGACTCTTCACCATCACCATTAAGATCTGTATTTGTTATTTCCTAAGAACTCTTACATTAACCTTCAGCAACCACTGTTAAGATCATTATTATCATAAACCTTTTTGCATTTCTATTACTTTTTGCATTTTCACACCTAAGGTATGAATTAGATGTCTGGCAACTGATGCTATATACCAAGCATCTGAAAAAGTGAACCACAGTCTATAAAAGCTTGATGCAAAATCGGGCTTGTTAACTTTCAAGGTGTTTTTATACCAGATTTTTCATTGGTTTTGCTGATTCTAAAGTCAGTTTCCTCCCATGCATTTTCTTAATGTTGACAGCCAGAATCCTATAAGGTTTTTGCAACTTTTTATGTCTAACTGATGAGTTGCTGGGATGTGTCTTGCTCGGGTACCTGACAGAACCATTTAAGATGTGCCGCAGAATCTTGTCAACTAGCCACAATTAGTTGCTGCCAAGTTACACAAATCTGCTGCAAGCAGGAACTTTTATGCCGCCCTCCTCACAAAGACCCAGGGCGGCTAACAAACTTTAAAAACACTTAAAACACAGTAAAAACATGGTATGAAAACTGGATAAACAGGATTAAAGTTTTACTAAAATTAAAAGAGATTAAACAAGTCACACACAGAGAGGGGGAGGTTAGATGAGCCAACAAACTGAGGCAACCATCTGGTCCATACCCCACACATGCCCCGCCAGCCAGGTCTTAACCCCCTTCCTAAAGGGCAGCAGCTCTGTCTGGAGATTCAACTCACTTGGCAGGAGGTTCCATAGGGCTGGAGCAGACACGGAGAAGGCCCTCCTTCTAGTGCTAGAGAGGTGTGCCTCTCTAGCTGATGGTACAACCAGAGAGCCTCTCCAGTCTACTCTAGTGGGACGGACAGATGTCCTAAGGGCAATGTGGTCTCTTAAGTATCCTGGCCCACTACCATGAAGGGCTTTAAAGGTAATGACCAGCACCTTGAATTGCACTTGGAGGCACACTGGGAACCAGTGCAGCTCCCGCAGCAATGGTGAGACATGAGCATAACGCCCGCACCCTATCATGACCCGAGCAGCTGCATTCTGGACCAGTTGCAGCCTCTGAATGGTCACCAAGGGCAGCCCCATGTAGAGCACATTACACTAATCAAGTCTGGATGTGACCAACACGTGTGTGATCATGAGCAAGTCTAGGAGCAGGCATAACTGGCATATTACATGAAGCTGTGTAAAAGCCCTCCTGGCCACAACTGCCACCTGCTCTTCGAGCAGTAGTCATGAGTCCAAGAGGACACCTAGATTATGCACCGGGTCTGTTTGGGGCAAAACTGCCCCATCGAGAACCAAAGATGGTAGCTCACGAGTTAACGCATGGCCCCTGACCCACTATCACTCAGTCTTGTCAGGATTCAGTTGTAGCCCATTGTCCCCCATCCAGATCCTGACAGCCTCCAGACACCTGGAAAGTACTTCCACTGCATCGCTTGGGTCCCCACAGGCCGAGATATACAGCTGGGTATCATCTGCATATTGATGATACTTAACCCCATGGGAACGGATGATCTCATGCAGCGTTTTAATATAGATGTTAAATAGGAGAGGTGAAAGCACCAAGCCCTGAGGCACCCCATATTGAAGGGGCCTAGGGTTGGATTTCTCACTCTCCAACCACACTGACTGGGTCTGGCCCTTCAGAAATGCTAAAAACCAGGACAACACAGTGCCCTGGATCCCCAATCCTCGGAACCTTTTCAGAAGGATACCGTGGTTGACAGTATCTAAAGCTGCTGAGAGGTCAAGAAGAGCCAGGCCAGTTGGGTGTCCACTATCCCACTCTCTCCAGAGATCATCCACAAGTGTGACCATGCAATTTCTGTACCTTATCCGGGCCTGAATCCTGACTGAAAAGGGTCCAGATAATCCGCTTCATCCAGGATCTCCTGTAACTGCCGTGCCACTGCCTTCTCCAAAACCTTACTCAGGAATGGAAGGTTAGAGACAGGCTGGTAGTTAGTCATAACTGTGGGGCCAAGGGATGGCTTCTTTAGGAGGGGGTGCACCAAAGCATGTTTTAAGGTAGTAGGAAAAACCCCTCCCAAAGTGAAGAATTAATAATGGCCTCGACCCAACCACCTGTCACCGCCCTGGCCGATTTCACCAGCCAGGCAGGGCATGGATCTGATGCACATGCAGTGGCACACACAGATCCCAGGAGCCTGTCCACTTCCTCAAGGACAACTGTATCAAACCGATCCCAGATAACATGACCAGACTGCACTTCGGACAACCCCAGCTCTAATATTTCCATGCTGGGGTTCAACCTTTACTGAATCTGAGCGATTTTCTCCACTAGATAATCAGCAAAAGCCTCAGCCGACCCTTGCCAACTGAGGCCCGACCCCCCCTCTTCCGAGGAGGGACCTGGTCACTCGGAACAGTGTCACTGGGCGGTTATCTGTGATGTGATGATGGGGATAATAGGGGGAGCCCTAGGGCTCAGAGCTGTTGATAAATATGTCAGATGATGGGCAGATGTGGAGAGAGTGAGGAGAGGACTAGGACCCCATCCTTTTTGGTTCCATGGAGGTGCAAGCAGAGGTAACTGAAAAGTGGAGCCATCTCCCTCCCACTCAGCCCATACAGCAATAGAAGGCAGAAGAAGCCAGCAACACAATGAGCCTCAGCGTCACCACCACATGATAGCAGCCACACCATTGCCCAGCTCTGGCTTTGGAGACAGAAGTGGCAACAGATTATTATTTTTTTTATCATATTTATATGCCGCCCTCCTCACGAGTGACTCAAGGCGGCTAACAGGGCATTAAAAACAACAATTAAAACACAAGATAAAAATTAGAATTGAGAAATTAAAAAGAGATTAAAAGAGATTAAAAATATTCACAAAGAGAGAGGGGATGAGTCAAATAAGCCAGCAGGCTGGGGTGACCATCTGACTTGTACCCCATACCTGCCCCGCCAGCCAGGTCTTAACACCCTTTTTGAAGGGCAGCAACTCCATCTGGAGATGCAACTCAGTTGGCAGGAGGTTCCAAAGGGCCGGAGCAGACAGAGAAGGCCCTCCTTCTGGTGCTAGAGAGATGCGCCTCTCTAGCCAATGGCATGACCAGAGCGCCTCTCCGGTCCACTCTGGTGTGATGGACAGATGTCCTTAGGGTGACGTGGTCTCTTAAGTATCCTGGCCCCCTACTATGTAGGGCTTTAAAGGTAATAACTCATCACCCACCTTTATCAGCTCTCCCTATGTCCTGGAGTCAGCCCCATACATCCCACTTAGTTCCCAGGATCAAGACTTTCAGATGCCCCCCATGAAGTCAATAGGGGCCTCAACTGGACAGGTTGTGCCTGAGTATTAAGTGCCAGAAACTCAGTTTTGCATGAATAAAAGCGAAGGGGTACTTGGGCTTTAAGATGGTCATTCCCTTAAAAAAAGGTGCTGAGTGACAAAACAAAGCCAGAACTTATGGAGTAATTGCTGGAGACTCCACCACAGCTGATCTTCCAGGCAGGGGAGCCAGTGGGACTCACAACACCATGCTCTACATGCTTTGAAAGAAAACAAGGAAATCAAGCCAACATTGTTATGAGGCTATTGTTCACACTGGGCAGCCACCATTGACCACCACCATCTTAGGCATTGTATTATTATTCTTTTCCCATCAGAGCATTAAGTTGCTTCAGCATAACCCCTTTTCAAACTCTAAGAAAAGGAAGATTATGGCACATGAATAAATAATGGGTGGTTCTACTATACATGACTCAACATTCAGTATACAGTACATCAATTATAGATGCAACATACTGCTAAGCCAGTGGCAAGAAGCAAATTATAGTAAAGGGTACTGACTCCTCATCCTGCTGTTTGACCTGACCATAAGCAATAGGTTCAGTGGGGTAAAAGGCTGCCTTAGGAAGATCTCAAAGCTCAGCATTTTAAAAGACTGTTTTGCATTTCTGTTACATTTTACATTCTTCCACCCCAAGGTGTGCATTACAGGTAAAGATAAAAGTCACCCTTGTTTGAAAGCCAACCATAACTGACTCTAGGGTTCAGTGGTCATCTCTGTTTATAGCCAAAGAGCCAGCACTGTCTGCATCTGCAGATGTTTCCATGGACATGTGGCAGGCATGACTAAACAACAGAGTGCACAGAATGATGCCTGCTAAGTGATTGCAAAGGGTTCTTTCTTTTTCTTAACAACTGGTAATACAGCCTCTTGGGCTTCCTCTCAGAAAAAAGGAAGAACCAGGTGTTTAATCTGAGCCACTCACACAATAGATGCTAGGCCTGAAAGGTAAACTCATTAGCAAATGAAAAAAGTTGACTTGCGTCCGTTTGCAATTCAGCAGGGTGAAGTTTTGCCACTATTCTGAATCACAGGTATTACCAGTTGTAAAAAAATCCACCACACCTACATACCTATCTGTATCTCTGTACATACCATTCTGTATCTCTGTACCTGATATGTATAAATTTATGCCATGATGTGTCAATGCTATGTCCAAAGAAGTGGACTTGATTTGCGGAAACTAACATTAAAATACAGCAGCTAGTCTTTCAAGTCATTAAAACCATCACCACCACTACCGCCACTACCGGATGTCCCCTCGGCTGGCCCCAGCCTGAAGGAGGAGGAGGGAGGAGCAGCAGCTATGTGACCGGCCAGCCTTAAAACCTCCACCACCACCAGATGCCCCCTTGGCTGGCCCCAGCCTGGAAGGAGAAGAAGAGTTCCCGTGGCCCTGGGAGGTTGAAGATGCCATTGCGCTCTCCTGACCCTTCCCACCGGCCAGGTGACTTCGCCATCACCACCCCCAGAGTTTGCCTGCAGCCGGGGTGGAGAGGCCATGGCAGCAGCAGGTGGTAGGCCCTTCCATTGCTGGTGCCCCTGTGCCCTGCCCCTGGCCAGGACTTGAAAACATTGCTATGGAGGCAGGAGGCAGGACTTCGCCACCACCGTCCTCAGACTTTGTCTGCGGCCGGGGCGGAGAGGCCACTACAGAGCAGTATTGTGTTGTATTGTTATATATTATTATGTGTTACTCTTGTAGGCTGAATATTGGATCATCATTGTCATCGTCATCGTTGTTGTATAACTATTGTGTGAGCCGTCCTAAGTCAGATTTCTTGATTGGGCGGCATACAAGTGAGAAATTAAATTAAAAATTAAAAAGTCCACAACATTTATGATTATAGTATTATAAATCAACAGGGAAATATTATATCAGGTTTAAGCTTCTTTGCCAGGTTATGCTTTTATTTGAGGACATAGTAGGCTGAAAATAGCATGACACGGGTATTCTGGCATAGAAGCCATCAAGACGTAGTGTTGTCCAAATCTAAAATGTGTAATTTCTTTAAGAGGTGGACTTCCCTGGTATCTACTACACTGGCATCCTGATAAGCTCTAAGCCAGGAGTTCTGAACCTTTTAAAGCCGGAGGCCATTGGGTCATGCTCCCTCAGACAGCTTCGGGGCCAGATGGCCATTTTGTCCTTCCTCCATCGCATGGCACTTCCTGGAGTGGCAGAGATAGTGGAGGGAATATGAAATGGTGCTGTGGGCTGCATCTGGCCCATGGCCCACAGGTTGAGAATCCCTGCTCTAAACAGTTGTTATTTTAGTTCATCATATAGCATAGCTTCAGAGCTTTTAATATATTAAGATGGCTGCCACCATTGATGTGCTTTTAATCTTTTTTAGATTTTAATTTTAAATTCTAATTTTAACAGTTTTGAGGTTTTTAGGTAGTGTGTTTTATTGTCATGTTTTTTTATTACTTGTAAACTGCCTTGAGTCACTTCGGTGAGAAGGGCAATGGAGAAATATGAATAAATAAATAAATAATAAATAAATACTCACCATCACCAATGTATGTTCAACAAGGGCTCATGGGTTTAGGATGAAGCCGGACATTTTATAGAGGTCCCATTCAAATGGTCAGCCTATTCTTCCATGAAAACCACGGAGGGGGGTCCTCCAACCAACCAACCTAGGCCTATTCATGTCAGGCAACGATTTAGCAGGCAGGTGTTCTCTGAGGCACAGAGTACCACCGGTTACAATGATTTCTGTTACTTGGCTAAAATGATGCCTCATGATGTGTACCTCAAACTGGTAATTAATTTTTAATCTCCAGATTCAAGAACATTTCCACCTGCCCACACAAACCGTCGCTTATTTTCCATCTTTTCCTCTTGAAAGAAAAACAAGTTTCAAGATGGATAGGAATGTTATAACAGCAAAAACATGCCAGCTCAATGGGGAGCTGTAATATATTGTTGAGCATAATGGTCTTCGGCTATTCTGCTTCATGATTTACAACACAGCTTGTGTGTTTGTTGGCAAATAGCCAGGCCTACTCTATTAAATTAGGATATTTTAAATCTACCACAAAGACCTGCCATCAAATGATGTAGGCAACCCAACAGCTTCTTTGCATCACACATCAAAAATCAGAGCAGGAGAAAGTGAGAGAGACAGGTGTGTTTAAACATTCTTGGGGGTTGCGGGTGGGGGCTCTCCAGCCCCTGAGTTGAATTGAAATAATCATTTTTGAGTCAAGAGTGAAGGATAAGGGACAAAGGAATCTATCTCCTTTTCATTTCTTTTGGCCAAAAGTGAATTCAAGACGACTACATCCTGCTTTCACGCAGCCCTCCCTGCAAACATACTCTCTTCTTCCCAAACCAGCATGCAAGGAAACACATTTTCTTTTGGAAGAGGTGTTACTTGTTCCCACAGAGAAGTTGGCAATACATCCACAAAACTGTACAGGAGTGGTATGAATGGCCCAGATGGAACAAAAGAACATCAGCTGCAGATTTCCTACAGGGATATTTTCCTTTCTGATGGGTGGACTTGAATGGAAGGAACATCTTGTGTACCACAGTTATTTAGGTTTTGGTAACATGACGTTACCAAACTGCAGTGGCTCAACTAGTTAAGATACTGAACTTGAAGACTGGAAGGTCGGAGGTCAAGACCGAGTACTGAATGATGGAGTGAGCTCCCGTCTCTGTCCCAGGTGCTCCCAACCTAGCAGTTTGAAAGCAAGAAATTACAAGTAGATAAATAGGGACTACTTCGGTGGGAAGGTAAACAGTGTTCTGTACACTCCAATGTTTAGTGAAGTCAGCCAAATGTCCACGGAAACGTCTGCAAATGCAGATAGCGGTGGCTCTTTGCCTATAAAGAGATGGACACTGAACCCTAGAGTTAGATACGACTGGCTTTTGAGCAAAAGTGAGCTTTACCTTTACCTAACATGACGTTAGGATCTTTGTGATGACAGGTGAGCATGAAATCTAGATCAACATGCAATACGGGTTTCTCTTCTGGTGTACAAATTGGTGGGTGTTATATTGTTCCCTTACATGTAGGTTCTATTTTGTTGCGATGTGCTGCCAAATTGGAAATGGTTTATAGAGACACTAATAGAGTTTACAAGGTAGGTGGAATATTTAAGGGGTGATTTTATTTTCTCCAACCTATGAGTTGCTTTGGCCAATAAGGATTACAACCCAGATCTCCAGAGTCCTTGTGTATCACACCATCTACTACACCGTGCTGGGAATGTGTTGGTTCTACATAGATTCATGTATGCATCCCCCAAAGAGATTTACAGTAATAATAAATATATAATGTAAGATGAAGGAAAAACACCTTGAAGTGTAAACGATCCCCAGATGCACGTCTCATAGCTTGGTAGGTAAAATCATATGACATCAAAAACAATGAGATATACATTTTCAAGAACCTGCTACTTTATTTATTACCTGGAGGACATACTCAGCAGATGCCACTGAAATTCTACCTATAGGAAAATGGGAATCAGATCTGGGAATTCTCTTTAGGGGAAGCATCTGAAGATTTTTACAAAAACCAAACCCCTTCTGATGGGACCAAAAAAAATTCCAGATGGGTTTACCCAGCTCTAGAAGAAGTCTGTGAGATAAAGGAGTCAATTAGTTCTCAGTTAGCCTCTAGTGCAGGGGTCCCTGACTTTTTTTGCATTGTGGACTGGTTGCATACTAAACCATTTTTCCATGGACTGGTAAGTGGGGGTGGTGGGATTGGATGGGGCACACTGGTGGGGGCAGAAACTCACAGCAGTTAAGCTATGTGGAGGAGGGGCCTGGCCACTTGCCTATCTGCTATGTCTGAAGCCTGTGCTCTTGCTCTTTTCACCAGGCAGACCCAGCAGAGCACATTGATGGCAGAAGGCTGTCTGTGGCCCAGTTCAGGACAGCCTATGGCCCAGTGGTTGGGGACCCCTGCTCTAATGCATCTTCTTTCTGTCTTACATCGACAGAAATAATATGTTTGAATTCAATATTTATTTTAATTATGGCATTGATACCAAGGCTGTCGATTAGGGTCTTGCATTTAAACAAGGGGAAAGTAGCAAAGAAAGAAAATGCTGTAGTAAAATGTTTCATTGCACTATTTTGACAGTCATTGTGGGCAGGAGTAAATGCCGTATATTGGAAAGGAAGGTTATTTCCTTTACCAACAGCTAGCATCCAACCTGGAATGGAACAGAACCTCTTCACAAAGGAAGAGATTTTTAATCTCCTTTAGCAACATAAAGAGCTTTTTCAGTATCAAGTCCATCTCTCTTACCATCTCCCCTCCTACTTAGGTTTGTTCTTTCTCTGGGGTGATATGCCTGGGTATTGGCTGTGCCAATTTTAAACAACCAGGTGAGATGCTCACTTGACTGAACACTTTGCTATGCAAATAAACCCTTCCACACAGACATTTACCATGTCAGAGAGAAGCATTCTAGCCCAGCTGTTCAACTAATAGTCTTTCAAGATTCAGATTTCTAAACATATTTACGCTGAAAGTAAAAATGCTCCCAAAATTTTATTGTAAAATACAGTACAGATTATATATGCATTTCAATACTACATCAGGGCATTCTGATGATAAGAAAAATCCAAGGCATAGTTTCATTCCAGTTTGGAAGTGAACTGAAATCTGGTTGTGAAAATAACTACCTTTTGTGAGTGAGTTGCTATAACAAAACTTCGTAGCCATTATCTATTGCATATTGAGTTGTGCAATTTCATATGTGTTAGATAATGACTATAGTTTCTTAACTTATGGGAATTTGCATTCAAAGGTTATGCTCTTTGTGAAATTGTGCAACAGGATTCCAGCGATATCTAATTACAAAACAGCGTAACTTTAATTTGTGAAATATTTTAAAAATCCTCAAGAATTCAACCTGTCTTTCCCCACTAAAGTGGTACTTGTAGACAACTCTGCAAACAGATCCAGTTTTCCCACTCTTGTCTGTCTTGTCTCCTGCCACCTCAGCAGTTTGAAAGCAAGACATTGCAAGTAGATATATAGGCACTGCTTTGTCAGGAAAGATAACAGCATTTGTACTCTTCAACATCTAGTCATGCCTGCCACATGACCACAGAAACACCTGCAGATAGCACTCGGTCTTTCACTGTAAACTGAGATGAGCATTTTCCCCTAAAATCAGACACAACTGGCTTTCGAGAAAGAGAGACCTCTACCTTTACCGAATGTAAGACCAACATGCTCAAGTGTGGGCTGCTGGCGGACAACACCATAAGGTGTGAATGATGAGCGATACAGAATCTGGCTCATTTACCGGTCTGCAATTACATGCATGGACGAGGACTTAAATTTGGGCAACAACAAAGCCAAGAAAGTGGCTTCGTTTTGGCAGTCCTGGGTTTGATTGGGACATGAAAGAAGAAGAAGCTTTACCAAATGAATGCTCTCTATTATTTTAAAAATACTTCCCCTTTAAAAATATTTAACAAATGGACACAAAAAGTTCTAAATACTGCCAGCTGCGCAGTAAACCCATTCATGTGGATTCACAGAGACTTGGGCTTCTGGGAATTGAAGTCCAAGAAGACCTGGAGTGCCAAGGTTCACCATCACAGGCTTAGGCCATCACTCTATGCTGAAGGAAAAGCTTGTAAATAATTGCAATGCTGCAATTTACTGCAGGAAAGCAAAGATAGCTCAATTGGGAATACAGCCATGACTCAAAAGCACACAAAGGGTTTAAGCTGAAAAGAGGGGGAAATGGATCTGTTATTATTATTTTACTTCATCCCATTTAAAATAATTTACTTATCTGGACAGAGTTCACTTTTAATTCATTAAGGTAGATAGCTGCATCGTGGCGCAGGCCAATCCACCGATTACTTGCACTCATTTGCATTTTTTCAATTATTAGTAAGAAAACCACTGGGACTCCCAAACAAAATTAGTTGTGTATTTAACAAATTCTGAATTTTAATGTGGCCTGCAAATGCCACCTTTCTCTGGATGACATGAAACAAAATACCCAGAGCTGTAGACAGCTGTGTACCAGAAATATTTGTTATTCTGAAATGAGAAATTGCTTGGCTATTAAATGTCACTGTTGAAAAGAAAAAAAATAATGGGGGGGGGGGGAGAGAACCCTAAACCAATAAAAAATACATAAAAAGGTTCTAAGCAAACAACATGCAGTTCATACACTTGCAGTCAGACAGATACATTTCTTCACCAGAATGATTTAATTGCTTTAGCCAATGCAATTTTTATGCAATAAAATCTAAAAATGAAAACGCACCTCATTTTGCATGCATGGAACTCTCTTTTTAATATAAGCAGATATTTAATTTATGATAACTGGGGGAAACAAATGAGGCACAAATGCAACCGTAAAAGATAATTAAACACAACTTAAAATTTCAGTTCAGTCTGTGAATTATCTAAATTAAGACAAGGTCCTTGAAGAAATAATAGACATTGTTCCACCCAAATTCACAATACAGTATAGAATAATTGCTTCTAACAGGTTAGTCTAATTGTATTCATTTTAAATCAGACTGTTTGATATACTAGTACCTCGGATAACATTATGACTTGTTTTCACAAGTCATAACGTTATCCAGTTTTTAATGTTGTGCGATGCATTGATCACACAACATTAAAAAAAACCTGTTCCCTTTCCGAAAAGGAAAGGGAAGAGGGGGCGGGGGGGGGGGGATCCGGTTTGCTTAGCAAGCCAGGGGTTGGGGTGGGTGGGGTGTTTCTGAAAAGAAGCTAAGAACACTTTTACCTAACTTCTTTTCAGAAACCTCCATCTCGATTGCTAAGAGACTTAGTGATCCAGGTTGGTGTGTGTGTGTATGTGCACGGTCTCTCCCCCAACACCCAGACAGTCCCAGAGATCGCCTAGGACAGCTGGGGTGTTGGGGAGTCCCAACAAGCATGCATGTCCTCCCCCTCCAACCAAACCACTGATCTGAGTGGAGATCTCTGTCCCAAAGCCTGCAGAGCTGATCTTTAACCCTGGGGGCTTTGGGGCAGAAATCAACGTCAGATAATTTGAGGCAAACATTTGCATCACACAACGTTAACATAACATTGTGCAATGCAAATGTTTGCCTCAAATTCCCAGAAGTTATCCGATTTTACCAGTATTGCATTGCATAACGCTACATCAGGGGTTCACAATCTATGGCTTGCAGGATGGCCCCAGCTCCTGGTGCCATTCCATCCAGCCCACGGCAACGACCCCGGATGCAGAAGCATTTACAACAGCCGTAAACATGCGCGCACATGCACATATGCACCCTCGCTGCGGTTTGCGGCAGCATTTATTACAGGGGAAACCCTGTGTCAGGCCTGCTCAGCTGTATGAGTGGGAGTGGTCTGGCTCATGGCACAAAAACCTTGAGAACCCCTGCCCTACATCAAAGCTCTAACATATCATTCTTTTTCAAATTACAGATAAATGACAAACACGTATTTAAGAGCTCAATAACCCTAACCCTGACTCTAATCTTTACCAATTCAGAACCACTGCATTAGTGAAAATAAAGACTTGGTCATCATGCAAGGTGAACACTTGGATTTCATGGCCTCATAATATTTGATGTAGCAGGGATGGAAACTTATATACATCTGAAATACAGAAATGTACAATACACAAATACTGTGAACTGGAGCATTGTATTCTTGTTTGGGGTTTCAGGTTGTGTCATTTAGTAGGGCATCTATTACATGACCAGGGGCACAACCTATTGTATATACACCACCTTGTCAAATGTTAATGTTGCAGGTGGGCATGGATATTCCAGCTTGATTCTGGTCTCCCGGTGTTTTATGGTCATGAGGCATGCTCATTTGGGTTTGTTGTTTTCTTGTTGACATCAATTTCTTACTTTTCCAAGGCTCTATTTTGGTTAGAGCAGTGGTTCCCAATGTGGTTCCCAAGGCTCACATCCCACTGGTGGATTTCAATTGCCAGAAGCCTAAGTCAGTACAGTGGCTGATCAGTGGGAAATCGACTTAAGCTTTTGGAAATTGAAGTCCAAAAACCAAAGGTTGGGAAATACTGGGTTAGACTGGGTCATAGGCATTTCATCATTAGGGAAGGAAAGAACTGTGCATCATGGATAAATGGTTGTGTATACAGTAATACCTCGGATAACGCTAAGACTTGGTTCCACAAGTCTTGGTGTTATCCGATTTTTAGTGTTATCCAATGCATGTTAAAATCCTATGGGATGGATCGGATAACGTTAATAAAGCTCCATAGAGATACATTGTAACCGCACAGGCTTTAGCTGTTGTTATCCGATCCATCCCATAGGACCTTAACGTTATTCGATCCAATTCTCCTCCCCAGATTACTTAACGTTATGTGATTTTAGCGTTATCCGAGGTAAACGTTATCTGAGGTATTACTGTATCTTTAAGGACTATTCTAGAGAACAGCCAGCTGCTCAGGGTCAGCAGCTAATGAATGAAGCCTCTTGTGCATAAAATGTAGCACGCCCAAAAGCCAAGTTGCCTCACCTCGCCTTAATGCCTTGCCTTAATGGAGTGGTCATCTTGCTGGAGTGCTCATCTTGGAGGTAATCTTATGGGCCAGTGACTTTGGAACTTTTGCCACTTTGTGGTAGTGACTCTTGTATCAGTGGATACAAGCAGCTTGGATAGCTGATGTTTTGCCTTGGAGCTTGCTTCTACCAAGAACTTGCCTAACAGCTGTTCATATCAAGGTCTGCAAGGAACCAACAAAGACTCTGTGATAAAGCTTACCGGGTAAGCAAAAATAGTGAGAGCTGAAACTTCCTAAGGTCTGTGAACTTCTTGTATATATGCCATTCCTGTATGCTGAAGCTAAGCCTGTTATTTTGTCATAACTGTAAATACTTTTTCCTGCACCGCACCTTATGAGTACAAGTTTCTGTTGCCTCACAAAGAACTGTTTGCCTGTATTTTCTGGGCTCCCAAGCCACAAACCATCAACACTGCAGGCAAGGGTGTGGCAGGGGCAAATTCGCTCTGTCAAGAACATTCCCTAAGGCCTTGTTTTCATCTCTTTATGCTATTTCAACAGGGTGAGATGTTAATGTTACCACCTCCAGAGATTCCTCTGTTCCAGGGGAGAGTAAAAGCAATTTGCCAACCGCCTCAAGGGTCTCTTTAATTTGTGCATAATGCTCCTAAATTCCTTTCAGAACAAAGTACACCAATGCACACAACAACCACAGAAAGACTGAAGAAAAACACATACACCCCGCTCCCATTGGTACACCAATTAAAGCACCAGTCATCCCATTGTGTGAATAATGGTGCTGTTGTTTTGCCAGGCATTCTACATTTTTATCATACTAAAGAGCAGAGAGATGGAATGTGCCACAATTTAGGGCCTAGAGATCAAAGGCATGTGCCTTAGAAATGAACCACTGGTGGTAATCTAGCTCCAGGTGGAACTGTGGAACCCACAACATCAAGATTACATTATTACATCATTGGCTAGTATCCCAAGTTGTTGGCATTCATTCCCCAAACACGCTGTGATGGAGCAAACATTCTAGCACTTGGAGATGGCAAAATGCAATGTGAGTTGAGATGCAGCAATGCCACTCAACTCTTTCTATCCAAGTAGGAAGTCCATTTTCCAGACCAGAAAGAATTGTTAAGTTCTGCCTTTTCTGCCATGGATCTGTTGCAAAATCTGTAAAGTTGGAGAGAAAGGAGAATGGATCCTAACAATTGTTTCTTCATTTTGTTTTCTCTTCTGTGAGAAAGATTCTAAAAGAAAACAAACTGTAAAGAACAGAAGCCAAGATTTGGCAGGTTGCAGCTATGGAAGAAGGAAGGCAAGGTGATTTTTTCCTAGCAAAACTATATCAGAACTGTACCTTTAAGTTTGCTTAAAAATACAGTATGAAAAGAAAAAATTGTGGTTCCATGAAACCTGAGACCTTACATGTTCCCCCCTCCCCCAAGTATATGTTTGTTGAAGAAATTGTCTAGTTGACATATGAGTTCCTGGGATCAACAAAGATTCTGAAGGATTGTGTGTCTCACCCCGCCCCCCCAATAGCAAACCCTAGTCTTTTGTAGTATGTTTCATCTGAAAAACAAATTTTGCATTACTACCCTTGATAAGAGATGTCCATTGCTTCAATATGAGGTCTTCATGGGAGAAGAACAGGCTCTATTTTGGAAGAGATGAAAAACCAGGAGAGGCAGGAAGGAAGGGAAGCAAAAGGCACTAAATGCTTCCTGTTTTTTTAGCATGAGCATCATAATTCCTCTTTAAGAATGTGACAATTGTCACTAAAATATTGTCTATACAGTGGTGGGCTCCAAAACAATTTACTACCACACTGTGGACATGGTATGGTAGGCGTGGCTGGGGGAAAGCCCTGCATTGCACCTGAATTAGGACTACTTTATTTCAAACAAGAGTTAGTCTGAGACTCAGCAAATCAAATTTTATTTATTTATTTATTTATTTTAACTTACTTAACTGTCCCCTTGCCAAGGCAACTCTGGGCAGTTTACAATGCAGAAAACAACACTAACATAAAATGAAATATCTACTTTTTGAGAGATTGGTTCTATCTAATTTATATTTTTCAGGTCATCATCATTAATAATAATAATAATAATAATAATAATAATAATAATAATAATAATAATAATAATAATAATAATAATTTCATGTCAGAGATTACTCTGGGTTGAATGGATTTTTGCTGGAGAAACTCTTCTTACGGGACGCCTGAATGAGGCTCCTTTCATGTCCCCAAGTGCAGAAATCAGGTATTGAAACCCAACCTTCCAGTCTCCAAGCTCAACATCTTAACCACTAAGCCACCATGGAAATATTATGCAACTCAGCTTGTACATGTATTTTGTGAACATGTATTGTAATTGAATCTTTAATGTGTAGGTAAGAATGCATGAGCTGGCTTATTTGCCTATTTAAACATGCAGAACCAATCAGATTGTATCTCATGTCAACTAATAGGTGATTTGATGTTTAACTGTCAGTTATAAGAAGTGCCGATTATGCTCCGGTTGGTCTGCTGTTAGTCAGTCAGTCAGATTAATATGCTAGAATGCCTGTTATTAGTCTATGTTAGTTAGGAAGATTTTGGGAAGTGACTGTCATAAAAATGTTTTAAGAAGTATGTCAAGCATAACTAAATCTACACCAAGTCAAATGTTCAATTATTGTCAGTTTATTCTTCAGCTTGTTTTAAAGTAAACATTCTTAAAGTTTATTGTGACTTTTTTTTACTATCTGCTGATATATATAAATAAGGAGGAATGTTATTCATAATCTGTGTTTTCTTTTTATTCTTCTTCACTTCCTGTTTTACCCCTTCAGGTGTCTTTTTATTATTCATGCTTAATTTGCAAGCTCACAATAACTCAACAAACATACCGGACCAACTGGCAATATTATTGACACCAGGTAGAAGCAGCTCTTTAGATTTGAGGCAGGATTCCTTTCTACACCTACTTTCAGAGGCGAAGAATGAACCTATGACTTTCTCCACATATGATGTTTCACCCAGCTGAGTTGTTTTCAGAAGGTGAACATGATCTGTCTTAGCTAGAGAAAACCAGGGCAGAAGTGCAATTTGATGGTCCACCTAGTAGCATCCTTCTAGAATAGGGATTGCCAAGCTATGGCCCACAGGCCAAATCTGGCCCATGGCACAATTCCATCCAGCCGACACTGCTCCCAGAAATAGAAGCAAAACACACCCACACATGCGCAAAACACTGCTATAAATGCACTCACATGTTTATGACAGCCACAGGTGCATTTCCAGCACTGTTTTGCACATACATGGGCACGTTTTACTTCCGCTTCTGGTGGGAGGAAGCACATGACTGGCCTGCTCAACTATGTGACTGGTCCATGGCCTGAAAATTTTGGCCACCCCTGTTCTAGAAGCTCAGGAGAGGAGGGTAGTGGCCAGTCCTGCTAAGGAAGACTCAGATGCCAAACGAAGTCTGAGAGATGTGTGGGCTATTTGCCTGAAGTAACAACACTAGTTATGGCTTTCAGATCAGAAACTCAAGTAATATACCTGATTTTTTAAAACTGAAAACAGCTCAACTCCAGGAGAGGCACACTGAGAATTACAAGTTCTACTATTATAGTCAGTTTGAGTGTTAAAGACAAGTCTTTACTGATTAACTTCTGATGTGAGCTTCTGCTGTCTCTATGTATGACATAGTTTACTTGAAGGAACTCCTGGCTTGAGCCTTAGAATTCTGGATGACAACCCAACACGTGGAAATGGCCTGGCTATGACAATGAAGCTTCCTCCACCTGTTTCCTGCCAACATTATAGTATGTAAAGTATGTGACAACAAATTCAGGCACAGCCCGCTAGCACTCCTGAAAATGATTTCTATTCCATTTCATTCAAAGCATCACATGTCTACTGCCAAAACAAAATTTAGATAACATTTTTAAAGAACTCAAAAGATCATGTAAAGAACAGGTTTGCATTACAAACCCAACTGACCATGACCAAATGTAAAGAGAGAACCCAATGGATGAGCGGGGAAACTCTTAAAAAGTTGAATGGCAGGTAAGAAGCAAAAGTAAAAGGTGACAGAAGTAGGGCCAGAATCCTAAGTGTCACTTTCCAGTGACTTGCTTTGGAGCTATCACTTTTCACGTGAACAACACAACAGGAGAGGGTTACAACTAGCATTGCTCCCTTCCTTATCAATTGCTTTAACACCCCCATTTGAATCCCTGAGTAGAAACAGTGTTCCCCCTGCAAAGATAAATACATCTTGGGTTATCACAATCCCCAATACATTAATTAGCATGTGTGCAAATTAACATTTGAAAAACCATTGAGCTGAACATCTCAATAAGTGCATGGTAACCGAATGCTGAAGACTGGTGACTCATCTCTGAGGGTTGCTGCTACTGATCTCACAAAGTGTTTCCAACTGAGTGTGGATTGTAAGTGTCAGGTCTTCTTAGTCTTCTTCTATGTGCAGTTACTCACAAACCACATGGAGACTGCACCAATTCAAACACGTCTGTCTAGCAGCCCAAACAAAGAAGCATAATTGGCTCAGTTCAAACAAAACAAAGCTTTCCATTTTGTTTTTCTCAAAATTCTTGAGATGTTTTGCTTCTGAGCAAGTAACTGAAACTGTTCGGCAATTCTGTCATGGCAGCCTCCTGTTCCACCTAAACTATGTGTCAGGTCTTTGAAAATTGTTTATATTGGGGGTGTTCTCTAATTCCATTATCAGTTTTTCATTCCGAGGTAGAATTTGATGTCAGTATTTGGCTCGCTCCCTAAAGGTAGCTTGCAATTAGCTATACACTTTCTTGTGAGAGACAATAAAGCAATCTAAAGATATCTTACATGCATACATCCTGACACACACCTTCTGGTGTCAATGGCATATTTTATTCTCACGAGGCAAAACTAACAAACAAAACAATTTCAAATGTCTACTTCTTGCTGGGTGAAATGGCAAAGTGCTTTGTGCATCTTTTGCTGTGCAGAAAAACCTTGCATTTTGAGCAAACAACATTTTATTCTGAGTAAAATGCAAGGCATTTTGTGCAAAATAAATACATAATTGGTGGTCTTTTTCTTCTCATACACAAATGTGTATGTGTGAGACTAATCCCACAAAGGTTAATAGTACTATTTGATGGGACTTCTCTAGATAGTTAAAAAAAAATTCTTCCCAAGGACAAGGAAGGGAGTTTGCTAATATTGGCTACATGCCTAATAACATTCCTCCATGCCACTTTCTGTTGATTCTTAACAGAACAGGCTTTTAAAAGTTCCTTTTTTGGATTGCAGTTCTCTGAATTCCTCAGAGTGTGCATATTATTCAGTCACTGGTTGTGACTTTTTCTTTTTCAATGGCTGTACAGAATTTGTGATCTATCTATCTATCTATCTATCTATCTATCTATCTATCTATCTATCTATCTATCTATCTATCTATCTATCTATCTGCATTCCATTATATCTCTTTCTTAATATCTAAACCCAGGGCTTGAATCTCTCCCACTTTAAGGGGTAGCTTTCCTTCGCATCCTGCACATGCGTTGTCTAGAAATAGACATAGATTAGAAACAAGGCTACTCACCATGGAAGAGTCACCGCCTCCGTTTGCAAGCGTAGCTCCCTCAGCACAGGTAGGTAGGTGGGTAGAAAGTTGACTAGCCCTGCCCCCATCTATGACATCACACTCTACCTCATAAAAGGTAGTGAAAGTGCTCTGAACTCCAGTCTGATTTCCGAGAGATACAGAAAAGAAAGAGTGAGAGAGAGAGCAAGAGAAATACCGTGTCCTAGCATTGACAGGGAAGTGGGAGTGAGAAAGGGGTCCAGGGAGGGGCGGTGGGGCATGTGGTGCTGAAAGAGCTAGGCTTTGATAAGTAGCCAAGGACTCTTCAGTGACGAGTGACCCAGTTGGGCTAGTCCTCTCTCTTGCTCCCTTAGACCAGATAAGTCGAGCACTGATAGAGCTTACTAACAAGGTGAATTATGGGACTCTAACTTTAAAAGGAAGTACAAAACAATCATCCACTGTGTGTTGTGTAACTGGGATAAGGGAATGTTCTAGAATAGCTCACTTATATACTAACCCATAGCACTTAGTGCAGTCTCTGGGCGGCTCACAAGGTAATTAGCATTTTGCCCCCAACATGCTGGGTCCTCATTTTACCAACCAAGAAAGGATGGAAAGCTGAGTCAACTTTGATCCCGATCAGGATTGAACTCACAACATTTTAGTTGTGGTACAGCAGTTTAACCACTGTGTTACCAGGGCTCCTGGGTCATTTTGGACACAAGAACAGTCCAAAAAGAGGTGGTAGAGATATTCTGTTTGTGTATGTGGGTGTTGGTGGGTGTGCCTAAAGTGCCTAGGAGAAGCTCCGCATTCAAGATGGGTATTATTTTACCCCCTTTACTACTTACAGGGTTCCATACTTGGTATACAAAAATCTAAATTGAGTTGTGTGCGAACTCTGCTAAACTGTGCTGAGGGAGGATGTGAATGGTATACGAGGACTTACAAAGCACAAGTGAAATTGGGGGGGGGAGTATTTGCAAATTGGTACAGAGGTGACAACTCTTTAGTTTATTCTTTTAGGCCCAGCAGTGTAATTAGAATGCAAATAGGTTTCATTTTCTAGAATTAAAAACAAATGTTCCCTAAGAGATATGCAAATCCTAATAAACAGAAGAGAAGTAAGGAAACATTTTGTTTTCAGTTTTGTCCACCGGAATCACAATGAACATTCAAAGTACATTTCTGACTATTTTATGGGCATTGTTACCTGGAGAGCAGTGGGAAGGGAAGGGAAGGGTTTACAGTACTATCCAGATACTCATTTCTTCACTGAACTCTGACTGGATGGTGTTTACACCATCATATACACTGGATGTGTTTATTATAAGGATGCTGATGTGTTGTGAATCGCCCTGGGTCCCCTTGGGGAGGAGGGCGATAAACAAATTTAAATAATAAATAAATAAATAAATAAATAAATAAATCCAAAGGTCTGACCCCTGATGTCCTTCCTTTACCTTTATGTGCCCCATTAAGACAAACCTGTTTAGCTTTCCCCAAAGGAACCTCCTTTTATTTAATGTCCAGTCAAAAGGACCCTGGGAACCACGGGGACCACTTAGACACATTTCATCTATAACTGATTTTCTTAATTAATTTGTGAAATTTTCCCATACTTTATCTTCAAGTCTGGCATGCCCTATAATTGCAATGTACATTATCCAGGCATTTCTTCATTCTATTACTGTTAAGTCTGGTGTGTTATGCTCAAGGTGTCTGTCATTTTGGATCAGAATATTGCAAAATATCCTAACTTTTTCTAACACTTTGCCTACTTGAAGTTCCAATGAAATCTTGGATGCTGGTAGGTTATATTTTTTATATAATGACCAGTGTATTAATTATGCAAATTATCTTGTTTTAGCTTGTAATCTGTCTTTGCATTGTTTTAACATGCATAGATGAAGTGAGGCAGTTTCTTGGCAGTGTCAACATTTGCTGCTATTATTATTATTATTATTATTATTATTATTATTATTATTATTATTATTATTATTATTATTATTATTATTATTATTATTATTATTGATGATGATGATTGAGCAGTTTTTCTTGTTTCTTGTGAAAAAGTGTTCCATTTTTGAAATTCACTATTTTGTTAGACTGATAGAACCTTTTCATTGACGCATCTCAGATACTTAATCTAATTCAGCTAAGAAGTATGTGCCCTGGTTTATGCTACATGTTGCGCCCAATGAAGCAGCAACCAAATAAAATGCCAGTTCAGACATTTTAATTTACTCAGGCACTTTATTAGAAGGAATGAAATTGTATTTGACACTGCTGTTGACCTGTCTTTTTTGCTGTTGAGTTTTTAAGACTGATTTATTATGTCATTGCATTTTACTATATTATGAATTGGTCTGGATACATTTGTTGGAAGAATGGTAGAAAAATATCTTAAACGGATGAGTGAACAAATGCAGAGTCCTTTTAGATTTAGATTCATACATACCAAAGAACTGCTGAATCTTTTGAAATTTAGCCAGTCTCCTTGACAGCCTATGGAATTAATTGTTCTGTTATTTTTTAAAATTCTATTTATCTTTTATCTTTTCATTATTATTATTTCATTGGCCTAACTTCTACTGTCATTTTATGCTTGTATAATGCAAATGGTATAACTTTCGGTGACAAATTTTTGAATTTAAAAAGTCAGTGCTACATTGTTGGTTGCATTCTGAGTTGTACAACACAAGACAAAACATATGATGTATATGCTGACTTTGTAACTTGTAGCAATTTGCCACCAAAAAGTTAGACTATTTGGACAAAATCTGTGGGCCTAACTAATAAGATATTGTTCACTGATTTTGTCTCAACTAAACTTAATGTGAAGTGTGTGTGTGCTTTTACTGTGTAGACTAGTGATGGTGAACCTTTTAGAGACTGAGTGCCCAAACTGCTCTCCGCGCTGCACTCTTACCCCAGACAGGAGGAAGGAAGTGCTCCTATTGGGTTGCTGGGCAGGGGGGGAGGGCAAACTCTGTGCTGGGGGAAGGGAGGAAGCACTCCCATTGGGCTGCTGGCCAGAGGGGCGGCCAAACTCTGTGCTAAGGCAATGGCATGTGTGCCCAAAGAGAGGGCTCTGAGTGCCCCCTTTGGCATGTGTGACATAGGTTCACCACCACTGGTATAGACCATGATAAGAATTTACCTTAATTACCTTTAAGATAACCGATACTGGACACTAAAACTAAGGCAGAATCATAGTTGAGAAGGACAGCAAACACTAATATCACTCTTAATAAAGCAAGCTGTCATTTTCACTTTATTGTTGCCATTTCTGTGGTTCCATTTTCTGTATCCACTGCTACAACTGGTGTAAATAATAATAATAATAATAAATAATAAATAATAATAATAATAATAATAATAATAATAATAATAATAATAATAATAATAATAATAATAATAATAATAATAATAATAATAATAATAATAATAATAATAATAATAATAATAATAATAAAGTATGTAGGACAGTGTTTCTCAACCTTTGGATTTTGGACTTCAGTTCCCAGAAGCCTATGTTAATTTCCCAAAGCACTGATTAGTCAATGTACTGACTTGGGCTTCTGGGAATTGAAGTTCCCTTGTGGGGTGTGTACCCCACATTGGGAACCACTGATCTAGGAGTAAGGTTCTTCCTCTCTCCTGGTTTGTTAATTTCTAATGCCCCACTGCTACAAGTTAAAGAGGTTGTTAAAAATGGGATAGGTAGCAGTTCTGTCCTACTTTTAAAAAAGGTAATAGGATAAACAGCAAATTCTGTAACCTTCGCTTTGCAGAGATGAGAAAACTTTGGCACTTCATATTTTCAGACCACAACACAGCCTGTGTTGCCAGTGACAGATAACTGTGGGAATCACAGTACAAAACATCTGGAATGCCCAGAATTTGCCATGCTTGGTTAGTGGCTTATTGGGATTACAAATGTCTGCAGAGCTTGGTTAGATAGGTATGGGGACTCCTTGCTTCCCACTAATGTGTTCCAGATAAGCCTTAAAAATCCCTTTCTCTTTAACTGTGAATTAAAAATAATAGGAGGATAAGATGTGGACTCAATTTTAGTATTAAAAAAACTCACTGTTCATATGAAAAGCTGAGCTATTCTGAGCTTAAAACAACTCTTGGATCTCATCTGGTGTTCTCCTTGCCTTAAGAGGTGCTGAGAGTCATATTAACAACCCACGGCATATGAGTCACTAATTTGTCCCATCCTACTTTCCCCTCCCAATTCATTTCCCAAGCCCTCTACTCCACCAGGACATCCCATTTGCTCAGAGCAGTGCTTTAATATGCAACATATCACTGGTGTTTTTAGAATTGTCCAAGACCTAGCAGTAGTAATCTTTCACATGATGCTGAAGAAAAGCTCAGTGCAGTGCTACAAACTGACTGGATGGAATCTGAAGAGGCGTCACTACCAGTTAAGAGTGATAAGGCCACCACTGACAGCCTGCCTTTGGTTCTGCACTACTGGAAAGATAATTTGTTAAGACATAACACGGATTTTTAAGCCAAAGAAGAAGGCTTGAGGGCAGGATTTAATGAATGAAGGGAAGATTGAGAGGGAGAAAGTGCTAGGATATATGACTATCTAAAAGTCATATCAGAGAAATATTTGAAAGGCATATTTTTCTGAACAGGGAGACAAGAGCACAAAAGTATATCAATCTGAAATTTAACTAACACAAGCAAATATATGTTTTAGCAGCTAGGAAGTAGATTAGGGGAGAAAGTCCTTCAGTACTGAAGCAATTTTTATCTGAAAATTCTTGGGGAAAATAGATGAATACCTGTAATTTCTAAGAAAACTGTTGTAACAGAGACTCAGGCATATTTTAGCATCTTGGATCCACATTGTTGATAAGTAGTCATATAATTATGACTGTACATGAAATACCTTTTTGTTAGAGGAAGATAAGAATGGACAGATGAAGGAAGGTAGGCAGAACAATCCATATTTGGAATGTAAAATATAAGGAGTATGAAAGTTATTGATTATAACGTAGCATAAAAGACAGAGGTATAAAAACATTGTATTGTAAGGAAGATGAGTGAAGGAATTTGGGACAAAGACCCTATCCTTCCCACTTAAAGTTTGTTTTCCACCAATAGAAGACTAAATTTTGTTGATAGACTATAGCGAAATGTCTCTTTTGCATGATGTGAAGACAGAGAAATGCTGGGATTTAATCTTTCCACGTGAAATAAATATCAGTATTCAAATAAAGCCTGTAAAAAGGCAGCTCATGGCTGGACATTTTCACCTTCCTCTTTGAACTTCAAAGAGTCTAGATTCTAGTGGGCTCTCTTCAGATAAATAACAATTGTTTCTCATTAAAACTCAGCACACTTGAACACATTCATCTGTAGGGTTCCAATTAATTCTCCATTTGAAAAACATTCAAACCATCTTCTGTGTGGTAGTCCTCCCAAGGCCTTTCTGTACTTGGTTCAACAAGTTTGCTTGTTCATCTGCTATAAACTGATAACAGAAATATGCCACCAAAATTGTAGATGCCTTCCCCCACGTTTACCTGAATCTGGCTAGTATTCATCCCTTACAGATTGTTCCTTCCATGATGGCTTCCACAACTGAGACAGTGCTTTCAAGAATTCTTTCACTTACAGCAATTGTCCCATTGTTCTACCAGTTACAGAGGTTTCTCCTTGTATGGATGGAATCACAAACTGGAACAAGACCCTGTTTGCCTAAGCCTGCAGTGGTGAAACTTGGCACTCCAGCTGTTCTTGGTTTTCAATTCCCAGAAGCCCTGATCAGAAGATATGCTGACTTGGGCTTCTGGTAATTGAAGTCCAAGAACAGCTGGAGTGCCAAAGTTCGCCAGCACTGGCCTAAGCTAATATTAATAGAAGTACAAACTGGTATAGCATCTGATCATTGCTCTTTCCCCTTTATTGTCTCATCTTATTCTCTTCTAAAAATAAACCATCCATTCAAAATAGTTGTTAGTGATAGTTTTGGGGGCACACGAAGCCCAAGGAACTAGGAATATATGAGCATCCCATCATCCAGTTTGAGAAGTGTTGTGCATTTTGCAAGAGCTCAATCCACTTGCTCATGAAAAGTTTTTTAAACATTTGCTTGCCTCTGCTACTTTCTCCTTCCTCAGCCCAAAAGTCTGCACAAAGGAAACATTTCAAGTTGTAGCCCCTACATACCTCGCACATTGTTTGTGCTTGGATTTTATCAAAATGAATTTGCAAGATGATCCTCCCCTATGCACAAACATCACTTTGCTCTTAACAATGACTGCACAATCTTCATGTCCTCCAAGATGTTCAGTGAAATCTAAAATATTATTCCAGTGTAAAGGGGTAGTGGTTCCCAACCTTTTTTTGGCCAGGCCCCATCTAAGCATCTCTAAAATACTGGCATTTCCCTGTGACATATAGTTCTTATTATTCAAAAAACAAATTCCTATTCACATAGAGGAAGCCTAAAAGGCCATTCACTGTTAATAACTAATTATCAAATTGTCCCCGTTAAAAATCAAATTGCCCCCTTGTGGGGCATGAGCCTCACATTGGGAACCATGGGGTTAAATGACCGTAGCCAAAACTAGATTTACTTACATAAGTATTCAATTTAGCTACACATACCAAACCAAAACGCAGAATTGGAGTTTAATTTAAAATATACCAAATATCACCTCTAAATATAAGGTATGAGTTGTGTTGCCAGCTATTGACTATGTTTAGAAGAACATGACAACTGCACTTATTAAATTGTTGATGGATTGTTTTTAAATGAAACCATATGGTTTTCATGTCTCCTCCAAA
This sequence comes from Furcifer pardalis, assembly GCA_030440675.1. Classification (NCBI taxonomy): domain Eukaryota; kingdom Metazoa; phylum Chordata; class Lepidosauria; order Squamata; family Chamaeleonidae; genus Furcifer; species Furcifer pardalis. Next base: position 97,841,656 of record CP126892.1, read on the forward strand.
TAATTCAACTGATTTATTGCTCATATGGTGCGATGCCTCAAAAACTTCAAGAAAAGTAGCTTCTTCCATTTTATGTCTGTATTTGCATATTGATCTCTTAGCAATACACCTCAGCAGGAACACTTGTGGTTTCTCACAATTTCCAGCTGAAGAGAAATGATGTGACTGGAGATTCGTCCTCTTCCATAGTCTTCATTCTCAGTAACCACACATGTCCTACATTTAGCCCACATTCACCACAAATGTGAAGAAAAAGTAGAACTATACTCACAAGCCACAACTGATTGTCCAATGTTAATATGCTTCTTCTCTATTTCCCCCCAGATATCAATGTGGCCAAAACTCAGCAAGTAAGACTGTAGACCAGTGATTCCCAACCTTTGGTTTTTGGACTTCAATTCCCAGAAGCCTAAGTCAATTGCCCAAAGCACTGATCAGCCAATGTACTGATTTAGGCTCCTGGGAATTGAAGCCCCCCGTGGGGTGTGGGCCCGATGTTGGGACTGCTGCTGTAGACTCACTGGGCTATTTCTTAACCTAATATGAAAGGCAGTCATAAGGACATGAGTGGTGTGGGCTTCATCAGAGTCACAACTTAAGCAATAGCATAGTATCACTTCCCAGGCCCACATTCAGTGAAGATGTAGAGAAGAAATGCCCACACAAAACGTACAACTGCACTTCTTGAGGTAAGCAGAATTTGATCACAGTACTCAAGAAGCCATGGCAACATGGCCTTGGCAACATGGCCTGAAAGCATAACCCTTGCCTTGCTGGAAATCCAGTTAATCCCACTCAGCATTCTTTTTCCAGTGGGCACCATTGTTCTTCAGAAAATTGCTTCCTCCTCTTGGTTTGCCCCCAATATTTCATGACAAAATGTGCACCTCTTCTCCTTTCCCCCCATATCTTGCCAATAGCTTGTTGGTAACAGCCATCCAAAACTTACAGACCCACTTTTGCCTCATCTGGGATGTAAGTTTATACAGTTATTCAAACTAACCCATTACCTCAACTATAAATCACTGCATCTTGCAAAGGAAAGGGAATGTGATTTCTAAGGGTATGACTATATTGGAAAGCCAAATCGGAATGATTCAGCTCTGTTGTGGCTTGAATTACAACCCCAATTACATTTGAAAGTGTAATGAGTGTTTTCATTTGGCTTGCAATTTGATTGGGAAGTTCAATGTCCACAGGTGATTGGTATTCCAATCCATTCCAACCCATGGTCTCCCTAACTTTGTTCTTTTCCTCATTCCTGCCCACTCGCTTTCCTGAGCTGAGTGAAGAAAGGCAGCCTGCGATACCTCTTCCCTCACATGATTTGGATTCACCCAGCTAAAAGTGGAAAGCCAGCAAGAGACACACACATGTTTGTGCTCTATTGCCCTGTTCTTGCTGATAGGAAAGGTAAAGGTCACCCTTGCTCGAAAGCCAGTCATATCTGACTCTAGGGTTCAGTGCTCATCTCCATTTACAGCCAAAGAGCTAGTGCTGTCTGTGTCTGGAGATGTTTCCATGGTCATGTGGCAGACATGACTAGACAGTTTTCTGTTTACCTTCCCACAGAAGCGGTACCTATTTATCTATTTGCAATTTCTTGCTTTTAAACTGCTAGGTTGGCAGGAGCTGGGACAGAGACAGAAGCTCACTCCATCATGCATTACTTGAGTCTCGAACGGCTGACCTTTCAGTCATCAAGTTTAGCATCTTAACCGCTAAGCCACTGCAGTCCTGTATTAATATACTAGAACAGCACTAGCAGCCTTTGCATTAAAAAAGGAGACAAGCCATAAGGAAGGGAAGAGACAAATGGTGAGATTGTTTAAATTTGTTAAAGGTTAGTCTTGTCTATTCCAAAAAATGAAAAAATAAACAAATATTGTCAACAGGTCACTCTTAAACAATACGCCCAATTGCCTATATCACTACACCACTACCCAAAATCCGTATACGCATTGAAACAGTTCCTTGCACTACAAAATGTCCAACTGAATACTTCCAGCTTGAAAAAAGAGGCCCCCAGCAGCATAAGGAGGGAAAAAAGAAACCAGCTTTGGGAGGGACCCCCCCCCCCAATGGCTTTCATTCAGCTTTTGCATTATGTGGCAGCAAAAACTACTTTGAATTCACCCATTATATAGTAGGAGCACATCCTTTCATATTTCACTATGTAACCAAGTGCTTAGATTGTATTTACTGCAATCTGTGCATGAATTATCTCAAAATTCCCCCAAATGTAACATGAAATAAACAAGTGCATGCAACCTTCATTAAACCAATCCACTGACAAACAAAATCTTACTCTATACCTTTGCTTCTGGTATAACCTGGATTGAGTACTGGAAACATTTAATTACACTAATTCCTATCCCCTGTGTTAGGTTCTGAGGGCTCCCTTTTGCCCTTCCAAGCTTTTCACAGCTTTCAGGATGGCAAAGGAGAGGGGTTTTTAACAGTGCAAAATCACATTGGATTGGTTGGTAGCAATCTGGCAGTAATTTTTTAATTATAAAGTCCCTTCCTGAGGCTCATAAAGGCTTCCCAGGGGCAAAAGAAAGCCCTAAGAAGCCTCAGAACCTAAAATGAGGAGAAAGGGATCTCTTAATTGGTGTAAATTACATGTTTCCAGTATACAATTCTGTTTATATCAGGTGCAAAGTTAAGCAATAGGACAATCAATACCAGTGTAGATTATCTCCTGGGTCTGTTGCCATTATTATCAATGCTATGATGAGGCAAATAGCCCTTGCTGAGATTTCAGTTTCTGAACACATGATAGGACTTGCTGAGGTTGATCTTCCTGCCTCCAAAGTATTCAAGCATTAATATGCATCAAGTCCACATGTGTACACCCAAACACACATAGGTTCCCAAATTTTTAATCTAGGATTCTTCTCACATTCCAGGTTACTGAATCACATAGACAGCACCCTGCATATTGTGGGATTTTTTTTAAACCCCCCCCCCCCCCCGATACATATCCAATTGCTCCTACTCCAACCATCCATCTCTTCATGTTTCCGTTATGCTGAAACAAATGTACAAGCCTGGTTTCAGAAACAACTGTATTCCCAGAAGTCCATCTAGTTTTCTCATTTATCTGAATTATTGCCACTTCCCACTATCAATTCTAAGTTCTCTTTATGTTTTCTTGTTGTTTAATAAAATGAAAAATTCCATGTGAAGCCATGTTTCCATTTCATTCATCATAGATCCTGACTGAAAACCATAAATATTTTTTTAAATGATAAGAGAAATATATTCATCAACTACTTCTACAATTCTCCAGCCTCAAGGACACTGCAAATACCAAGCCATTCAGAGATATTTTAAATTTAGGCATCATCAAATGAGAACTCATGTGTATCAGTTTCCTTTGGAGAACATGTATCTTTACGATCTTGCTAGCTGACCTAAGCCCATGGAGAGATGATGGACCACAAATACTAGAACATAAAATGGGGTTTCCAACTATCAGTCTTTTGGGAGACACCATGAGCACTGTACTGTATGCAAGTTGCAGAGCAATGACACTTGATTTTTATATGCAAATAAAATACAGTTTATTTGCAATTGGCTATCCAAGAGAGAATGAAGAACGAGATGAAGGCAGAAAGCAGGAAGTTGGTCACAAAGCCACAGATGAAGTGGAGTTGGTAGCCCAGATCTTTGGATAGTCCAGAAGCATACAGTAACCAGAACTATGAAGCTATGGCAACAGAAAGGTGTTGTGCTCATGGCGTTTTCTTAAATATACAGAAATGATACTCTCCAAAAGAACAAAAAGCAAGCAAATCTTCCTAGTAACATTTCATTCAAGAACAACAAAGGAAAGCTGACCCCCAGCAATCCCTGGATTTGGGTTTTGGCTTTCAACACATAATTGCTGATGGCAATGCCAAAGGTAACTGACTATTCATAAGGATGGCATTAGCATTGCTTAGGATTATGGATGGCTAAATGACGGGGTTAAAAAAAGGATAAAGACAGCAGTGATGATTATTTGGAAGCAACAGATGCTAAGGACTACCAAACTGGGAATCAAGAAGTCAAACAGTTTGGCTGCTTTGGTTTCACAGCATGGGATGGTATGCCAACAACAAGGTATGCAAGCAATTGTAGCAGAGGGCCCAGTGCCAGCTTCGGCAGGCGAGAACGAGAGCAAAGACAGAAACTCAAAGGAAAGCACAATAGTCAAGCCGATGCACGTGCTGACTGGCAAAGTTGGTCAGAGGCAGGTGGACGTGATCATATTGAATGAGGATGAAAAGCAGGCCTGGTGATGCCAACAGGTAGAAGGAGACAGATCTGAAAAGAGAGCTATGGATGAAAGGATTTCTACAGCAGTAAGACTGTTAAATTACCATACTCTGCAGGCGCATCAAGAAATAGAGGAGAGGAAGAAAAGCAAAACAAAAACAAAACATTTAAGCAGGAATATTTTTCAGAAGGACAAAGGTGATTTCACCACCATTTTAAAGTTCTGACTTCTAAACCCATCCATAGGTACCCAATAACAAAATGCCTTGAGCTGTGATATTGCCTGTGTATGTCCCGATTTGCATCTCTATGAAAGGAAGGTTGAATTAATGCAAGGACCTAAGGCCATATATATGTGTGCATGTTGGAAAGAGAGAGACTTCACCCACCTACTATGGGAATTGTGTTAGGGATATGTTGACCACCCAGAACCATGGTGGAGATTCTAGACTTTGTTAATTGTTAATTTAATTTAATTTCTATCCTGCTTTCCCCTCAATAAAGAGATCCAAGGTGACCTCTGCATACTACGGTTGAGTGTGGAATTTGATCTCTTTCCATGGGAACCATTTATTTACATGGAAGAAAATAAAAAACTACACTTCAGACACTACCAAAATAGATGTTTAAAATAACTGATCAATATAGCTTGGTCCTGACTGTATAGCCCAGTGGTTTAGATCTCTGGCTGAGGAACCAGATGTTGGAAGTTCGATTCCCCACTGAGTCTCCTGGGAGAAGATCCAGTCTGTGTGGCCCTGGACAAGTTGCACAGTGCCAGGGTGCCTCCAGAAGAAGGGAATGGTAAATGACTTCTGTATACCAGCAAAGCTGAAAAGGGTAGCTGTAAGTCAGAATTGACTTGGCAGCACACAATTATATCACACTTGTTCCTATTTTCCTACACCTCTATTGTGTGTTCTCTTTATTGGCCATATTACTGTGTGACAGAATATCAGGAATGGGATTCAGGTCATGGGGAAAGGCCTGCCTACAAGCGTTCCACGTAGTTCTACTCTAATCTAAAATTATTGCTCCCTGTCCACATAGTTGGATTACTGGAATGTTATTCCAGAGAGAAAGAAATGAAAAACTGACTGTGAATGGTAATTAGGTAGCTTGGCGGAAACTGCTCCAGAAATATTGTGCAATGAAAATGCCATGTCTTGGCAACAAAGGAGCATGTTTTATGACTATTCTAAAGCTAGATGTTTGGTTCCCCCCCCCCCCAATAATATTTCAAAATCTTTCTGTCTCATCTGGGGAATTGTTAACCACTCAGCATGGAATGTACTGGACCCGAAATGAAGGCAAACTCATGGGCCATGTCTTCTAACTAGGAAAAAATTGCATTTTTGGATTTAAAAGTTCAGAATTTTTTGGGATGTGAGGACAGTAGGGATGTACTGTTCATTTTGTTTGGACTTCTAATTCCAGAATTCCTTCTAAAGGAGTTCCACTAGCCCAGTCCTGCACCTAAATTATCCTTACACAAGCAAGTTCTGAATTGGAAGGTTCCATAGCCTAGGCTAGGCCAAGCTCTGTCTTCCTGTTAGAGAAGTTGGAGTGGGTCTGGCAGACGGAACTCCTGGAGTGAAGAACACTGAGATTTGAAGTCCAAACAAATTAGCAAACAAATGGTACATGTCTAATGGGCAGCGGCCATGCTTTCTTGTGGGCTGGGGGAGTTGAGGCCCAAAAAAGTAACTTTTCAAGCTCTGTCTTCTCTACTTCAACAAGGGATGCAATTTTGATACAAATCAGAACAACTTTATTTTCACTGAAGGGGAAACTGGTGTGAAGCTCAAAAGGAAGTGGACTGATCAAAACAATATTTTCAAAAGCCTCAATTAATTACAGTACACATCAGTTGGCAGGACTTCTTGGTTGATTATATGCATACATATACATTACAATGTATGGAATTATACTGTATTGATATTGATACATTTTATGCATCCAATTTACTAAGTAATAGGGAAAGGAAGAGTCAGGCGCATATAAGCACTTAATAAAGAAGCTTCCTGTGGCATACAGAATCCTGCCCCATAGACCCATTTTATGTTGGTCACTCCTGTGCCCACTCCTTTGTCAAGCTGAGTAACTGTTGTGCACCAGCAATCATAAGGCATATGACAATACTCACACTGGTGTGGAATAAGTTAATGATATCAAGGTGACTTAAAGAGGGCACAACCAGGGCAAGATTCTGCCAGCTCCTTTCTTGATCAGAGTTTAGAAAAGCTACTTGTGGACTAGACACCACAGGATTGACTAGCCAGCATGACCACTGGGCATGCTAACTGAGGGATTTTGGGAATAGTAGTGAAGAAAACAATGGTAACATTTCCACATTCTGTTCTTAATTCTCAGACAATAAAGAAATTCCTGGCCCTTCAGAGTTTGGTAATATAACACAGGGGCCATGCTAATAATAAGGAGCTTATCAAAGCTATATGTTCTATAATAACAACAGTGACACAGCTTTTAAACAACAGCAATGACAAAACCTTGTTTAGGATTTGTTATATATTTTCCATCTTCGTATTATAGTTAAACCAAAAGGGGGAAAACATTATTTGCAAAACATAATAAGCAGAGTGTGCGTATGGTAAAAAGATGTTGGCTTACCCCGGATACGATAAGTTCACCTCCCAAGTTCTGGACTTCTGCCTTCACTTTGCTACAGATGTTGAGCTGATGACAGTAGAGTGCAATGCGCTGGAGGTATGCTAAGAGGTCTTGCTTGCAGGCCGAATCCGGACACTATGAGGAGACAATGAGAGACAGAGAGCATCTCCCTGGTTTAAATGGAAGGAAGATATTGTAGGCTTGCTAACACCTTTGGCTCTCTTGGGTTTTATACTGGACAGAACCTGGAAACTCCTTGCTTGTCACAGGAAAACTGCTAGAATCCTTTTGAGAATTAGTAAGTAAAAAAGAAGGGACTGTGGTGGCTTAGTGGTTAAGATGCTGAACTTGATGACTGGAAGGTTGGCAGGTCAGCAGTTAGAGACCCAAGTTCTGAATGACGGAGTGACTTCCTGCCAAAATAGCAGTTTGAAAGCAAGAAACTGCAAGTAGATAAATAGATATCATTTGGGTGGGACGGTAACGGTGTTCTGTGCACTCTGGTGTCTAGTCATGCCTGCCACATGTCAATGGAAAAGTCTGCAGATGTAGACAGTGCTGGCTCTTGGGCTAAAAACAGAGATGAGCATCGAACCCTAGAGTTGGATATGACTGGATTTCAAGCAAGAGTGAAATTTACTTTTACCTAAGTCAAAAGAGGAGGAGCACAAAGATGGGAATGGAAGGAGAGAGAGGAAAGGTTTGTAGCTGAGGACCTGGTTATGAAAAACACAAGGGAGGTACAGTATTCCTTTCTCCAAACAGCAAGGGAGAGGAAGATGAGTGGTTATACTTTCTTTGCCTCACATAAACTTCAGTGGCAATTTAACATCAACTTAAGCATTTCTCTCTGCTGTCTCCCTCACATCTAATCCAATTAAACAAACTATTTGCCCTTTTCTGCTAACTGTCCTGTCTCTGGTGAAGTTAGAAGCCTTGAGTGTTTCTTTTTTTATGGAAAGGCAGGACTGCAGTGTAATAATAATTAGTAATACTGCTTGCCAGAGTAGCTCTCCTTGAGTTAATGCAAGCACTTGATAATGTGGGGAGCCCATGTTTTTCCGAATCACATTTCACACTGTGTTATTCTAACTTTTTTTAGTACCCAGGGCCAAACGGGTTAGACTAACTGTAATAATGTTATCTTTAAAATTATGGCAGAGAGGTGAATGAGGGAGCTAGAAGTGCCAGGGTGTCTTGCAAGGTTGACCAGCTGAAAAAGAGGACAGAGTTGCTCTATCTTGAATAGTTATATAGAGAAGGAAATTTCAGCAGGTGTAAAGGTAAAGGTTGCCTTGGCTCGAAAGCCAGTCATATGTGACTCTAGGGTTTGGTGCTCATCTCTTTTACCGCTAAAGAGTCAGTGCTCTCTGCATCTGCAGTCATGTGAGAGGCATGACTAGACACCATAGTACACAGACTGCTGTTATCTTTCCCATCGAAGTGGGGCCTATTTACCTGCTATTTCTTGCTGAAACTGGGACAGAGATGGGAGTTCACTTAGTTCGGGCTCGCATCTCTAGCATGAGAAGGAGGGCTTTTTCTGTGTCTGCTCTGGCCCTATGAAACCTCCTGCCAACTGAACTTCATCTCCAGGCCGAGCTTTTGTCCTTTCGCAAGAGCCTTAAGACTTGGCTGGCACAATGGTTGTGGGGGATGGCTGGGGAGATAGCCATCCTGGGCTGGCTTGTTTAAGTATTGTCCTGACTGTCCGTTTTAGTAAATCTTGTGTTGTAATATTGAGAGAGCATTTTTTATTTTATTTTTTTTAAAAAAATTAAACAAATTTATTTATTTGTTTGTTTTTCGAATTTCTATTCTGTCCTACTTGCAGGAACAACTCAGGGCGGATTACAAACAATCATATAAAACATATAAAATCACAAATTCCAAGATACAATTTAAAAAATCTAAAAACAGTTTAAAATAGCATCTCATTTTCTTAAAAATCAAATTTTTAATGCTATTTTTAAAATGTTTTTGTAAAGTTTTGATTTGTCATGTTTTATGTGTAAGCCACCTGGGGGCGGTGGTAGAAATGTGCATAATAACTAAATAACTAAATAAATAAAACGGGAATCTGATTGTGGTAAAGGCCAGACATGCATGTTTGCGGTAGATCAACAAATGAGCCAGATTCTGTCTCTCTCCACATTCACACAGTGTGTTGTTTTCTACCAGTAGCCCCCACTTGAGCATGTTGGTCTCACATTTAGGCACTCCAACCCTCAGTCTATGTAGGGTCCTCCAAGTGACATAGGGGAGGCTGAGTGCCTCAGATATATCCTTATTTAATGTTGTTCTTTGTTCAGTGAGCTCCTTCCTCCATCTTCTAATTTGATTATGCTCTTACATACCCTCAAGTGTTTGTTCTTGCCATAAAACCCTTCCTGGATCTGAGTTGGAGGACTTGAGAAACATATCCATTCAAAGAATGTTGAGGGTCATTTTCTTGCTTATTTCTCTAGGCATCTGCTGCCACTTCTCTCCTTATCTTAGATGGAGAGATGCCATCAAGAGTACACTCAACTGGTGTAGGTTTGAGGCATCCTATCACTATATGAGTGGCTTCATTAACAGTGGTGTCCACTTGTTTTGCGTGTGTGGATGCATTCCATACTGGAGCAACATACTCTGGTACTGAGACACTCAGGAACAATACTGATGTATGCAGCATGGATGGGTGAATGCCCCATTTACAGTTTGTTTCCTGGTGACATTGTTCCTCAAAGCAAGATTGATAAAAACCTGGGGGTGGGGATGGGGGACCTGAGTGTAGAGACTGGTGCCCTAACAGCAATTATATTATTATATCCTCTCCTAAATCAATAAAGCCAATGCAGAGAAAAATCTCTAGGGTGGTTAAGGCTAATCCATACCTCTGTATATGTGATAATGTAGGAAATCAGTGTCTCTCAAACAGTTGTCACATCTTTCAAGTGTTAATCCCAAGGAGGCATTTCTCCACTTAGTAGCCATTTACTGGAGTTATATTTATTCTTCTCTGGAGGCCTAGTTTCAGAAAGAAACTTTAATGCAAACTCCCTAGAGAGCTGATGTGGCGTTTAAATTGTAGCAGTAGTTTGCAGCAAATTAAAACTTACGATCTTTCTTTCCCTCTCCTTAGAACAGTAAAAATTCAACAGTCCATAAAAAACTTTGCATGGGGATAGGGTCTCATAACTTATATAAAATATCTATATATTTGAAGCAGTAAAGAAGGTCCAATACTCTTTCAGTTTTCTTTTTTTAAAAATTAATTATGTCTCCAGTAGTTCCATATGTCCTCCTGTGTCTGTTTGACGGATGCTTGGATTTCTCCTTCATTGACAAAGAGTAAGAAGCAAACTCTTTGCAGTTAACCTTGATATTCATGTTTTTCTTGTTCTGCCTCATCCAAATCTAAATACTGGTGATCTTCGTAACAATCAGCCATGAAGACTGCTCTGAGAATATAATTCAGTGGCTTTTCATCTACCTTCTGTATTGCAGCATGACCATTGAATCAGTTCCGCAAGTCACTTCCTGATCCTGAGCCCTTTTGGTACGCAAAGTCTTCACTGGCCCTAGGCCAGTATTGATGAAGCTGCTGCCCTCGATCAAGATGGATTCAAGTGTGATTTAATCCACTTGGGGACCATCACCCTTCCCTGGTGACTTTGCCAACCCAAGGCCATTAGTCTTTTGGGTTGTCAAGTTCGTTAACCACCACCTAACAATTGGCATTGAGTTGCTGGCAGCATAGTCTACTCCAGGAGTTCTCAATTTTTTAAAGCTGGTGGCCGGGTCATGCTCCCTCAGATAGCTTTGGGGGCCAGATGGCCATTTTGCCCTTCCTCTACCACATGGCACTTCTGGGTGTGGTGGATGTGGTGGTGGGCCACATGAAATGGCAATGTGGGCCACATCTGCCCCATGGACTGCAGATTGAGAATCCCTGGTCTATTCTATTACCATAGCAGGATAATCTGGCCAGACATTTAACCCTGGTATTAGTTTGATTTTTCAGAGCTGTTCTCAGTGAACTCTTGGGAATTTTCCCCCAGCCTCCAAAATTGTTAAGCATCTGTAATGAAGGAAGTATCCCAAAGGGAACCTATGGTGTTTTCAGCACCACTGAGGTCTGACCTTGAACTGCCACTTTGGCTGCTCCCTTGATTCACTAATGGGAATACATATGTCTTCCCATACTTGTTGAAGAGTATTAGAACACACCCCTTCCAGAGTTTGTACATGAAGTCATCCTGAGATCTCTTGCATATCCCCCCCCCCCCATACTTGGTGGTAACTTCCCTGCCCTGACTTCTCTGTTGTCCTTCTTAAAGCTGTCTACATGCTCTGTAATTTCCAACCCAATGGAGGATCGTTCCTTCAGGGCTTAAAATGTTGCTACTATTTGAAATTTTAGTGGCCTGCGCATTTTGATTTTATAAAGTGCACAACTTTTCTTCTTTTTAAAAACCACTCTAGATTCCTTTGTAGTTTATCAGTTTTATGTCTTAGAGGAGTGCATTAACTGCATCCTTTCCATCTTCAATTTAACAAAACCATCAGAAGAGGACAAGGGTGCTGTACACAGTTCAACTTTCCACATTAGCCAAATCTCTTTCCAGGAGCTACCCTTGAGAATTTAGGGAGGGAATCAGGACAGAAAGTGCTGGTATGGGAGGCCTTGATCATGTGTAGTAGCTTCATCTGTAAGGCATGGACTAAATTAACAAACACATGTTGAGAAGTTTTTTTTTTTATGGTAAGAGGAACGTTGAAAGAAGACGCCTCCACTGTTACTTATAAACCCTCCTTAATTGCCTCCATGTTTTGAATATTTGGGGGCACCAGTTTCCCTACTGAACAGACAGGAAGACATCTGCTTCTTTTAAAATTTTTGAAAGCTCTGCATTGCAAACAAAATCTATTTGGTTAGTGATAATAGCTTGAGAGGAAATAGATGTTGGTGGTCAATACTGAGGAAACAAAAATGAAGAGGATTATCACTGTAGCAAGAAGGATTTCCACGTAACAAAAGCGTAAGTACTATTAAACAACAATTTCAAGAGGCTTTGCGGCTGTTTACATTCCAAGGATGGCTCTTCCCCTGAAGCAAATTAAATAAACATAATACAACACCTTATATAATTCACCACAATTAAATAACGTTGCTGCATACTGTTTTTTAAGAGATTATAAGATGTTACAGAAAGTGACTCTTAGAAAGAGATGCCCTTGAAATGCCCAGGGCAGTTCCCATTTCACTGCTTACAGTTTCTCTTCTGCATCGATTACTGGCCTTGTCATTCTCCTGCCGTGAAGGTTTCTTGCAAATGTGCCCTCCTATGGTCAAATCTACATTTAAGTAGCTTCTTCCAGAACACTGGCAGTGATGCTTGGAAGGTTGAGTTGTGGCTCCTCAAATAATAAATATACAATGTTGACACAGTTGTGGAAATCGGGGAAGGACACAAAAGCTGAAATCTTGTGGCATGAGCAGATCCAGGAAGAGCTTTATGGCAAGAAGAAATATTCTTGAGGGTACACAAGAGTAAAACAAAATTGGAAGATGGAGGAAGGAGCTCACTGGACAAGGAATAACATTAAAGGAGGGTATGGCTGAAGAACTCAACGTCCCCTATGTCACTTGGAGGATCCTGAATAGGCTGAGGGTTAGAGTCCCTAAATGCAAGACCAATATGTTCAAGTGGGGGCTGAGGGTGGACAACAATAAGCTGTGTGAATGTGGAGATACAGAATCTGGTTCATTTACTGGTCTGGCAATTAGAACTTCAATTTGGCCAACAACAAAGCCAAAAAAGTGGCTTCATTTTGGCAGTCCAGGGTTTAATTAGGACACGAAAGAATCAGAATCAGAAGGACTATCAAAAGAACAGTAGAAACAGAACCAAACAGGAAGGGGTGTGTGTGTTTACCTCAATGCCAGAAGTGGGGAAATACTTTTAATAATTGAGTTAATGAGAAAAGATAATCATATTAAGCTGAAAAGCACCCCTCCTAAGGATACTTACTGCTTGCAAAACTGCTACTATCCCAATGCTAAGATGGTGAACCTTTTAAAGACCGAGTGCCCAAGGAGGAGGATGCAGCACATAGGCACACAATGTGTTTGCATGCACCCATGTAATGTCACCAACACGCTTCAAGCAGCACACACAGCCATGTGATGTCACCGGAGGCATGCTGGCGACCTCACGTGGATGTGTGTGCACACTCATGTGCTGCTCAAGGCACGCTGGTGATGTCACATGGGTGCATGTACAAACATGCCTGCTTGCATGCCACCACCGCTTCATCTGCCTCCTAGGAGGAATATGTGTGGAGTGTTTGATCATCTCATCTTGTCCCCGTCCCCGCTACTGCTTCCCGGGTGGGATTTCAGCCTCCCCTCTCACCTCCCCATTGGTGGAGGGAGAGGGGTTGGTGGGGAAGCAGTGCTGCCACTGGTGCAAGCAGCAAGGTGTGGTGCTTGTCTACAATGGTGTGCATGCTCACAGAAAGAGCATTGTGTGCCACCTCTGGCACGTGTTCCATAGGCTCGTCAACACTGCTCTATACCATCTGGGCAAACCACTTTGTGCTGTTCTGTTGGCACAATTCATGCTCAACACATGACCCTGAATGTATGTGGTCTCATTTGATTTCATGAGAATCAGGGCTGGCCATTTCTTGGATAAGATTCCTGCAGAAAACAGCAGTAGTTTGGTCAGGTTATCGTGCTATGGTAATAGAGTAGTGTATGAATCAATGCACATCGTCAGGCAGTGGTTAATCAAACTGACAACCCTGAGGACCTACAGCCTTGGGTGGGGATGTCCACAGGGAAGGGTGATGGTCCCAAAGTGGATTAAATCCCACTCAAATCCATCTTGATGGAGGGTAGCAGCTTCATCAATATAGGCCTGGAGCTGAGGAGGACATTGTTTGCCAAAAGGGCTCAGGACCAGGAAATTACACACGGAACTGGAGCAGTGGAATGCGTATCATGCTGCAATGCAGAAGGCAAATGGAAGGCCATGTGTTATATTCTCAGAACAACCTTAATGGCTGACTACCATGATGATTGTCAACATTCTGAATCAGATACAGAAGGAGGAAGAGGAGGAGGAGGGAATAGCAGCTATCTTTGGCACTGTTAAACAAGATGGATTTGTACTTTGAATTAGTACAGACCAGGTAACTCTGCTCTTGTTTTCAAAGTTGAGACATACCTGATCGGCTACTGCACGGGCTAGTTTGTCCATTCTTGAACCTGCTTCTGCAATCTTCTTGGCAGCATTAATGACATCAGATGTATTCTTCAATGGTCCTTTACCCCTGGAGAAAACAAGGCATTTACAGTATCACCTAATTAGATTATGGGAATTAATAGACTGGTAGCCTTAATAACAGTTTTCCCCCTACAGTGGTACAACTGCCTTCCCAATTTAGCAGAACATCACCTTATTACAGCATAGCTTAGTGAGGGTGGGGGCCTCCTGGATTTCTGTATATTCTCCAAAATGCCTTGCCAGCATTTTTCTTTGATTTTGCCTCCAAGCTTCTGAACGACATTAATTATATGTGCATTTGTAAGTGCTCATTACGACTATGTCTTGGGTGGAATGATTTTTTTTAATCCTGCTATTCCCCAAGCAGCACTTAATGCAAAAAGCTGCCAAATTGGGACCCCACCCCCCACAAAATGGGACAAATTGATTCAGTGAGGAAAAAGGAGAACAGGAAGCAAACATTGCTGGAAGCCTGGAATGCCCCACGGATGATGGACAATTCCAGATGAAAAGGTCTAATCCAGGGGTGCCCAAACTTTTTAGGCTGCGGGCTGGTCATGGGGTTCAGCGGGCTGGTCACATGGTTCCTCCCACCGGAAGCAGAAGTAAAACATGCCTTTCAATCTGTTTTGCAACAGGATGAAATAGATTTTAGGCTGCCATTTTCTCTGCTTAAACCAGGGGTGCCCAAACTATGGCCCATGGGATGTATCCAGCTCCCAACGCCAATTCATCCAGTCCCTGCCACCCTTGTCACTCCCAGAAGCAGAAGTAAAACATGCCTGTACAGGCGCATTTTACTTCCGCTTTTGGGAGTGATGAGGGTGGCATGGGCCGGATGAATTGGCATTGAGGGCTGGATACAGCCCATGGGCCGTAGTTTGGACACCCCTGGTCTAATTGGCAGCAAACATCACAGCCACTTTTTCTGGCTGCTTCTAATTTACCTGAGGTACTGGAGTAGTGTTTTACCCAAAGAGGTTATGCTGGTGGGTATACCACCTTTTCTCCTTGGGGGCTCATTTAACAATTCATCAGAAGAATGAGTTCATAGTCTATAGTCCCTCTTGAGGAATTGTGGTGTCAGCAGTGGTGGGATTCAATTTTCTTCTACCTACTCTGTGGGCGTGGCCTACTCTGTGGGCATGGTCAGGTGATTGGGTGGGTGTGGCCAGTTGGCCATGTGTTTGGTTGCACATGGTCAGTTGGCCATGTGATTGGATGAGCATGGCCATTTGGCAATGTGATTGGATGAGCATGGCCATTTGGCAATGTGATTGGGTGAGCGTGGTCAGTTGGCCATTTGATTGGGTGGGCATTTAAAAAAAATCCAACCACAACAATTAAATGTTTGAAGTGGTGGCTATGTTAGTTTGCAAGCATATCTGGGAATAAACATCCTTCCCAGGTCAGTCAAAATGCTAATTAACTTGTAAACTGCCTAGAGAATGCACTAAGTGCTATGGGGTGGTACAAGGAGCCAGGAATATGCAGCTCTCTGGAGCAAGGCCCACTCACTCACCCACTGGCTTGGTCCTTCACCCACCCACCAACTCACCAGGCAGAGGGAGGGAGCCCGGCCCACTTTTGCTGCTGACCCCAAATCGTGATGCCAGCCCTCCTTTCACTCGGTGGTCACCGCCTGGCTCCCTGAGCTCCTGGCTGCCACTCTGCCTAACTGCGATTGAGGAGGAACAGACTATCCATTCCATTCCCTCAGCATGCTGGGTGAAGAGGAGGAGGAAGGAGAGGGAGAGAGAGGTTTGGACTAGTCACTATGTCTTTCTGCTCTGCCCATGCCCCTTTTTATTAGTGGCCGAGGCTTTATGATGCAAGTGCTGCTTTTTGCCATAAAGTGATGAAAATAGAAGAGCCTCTTCTATTTTCATCGCTCTATGGTGAAAAGCAGCGTCAGCATCATAAAGCCTCGGCTACTAGTGAAAAGTGGTGCAGCGCAGAAGGACACAGTGACTCCAAGCCTATCTCTCCCTCGCCTTCCTCCTCCTCCTTGCCCAGTGTGCTGAAGGATCAGGTTGGACAGTCTGCTCCTCCTTCATTGCGGTTAGGCGGAGTGGCAGCCAGGCACCCAGGGGGCCAAGTGGTGACCACCAGGTGAGAGGAGGACTGGCATCAGGGGTAGTGGCAAGGGTGATCCAGGCTCCCTCCCTCTGCCTGGCAGGTAAGTGGATGGGTGGATGGCCGAACCAGCAGGCAAGTGAGCAGCCCCTGCCAGTTTTATTACTGGTTGTCCCGAACCGGTCCAAACCGGTTGGAGCCCAACACTAGGTGTGGGTTCTCAGAGAGCATGTCTACACTCAAGACAAAACTTCTTTTTCATAGGTAAGGCATTTTCAAGGCCATAAAAAGCACTGGGTTCAAGACCAAGTTCAGCAGAGGAAAAGAACTGCATTTGAACCTTTCAGTCATTTCCCTTGAGACATATCTGAACCTTCTCAACCTTCATTTTGGTTGCATGTGGATGTGGGTGTAAAATGCTGTAGTTTTTCACCTGCAAGGCAAAATCCAAAGAGGAGGGAGTTTTAAGAAGAAAGAAAATAAAGGGGAAAAGCAAAGGGGACCCCCCCCCCCAGTTACATCTTTGATCCTGAAGGGAGTCTATTTCCCATTTTAAAATCTGAGAAATAGCAGACACAGGAAACGTGCAGGCCCTCATAATTGTGTCTGAGAGGACTAATTATTTCAGTGATTGGATTCCCCTGTGCCTGGACCAGGCCAGGCCACTTCAAATGAAAACGTGGTGTGGCTCAAATGAATAAATACTCTCCTATAAAAAAGAAGAAGAAGAAGAAGAAGAAGAAGAAGAAGAAGAAGAAGAAGAAGAAGAAGAAGAAGAAGAAGAAGAAGAAGAAGAAGAAGAAGAAGAAGAAGAAGAAGAAGAAGAAGAAGAAGAAGAAGAAGAAGAAGAAGAAGCATATTATGCCTGAGAACTAAGAATACTTAGCACCATACACTGTGTGCTCAAAGGCAATGGTAGGTTTTTACAATTTTCATTTTAAGCATCCTGCTCCAGGCACTCCTCTATTTTTTGACACAGCACTGAGTACTTGATCCTACAAATCAGCATCTGAACGTCACAGAGCCTCTGTGGAGATGCTATGGTGATAACATTTTCCGACTCTTTTGATCTCTCTGGAAACCAAGTCACTTGAGTTTACATCACTGTAGGTGGTTGCCAGAAATGCTTGACATTCTGGACAGTACATGGGTTTTATTGGTGTTGAAGCACAGATCAAAAGCTGAACATTATGCCCAAAGTGGACAGGCTGCCTGACCAAAAAAGAAAAGAAAAAGAAAAAAACAGCTATTCCTGCCAGCTTAATGCTAGTGAGAGAAATTGCAAAGGAAGAATAATCAAGATGAAGGCCGGAGAAATTATGTTTGATTCTGCACCAGCATTAATAACAAAATTGCTCACAACCAATCAAACATGTTTTCATTTCTATAGTAAAGTTATGGTTAACAAATTATGTTGTCCCACCTTTACAGGAACAAACATGAAAATTCCATCACATATCTAGGTTAAGATTTAAGATTTGAGGTTTTCTCTTGAAGTTGTCCTGTGTTTGTCCTTCACAGCATTTAAATGTAGCTCAACCCGAATGTAAAAGATGGTCATGTCAGGAAGATATACTTCCAGAATCAGAACTTTGGGACTTGTAGGTCAAGAAAGAAAAACTTCCAAGCCTTGGACAAAGAAAGTGAGCCTGATCAATACATACCTTGTGAAGTCTGTCATCTCCATCATGATCATGCACATCTGTTTAGCCAGTACAATGATATCATTGCCGCTATCATCCCACTTAGCCACCTCTGCATCCAGTTTGCTCTTCTCTTGATGAAATATTTCTACTTGCTCAGCGATCTTCGCCTTCTCCTCCTGAGGAAGCTGAGCCATGATCGCCTGGATTAAAACAAACACACATTTCCCCCTTCTCTTTAAAACGAAGGCTTCTTAGGGAACAAATGCCATAAATTATCTTCCCACCAGTTTTGCATAACTGGAGAAACCAGCTTACAAGAGCTGAATCTTCTTTCATGGGTAAAACAAGTTAGAATAATCTGCTTGTGCAATTTCTATTTACAGAACCTGTTACAGAAACCTACTATCTGTTTTAAACCTTCTGGATTTAAAACCTTGGTTGCTGAAAGTTGAAAAGGAAGAATCTTAGCTATTTCTCACAATGCAATACCAATATATCCAATCAATTGGATACTCAATGTAGTGTGGCAGACAAACAATGGACTATGTTTCAGGAGACTTAGTTTGACCCTCCACTTCTTTGCTTCCTCTTTTACCCCTTTGGGTGTCGAGGGATTGAACCTCCACTTGGCAATAGAAACTCACTGAGAGGGAAATGAATCTGATAAAACCACTCCTTAAGTAATTCACACTGAAAGCCCTATTATGGTCATTATAAGTCTGTTCTGACTTGAAGGAGGCGTGCGATAGTCAATGGGGTCACAAAAGGTTGGACTCGACTATGCAACTGAACAACAATACAACATTGTCAATGTAGTTGGTTAATTCTGAATTGTTAACATTTGTATGTCCCTAAACACACATACTACTGTACATACAATAAGCACATGAAGGGCTTCTTTAATCATGCAGAGCTACTGTGGGTGACTTCAGGTTAAGCAGACAACCAGGAAGAAGTGAGGATGGGGGGAAAGATCTATTTATCTGCTACCCACTACGTCACTCAAAATTCATCTCCAAGCAATTTTCTCACATTGGGGACCACACTTCTTTCTTACCAGGCAAGGAAAGAAGCAGGCAGGGAGAAGTAACATTCAGAACAAACAGGTTATGTTGAAGGCTAAACATCTGCCTCCATCCTGCTGTCCTCAGCTGAAGCTCAAACCACTGCATAATTGCTTTGCAAGAGTAACAGAAAGAGAGGGAGTCATAACTCTTATACACAGTAAATAGGAAACACTGTCCTGGGGAATATAGCTAAAATGTGTTTAAGTGGAAACAATAGGTTCTTGGGAAAAGACAGAAATCCCACTGCATGATTCACTGAATATTTGTTCACCTTTCATAACATCCCATCCTTTCTCCAGATGGTGGTCAGTGAGTCAGGCTAAAGATAATCTAGAAGCTCACACAACTAGTTCAAAGAGCTCATAGAGAAAAATTAAAAGTCTTCTTTGCTTGAAAACCAGTTACACTAGTACCTCGGATAACGTTAAGACTTGGTTCCACAAGTCTTAACATTATCCAGTTTTTAACGTGTGATGCATTGATCGCACAATGTAAAAAAACCCACCCCTGTTCCCTTTCTGAAGAGGAAAGGGAACAGAGGGTTGATCTGGCTTGCTTGGGGAGAGAAAGCGTCTGCCCTTTCCAAGCAAACTGGCGGTCCCAGTGTGGGACCACCACTTTGTTTGCAGAGGGAACACGCATTCCCTCTGCAAGCAAAGGGTGATCGCTTGCTGTGAGCAGTGGCGGCGTGTTTGGGAAGCTGAATGGGAACTCCCCGTTTGGCTTCCCAGCCACACCATTCGTCCTGCCCACCCTGTTGTTTCAACATGGGAGGCAGGGCAAATCTCTCTGCCTTTGACTTTGGGTTGTGGCGGGAGTATGGGCTCCAGCTCAGCCCTCAACCCAAAGGCAAAAGACAAAGGCAAGAGAGATTCGACCTGCCTCCTTTGCTGAAACAACAGGGTGGACAAGACGAATCCCTCACTGTTAGGTTTGCAAGCCTTTCTTTGGCCAAAGGCAAACCTAACAGTGAGGGATTCGTCTTGCCCACCCTGTTGTTTCATCAGGGAAGGCAGGGCGAATCTCTCTTGCCTTTGCCTTTGGGTTGGGGGCCAAACCACAGCCTGTCCTCCCCCCCCCCAACCCAAGCGACAGTGGAGCTCTCTGCCCCAAAGCCCACAGGGTCCAGCCCTGCAGGCTTTGGGGCAGAGATCAATGTTGTGGAATTTGAGGCAAACATTTGCATCACACAATGTTATCTTAACGTTGTGCGATGCAAATATTTGCCTCAAATTTCCCAACATTATCTGATTTTAGCTTTATCCGAGATAAACGTTATCCAAGGTACCTCTATACAGTCAAACCTCGTATAGCGAAAATAGTTCATTCTACGAGGTAGTTCGCTAAGCAATTTTTTCGTTATATGAATTTTTTTCGCATAACAAAAATTCATATGAAAAAACTTGCATAATGACAATTTATTTGGAAAAACTCACATAACTGAAATTTTTTGTTATGAGAGTTTTTCCCATAGAAATTTTCGTTATGAGAGTTTTTCCCATAGAAATATTCGTTATGTGAGTTTTTCCATAGGAAATACCAGTATCGCACAGCAAAAATGTTCGTTATACGAGTTGCAATGGGTTTTGAAATACTTGCTTGTTGTGTGAGTTTTTCGTAATGCGAGCCATTCGTTATGCGAGGTTTGACTGTACTGTATATCCAATTCTAGGGGGTGGTGCTCATCTCTGTTTACAGCCAGAGTCAGAACTGTCTTGTGTCTGCAGATGTTTCCATGGTCATGTGGCAGACATGACTAGACGCCAAAGCATACAGAACACTGTTATCTTTATCCCTGGAGTGGTACCTATTTATCTACTTGTTATTTCCTGCTTTCAAACTGCTATGTTGGCAGGAGCTGGGACAGACAATGGGTGCTCACTCAGTTGCACAGTACTCAGATCTTGAACTATTGACCTGCTGACCTTCCAGATATCAAGCTCAATGTCTCAATTACTAAGCCAATACCCAAAAGCAGCAGGATGGTTTGGAGAGCTAGATCCTATTATTGGTTGCAGTAAAACTCCATGGGACAAGAACTGTTAACTCTTCCCCATCTCATCCCTCACCAACAGTTGCTAGAATAAACAAAGACAAGACATTCCAAAATCCATCAGGGCCAAACTCTTTCCCCAAGCACACAGAACAAGGAAGAATTTGTCAGTGTTTTGTCAGCCCACCGTCAATGGGTCCATGGTTGCAATTCTGCTTAATCCTCTTCCTCAGGTATGACTGGTTAAAGCAGTTTCTATTCAAAAAGATGGGAACATAATCTCTCTGAATGGCTTGTGGGGAGGGTTAAATAGAGAACTATAGTGGATAAGCCTCTTCTTCAGGTGCCATATCTGTTCCCAATATTGGCTTTCATCATGGTGATGGTCTTCCTGTTCTTAACTCCTCGGAACAGTTCTTCTGTGTACATGCCACACCAGTCTCTCAGGTTCTTCAGCCATAAATTCCATCTATGTCCAGGGCCTACATAGAAATAGATGCTCTGGAAGTAGTGGAGAATGGAGATGGGCAAAAATCTCTTTCCTTGAAGTGATCTTTAGGGCAGGAAGATCTCCAACTTAGGTACTTATTTTATTCCACAGCAGCAGATTCCCCAAACTAGCTTAAAGAGCACCCAGAAATGGTGGGAAGGGAATGTCTTGGATGTTCTTTCAAAGTCCTCAAGATTTTATGAGTAGAGCACAATCTTTCCAAAATCCCAACTGTTTCCGAGGCTGCTAGCCGAACTTAACTCTGACTCACACACTGTTGACTCCAGAATCCTAATTCAGGGGTGAAAAATGCTCACCCAAATTGGCTCTTGTTTTTCTATTCACTTCTGTTTCTTTACTTTTCCCCTCCATCTTCTTATCCTTCCCTTCCCACATACTTCACATTGGTCCTATAGTGACATTTTCATGTTTATGCACACAGGAACATTCATATCCATTAGTATATCTGCTTCCTTTCCCACTTGACACATGCATTTTATGTTCCAGCCTTATTTATCCATGATGAAATGACTTTGATGATCCATTTGTCTTCTCAACAGGTCTGTGACTGCATAATAAATAATAATAATAATAAGGAAGCTGAGTGGAATTGCACATACTGTATGTTCAATTCCATGCTCAGTTTTGCTCGCATACTGTGACATTTGTTTGGTGCACTTACTTTTGAAGCCATGACTTGCTTTCCACCCAGACATTAACACTGGAAACTATGTTTGAAGCAAGACTTTAGCTTAAATGTCAAGTTGACTATGACATTGAGAATTCTTAATTCTATTTCATCACTTTCATATGTATGTGTTCAGCCCACACACCTACTTTTGCATGTTAGCTGTTTCCAGAATTATTTCCTGCATATTCTTGCAGAGTGGAAAAGTTTACTACTTTTATTAAACATTTTCTTAGGTTTAACAAGATTTTATAGAAATATTGGGCAGAAGGTTTTTCAGTCACATAAAAATATATATTTTAATAGGTCTTCAAATTCAGATGAGTCACAGAAACCTATATTCACAATGACTTATATCACATGGAAGTTTGCAGACCACACAGACTATTTTTCAAAGATCAGAACTACCCACAGGAGCACAGGAATTTCTAGAGATGAGGAAATCAGTGAGTCATAGACTTGTAATGTTGTCAAGGATAATCTAGATCAGGGTTTCTCAACACTGGGCCCACAGGGATTCTTGTACTTCAATTACCAGTAGCCCATGTCATCACACTTGCCAATCAGGGCTTCTGGGAACTGAAGTCCAGGAACATCTGGAGGCCCATGGTTGAGAAAACCTAAGCTAGGCCAACTCTCTACTGATGTAACATAGAGCAACTCAGCAGATGTCCATCTAGTCTCTTCTTAAAAGCAACCAATGACAAAAGACCACCTCCTTCTAAGAGAATGAGTTCCATTGTTGAACAGCTTCTGCCATGAGGATGTACTTCTGAAAGTTTAGTAAAATTATTTCATGCAATAAAAATTCATTTATTTTGGGTCAATGATTTTTCGATGCTTGGATTAAGGAAACTTCCCCAACTATATTGTGGCTATCCATGAAGGGGAGGTAGCTAAAGGCTAGTACTATACGTTTGCATAAAATGCAGAGTGTTGGCCCAAGGTGAAGGAGGGAAGCATTGGGGTTCAACTTCTTCAAGCAGCATTAAACTTTGGGCTGCAATCATCTTATGAAAAAAAGCATGACTGGCAAATCTTATCCCTTACTAACTTTAAAAACTGAAGGCAATTTTGTTCCCTGTTTGAAATCTAGACATTTCCTAACCTTTCCATGTGCAAAATTATAGGACCAAATAAGCATGTTAAGAGGTGTACACAGAAAGAGCCTCCTCGAAGATTGTGGTGTTTTTGAACCAGAATTGGGCGTACCCTGGGCAATGGTGACCTTGTGCTGGCTAATCTTTCTCACACTGGGTCAGGAGAAAAGAACTACAGAAATGAATTCACCAAAAGGTGGCTTCATTTAGGCAGTTTCACCAGGCCTAGACATGGAAGAAGAAGCATGTTAAGAATATGAGCAGGATGGATCAATCACACACAATTCTGCTTGGAGAGAGAGCTCTTATGTTTCTTATCTGTGCTCTCTCACTCCCAGAAATTTGGTGGTAGTGGGGATTCCAGCTGAATTTAGGAGGCAAAAGTGAAATACAAAAATCCCATGCCTTATGAAAATCGCTTTGGTTTCTTATGTGTATGGCTTGTCCCATCTGTACTCTGACCTCAGATTCCAGTTTACTCTCAATTTTTTTCAAGGACCCAACAAAAAGTGGAATAGGAAAATAATAATTACATTCAAAGATCAAATGGACACTTTCAACAATGATTTCCAGGCTGCAATACTGTTTGGCTCCAGGCTTCTACCAAGCTGTACGGCACATTTAATGGGGTGTGACATATATTTAAGTGTCATTACATTTTTCCTTGTTTGTGTCACTTTCAATCAGCTGTAACCTCCTTCTACATATTCTTAAAATGCTCTTGGCTTTTAAAAAATTCATAATTGACCTTTCCCAAAACCAGAATTAAAAAAAAGGTTATCTAGAAGCAGGAGATCAAAAAAGGGAGAGGGAGGGAAAATGCACAAAGTTAATCAAATTAGAATTCAGTGCCTGAGTTTTAATTAGGCCTTATCAATGTAACTCTGCAGTCTGAAATGTTAATGGGCCCCCCAAAAAAACCCCTCCTTCTCCCCACAGAAGAAAAAGGGAGGTGAGTGTTTTGTGCTCAATAAAATATGGTGGTTGCTTTATGCATCTGGTGTTCATCTGTATTTCCAAGGCAATACATATTCATGTGTTAAGCAGACTCTTTCTCTCACACACATACACATGAGCTAATTTCCATTTCCATCACTGATAAGTGGAATGATTCTCACCCTAGCTTACACTCTGACCTTGACTATTGTGCCTCCTTTAACAGCAGAGGTATTTTTAACTCTCCATAAAAGATGCTACTTTCTAGTTCCTGCTGTATTTATTTCTAATCATGAAAGCACAGCCAGCCCTTAGCACACTAATGGCATCTGTAGAGCAATGTTACACTCACTTATACCCTCCAGTATTACAATGTCAAGACCATTAGGTGAACAGGTCTGGCCAAGTCCTCTTGTATCCTCTGAGACAATAATTAAAGAAAACACAGGTAAAATCCAGGAAAAAAATCCAGCATCCTGGAAATCCCAAATTACAATACATGGGGTTGGGTTGAGAACATAAGTGTCTACTAATTAAGGGTGAGAAGACAGGCCTGAGGGACCAATCTTCGACATTTTTCTTTCTGTTGACACTAGCAGGATTAGAATGAATTCTGGAAGGGAAAAATAAGAAAGATACATATCTGCTTAATGTATATCTGCCACAAGATCTAGTCTCTTCCTGGCACTGAAATTGGGCAGTGTTATGAAGGCACCACTCTTTGTAGATCCTTGGAGACCTCAGTGAGCAGTAATTATATTAGCACGGGTTATACCACTTGGTGAAAAACCCTACTGTCACCTTTTAGGTGGCATCTGCAAATAAAACTAGAAACCCTCCAAAGCCCTTGCAACCTGCATGAAAAGCACTAGATGTTGCTACAGCTACATATGTACCAAGGTGAACTGGAAGCATTCCAACAATGGCCAACCCTGTCATTTGGAAGATTGGGCAACCAAGAATTCTACTTTTTGAGTAGGTTAGAATGGCTGTCAATCTTAGCGTTGAGTTTCAATTACAGTAATGCCCAAGGGAATGGTACAATGCCAGTAGGAAGTAGAACATACAGAACCCAATATCTTGCTTAGGATCAACACTTACTTTTAAACCACAATCGGGCATAACTTGGGCAATGGCAGCCTTGTGTTGCTGGCTAGTCTTTCTCACATTAGGTCAGGCAAAAGGAACTGCAGAATGACCTCACCAAAAGATGCCTTCATTTTGGCAGTTTCACATCTGATCTAAACATGGAAGAAGAAGAAGAAGAAGAAGAAGAAGAAGAAGAAGAAGAAGAAGAAGAAGAAGAAGAAGAAGAAGAAGAACAACAACAACAACAACAACAACAACAACAACAACAACAACAACAACAACAACAACAACAACAGTTCCAAGACTGAAGCTGACTAGTTGTGGCCAGAATTCTGTTGTGTGGGGCAAACTGGATGAAGCCATCATCCAGTGTCAGCAAGAATGGTGGAACTTTTAATAGTCAAAAATTGTCACCAGATTGCTGGCAGCAGTTCTATTCTTAGTAGCACTAATTTGGCAGTGATTTTAGACTCCCCCTGTTCCTCTTGCCCCTTTCCCAAGTCTTTCCAAGAAGAAATAGGAGCCTCCAAACCTGAAATAGGTGGTAGGAAACTAGTATAAAGTAGTTTAAATTTTGTTACTGGCTCCAGATGATTACATCATCTGGTTTGTGCCACATAGCTATATGTAGGTTGATTCTGCCCATTACATTACTACATGTCACCATGCTGAAAACAAACTACCCATCTAAGGGTGCTACTGTCCCTTGTGTCTGGTGTATCTTTCCCCATGGATTTTCATTTCAAATCCCCCTGGGCTCTTGTAGACATTTTAGCTAAAGACAAACATTGAATTTGATAGCAGAAATACAATAAGGGTTCAATAAGCCTCAACAAACATTCTTTGAATGCGGGTGGGGGGGTCACTTGAAAAACCAATCTGCAGTCTCCTCGTGTAAGTTAAGGTCACTTGCAACAGCATCTTCTGTTTATCATGAAACAATTACTTGCCTAAAATTGCCCTGATTCAGTAACAAGTGTTTTCAAGCACAATTAGATTTGTAGTGGCTACTCAGCACCTTAAAACCATTCACCAAGACAAATTAGCATCCTGGAAATGATGACTAACAGACAAGGGCATAGACTAGCAGCAGCAATAACATTTATATACTGTTTCATAGTGCTTAGAAGAGCTGCAGTGGCTTAGTGGTTGAGACACTGAGCTTTATGACTGGAAGGCCAGCAGGCCAGCAGTTTGAGACTTGAGTGCTATTCAATAGATTGAGCACCTGTCTCTGTCCCAGCTCCTGCCAACCTAGCAGTTCAAAAGCAAGAAATTGCAAGTAGTTACAGTAAATAAGTACTGTTTTGATGGGAAAGGTAGCAGCATTTTGTGTGCGCCGGTGTCTAGTCATGCCTGCCACATGACCAGAGAAATATCTGTAGATGCAGACATCACTGGCTCTTTGGCGGTAAACAGAGATGAGCACCACACCCTATAGTCGGACACGACTGGTTTTCAAGCAAGGGAGATATTTATTTTTACAGCGCTTAGATCACACTCTGGGCAAGTCACAAGGCAATTAGCATTTTTGCCCCCAATAAAAGGGGTACTCGGAGGCTGGAGGGTTGAGTCAACCTTTAGCCAATGGGGATCAAACTCAAGCCATGAGCAGAACTTTGGCTGCAGGGCTGCAACTTGACCACTGTGCCATGAGCTCTTATAGGGTTCCTCCTTCTTTTGTTGCAGTTGTGTTATAAAGTACTTGAAAGAAACCAATGGCTGTCTGGCATTGGTTACAGAGAGAACACAACTCTCTTATTACAATCGCATCACTGGTTGCCAATATGTTCCAGTTCTAATTCAAAGTGCTCCTTATTGCCAATAAAGGTCCATAAGGCTTGAGTCCAGGCTGTCTGAAGGATCATGTCATTTCCTATGAGCCTGCTCCATTTCTGAGATCTTCTTGGGTGACCCTTTTCTCCGTTGCATCACCTTCCAAAGCTTTTTTTAAATGCACAGATGTGAGGCAGGATATTATTAGCGGTGGCACCCAGGCTGCCCCAAGAAACCATGTTTCCTCTTGTCCTTCTATCACAGGGGTGCCCAAACTTTTTGGGCTGCAGGCCAGTCATGTGGTTCCTCCCATTGGAAGTGGAAGTAAAACACACATGCACATTTTACTTTTGCTTCCAGGAGTGGCATGGGCGGCATGAGCTGCATGAATTGGCATCGGGGGCTGGATCCGGCCCAGGCGGTAGTTTGGGCACCTCTGTTCTATCACTTATCAAAATCCTTCCTCTTCAGGCAGGCTTTGAAGCAGTAAGGGACTCTGGTATGCTTTGTTTATTAATGTACATATTTTTAATACTTTTTTTTTAACCAAATATTTTCATAGCAAAAGCAATTACATTTATATACCACCTCATAGTGTTTGGAACACTCTCTGGGTTGTTCACAAGCATTATTGCCCCCAAAATGATATTTTAAAATTGTTTTTATTCTTGGTTTTAATCTTGTTATAAAGTTTTAATATGATATTAATATTGCCTTTTTAAAAACTGTTGATTGTGCTATATTTTTAGTTGTGCTGAGGTTTATCATGATGGAGAGCAACAAGGCTTCTTTTCCTTTCTACAGTCCAATAATTAAAGAGTCCTTTAATAATTTTTTTAAAAACATAGACCATTTACTCCCAGGTTAAAGCACAGGTATTGATTAGATTCTGAGTGCCTCTCATAAAAGTCCAAACGGCTTATTGTTGACAGTGTTACCTGGTGGCCATTTAGTAAAAGGGTATGAGAGAAATTTCCTGTATCTCTTAGGGCAGTGTTTTTCAACCTTGGGCCTTCAGGTGTTCTTGAACGTCAATTATCAGAAGCCCAAGTTAGCACACCTACTGATAAGGGCTTCTGGGAATTGAAGTCCAAAAACATCTAGGCCCCCCAAAGTCTTGGGACCGTGATGGCCAACCTTGGCATTCCAGATGTTCTTTTACTTCAATTCCCAGAAACACTGATCAGCAGGAGTGCTGACTTGGGCTCCTGGTGATTGAAGACCAAGAACACCTGGAATGCAAAGGTTGGCAATCAGTGTCTTAGTAGGGTGTTTGCTTGGGGTATATAGCTCCATCCAGGTGTTCCTTTTAAAACTTCATAAAGGGGGTTAGACCAAATATCCCAATCCCCCTCTACTTCCAACCTTCTCATATTGCTTCAGAAGTTCAAAAAAAAAATCCAAACCACATTAAGTTAAGCACACTTAAAACTTTCCACGGGTTCAAAATATGTGATAATGTTGGTCTTCCACTTATGTGAGGGTCCGCAACCACATTTATTTGAACCCAGTTACAACTGCTGCCCAGCTCTTCCTCACCATAAGACGAGGTTGGGAGTGGAGGAGCAGAATTGGAGTGTGTGCTTACAAATAATGACTGAACACAGCCAAGACTCAGAGAGGGATTGGGGAATAAAGTGAAGGCAAAGATGTCCAATCCCAGAAAACTAAAGAATGGAGAAGATATGCCAAACTACAAAACTGTACATCTTAATTTTGAGGCAGATCTTGGATGAGAATGAAATTCTTCAGAGATTGAGTGACCCCACCAGCCTCGTCTGGAGGAGGAGAAATTGCCAATGGCTCCAGGCGGTCAGTGGACGCTCCCGCCCTCCCTCCAGGTCCCACCAGCCTCTTCTGAAGGTTGATAAAAGACTGCCGGCTGTGGGTAGTGTGAGGACGCTCCTGCCCTCCCTCCGGACCCTGCCAGCCTCATCTGGAGGAGGAGAAATTGCCGACAGCTGTGGGCGGTCAGAGGATGTTCCTGCCCTCCCTCCAGGCCCCGCCAGCTTCACCTGGAGGAGGAAATGCGGCTAGCTGCGGGCAGTGGAAGGACGTTGCATGTATTATATCTGACTATATTGTTATGTTGTAGTGCTGGATTGTATTGTTATATTGTATTGTTCCATCGTATAGCTACATTGCATTGCTGTATTGTATTGCTGTATTGTATTGCTGGATTGTATTTCTACATTGTTTTTGCTGATTGTCTTGCTATATTATTTTGTTTGATTGTATTACCACATTATTGTTGTTTTTTCCTGTTTTAGCATTGTTATGCTCTATTGTTAGCCACCCAGAGTCGCTCTGCAAGTGGGGCGGCATACAAGTCTAAAAATTAAATTTAAATTAAATTAAAATCATAGCTGAGATGCTGCTGTGCTGGTTCCATACATGCTTTACAGCCAGTGGTGGGCAAAAGCCAGTTCACACCAGTCCGCGTGGACCAGTAGTAACTTTTTCCGGCATCTGTATGGACCGGTGGCAACTTTTGGGACCAACCACCCTGGGGGGGGGGGTACCTTTTTTCATTTACTCCACCTCGCATGCGCACCTCCAGCATGCATGCACGCCTCCAGTGCTTGTCATGCATGCACACCTATAGTGCTCAGCGTGCATGCTGCTTGGAGTGTGGCAGTGCAGAACGTCAGGCAGCCACACACAGCCATGGAGTAACCGGCGGCAGCTGCTAAGGCCCTTGGCTGCTGCCTCATGGCTGAGGCCCTTGGACTGAGGCATGGCCGTGGTGCCACTCGGGAACTGATGCTCCCCTTGCTGTCCTCCCGAGCGGGGAGGAGGAAGAACATCCGCTAACCTGAAGCTTCCTACCACCTGCTCCCCAGAGTAAATGACTTGCCTTTGGGTGGGGTGTGTGTGTGTATTTTAATGTGTATTTAATGTGTATTTATTTTTAATGTGTGTATTTTAATGTGAGCTTTTGTGGATCAAGTCCACTGGCTCTTTGGCTATAAACAAAGATGAGCACTGAACCTTAGAGTTGGTAACGACTGGTTTTCGAGCAAGGGCAACATTTACCTGACTGGTAATCAAATTTGACGTCAGGTTTTGTCCCTGCAAGAGCTTCAAGGTCTCCCTTGCTCAAAACCAAGTCATATCTGACTCTAGGGTGCAGTGCTCATCTCCATTTACAGCTGAAGAGCCAGTGCTGCCTGTGTTTGCAGATGTATACATGGCCATATGGCAGGCATGACTAGATCATCTACGACTTTGGCTCCGCCCATGACTTTGGCTCCACTCATGGTAGGGTAGTAAAAATTTTGGCTGCCCATCACTGTTTACAGCTTACAAACACCTGTCTCTGTAGAATCTCCCATTCATGAATGTCCATTCTTTGACTCTTCTGGACCAAAATAGGACATCTTAGTTCCCAAGGGTCACATTTGTTATAGAAAGTCTTACACAACAAGATCCTCAGTGGAAGCATTCTGCAGTATTATTGCATGTACAGCTGTAAACAATGTACCCAACTTTCAGTCAGACAGCAGTTTTTAATACAAAGTTAAGCTTGGACAAAAAATGTTCCAGCAAATCTATTGCATTTTGCCACCAGAGTATTATTTTATTACAGCCAATGTAAGGAGTTGCAATTTTTTTAAAATCCCAATACCATTTTTCAATGAACGATAATGCCAAGAAACAGAAGTGATATATTTTCTGGTTCTTAGCAGGCTGGGCCAATTCAGGAAGAATACTGTACTGAAATTTCCACTGGGTTCAGGAAACTGAAGATATAACACTCTAACCAGCTGCTAATCCTCATTACATGGGAATTCTCACAGACAGACAATTTATTCTAGTCATGGTCTTTCATCTTGGTGGACAAAAGCTAAAAGCTGAGAAATACTCTGTAAACATTTTTTCATTAAATATCGGGATCTCCACCCAATACTTAGTATGGTTGTGAGAGCTAGACCATTAGGAAAGCTGAGCGCAGAAGAATAGATGCTTTTGAGATGTGGTGTTGGATGAGAGATTTGAGAGTCCCCTGGACAGCGAGGAGAACAAATAGGTCAATCTTAGAAGAAATCAACCCTGACTGCTCACTAGAAGGTCAAATAGTAAAGATGAAGATGAAGTACTTTAGACATCAAATGAGACGAGAGGATTCACTTGAGAAAGTATTGATGCTAGGAAAGGTGGAGGGCAAAAGAAAAAGGGGGCGACCAAAATAAGGTGGCTAGATGGTGTTGTAGAGACAATGGGCACAGAGCTGGACAGGCTGAGGAGGATGGTGGAAGACAGAGGTGCCTGGCGGACAGTGGTGCATGGGGTCGCAAAGGGTCGGAATTGGCTGTGCGACTGAACAACAAATCTTAGTATGGGATAGTACTGATGATTATCATCTCCACATGGGCATCAGATAGCAACGGGTTCAGGTTTCAACCAAAGCCTTCATTGCCCTAAATGTCTACAAACATACAATCAATCTAGAAACATGTTCTCACTCTTTTCTTAAACCCCCCCCCCCAAAACTAAAATAAAAATGACACAGCTTAGAATACTTTTACTTGCTCATCTAAAGTAATTAATCACCCTTTATTTCTGGTGGTAAACGGGGGGCAGGGAAGGAGATGATATCACAAACATTCAATGAAATGTCTCTTTTACAATGAACTTCCCAGGCTAACTCAGTGTCCCGTAAATGATTTCCAGTATGAGACAACCCAAAAGGAAGCTCTCCAATCTGCAGCCATCAATCATCTTCCAGGAGCACACCATCTTCTACAGAATGTAATGCCATGTTAATACATTGCATGGGTTTCAAACTCACCCTTGCACTCTGGCCGGCGATAAGCTGATCATCTTCTGTCTGCACACTTGTCCGGCTGCGAACATCATAATCCTCCTGCTCAAAGTCAGAGTCATCTTCCAGCTCTTCGGGGGTCTGGATTTTAAAGGCAAATCAAAAAAATGAAGAGTAAAAAATAGAGAGGGGGTGACTTACAAACGATAAAGACAAATCCCAGCAATCACCAAAATTCCTCTTTGACCATCTACCTGCCTAGACAAAACTGTTTCTACTTCATATTAAATTAACTTGTCTGCCAAGGCAGGAAGAACCCTAAATTGAATTGTCATTTAAAAAAAAACGACAGTGTTCCAACCCTGCTTCCCCCACTCTCTCTCACACACACACACACATGGCATTCATCACTAGCTTGTTGTGATTTCTCTTAAATCTGTTAAGAGAGTAAAAACACATTTTGCAAACTAACTCCCATAGGATGTTTCCCCCGCCGGAAAGTGATATTTCAAAATAATTGTTTTTGGTCTCTGGAAGGAGAACGCCAGTAATATTATTGTGCCGAGCTGACTGGAAAATCATTCCAGAGATTAAGGAAGGAGCTGAGAAATAAGCACTTTGAGCTGGGAGTATGGCGAAAAGACAAAAATAAACAAACAAACAAATATTCACACTACCTGTTGCTCCAACTGTGATCTAAATTGGACTGATTCTGAAGTGCAGCTTGTTTAATTATTACAAAGGAGATCAGAAAGGGCAATAAGATGAAGTCTGCCTGTATCTCCTCTTTATAGTCCCAGAGGTGAAGAAGACCTCTGCTTTGACAGGAAGAGATGTACTGCAGAAGATTGGCCATAGCAATGGGATTTTCAGAGCATCTTTGTCATCTCTCAAGGGATGGCAAGCCACAGGTTATGAGACACAAAGCCAGAATTTCAAAAAGTCTCTTCCAATGGGAACCGGGATTTCATTAGCATGCTAGCTTTCTGCTGTTTTCAAAGTCCACCAAATGACAGATGCCCCTGTTTCCCAATGTGAGCATGTGTTTTGCCGATCGTCCTCCTTTCTCTTTAACTCCCAAATAAAACCAGCAGGAGTTCTGTGCACATAAGAAGAAAGCAGTCAAGGTAACCTTATCCAAACCATTGGGGAAAACTCACAGCTCTCTTATCTGAAACACTTTCATTGTTCGCCTACCCCTCTGAAGGCAGGCTGTGCCATGCGTCTTGAGAGGCCGGCACATGGCTCTGGAAGACCAAAGGAGAAGAGGATTTAAAGCAGTAATGAAGCTCTGCCACTTTGCAGTGCCCTTTCCATCCTTTACTATCTTTACTCGCTTCTGCAGGTGACATTGAACCTCTGCACTTACATGCCATATCATGTAAGGAATGCTATGTGGCCAAGAATATAAATCTTAGAAGTTCATGCAACATTATGTTTCAATTTATTATTGGCATCAACAGTTTCTGTTGAGCTCAGTGGCATGAAAAATTGGAATAAAAAAGGAAATGAATGCATTTCACAAAGGATGGGTGAGGAACATTAGCAAACAATGGAACATCTGGATATTAGTGATGATATTCACAATGAGAGATACATTTGACTTGGCAGCTGTCTTGAGGATTAGACCTTATCACCTGTCCTAATCATCAAATATATGTGGTTGGTTGTTTTCTCTGCCATTCCTCTCAAGGCATTAGAGAAGTTCAAGTCGGAGATGTGGTCTCAAAAGGACATGGGAGAAGAGCTTGTCTTGTTCTGCTCCTGGTTGCTAATTATTGCTTACATTAATATCTTTTGGCTGCCTATTCCTTTAGGTCTGCTTGGATTAGGAGAAGTTGAAACTGATGCAACTTTGAGAGCAACACTATCTGCCATGGCTATTGCCAGAGCATCAACTCCAAAGCTCTCAAAAGGATACATCATATTTATGAACAGCATTGTGTTTGCTGTGGAAACCTGCCCTTATATTCTAACTACAAAGGGCTGTAGCACAGATTTACATGGATAAACTCACAATAACATCACAGGCTAGAGTAGTGGCTGATGCGAGAATAGTTCTTTTAATCTGGCTCAGGCTCTCCTGACTCCCACATTAGTAAAACTGAATGAGAAGTAACTATACTAAAGTTAATGTCGAGGGATCAACCAACCCTAATGCACTATTCACATCTCCAGTGGTCTCTTCCATGCAGAGGGCAGCTTGTGATCAGAGCAAATGAGTGTCCTTCCTGACATTTTGAGGTGAAGCATCCTTCAGTCTTGGTCCATAAGTGCCCTCTGGTCCATGTTAAAAAGAAACCCTATGGGGAACTTTGTTCAGAAAAAGGAACATGGTCTTTTACTCACCGAACAAAGAGATAAACAAACACCAACTTAAAGTGAGAAAAATGTTGATTTTATTCCCTAAATTGCAATGATCAAGTTTAAGTGATGGAAAAATACTGTTGACAGCTGGAGAGACATCTAACAATGGTTTGCCGTATGAAAAGAAATAAGAGAAAGAAGGGAAGAAAATGACACATATTGTGTTATCTTGGGCTTTCTTGGCTAGCTTTCATTTCAACAACATGTCCAGGGGAAACTGTTAAGCAATTGTGACAATACCATACATACCAGCGTGCGCCCAAAGTTATAGAAGAAACAATGCAATTCAGTCTATTACTTTCAATTCCAGCTGCTGAAATTATCTGGCTAAACATATTACACTGCAAGTTTTTCTCTCTTCCCCCAAACTCCCAAAACTAAGACAGAGGGAACTAATTTCCCCTCCACCTTGGCTATTAACATTATTAAGACTACTTTACACTTTTGATTCACTTCCATGTAGCTCAGAGATTCTCAACCTGCAGCTCGTAGGCTGGATGTGGCCTGTGGCAACATTGTATGTGGCCCCCACACTGCTTCCACCACACCAGGAAGTGCCATGTGGTGGAGCAAGGGCAAAATGGCCATCTGTCCCCCAAATCTGTCTGAGGGAGTGTGACTCAGCCCCTGGCTTTAAAAGGTTGAGAACTCCTAATGTAGTTGGTAACATACAACTCAACAAAGACAAAACCTCTTCAGTTTCAATTTTCAAAGTTAAGTGGAGAGAAACCCTTTTGTGCAGTTTAAAGAACATTTTTTTCTTTCCTACGTGCTGCTAAGAAAAATATCTCCAATAATTTCTCTGTTCCACAATGTGTACTCTGAACAATTACTGTGGGGAGATGAATGTGCATGACAGAAAGTCTGATGTGTTTACAAGTCATTTTAGTGTTTAGGTTTTGCAGAAAATATTTAAAGAGGAAAACATGGGACTCACGCCTGAACAAATAGTTCAGAAATTCTGTTCTAAAAAAGAAATTTAAGCTCCAGTTTAATGCTTTGTGTACTCACAGCGCTAATGTGCCTAATTCTCTTCAACATCAGGCAAAGAGTCTCAGAAACAAAGAAGGAAATGCCGCCATATTACCTGTAGGAGGACAAAACTTCCCAATGCATTTTCACAAGTTCTGTCTTTTAAATAAGCTTGTGAAGAAAAGCTGGTCAGAATCTGTAAAGCTACATGCAGAACTGTTCCCTCAATTATTATGCTGTTTAGCGTATTAAGTAGGGAGGGAGAAGAAAGGAAATGCCCCGATAAAAATCAAATCAGCTGGTTATTCAACGTTGAAATGACAATTTCACTACCTGAATAAACATGGAGAACTACCCTTTTGGAGATGCAGTGAAGCAGCAAGTTAATTTATTTATTCATTTAGATATTAAGAACACCTATCTTGGACCTTGAGCTCAATATGTACATTAACTAGGCACAAACAGTTGTAATCTTTATTACACAATTACACTGTGGTAAAGCTAGATATCCAGATGCTTTGTGTATTTTCTTTGCACAAGAGGGGAGCATGCAAAGAAAAAGAAATCAGTGCACTGTTCATTTTCAGAACTGATCAAAACTAAAACGCGGATTGGAGTTAAGCTGTTGACCACCAGTTTCCAGATGTGGCTTCCAACCTTATGGACATTCAGATCATGAAACCAGAAACTGGGGATTTTTATTTTTCTCTAACCATTACATACAAAGGTATTAAGCATGGGTCAATTACAATTAAGGAACTGAAACCCCTGAATTTTTTTTAGGTGAGTGCCCTACAACTCAGAAGATGTATAAAAGAAGCTCTAGAGCAGTGTTTTCCCAACCTTTGGTTTCTGGACTTCAATTCCCAGAAACCTTCGCCAATTCCCCACATTGGGAACTATTGCTCTAGAGGTTCAGTCCATGTTCCTTCCCAGTTGATTAAAGAGCACCATGGGGAAAAGACAAAGAGAAGGGCAGAAATACTGCTTGAATAATCCTGGCACTGGAGAGATACCGTGTTATTTCTGTTCCTGCTAATAAAATGTGAATCTATGGTACACCTCTTTTATACGTCTGCTTCTGAGCCTCTCAGAGCTATAAAGTGCCCTGTCAATATTTCCATTATATAATTAATAAGTTAATAAAGAATTTGTAGAGTTTCTTGACCCAGAAGGAAGAAATGTGCCAAGAATGGCAAGGATCGTAAAGCTCTTTGTAGTCCAAAATCTAGATTTTTTTTTATTTCCTGGTTTTTATTTGGCAGAGAACAAAAGTCCTAAAGAAAGTTTGAGGTGCATCTTTCACTGATACAGCCCACATTATGGGGTACAGAGAATATAGTCCATGGCAATGCAACTAAACAGTTCCTTTTTTAAAAAATTAAAAAAAAAATATAGGAACCAGCTATTAGGACTTGGGAGATCTGGGTTCAAATCCCTGCTTATCTGTAAAAACTACTGCCTCACTGATTCCAGAGGGTTACTGTGAGGATAAAGTGGGGAGAAGGAAAGACATGTACATGCAGTAAACCCATTCATGTGGATTCACAGAGACTTGGCCTTTAGGGAACTGAATTCCAAGAACAGCTGGAGTGCCAAGGTTTGTCATCACGGTCTTATACTCCTCAGAGGACCATTCATTCATTCCAACTGATGAGGTACCCAGTTTAAGACTTAGTGTCTTTTACATTCCCTCTCATTTTAATCTACCCCACCACACTACTGCAAAACAAAACAATACACTAAGAGAAGGATTAAGCCTATTAAAAAAAACAGACTTTCAATGCAAAATGTGGTCTGTTTTGATGCTGAAAAATTATTGTACACAACAAATTACTTTCTGCCTTCTGCCAGACTCCCCTCACCCCACCCCAAAGCTGGAATATTCTCTATTTCTCTGGGTCCCTTTACGTACCCTTATCATCAGGACAGCTTTTCGGATGTCACGAACTCCATCATAAACCAAGCGGGAGGCGTCTATGAACTCGTTCTCTTCAAAAGGCTGTGGGACATTGGCACTCAGTGCTTCAATGGCGACTTCAACTTGTTCAGCAAAACGTGGCATAACTAGATTAAAACAAATGAAAGGCAATGAGAACACAGGCCTCCTTTTCATGTACCTTTTCCCTCCCTTGCCCTTGGGCCTGGAACATGCTGCTGTGTAGCCTCAGGGTAAGCAAAATTTTGGCTGATTGCTTCCTTCCACCATGATACATGTGTGACCCTTTGTGAGGAGGCGATGAGAAGACTTCTAACCTGCCATCTCAAGACTGTACATGACAAAGAATTTACTATTTCCTGTCACATGCAGCATAACTAGTTGTATTACCCTTTTGAGTCTAGAAATCAAGGGTTTTCCATTTGTCTCACTACCTGTTATTCTCACAAATTGTGCTTCTAAGTCTGTATATTGTGTCTTTTTGCATCCTAACTTTCTACTGCAAACAAGTTCTCAAAGCAGCGTCCAATCTTTGTAAAGTAATTAAAAATAAATCATACATAGGGATACAAAGACTGTGATCTTCTTCCATTGAATCTGGGAAGTTGGCGACATGACAAAGATGAGGAATGACCAAAAAATTATAAATTCTGTAATTAAGTGGTAAACAATAGTACAGTAATACCTCGGATAACGCTAAGACTTGGTTCCACAAATCTTGGTGTTATCCGATTTTCAGTGTTATCCGATGCATGTTAAAATCCTATGAGATGGATCGGATAACGTTAAAGCTCCAAAGAGATACATTGTAACCGCACAGGCTTTAGCGGTTGTTATCCGATCCATCCCATAGGACCTTAACGCTATTCGATCCAATTCTCCTCCTCAGATTACTTAACGTTATGCGATTTTAGCGTTATCCGAGATAAACGTTATCCGAGGTATTACTGTATTTTACAATTGACAATATAGCACTTAGCCAGAGCTGATGAGGTTTAACATTTTCAGGATACCCTTAAACCACTTATTCCCTGAGCTCGACAGAGAAGTAAACTTAAGCAGACCCTAGAAATGAAACTGAATTTATTTGCAGAACTCTCAGTGGGAAATGGAACACTGGTGGTCACGACTGTAAAAGCACAGGGCTCAACTCATTACAGGTTACCAATTCAGTGTATCCATACAAACGCTACATAGGAGTGAACTACTTAACGATTGATTTACAAGCTTTTGCTTTCTAGAAAGACTATTTACTTTAAAGAGCTAACCATTTCAAGACTGTTCCTCAGCTTCAAGGAAATAAAGAGCATGGCTCTAACTGAGTAAACCTCTCTTAGCTAAATAAAACCTTCTTCTGCTTCAAGTGCCATATCCAATTCTGAGTATTAGCTATCATCATGGCGATCAGCCATGAAGATTGTCCTGGGAACAAGTGGCCTTCCATTTGCAGCATGACACCCATATCACTGATCCACTTCTGTGAGTCACCTTCTGGTCCTGAGCTCTTTTGGCAAAGTCCTCATAGTATTGATGAAACTGCTGCCTTCCATCAAATTGATTCAAGTGGGATTTAATCCACTTGGGGACCATCATCCTTCCCTGTGGACTTCGCCACTCAAGGCCGTTCGTCCTCAGGGTTGTCAGGTTAACTGCTGCTTGATGATCAGCACTGAGTCACTGGAAGTATGGTCTACTCTATTATCATAGTAGGATCCTGGCCAGACTAGAAATAAAACCTAGTAGCTACTTTCCTGGCCAAGCGGTATCTGTCAGTCAAACAGTCAGTCTGGGTATTACTAACCTCCCACCTGATTAACCTCCCACCTATTCGGTGTTGTTTTGCCAGGCTTATAAGTGGCCAATTTACCTATCAATCACAAGAGGGTAGAGCCTTCTCAGCTGTAGCATTTGACTGTGGCATGGCCTTTTCTTGTGCCACTTTGGCATCATTTTGGCAACAAGTCAAAACAAGTTTATTTATTAGAGAAATTTAGGGATTGAGAACCTTGCCCTATGCAGGTTTCAGTGGAATGGTTTTGTTATGTTTCAAAGTGCTTCAACGATTTTATGTTTTTAAATTGCCTTATATGGCTCTGCTACTCACCCAGAGACTTTGCAGTATAGGTTATAAATGTTTGAAATCAACACATTAATAAATAAATACAAAACTAAATAAAGTGGGTAGTAGTGGTTGTCTGGTTCTCACCATCACCCACAATGAAATGATATTGGAGGGGGAAAACTTAGTGTTATTTGCATGTTTATTCAACAGACCCGGTTAACCACCAGGGAGGGCTTCTGATAATCCAGTTCTATGGACTGCTCGAAATAAAAAAAAGGGCTGCAGGTTCCCAGCACTATAGAGACGACAAATGTATGATCACTAGAATATAACATAGCAGTTATGCAGTAGCAAAACCAAGTCATCATTTATAAAAATGTTACATGGAGTAGTTGACCCAGAACTTGGTAAAACACAGAGCCAAGTCACCATCAGTTATAAAGTTCACTGTGTAACCTTAGTCCAGGAATGGGTAGGTGATACTTCCAGTAGACCCCTACACATTTACAAACAATGCAAGCTTGCAGTCAGTATGGATTTTTGTTAGGACAGGCGTCACTAAGTTCTGCATGGAGAAGGACAAACATAACAGTTTCAAAAATCATGGCAGGTTTTCATGATTAGTAGTTTAATTAAGGCAACTTTTCCCAAACTTTGGTTTTTGGATATCAATTCCAAAGCCTAAGTCAATTCCCCAAAGCTCTGATCAGCCAATGTACAGTGTACCCCTGCTTTACGGATGGTCTGCCTACCGGAAAAAAAACCCTCACTTCAAGGAAATAAATCCATAGGAAATGATGGTCCGCTTCAAAGAAAAAAAATCGTGATAAAATCGCTATACGGAACGTTTCCCCCCCCCCCATGGTTTTCAATGCATTCCTATGGGAAACCGTGGTTCACGTTAAGGAAAAATCACTACAGTAAAACACCGGATAATGCTAAAACTTGGTTCCACAAGTCTTGGTGTTATCTGATTTTTAATGTTATCTGACCCATGTTAAAATCCTATGGGATAGATCGGATAACGTTAAAGCTCCATAGAGATACACTGTAACCGCACAGGCTTTAGCGGTTGTTATCCGAGCCATCCCATAGGACCTTAACGTTATTCGATCCAATTCTCTTCCCCAGATTACTTATCCAGTGTTTTACTGTATAAGGAAAACCCTATGGAACAGATTAATTCCCTAAAGCGGTGGTCCACTGTACTGACTTAGGCTTCTGGGAAATGAAGTCCACCAGTATTCCACAGAACATAAGTTTGGGAAATGCTGAATTAAAGATTTCTCCTATCCTTGTCTTTGGACTGTATACAAGAGCCACACAATTCTTTTATTGGCCCTAAAACAATCTCTTCCTATCACACAAGTTGGCTCAGGTGGGATGGGGTAGGTTAAGTGTGAGAAGCAAACATGCACATTGTTAAACAAAAGACAGAATCTAGGTAAACTTAAAAAAATTAAATAAAATTGGGCCAAGAAGCAGATCACTCTGTGTGTCTGTTTGTAAGCGTAGACCTTTTTGTACACTTAGTATTGCAAAACTGTTTTCTCCTGAAAGCTGAATATTTCTCACTAAATATTAACACTTTCTTGTCACTTAATACACTTAATAAAAAGGTCTTCAACATTTATGAGAATGCTCATGTTCCGACTCACTTCCCTTCCACAGGTTATTTACAATAATGGTATTTATTTTTTATTGCTTAAAATGAAATGCATGTGAATAAAATGATATACATATGGGGAAAAACATATGTATTTGAGGGAAATGGTCATCATTCATCTTTAAGAGCTACCTGGAAGGCAAGTACAAAATTTGAATATGGAGAAAATCAAAGCATCCATATACAAGGATAAGGACGTCCAAATGGAAAGCTGTGTTGCGGGTACTTCTCACACTCATTTCAGAAATTAATTACTTCAATTAAGCTGTACTTGACTGCCACTTCTAGTCAAAGCTTGGAAAAATTAATATTTTCGACTCTAAGTCCTACAGTCACCACGGGAGGTATGGGGATTGTGATACTAACTGAAGCATTTTGGGATTTACAGTTCAGAAAAGTAATTTTGCCATGTTCTGGCTTTAGATTTTGGAATTCATTGGTAGGGCAACTTGGATATTCCCATAAGTGTGGAGGATGTTGTCTTTACATTCATAGAGCAGGGTTTTTTTTAAATGACAAATATTATCTTCTTCTACTACTGTATCATTTTAGCTTGCCAACCGTAATGTAACTCACCATGAATGAGTAAAAAGCTTATCTCCTAAAATGCTACAATCAGACACATGAGATGCCTTAAAGCACAGATGAGAGAAACCTGTTTCTATGCTCATGCAGAGAGTGAAACATAAAAGACACTAATGGCTGTATGTGAGCAATTCCCAGTATTAATGGTGGGGGCATAGTATATATTTTATGAATGTATGCATAATGGGCATATGCAATATGGATTTCAGCAATATATAGCTTGTATGATTGCTTTGGTAACTGGCAAAAGTAGAAAAATCAGACTACTCCACTGATCTGGCACAGAAATAGTAATTAACTGGAACACTGCTTTTTGAAATGAAAATTGCTCACACAATACTTGGCTCTACAAAGGGATGTGACATGCCAGGAGGGGCCTGATCACAACCTTGCTATGGCCATGTTTGGCTTATAGCACCATGGTTTCATTTTTGAACCATAAACCAAGAAATGCTCATATGATGTAGACAAATTTCAGTCTTTTAGTCCCATCTCTGTCTATCTCTATTGGCAATATTGAGATGTTAACATTGACCAACCGTGTATAATCACCATGATTTTGAGATAATGCATGGACAATGTTTCATTCTCCATTATTAAAACTATTTATAAGGTGTTGGGAGCTCAGATTAAGACATTGCATTTCATCTTCCGGCTCCATGTAGGATGTGAGGAATTCTCACAGACTTATGTGGACATCATTCTGACAGTCTTGTCTCACTACACCATTGAGAAGCACCATTAGAATCCTGAACCCCATAAGACAAAAGAAAAGGATTGTTTCTCCCTGTTAAAATTGTACAATTTACATGAACACAGTATTATGCAAAGCTGGTATCTTTTCTTTTAGTGGGGTTAAAGCACATAGATACAGCAAGCACAGAAGACCTGCCATCCAACACACACCGGTTTAAAAAACCTAAGCAGGAAGGCAACAGCTGTTATACGCCCATATGATTTGTCAGATCTGAACAATTTATACAACTTGTGTAGAAATGATTCACATGAATGTGAGAACTCCAAGTGGTGTTGGCTGCTATTACGTTGCTTGCAAGGGAGGTGGGGGCAGAATGCAATTTCTCATGTGTAAGGAAGATAGGTGAGAACAAAAGTGATAGTTCCATGTATTACGGGCCTTCTAGTTCCCAAAAGGAACCACAAGGCCAGTCTTTGAGATCACTTCCTTGGGATATCAGGAGATACAGAATGAAATTAGCTGTTTTCAATGGCTGCAGAGAATCACATGGAAAGCAACTTTATCTTCCTTCTTCGGTGTCTTCAGAGTTCAGTTGCCATCCAGCCAACTAGCTTTCCAGGCACTTGTCCCTCTTTGAGATAAATAATTATTTCATGTTGTCACCTCCCATCAACTTTGGCAATGCACCAAGACAAAAAAGGTAAAGCAATTAATTTTTTTAAAAAAAATAGCGGAGAAAAGGCTCTGAGCTGGCTCAGTGGTTAAGATGCTGAACTTGATTACTGGAAGGTCAGCAGCCCGAGACTCGAGTGCTGCAAGACAGAGTGAGCTTCCATCTCTGTCCCAGCTCCTGCCAACCTAGCAGTTTGAAAGCAAGAAATTGCAAGTACTGTAGATAAATAGGTACCACTTCAGTGGGAAGGTAAATAGCATTCCATGTACTCTGGTGTTTAGTCATGCCTGCCATATGTCCACATAAATGTCTGCAGACAGCTCTGGCGTTTTGGCTATAAACGGAGATGCGCACCAAACCCGATAGTTGGATACGAACGGCTTTCAAGCAAGGATGACCTATAACATATATGAGAGAAACTGGAGCAATTGTTGAGGAAGAAGAAGGGAAGGATTCTGTCAGCTACAACCTGGGCAAATTGTGTTTATGAAATATCTGGGGAAACTATTTGGGATGAGCCTCCTGCAATCAGGAACATCCCTGTTGCTGATTCATTCTCTGAATGTCTCTTGAGTTCTCCTCTGCCTCCAAAAACTTCAATCATGCAGGATGTAACTGGCATTCAAACACAGATCTTTTGGGGAGTAGAGAAACCGACATGCTTAACCTTTTCCATCCTCCTTCTTTGCCCTTTAATAGATGCTTTCCAAAAGCCTCGTTTTCTTAATGCGATCAGGTTATTGTGTGCAATGATGATGCATATTCAGCACAGTAAGGCAGTAGGACCAACATATTCTT
The DNA here is from genome assembly GCA_030440675.1 of Furcifer pardalis. Lineage (NCBI taxonomy): Eukaryota > Metazoa > Chordata > Lepidosauria > Squamata > Chamaeleonidae > Furcifer > Furcifer pardalis. The sequence goes on from CP126892.1 coordinate 97,885,218, forward strand.
CACATTAAATAAAAAAATAAAAGTGGGGGAGAGTAAAAGCTTTTTCTTTTATGTTAGTTGGAACACAGTGGCCTCCTCCTATGACCTCCCCTCGCTTCACGTTTCTGAACTTTGTGCGCCTCTGCTTTCTTTGGAGCTTGGCAGGACAATCTCTTCTACTAAGTGGTCGTCTTCCCCCGTGATTCACTGGAATGAAACCTGTTCCAGGAATTAATCTATCCAAAACAAAATCAATTCTGCCAGGCTTCCCTCCTCTCCTGACATTCTTACTAATGCCTCAGTGGGTGCATTCTTCAAAGAAGACTCTTCCTATTCAGTGTACACAGCATGCCAATGCCTGCCATTTAAAAAAGGGCAAAAGTAATAATAATGAAAACAATTCTGAATGTATCTGCAACTGCCATAGGCTTAAAATGTTGTGTTTGATGTTCCAAGGTAAAGACACATTTTCCATTCCCAACTTGTGGTAGCAGAATATTACTGAATACAATGAGGCTGAGTGAACCTAGGATGCTGGTGGAAGCTTGCACAGGGGCAGCTGGCTCATCACTGCAGGACTGGTGGGACCCAGCAATTGCCACTTTGCTCCCCAAGCCAAACTGTTATAGTCAGTTGGTTGACTCATCTTTCCAAGGTCGTTAAAATGAGTACCTAGCATGTTGGGGGCAAAATGCTAATTACTTTGTGAATTGCCCAGAGAGTCCACTAAGCACTATGGGCTGGAATATAAGTCTAATTGCTATTGCTACAGTTGTCACATGCTGTCAAGCCATTTCTGACTTTTCTTTAATTTGCCTGTTGAGAAACCAACTAGAGAAAGAAAAATGCTTTAGAATTATATTATTATTATTATTATTATTATTCAGGTGCTGTATCCATTCTGGGTATTAGTTATCATCATGGTGATAGTCCTCCTGTTCTTATCTCCTCGGAACAGTTCTTCTGAGGACATACCGCACCAGCCTTTCAGGTTCTTCAGCCATGAAGTCCGTCTACACCCAGGGCCTCTCTTCCCTAGGGATCCTTGTAGAGTGCATTGGGAGTATTCTATAGATTATGTTGTTCCTCATGATATGGCCAAGGTATTGGAGCTTTCTTTGCTTGGTGGCCTTAAAGAGTTCTCATTCTTTATCCATTGGGCACAATCCTTCTATGTTAGTTAATGGTCAACCCATGATATCCTTAGCAGCCGTCTGTAGATCCACATTTCAAAAGCTTTGATTCTCTTTTCAGATGCTTTAGTCATCATCTGAAATTATTAATCATCTGAAATTATATTAGTCCTAATTATTTTGTCTGAATCTCTCATGATACAAGTTATAAATCTTTGTTCCTCGTAAGAAAGCAATGGTGTCATCTTCTCATCCTCCTCCAAGTCTCATATTTTGCAGAACTGCAAAGCCCAAAATCTACAAGCCCAAAATCTATGAAAATCAAACATCTTGCCACTTTCTTATTTTGATTACTCGTTTATTACCCTTATACACTGTTTTTCTCCCCAAACAAGCTCTGAGTTGCATACCTGTCTCTCTTCATGTCCACTTTAGCTGCACAACAGCCTTGCAGTCTAGGTCATGCCATGACACTGGCCCAGGGTAATCTAGTAGCTTCATAGCCAAGTGGGATTTGAAATCACATCTTCTAAGTCTTACCCCAGTTCTCTAAACCCTGTTTAGCATTATGTTCCTATATGTGTTTTCCCCTTGATTTATTACTCCCCTCCCCTCTCCTGGCTTCCATGGAGCCAAATGCCAGTACTGTACTGCTTTAAGATAGTCTGATTTTTGTGGGGAAATGTTGTGTCACGTCTGGCTCGTATCTATTGGCTGTTGAATCTTCTGGCAGTGGAGTTATCCCAGCCACTAGGATGTTTAAGGTACTTCATAAAAATCAAACTCATCCAATTTTTTCTACATTACCTGCCCTGCTCTGTTTTGTAAAACAATCCCATTTTACAGTCAAACTAATCTTGCAGAATATTAACTAATTAATGAATCAGTTAATAAAGGATGATGACACTGATGAATAAATCTAGCAGAAGAGAAATTATTTTTTCAGGTCACACAATAAACAACACTGACCCTCTCCATGTTGTTGCACCATTAAAAATCACTCCTCCAAAAATAGGTCTTACTTCAACTGGTAGTCTTAGCCTGACATTGGCTTCAGTCAACACTCTCCAGCACATGAGAATTGTAAAGAACTGAAGAAGCACAGAAAGGAAGGTTTCTGTGTCTTTTACAGTGTTCTAGCTTAGTAATATGCAGGAAGGCCAGATAAATTGCTGCCCAAGGCACAGCAATGAGAGACTAAAGTACTGAATATTTTAAAGGGATTATTTATTTGATGCAGGACAAAAGCTTTGCTGGCATCCTAAAGCAGGGGTGCCCAAACTACCACCCATGGGCTAGATCCAGCCACTGATGAAAATTCATCTGGCCTGTGCCGCCCTCAGTGCTCCCGGAAGCGGAAGTAAAATGTGCCCATACTGGTGCATTTTACTTTCACTTCTGGGAGTGATGAAGGTGACATGGGCTGGATGAATTGGCATCAGGGGCAGGATCTGGCCCACAGGCCATAGTTTGGGCACCCCTAGCTTAAGCAGAGAAAATGGCAGCTTAAAATCTATCTCATCCTGTTGCAAAACAGACTGCAAGGCAGTGATGGCATGTAATGTAACAGGTTCTCACTAGTTCTCTGGTGAGTAACTTTTCCCAGTGTCCTGTAGAACTGGTAGCAGCTTTTTTTGGGGAACCACCTTCAGGGCTTACCTTTACACTGGTTCCCCCACTGTGCATGCGCACCAAGCACTTAAGTGTACATGCACGCCTACAGTGCTTGGCGCGTATGCACGGCCTCCTTGCTGTCCTCCCAAGTAGGGAGGAGGAAGAAAAGCTGCTAGCCTGAAGCTCCCTATAGCCTGCTCCCCAGGGTAAGTGACTCACCTTTGGATGTGGTGTGTCTGTGTGTATTTTAATGTGTATTTAATACATTTACCTATATTGATGCACTACCACAGTTCCTAAAAAGGCCTGGCAGCCTGGCTTGGGGTTTTTAAGCAAAGTCTTGGAGTTACCTCATCAATAAGCTACAGCTGTGCTGTTCCAACTGCTGTTCCAATTGGAGAACCCTTAAGGAGGTACAGCTGTTTTACATTTACATTAAGGCATATTATCCTAGAGAACTGGTACAATGACCATATCTATCTTGCAACATGGTGTTGCCCAGGCACTTATACTAACAGATAAGTGACGGGTTTGTGTTTGGGGTGGATGGGTTGATTTATGTTTGGGGTGGGTGGGTGTATTTTAATGTAATGTTTATTTAATTTATTTATTTAATTTATTTATTTACAGGTTTGTGTTGTGGGTGGGTTGAGGGGTGTGTGTGCTTATTTTTATTATTTTTTCTTTCACCCCGCCCATGACATCATGACATCATGACATTAGCTCCACCCACACTATGATGACATCATGGTGGGGTACTAAAAAATTTGACATCCCACCACTGCTGCAAGGTGTGTTTTACTTCCACTTCTGGTGGAAAGAACCATGTGACCGTCATGCTGAACCACATGACTAGCCCACTGAATCACATGACCAGCCCATGGCCTGAAAAGTTTGGCCACCCCTGTCCTAAAGTATGCATTTTTTAAAAAAAAATCACTGTAAAGAATGCAGGGCAAAATTCTTAGAAAAGCACAAGGAAATCAGTGCATTTTAAAAGAGTTTTAAAGCAAACTTTTTAATTTGGGATGCTTCCTCCCCATTTCCCCCCTGTATAGCAATTAGTCATTGGGATGAGAGAGATCTCCCCCCCCCCCCAGGAGTACAGATTTCATTAATATTCCCCTTCTTTTCCTTCTGTTCACTGTAACTATTTCCTGGAGTGAGGGCAACTGCTTTAGTGATTTCCCCCTTCTTTCTCCTTCCTTATTTCTGATAGTTATGCTCATAGAATCATAGATCTCACTTAATCAGAGATCCAACAGTAAATGGGAAAATACTGCGACATTCTGCAACCAGTAGCATTTAAATGCAGGGAGGGAGCCGCTAAAGAAGATCCCTTAGAGTATGAAACAGCCATCTAAAAGGGGAGGGAATGTTTTTCTGTTATGTCAAAAATTCACTTTTTAAAAATTATCACTATGCATAGTTTCAGTGCAGTGTTAACTACAGATTCAACAAGGCACTTCTGCAGAAGCCGCTTATGTCTCAGAGATGCTACAATGACAGGTGCTATACCTTGATGTGTCATTATAGTATCTATGAGACATCTCTGGCCGGACATCCAGCTATGGTAATAGGGTAGACAATACAGCCACCGACTCAATGCCGAGTGTCAAGCGGCAGTTAACTAACCTGACTCCCTAAAGAGGTCAACAGCTACGGCCAGATGAGCCCCTTTAGGTCGGGTGATGGCCCCTTCAGTGGAGGAAATGCCACTGGAAACCATCCTATTGAGCCCAATGGGAAAATGAGTAGAGGAGGAACTCTGATTCCCAATGGTCATGGAGGGAAAAGAGGCCATGCCAGATGGACTGGCTGTGAAGGCACACCTTGTCCATATCCTCAAGGCTATGGCAGTCCATTGCAGTCCCAGTGTTGAATCCTGCACGTCTCATTTCATGTGTGCAGGAGAGGATGGATCCAAGATCATAGTGTGTGGGTCACTTCATGGCAAATTGGGATTTACCTTAAATAAATTCACGCCTATGACAATTTTCCTGCTTCAGGAAAAAAAACGCATTCTCGGATACAAGTTGCAGTTGACGATGATACCTTGATGAAGGGTTTGATTAGCTGGTCTTCGAGGTCTTTCCCTACCTTATGATTATTGTGCATATTTTTGATACAAATAACTCTATCTCCTTTGAACGAACACAGCTATCTCTAGAAGTAAAATAACTAGTAGTATCTTTAAGCATATATAATATGCTCTGTCAGGACCACAGTCACCCATTAAATTATTATAAAAATCTGCAAACAGATTCACAATCAAAGACTGGTATAAAATTAACAGTCCAAGACCTAACCCAGGACCTAAGAACTGTTAAAATAACATCTAAGTATATAGGCAGTACCTAGTAAAGTTTTTTTTTGCATAGTTAGGATGTTCAAGTCCAATAACTCCAAAATATCCCAATATCTAGGGAGTCCTCCAAGGGCTCCAATCACAATGGGCTGAACAACAGATTTCTTCCTCCATAAATGCTCAACTTCAATTTACAAATCATTATATTTTGTTATTATCTCTAGTTGTTGGTCCTCAAACTGTGCATCTCCTGGTATAGCAATGTTAATAATCCAGACCTTCTTCTTTTCTTAGGTGTATTGTGAGACAGATGTCTATCTCTCTGAATTTTAAAGTCTTGAAGTTTTCCAAAATTTTCTCTACCTGATGTTCCCAATTTTTTGTCTGCATTCAAATCCAAACTTTTGACAGCTTCCAATGAAAAAGTAAACAGCAATACAAGTGTATTTCAAATCAGCTAAAAGGAATCTTTGACTCAGCCTTCTATCCTTCTGAGATTTGGTAAAATGAAGACCCAGCATGTTGGGGGCAAAATGATAATTAACTTGTGAACTGCCCACAGAGTGCACTAAGTGTAATGGAGTGGTATATAAGTGTGATTGCTTTGCTATGCTTTGTAAGAATGCCACTGGAGATGAACTCTTCCCAGCAATGGAATTATTCCCATGGAATGTTCCTATCCTAGAGCTTTACTTCTTCAAATACACTAACTCCAAAGGAGAACATCACTGCCTACTCATAATGTGTGTATGTTTGTGCAAGTATGTGTGTGTGTGTGTGTGGGGGGGAGAAGGGAATGGGAAAGAGAGAGAAATGCTTGCTGAATCATACATAATGGAATTGGAAGGGGCCTTTAAGTCCAAATCCCTACTCAATGAAGTAAAATGTTGAGCTTTTGCTGCATGGAAATTCCCCACTAACATGGTAACATGGGTTTATGCTACTTCCATGTTAATTTTGCACATGCAGTAAGATCACTTCCTGAGTCAATTCCTAAGTGACAACTAACTTCTGTAAAACAGCACAATCTCAAATGACTAGAGATGGCAGGACTTTTCTGCCAAGGAGTAGTTCAATGGGATATGGGTTTATACTTCTATTTTTAAAAACAAGATAATGAGATTCTGAGAGATTTGAGCTGCAGCCGACTCTCCCAGTGCCATAAAGATGCAACATTTAACCATCTGGAAATAAACTTATTGTTCATTGTTTTGAAGAGGTAGGTTAGACCTTCAGAGTTTTCAGAGGGAATCTGGGGAATAGTTTAACAACAACAAAGGCATATGCAAATAATGTCCCTTGTGCATCTCTCTAGAGTTTTCTCCTTGTTCTTCTTTCTCAAAGTAAATAGCTTCAGGTTTTTTTAAAAAATCATTTCTCCTTGAACAGAATCTCCCTGTCCCCAATGAAACTTTACTCCTTCTCAATCTGGTTCATGGGAAACATTTTCCCATTTGCCTTTTTCTCCAACAATCTTCACTCATCTGATCATTTTTAAAAAATATCAATCATTTAAAATACCATTTAGGATATCAGAAACATGTTCTCTAAAGCCAAAACATGCTGGAAAGGGAAATGGTTCCCTTCTCTGTTTCACAGATGTTAGATTTGAAAATGGGAAGTCTAGATTTAAAAATCTAACCTACTAGAAAGATCAAAGAGAAACATGATGGTTATTTCTGTCTCCCAGCCCAAACTCTCTTACAAAGATATTGTGAATTTATATATGGACTGCTGACCTGACCCAATTAATCAATAGAAGTGAATTTGATCTGGTCCCCCTTGGAAATTCAGTTCTGATTACAAAGTGCCAGCTTGACTAGAAGCTTCTTAGATTTTCCTTCTTCAGTGCTTCCACTTTTTAACCCTGATTCATCCTCAGCTTGGAAAAAATGGCTATTTGGCTCATCATACAGCATCTGAGGGCATGACTACATTGGAAAGCCAAATCACTACCATTTGGCTCTGCAGCAGTTTGATTTGAAGCCTCAATTACAATTCATATTATAATGAGTGCTTGCATTGGGGATTCAGTGGGAAGTTCATTGTCTACACCGAACTCCCTGACATCTTGAGTCAAGAACACAGAAGCACAAATCTACTGAAACATCCCTAAGAAATACCCCCAAGCTGTGGTAGTAATAGCATCTGCCTCTGTTTCAGCTCCTGGTAAAGAACCATTCATTGGTGCACCCATGTACCTTGCCAGGCATTGCTGGAGAGATGAATGGTTGGCTGATGTAGGTACTTTTTCCCTTCTCAACCTCATTCAAATACTCCACTTCCTCACCCATCTTCTTGTGAACTTTATCCTTCTGTGTGAAAGAAACCTTTGCTCTGATTAGGTTGCCATTGCTTGAAAGCCAGTCATATCTGACTCTAGGGTTTGGTGCTCATCTCCATTTACAGCCAAAGAGCCAACACTGTCTGCAGATAAAGATGTTTCCATGGGCATGTGGCAGGCATGACTAGACACCAGAGTACACAGAGTGCTGTTACCTTCCCACCAAAGTAGTACCTATTTATCTACTTGCAATTTCTTGCTTTCAAACTGCTAGGTTGGCAGGAGCTAGGACAAGACGGGAGCTCAGTCCATTGTGCAGCACTTGAGTCTCGAAATGCTGATCTGCCGACCTTCCAGTCATTAAGTTTAGTGTCTTAACACTAAGCCACCACAGTCACCATGAATGCAGGGTCTTAAAGATCAAACAGGTGGTTGGAACTGAAGGTACCACTCAGGAATCACCAGCAGCAGTGACATGCAAAGAGAAAAGAGCAGGGCAAGTGGCATACGAATGTCTCCAAGCAGTAGTCCCTCACTTGTGTATCCTCCTCAGGTCTTTCTTATCTTCCTCCTCCTCTTCACCAGTGAGTCTGCAAACTCCATGTGGCCAACCAATTATCCCTGAATGTTACTTTCCCCTGGATCTGGTGTTCCATCCATGGAGAGGTTTCAGATTAATCTGTAGCACATTGTTGCCTGTAGTTGGGTTTTGTTGTTCAGTTGCACATTCAAGCCCAACCCTTCGTGAATCACAACATGCTAGGCTCCTCTGTCATCCTCCAGAGTCTGCCCAGATCATGCACGCTGCATCAATGATGCTGTCTAACCATTGCATCTTCTGCCGCACCTTTCTCCTTTGACCACTATGAAATCAATTTACACTTCACGTTCATGTGGGCAACATAACATGAATCAATTTTACACATTTCATAAGCACCACAAGCCCCAACGAATTCGACATTTAAGATGACAGGAAACTGTCTGCTGCTTTTGCTGCAACCGACTAACATGGAAAATCCCCTTAAAATATGCTATCTTTACCAATTATAATGTATGCAACTTTTACAAAAACACGGTTGAACAATATCCACCAATCTGTGTAGTGGTCAAGATTGGTCTCCCAACAGGCTAGTCTGGCAGTTGTCCTTTGACTGTGTATCAAGATCATCCTGACAACATTTTCTATAACTTACATAGCTTCTTTTTATAAACCTATCTTCCTTGTATTGTGTTTGTTAATTAATGAGCATACATAGTGTTAGTTTTGTCACCAGTTTCTGGGATTGCAGGATTAACCCTCTTCTGTTTAAAGACAGGTCTGTTTCTCTTTAATTTCCTACCTCATTACCCAGAAATTAATCCATCAAAGATGTTTTTCCATTTAAGAAGTCGCCTTTCAAATAAAAGTGTCCCAAACAGCCCATGATGATGGACTACGTGGGAAATCTTTTGAAATATATTCAATTATGGCTACACAACCCCATTTTAAATGACATTTCATTGTTATTCATTTTTGCAAAGCAGCCTCACTTTACAATTCTGGCACTTAAGAAAGCCATGAATTAACTTTACAGAATACATACTGATTCATCCCTCTCTCATGACACTCAAAGCTACTTTGAATGGAGATTTTGATGTTGTTCAGTCTACCTTGTAACTGAATTAACGTTTCTTGGCTTTGTGATTCTTTGGGCCATAGTTTGGGCACCCCTGGTTTAAGCAGAGAAAATGGCAGTGTAAAGGTAAGCCCTGAAGGTGGTTCCCCAAAAAAAGCTGCTACCAGTTCTACAGGACACTGGGAAAAGTTACTCACCAGAGAACTAGTGAGAACCTGTTACATTACATGCCATCACTGCCTTGCAGTCTGTTTTGCAACAGGATGAGATAGATTTTAGGCTGCCATTTTCTCTGCTTAAACCAGGGGTGCCCAAACTATGGCCCATGGGCCGGATCCAACCCGTGACACCAATTGATCTGGCCCACATCACCCTTGTTGCTCCCGGAAGTGGAAGTAAAATGTGCCTGTACAGCCTTTCAAAGCAATTTTTGTGGTCATCAGCTCTTTAGCAGACACTTCTTTTTTCAAAGACTAAAGGGGAACTGTACTTTTGAAAATCTCTGGGAATGGTGATGTACATTTTCAATTCCTCACAGGGCCCTCCTGCACTACTGAACATCCTCAAATGCTCATTCTGGAAAACAGGAAGTGGACTTCTAGCTGCTTCTGACCTGCTCAGATTTCTTCTCTCTATTACCTAATTTCCAGGCAAAGAGCTTGGGAATGATTTAACTTAGCTAACTAGTGTGAAGAAAAAGATTTAATCCAGCATCCTGCAGCATCACAAACTTAATCCAACCTCATCTCCCAAAATTCATTTTTAAACAGAGACTAAAGCATTGGAGTTCAGATGCTAGATATCCCACATTACAGCATGTCTTCCTTCCCTTAGGCATTATTTATATCTCACCAGAAATTCTGGCAGGAGATGCAGAAAATGTCCTGGAAAAATATGGATGGTGGCTAGGGAAACACTTGCAGCATATATGAGCCCCAAAGATATCTTGAGTTAGACAATATTTTAATGTTGCAGAAATGATCAACGGTAACCAAATACATCTCTGTTTGTTAAGTAGTGACTGCTGACTTAAAAAAAATCACAGAAGCAAATCAGCTGCCATATCATTTGGCAGACCATTATCAGAACTGACACACAGAAGCATTCACTACTAGTATGATTGGCATGCATTGGAATAAATACATATTTAAAGGTACAAAGCCAGCCACCTAAGTTGTAACTTGTAATTCAAATTATTAATCATGGAATTGAAAGAAGATGGGAACTGCACATAATTAAAGGGAGAAAATGCATAGGCTTTGACCTATCTTAAGAATGCCAGAATATCTCATTAGTAGGACACAATTCAAGCTCATTGAAATGTACAAACATTTGGGTTTAAGCATCTTTTGAGTTTTATGGACAGCATAAAAAGGTATTCAGCCCTCACATTTCCTTTTATTCTTTTTATCAAAAGGGGTCAGTGTAATGAGACAACAGCACTTAAAGAAAGTTTTATCCACAAGAGAACATTCATTAACGTCAGTGTCAAAGGCACTAGGGAACATAAGTGAGATCAGATGTAGTTTCAAACACTCTAAGAGCTCAGGGGCCTTTCATCATTATAGCTGAAGGAAAAGAAATTACAAGTTTGCCAGTAAATATCAGCATTGGGGGAGATTCTGAAAAACACAGAAATTGTGAAGTCCAGAAATACATGCATTCTAAAGACATTGAAAGAGTGAATACAATAGTCTATTTCGGGAGTATGTTAAATGAAAATCAAGATCCCAAGGCATACAGTCAAACCTTGCATAATGAACATTTCGCTAAGCGAATAACTCGCATAATGAGCAAGTTTTTTGCTAAGCGGTCCGACTCGCATAACGAATTTTTTGCTATGCAAGTCAGACTTTTCCCTATGGAAAACTCGCATAACGAGTGTTTCTATGGGGAAAACTCGCATAGGAAATTTGTTTCGCTATGCGAGTCTGATTCACATAGCAAGCAGCCTCACAGAACAAATTAAATTTGTTATGTGAGGTATGACTGTAGATTAAAATACAAATCGAAAAAGCAAGATCCACCTTCATAAAAAGGTGATATTTGTTATGCAGTAGAGATCTAACTCTCACTACAAAGATCCAAATAGTGAGATGTTATCTATTCCTACTGTTGCTATTTGGAGTCGAAGCTTGGATATTGACTAAAGCATCCAAAAGAGAATTGAAGATGTTGAAATGTGGATACATGGACAGCTGCTAAGGATATCATGGGTTGACCATGTGACTAATGGAGAAGTCTTGCACCAGATGGATAAAGAAGAGAAACTCTTTAAGACCATTAAGCAAAGAAAGCTCCAATACCTTGGCCATATCATGAGGAACAACACAAAGTATAGAATACTCCAACGCATTCTGCAAGGAAAGATCCCTGGGAAGAGAGGCCCTGGACATAGATGGACTTCATGGCTGAAGAACCTAAGAGACTAGTTTGGCATGTTCTGAGAAGAACTGTTCTGAGGAGTTAAGAACAGGAAAACTATCTCCATGATGGTAGTCAATATCCTGATCAGATATGGCACCTGAAGAAGATGGGTTTACAGTCTCATGATCTGGTTTAACTTCACTTGACCCTACTTACTTCAGTTTTCTTTCTTTGGTCTTACTAGATTGCTCTTTACTGTGCTGCTTCCTATTCTTTAAACCAGTGGTTCCCAACAAGGGGTACACAGCCCACAGGGGGACTTCAATTCCCAGAAGCCTAAGTCAGTACATTGGCTGATCAGTGCTTTGGGGAAATGACTTAGGCTTCTGGGAACTGAAGTCCAAAAACCAGCATTTAGGAAACACTGCTTTAAACCAAAGGCTCACATTTAGGGAAGGAAAATAATATGGGTGCTTTTGAACCAGTCACCGAATGTACCTATTTTCTCACCACAATTGTGTGGCTGGTGCTGCATTTCATAAATATAGAACCATGCACACATTTTAAAAATGCAAACAGAAGTGCAGCTAGAAATACACCCGGCCAATAGAAAATATGATTTAGTCAGTGGAGAAGAGTATGCAAAATGTATAGAGTGGGACAGATCTAATTGAATGCCTGTATTATGGAAAATGAGTATAGAAAATGAAAACAATATTTTAGGTTGGCTGGAGGGACACAAAGTCTTAGGGAGTGTTATGCATAAAGGATGGGGTAATAAAACAGGAGGGATTTGGACAAATACAGCAAAATCAATAATTAGGAATTCTTCACATCCCTACATATATTCAGTTATCTATTTGCATCCTTCAGACCTTATAATCCTTCTTTTACAGTATTATCTGCCCGTTTATGAATTGGCATCTTCAAAGTGGGAGCAAACTTTGTGAAGGAATACAAAGAGCTATCAAGTCTTACACAGTACTGCTTTGTGTTCCAGAAAGAAGCTAGAGCAGCAAAATAGAACCCTGGAGCCACATGTGGCTCTTAAGGCTGATGTGGTGGCCTTTAGGCCACTGGTGTCTTTCTTTTTTTCAAGAAAGAGATGAAGCTCAGCTCCCTGAAGCTCCTAGATGTGATGATCCATCTCTTAAATAGATCACAACATGTTTATTTTTTTTGTTTAATCTCTGATATGATTAATAGATCCTGGGCCCCATGCTTCAATCAATGCCGCTAAATACCCAAATTTGGACTTTTGCAATTTCTTTTTACTTTACTTCTCTCTCTTCCCCCTACTTCTCTCTCTCTCTCTCTCTTGAATTCTGTGGCAATTTAGGCATACTGCTCAAATTAGGGGACAAACTAGTCCCAGGAGGAATTCATTTCCCAGAAGCTGAAGTCAGTACATTGGCTGATCAGTGCTTTAGGGAATTGACTTAGGCTTCTGAGAATTGAAGTCCAAAAACCAAAGGTTGGGAAACATTGGGCTAGAGGTATGAGGAAAGCTCAAAATAACAAGGTGTTCTGAAGGAAACAATATAAAGGTGTCATACAACTATCCTGGTCTCTCTGCAAGGCAGTGGTTCTCATACAGCCCCTTCCAGATGTTCTTTGATGACCACTCACAGAAGCATTGCTTCCACATCCAAAAGTCAAGGTCTCACAAAGTTGTGATCTGAGAGGTTTGGGGAGCTTGGCTTCAACCAACTCCAACTATCAGTGAAATTCCTAACCAGGCTTTTTAAAAAGAAAAATATGAAGGGGAAACATTTGATTGTTGCTCTCATACTCCTATCATTCCAGCATTTCTCCAAAGATGAGAAATGGAAATGTCAGTTTTTCCACCTTAATCCAACTCCTTTTTAAAATTCTCTTTTCCTTTCTGGTTCCTTCCTTTCTCATATCTTCTTGTGTTCTTTTTTGCCCACTTCAAAATCCTGCAGGTTTGTGTGTGGGATGATCTGTTTGCTTTATTAGTTATTTTCAGCCTTTGCAAAGCCCTTGCATGTCATCCTATCACTTTTGTGTGTGTGCACTGATCTATATAGTTGCTATAGACATCCGGCATGTTTGTAAAGTAGTCAAACCCATTGTTTATCCTGCCAGTTGCAAGCCAAATATTACTGTTAGGGCTGAGATTTTTAAAAAAGGAACTATTGCTCCTTAGACAAATATTCTCTTCCTTGCAATATATGTGATATGCACAGTCAGTTACAAGTGTTTCTGTCTGGATCAAAAGGAGGAGGAGCACAAATGAATAACGCCCAACTCACCCCCTTTGCTGTTTTTGCTGCAAGAGAGTGAAATGACCCTCTGAAAGGATATGAGCCTCAAGTCTTCTGGCTCAGAACCAGGAAGAGCTTTATGGCAAGGAAAAAAAAACATTCTTGAGGGTACACAAGAGCAAAACCAAATTGGAAGATGGAGGAAGGAGCTCTCTGGACAAGGAACATAATTAAAGGAGGATATAGTTGAGGATTTCAACCTCATCACTTAGAGGACCCTGAAGAGGCTGATGGTTGGAGTTCCTAAATGTAAGACCAATATGATCAAGTGGGGGCTGCTGGCAGACAACAACATGCTGTGTAAATGTAGCAATATACAGAATCTGGCTCATTTTCTGGTCTGCCGATTACTGCCAGAAACATGCACCAATGAGGACTTAAATTTGGCTAACTACAAAGCCAAGAAAGTGGCTTCATTTTGGCAATCCAGGGTTTGATCAGGACAAGAAAGAAGAAGACGAGACGACTCCTCTTCAACATTTATTTTGGGGCAATGGTCCTTGGAATGAAGGACTAAGGACCCGTCTTCTTACAGCAGAGACTTCTCTGTTCAAAACAAAACAAGCAACAAATGAAACCTCACAACATGACACCCATGTTTCCAAAAACATACTTTAGAGGAAATGATTTAAAATATATTTTGCAGTGTAAACTTTTCTGCAGGCTTTAATATTCCACAGGTTAATGTTAAGATGGACATGAGGAACATGAACTCCTTCTGTGTCTAGATCAGACTTTAAATGGCCCAAAAGAAGCCACCTTTCAGTGAATTCATTCCATAGTTCCTTTTGCCTGACCCAGTGTGAGAAAGATTAGCTGGCCCCACAAGTTTGCCATTGCCTGGCGTGTGCCTGATTGTGGTTCAAAAATGGTACCATCTTCGAGGAGGCTCAACGATACATGTGAAAACAAACAGACCAGAAGTTGATTGACTCACTCTGCTGCCTCTTTTCCTGATTCTTGCTTCTCCATGGTTGGGCCTGGGAGAAAACTAGTGTCTCTCAGGGATGCCCAAACTATGGCCTTTGGGCTGGATCTGGCCCCAACACTAATTTACCTGGCCCGTGCCACCTTCCTCTCTCCCAGAAGTGGTGAGGGTGGCGAGGGCCAGATGAATTGGTGTCAGGGGCTGGATCTGCCCCATGGGCTGTAGTTTGGGCACCCCTGGTTTAAGCAGAGAAAATGGCAGGCTAAAATCTATCTCAGCCTGTTGCAAAACATATCTGTTGCAAAACAGATTGCAAGGCATGCTTTACTTCTACTTCTGGTGGGAGGAACCACATGACCACTGCACCACGTGATCGGCCCACAGCCTGAAATGTTTGGGCACTCCTGGCCTATATAAACATCCCTACCCTAAGGTAGAGGGAGGCAGCTGCCTTAGGCAGCAAATGTTGAGTTTCATGAAATGGGGTCAAACTGGTAAATATTTAGTTTAATATCTAAAGGGTTTTTTTAATGACAATGATATAGTGACTTAGGAAAAGTAGTGAACTCAGTCATATTTGGTTCTAGCTATACTCAACAATAAGTCCACTTAAGTCTTGATGGAAAAAACAAGGTTCAGCATCATTGCTGTGAGAAATAACAACACACCCGGTGCCTATGATATAGAGGCCTAAAGTCCATAAAAGCTCAGGCCATCTGATACTTGTTAGTCTTCAAGGTGACCCAATATTTCTGTGCTGCTTCTGTTGCAAGAGACCAACAACCCAATCGCTTGGGAAACATTTTCTTTTATCATGTCTTTCCTTATTTCATTTCTCCTTTAGCAGGTAATTGCCCTAGGAATTGAGAGGGAAAGGAGCAGTAACAATTAACCACTCAGGGGAGATGAGTTAAGACAAGATGAGCCATGATGGATAGGTAAAGTGTTTGGAAGCCATGAATTCTCAGAATCTCTGTAAGTCAGAAGTAACTTGATGGCGTTTAATAACAACAGAGTGCCTTCTGCTTCTTTTTGTGTTTGTCTATGATTCTCTTCTCATTAAACTGGTCTTCTGATTAAAGGGAAAGAGGAGGGGCACCCTAAAGGGTTGAGGTGAGGTTCACCTTCTGTTCAGACCAAGAAGTGCCACTAGAGTAACATGGAGCTAAATTTGCCAGGATGCACAGAACATTGATCTCAACTGTCATCTCAAGGTTTTGTGAACTCTGAGTTCTTTCACCTCAAGCTATTTGGGGATACAACTGAATTTGGGTCTTCTCTTTTTTTGGTCTGGCCTTAGCACAGATGTCTCCAAATGATAACTCTGGACAATATATGCTAACCCCTACAATGCAGATAAAAAAATAATGGTTCACACACAATGACATGTAGAGTTTTTAACAGCTTAACAGGCAGATGTTTTTTCTTGAAGCATCTCTGGAAATGTAAATAATACTCAAGAAAGGAGGCTGCACTGAGTTCCCTCTTTTCTACTATTATTCAAATTAGTGCCCCACTAGATCCTCAAAATCTCATTGGACAATGAATAAATGTTCATACTAAAGAAAAGGGGGAGGTGATAAATGGAAAACAAAGGCCCCCCTCACCACCATTCCTGTCTAATGCAATAGGTTTTATAAGGTTCATATCTTTATGTAACAAGACTAAACCTTTATGAGCAGAAACACAGAGAGAATTATATGAACTTCAATAGAAGATAAAGCAGGAGTTCACAACCTATGGCTCGAGGGCTGCCTCCGGGTGCAATTCAAGGTGTTGGTTATTACCTTTACAGCCCTACATGATAGTGGGCCAGGATACTTAAGAGACCGCGTCACCCTGAGAACATCTGTCCGTCCCACTAGAGTGGACCGGAGAGGCTCTCTGGTTGTACCTTCAGCTAGAGAGGTTCATCTCTCTAGCACAAGAAGGAGGGACATTTCTGTGTCTGCTCCAGCCCTATGGAACCTCCTGCCAACAGAGTTATGTCTCCAGATGGAGTTGCTGTCCTTTAGAAAAGGAGTGAAGACCTGGCTGGCAGGGCATGTGTGGGGAGTGGGCCAGATGGCCAACTCAGTCGCCTGGCTCTTTTAAATATTCCAGCCCATGTCATGGGAAAAAACTCCTTCCTAACATTCCCCAAGATGGAGGAGACCTGGTTGTATTCTTACTAGGCCTCCACAAATCATTTCTCTTCCCTGTGTCACAAGACTGCTTGTTTTCCAGTTCAGTGTAACCACTCCTTATATTTAGCTAGCTAGCAGAGGCCTTATTATGGCTATCACAGAGACACTGTCTCTACACGTATGTAAACAGTTCCATGTTATGGGAACTTTTTCCTAGGAGAGCAGGGTGCCTTTGATTGGCCAAGAAGGCACCACATTAGTCAACAATCTCCATTTTGGAGAGGATACGTTTCAGTTTATTTTGGGATGCCTTTGAATTAACTAGTCTGGGAATATTTCCCTTTTGTTTTCACCATGATTACATGATTAGGCCTTTGTTCTGCTTTTGGACTGACTTATGTTACGGAACGTTTTTTCTCTATGGACTATCCTTTAAGAAACCTGATCAATAAATCTATGTTTTTGCTTAAAGAACAACGTTTCATTTGTGAGCAGGAGGTAAAGTACGCACACACAGGGCATGCCACTAAGTCTCCCCATCTACAGAAATTTCCAGATTGGAGTTGAAGCTAAGTCTAGCTGGGTTTCGCGGGCCGGCCCTCTCACTGGACGGGTGTGTGAAGTTCAAATGGGACCTCTTTAGAAGGGTCCCTGGGAACGCTGGGGAGACGCCCTCAGAGTGGGATGGCCGGTTGTCTGGCACACCTCTCTCCTCGGTGTTTTTAACTTGAATTTTAATTTTTATGTATGTGTTTTAATTGTTTTTAGTTGTAAAGCCACCCTGAGTCTTCAGAGGAGGGCGGGGTACAAATGAAATAAAATAAATAAAGTAAGGTTGAGAAACCCTGAGATAAGGCATGTTTACACTAACAGTGTCAGCCCATTCTCTTGGCATATGGCAACACAACAGTGCTCAGACAAGGCTGGCATCATGTGGACTCTTGTAACTGGGAGACATGCTGGAACAGCTGTCCCTCATCTCAAAATTATTCTTATTAATGAAGAATAAATGGACATACAGTACTGGATAAATCTACAGGAGCCCTGGTATTGCAGTGGTTAAACTGGTATATTGCAGCCAAAACTGCAGACATTGTGAGTATGATCTGGTGAGAATCAAGGTTGACTCAGCTTTCCATCCTTCCAAGATCGGTAAAATGAGTACCCAGCATGTTGGAGGCAAAATGGTCATTACCTTATGAACTGCCCAGAGAGTGCACTAAGCTCTATGCAGCGCTATACAAGTGTAATTGCTAATTCTTAGGAGTGGTTTCACTAATCTTTCTTGAACACTCATGTTGTCAAGGATCAGCACAGATTCAGACTACTGATTTGATTTTGGGACTACTAAATTAAATTACTATAATCTACATTATCACCTACATTATCACCTTCATCATCACTGCGTGACAGCCCCTCATATACAGCTTAATATAATGCAGTCAGAAACATCCTTGCCAGTTAACTTTAATGTGGGTGGTGGTGATAGCATAATTGTTTCTTGATATGCTTTTAAGCTACTGTTTTATATTTGTGCTAAAATAATCAGTTGTCTGTTTTACTTATTGGCTGAAATCTTGTAGAGTAGCTATGCCTGCATAATTTAATGTCTCATTTTCAGTAGTTAGGTACACCTTGGCAGAAGTGCTATTCATTTTTTTTTATTTACTGTATTTGAGAAGCATACATATAGAGACAAACATACAGAACATAATAAACCATAAAATTAAAAGTAATAGTGATAATAATATGAGAACCAGCATTACATACCTTATAACAAAATTCACCCTTCTTCATTTATAACTATCATAACCCCATTAATTAGCCTTAATCAACATATAAAAAATAAAACAGATATAACATTTGACATGCACTGTCCACCCTTGGGACCTTCGTTTCCTTTCTACATCTCTTAATTCTCTAACTCGATTGTTATACCTTCACCTATTTCCAGAAGGTAATGATTTCTTGACCTGTCTTAAATCCTTTAGATCTTTGGAAAACATATTCCATAAAATCTCCCCATATATGTAAAAATTCATTGTTCTTTGCCATCCCCTTTCTAATTTTTAGTTTGAATGTTAGCTTATCATTAAGTGCTATGTTCCAAATTTCTTTATACCACTCCTCCATATCTATGGAGATACACACTCTCCAATTCATTAGCTATCAACAATCTCATAGCTATTATCATAATTATAATAAATTTCTTTTATTTGTCATTATATACCTTAGATCCAGTACCAGTGCAATTCTGGGACTTAACGTATGTCTACTTTTAGAGACAATATCTCATTAATTTCATCAAACACCTTTCCCCACATATGTATACCTCTTTACACCATAAATGTAAATAAGTCCCATCCCTTTCTTTGCATCTCCAGCAAACTTTTTGATAATTATGATCATATTGGTGCAAACATATTGGTGTCAAGTACCATCCCCATAATAGTTTATAAAAGGGGTGGCCAACCTTTTTTGTTGCAGGACAGACCACAGCTGATGTAAATGCACCCTCTTCCACATTTATGTCATAAACGTGCCAGCTTCCACTTCCGGGTGCAGCGGAGGCAGTGACAGGCCAGATGGAATGGCGTTGGGGGGCGGGCCCAGCCCATGGGCCGTAGGTTGGGAACTCCTGGCTTATAACAATGTTCTTTAATCCTTACTGACTAGTTTCTCATAATTCTCTCAGTCCATATTTTACGCCATACTGATTCTCCAATTTTAGACTTAATACCTAACTCCCAAATTTCTCTTAATGTTGTTTGGCTAGTTCCATTCTTGTCTAATATATTATATATTTTGCTCACTAATTCTTTTGCTGGATTGACTATTGAATTATTTGATTAACTAGCTCCTCACATTTTGTCAATCCCCTTCTGGTACTATTCATGAGGCAATTCTGCCGGTGCATTGCACAGCCAGTCAATACAGAAATCAAGGCTGTATCAATTACAAAGAGAAAGGGCTTCAGAATCCTCTGTAGTGCTGCAGAGGGAGAAGAAAACATTTACTATGAGGGACTGTGGGAGAAAGGAAGTTGGAAAATGGGCTCAAAAGTGACTACTAAAGCAATGTGAATTACAGATGAAAGCATTTCCCTCTCATTATCTCCTCTGTTTTGTTGCATGTCTTTTGTTTCAAACGCAGAGTGCTAAGCAGAGAGGCTTCTGAACTCTCAACCAACTCCCTAGCCAGTTGACTTGGGGAAGCAGAAACACCAGGCAGAAAGCAGTGTTCCAGTCCAAATGAGCTGGGAGGGCAAACTACCATTTAGGTCCAATGCTGGAGGAGATAGAAGTAGCAGAAGCATCAATGCCAACCCTCAGAGAGACAGTGAGAGCAGAGGATTTGCAACTGTCACTGTTGCTATTGATGCAGGCATATAGACCAGGGGTGCCCAAACTTTTTGGGCTGCAGGCCTGTCACGTGGTTCAGCAGGCTGGTCACATGGTTCCTTCCACCAGAAGTGGAAGCAAAATATGCCTTGCAATCTGTTTTGCAACAGATATGCTTTGCAACAGGATGAGATAGATTTTTCTAGGCTGCCATTTTCTCTGCTTATACCAGGGGTGCCCAAACTACCACCCATGGGACGGATCTGGCCTCCAATGCCAATTCATCTGCCCCCCAACGCCCTTGTTGCTCCTGTATAGGCGTGTTTTACTTCCACTTCCAGAAGTGACGAGGGCAGTGCAGGCTAGATGAATTGGCATCGGGGCCTGGATCTGGCCCATGGGCTGTAGTTTGGGCATTCCTGATATAGACCTTCCTTGTTTCTGGCCAGATGGTACTAGTCGGCAAGAAGAACCACACTTGAAATACTCTGGAGAAACTAACCAGATGGCCTGGGACTGGAACCTGGACCTGACAAACATGTAAGCAGGTCTCCTGAAGGCTTCTGTGAGCAGTATGATTATATCCCTCACCCCAGTTGTAATCTTGTGTTGAACTACCTTTGGTTTGTGGAACTGCAGTGACTTAGTGGCTAAGATGCTGAACTTGACACCTGGAAGATAGACAGCTTAGCAGTTTGAGACCCAAGTGCTGCATAACAGAGAGAGCTGCGGTCTCTGTCCCAGCTTCTGCCAACCTAGCAGTATGAAAGCAAGAAATTGCAAGTAGATAAATAGGTACCACTTTGTTGGGAAAGCTAACAGAGTTCCATGCTCTCTGGCATCTAGTCATGTCTGCCCCATGACAATGGAAATGTCTGCAGACGTAGACAGCACTGGCTTTTTGGTTATAAAAGAAAATGAGCAGTGAGCCCTAGAGTCAGATGCAACAGGTTTTGAGCAAGGGCGACCTTTAACTTTGGTTTCATCTATGGATTGAGGAACGGAGCAAGGAGTCCCTGAGGACACAGCTAGAGCCTGCACGACTCACAGTGCCCCTAGCCTCACCTACATTCACAGCATCAGGCATTCTTCTACCTTCTTCACCATACAATTACCATTACACAAGAGAAACAATGGAGGAAAGTCTGTCAAGCCCGCTCTCCCTTCTAGCACATTCTCACAGCCTTCCATAAACAGAGAATTGAGCATCTATAGCATGGAGTCTTTTCTACTTGATAAAATTTCTTGTATCATGTAGAACCCAAAAATATCAGCTCTTCCTACTCCCTGTTACAGACATCTACTCCAACCTGTGGAGCAGGGGTTCACAACCTACGGCCCGCAGGCCAGCCCTGGCCGCCAAAGCCATTCCATCCAACCTGTGGCAATGACCCTGGAAGCGGAAGCGTTTACAACAGCCACAGATGTGTCCGTGCATGTGCAAATGCACCTGCTGTGGTTTAGGCAGTGTTTGCAGCAGGGGGAACCATGTGTCTGGCCCACTCAGCTGTCTAGGGGGAGTTGTCCAGTCCATGGCGTGAAATGGTTGAGAAGTCCTGCTGTGGAGGAAAAGATTGTGTAGAACAATACAAAGGATATTGTGTGAGGGTCGGGGAAAACAGGGCCATCAGGTAGGTCTTGGAGGGAGAAAGGAGGCTGAAGAGGAACATGGCTAAGTTCATCTTTAGAACTACCCAAAGTAATTCCTTCATTTCTTTTGCATCTCTGCCTGTGACACCCACTTCTTTGTTGCCAGTTTGTAGAATTGTAAAGGTAAAGGTTGCCCTTGCTCGAAAGCCAGTCATATCCAACTTTAGTGTTCAATGTTCATCTCCATTTATAGCCAAAGAGCCAATGCTTTCTGCATCTGCAGACATTAACATGGACATGTGGCAGGCATGACTAAACACAGGAGCACACGGAATGCTGTTTACCTTCCCACCAAAGTGGTACCTATTTATTGACTTGCAAGTTCTTGCTTTCAAACTGCTAGGATGGCAGGAGCTGGGACAGAAATGGGTGCTCACTCCATCGTATTCAGTTCTCGAACTGGTGGCATGCCGACCTTCCAGTCATCAAGTTCAGTGTCTTAACCACTAAGCCACCACAGTCCCTTGTAGAACTGTACAGATACAGAAATGGCATGACTGAGTTAAGCACATGCAGTGCATGGCTGCATTAAGATATTTTTTTTGAACTTTTCCCACTCTGACATGCATACTTGTTTTAGCTTCAGCATGTCAACAAATAGCCCACCATAAGGGATCATAACAGAATTGTACAAATAACACTCTTGTGGTGCAGTGGTTAATCTTCAGTATTGCAGCCAAAATTCTGCCCATGATCTGAGTTCAAACCCAACAGGCACAATGTTAATTCAGCCTTCCTTCTGTCTAAGGCTGATAAAGTGAGGACCCAGAATGTTGGGGGCAACATGTAAAACTTTTAAACTTCTCTAAGTGCCATGGGGTGATATATAAGAGTACAGTTGTACCTCACTTAAGGAACATAATGTATTCCACAGGATTGCTCTTTAAGCGAGTTTCCTCTTTAAGCGAAACACCATTGTAAGTCACCAATTGTGACTTCTGGTGGGGGGGGGGAATGCGAACCCTGATTTATTTGTTAAGCAAGTTTTTGATTGGTTTTATTTGTTAAGCAAACGAACATTCAGAAAAAATTCTACTCTTTAAGCAAGTTACTCTTTAAGCGAGGCACTCTTTATGCGAGGTTTGACTATATTTATTATTTCTACCACTACAAATAGCCTCTCCATAAGACTCTCCAGACTGTATTATTGGCGAGAGTCCACACACATAACTCATGTAACTGTACAAACTGCTGAAAAGAAGTCATCTGCAATTAGACTGTCTCTATCAGCACAACAGAACAAAAAGGTCTCTTAACCTTATTTTTCTGATTATTTTCTGTATTAAAACCCTAAGATAGACACTGGTTTACCACAGAGCTGCTGGCACTTTATTAGAATTCCAGCCTTATAAAAGAACACATTAAGTATGCCATGGGACTGCTGCAGACTTGGTTCATTGTGTTTTTATCACCGTGAATTAGTTTTATGAAAAGGAAACAGAGAAAGTCTTGCATAACACTGGCCTAGAAAGTTTTGCAATTACAGGTGTCTAACAATTACTGTTCTTTACTTACCCTGAACTCATATTACTGCAAAATGAGTTTTCAAATAAACAACATCCCTATTTAAAATGAAGATTTCAAGAGAAATGAAGGAGAAAAAGCTTGGATTTTTAATTAGGTGGTACTTTTAGGGTATGGGGATACATTGGGTACAGGGATACATTGGCTAGATAGAGCTGCAGTGGCTCAATGGTTAAGAAGTTCACCTTGTTAGCTGGAAGGCTGGCAAATCAGCAGTTCGAGACCCAGGTACTGCATGATGGATTGAGCGCCTGTCTCTTTCCCAGCTCTTGAGGACATGCAAGGAGCCTCATTTGGGCATTCCCTGAGCAGAGTTTCTTCCGCAAAAATCCTTTCAACCCAGAATAATTTCTGACACAACATTATTATCATTGGCCAGATACATTGACTACTGAATGTAGTGAGTTTCAATAGAGGGCTGGTGAAAGATTAGGAGCAAATGAGATTTGCACCATATCTTACTGGGCAGTCTAGAGCCCTATGCAACCTAGGACCTTGTTGTTTGAAAGAATGCATTCTCCCACATGAGCCTTCCTGAGCTTTAAGATTTTCAAGCAATGCCCCTTCTTTAGACTGGCAACCCTTAGAACCTCAATGGGTGGAGGATGGAAGAGAAAGGACACTCCCAAACTCTGGGCCTCCTTATGGGAGATGAAGTTGGCTCCTTCTTTGTTGCTTAAACAGCTGCTTAATCAGGCAAACCTTTGCCCTACATGATAGTCTGTCATTAAAGGTAAAGGATGCCTTTGCTCGAAAGCCAGTTGTATCCAAATCTAGGTTTCGGTGCTCATCTCCGTTTATAGCCAAAAAGCCATATGCAGAAATTTCAGTGGACATGTGGCAGGCATGACTAGACACCGGAGTGCATGGAACACTGTTTACCTTCCCATCACAGGATTACTTGTTTGGATATCAGTCTGGCCAGATTATCCTGCTATAGGTAGACAACTCAACGCCAATTCTCAGGTTGCAGTTAACTAACCTGACAACCCTGAGGACTAATGACCTTGAGTGGAGAAGCCCACAGGAAGGGCGATTGTCCCCAAGGGGACTAAATCCCACTCGAAACCATCTTGATGGAGGGCAGCAGCTTCATCAATACTGGCCTGGGGCTGAGGAGGACTTTGTGTGCCCAAAGGGCTCAGGACCTGAAAGTGACTCACAGAACTGGATCAGTGGTACATGTGTCATGCTGCGATGTGGAAGGCAGATGAAAGGACACTGCATTATATTATCAGGACAAACTTCATGGCTGATAGGCATGATAATAGCCAATATTTAGAATCAGATACAGCAGGGGTCTCCAAACTTTTTTGTACCATAGACCGGTTTCATGCACACAGGCGGGGGAGGAGACCTGCTGTAATTCAAAAACAAGGAAGAGGGGTCTAGCCACCTGTCAGCCACACCATTCGACTCAGGCATTGAGGTATCACACTGCACATAGGCAGTGGGGGGACAGGGCAGAACAGGGCCATAGCCAGGATTCTAGATGTGGGTGGGTGAATATTTTTTCAGGGTGGCAAAAAAGCCTCTTTTCAATATATTTCTGAGGGAAGCCACTATTTGCCAGGGTGGGCAAACCCCCCCCCCCGGTCATCCCCTGGCTACGGCTCTGGGGCAGAGCCCTGCCATAGTTAAGCAATGTGGAAGAGGGGCCCAACCACCTGCCTATCTGCTGTGTCTGAAGCCTTTGCTCTCACGCCGTTCTCTGGGCAGACACGGCAGAGTACATTGGAGGCAGAAGACTGGCACTGGGGCTCCCAGCACCCAGCTCAGGACAGCCCATGGCCTGGTGCTGGTCCATGGCCTGGTGCTTGGGGACCCCTGAGATACAGCACTTGAAGAAGAATTGCTTGGATGCTGGCTCTACCATATGTACCAAACTTACTAGATTTCGTATTATGTTTTAATCAAGGCGTGCATTTTAATCTGGTCATGTTAGTATCATCAGCTGTCTAGAACACCTTTTACTTTAAATCAATCAATCAATATGACATGGGTGTAGTGGGGAGAGATTAACCACAAATTATGCTGCAGGTTATCCAAACTCACCTGTTTCAGAAAGCAATTTGGTCGCTTCTAACACTTTCTCGGTGTAAACCCCAGCTTCATAGTTTTCCATCTCAGCATTAATGATATGGATGACTCTGGCTGCACGGCCTCGGATTGCCCCGGCAGTTCTGTCCAACGTATCCACGTCTCCT
This sequence comes from Furcifer pardalis, assembly GCA_030440675.1. Classification (NCBI taxonomy): domain Eukaryota; kingdom Metazoa; phylum Chordata; class Lepidosauria; order Squamata; family Chamaeleonidae; genus Furcifer; species Furcifer pardalis. Next base: position 97,910,583 of record CP126892.1, read on the forward strand.
TCTTGAAGGGCAATCACACACTTATTGACATCCTCCAAAATATGGTTTTCTGTGGGGAAGAATATTATGGTTGAAATTCAACAGAGCAGTCCTTTTACAACTTATTTTTCTAGCCTTCCTGACATGTGGAGAAGGACTACTCTCAATTTATCGAGAAAGGTAGTAGCTGAGACCTGGGACAGCAGTGCATTCAAGACCCAACGAAATAATCCTTGCTTCAGTGTCATTTCAGTCCAAGTTGCCACAAAATTACTATGGTATATCTCTCCGAGGTTGTGAGGCAAACTATTGAAACTGTAGAAAGATTCACGGTATTACAATGCTACCTTTCCTTTGAGGCAAGCATGTGAATTTCAACTGGATACTCTTCCCATAATCTCTTAGCTCACATGGACTTTTGGTTTTTTGAATTGCCCTCTGAAAAACCTAACATTTCCAAATTTCACTACAAAACACATGTCTTACCATCACATCTACATTCTGCTAAGAGTAGCGTGTTACCAGGTGATCATGATGCCCTAAGCGCAGGCCCAGACTTTCTTATTATGATTGATACTGTTCACCAATATGAAACAACATGCAATTCACTATTGCCCCTAGATCCCCCCCCAAAAAAGGAAAAAACTCTGTTCTTGGGGTGGAAATTCTGTTTTTGAATTTACTTATTTTGCATAAATCTGCTCAATCTGAACATACTATGTAATATATGAACCTCTTTCAAATTTAAGGATGTTATTCTCTTTTTCAATATGTATTTTAATCTGATAGTAATACTAGGGTAATAGTTATGAAAATGCTGATGATATTGTTTGATCCCTACACCAACCCCCCCCCCCCCCAAAAAAAATAATGTTGATAGTCAAAAGGAGATGTGTAACAAACACAAAGAAAATAAATATTAATAGTCCAGGTTAATTAGAGAATTATGAACAGATAAAGATAGAAATAGACTTAATTTCACTTGAAGTCTAGGATGAGGAAGTTAGCCTTGGGGATGGGACAAAGTTTCTTGAATTGGAAGCCTCAATGAATTAACCTTTTCTCTCCTTAAGAGTTACTAAAGAAGAAATTCATACATTTCTAATGCTTTCCTCAATGTGTCGTATAAGAGAAATGAAGAACAAAAACAACAACAAACACATTGTGAAGTATGAATTGCTAATACAGGATGAACACAGTTTCCTAAAGTCCATGTTTATTTACATATTTTATCTCATTTGCACACCTTCCAGACATGATTAAAATGTGTTCAGGGCATACAATTGGGAAAAATGTAGACAAACATATTTTAATCAGTGGATGGTAGATGCGTAAGTGAGATTAAATACGTAAGTAAATATGCCCATTTGGAAAACGTGTTCCCTGTGTGTGCACATTTCATAAAAATGAGTGTAAATGTTAAAAAATTTTTTGTACTCTTCCCAAAAATGCATACACATTTTAACTCTGGAACAAAACCCAAGCCAATGCTAAACAAGAGAAGGGAGAAAATGCAGGTCAGATGTGGAAAAACACAACAATCATTGTGAGATTTTTAGATTGCTCAACAGGTTTGTAACTGTAAGCCCCCCCCCCCCCCGAGACAGGAGGATACAGTCATTGCAGAGAATACAGGTTAAAAATCCCTAACCACAGGAAGGCTTAGTAAATGGCAACTATGCCATTTGAAATCTTTTTTTGTACTTGGGAAGACAAAACATTTCATTTTCTTTTTATGAACAAGGAGTCTGACATACACAGAAAGAGCCTCCTCGAAGCTTGTGGTATTTTTCAACCACAATTGGACGTACCCTAGTAATGGCAACCTTCTGTTGCTGGCTAATCTTTCTCACACTGGGTCAGGTGAAAGGAACTGCAGAATTAACTCACTAAAAGGTGCCTTCATTTTGGCAATTTCACATCTGGCCTAGACAAGGAAGAAGAAGAACAAGGAGTCCATCAAACATAACATAGAAGATGAGCTACCGTGGTAATATCTAAATGTGAAATTTAGTAATAGGAAGATAGGGCTCTTTTGGAGTTCCTCTCAGTAAAGAGTGCTCAGCTTGAGATTGCCAAATAATATCTAATTGCTTGAAACCACCAGCCCCTGCCCCTGACTTCACTGATTTGGATAGAGGTCTTCCAAATACCAGATGTACTCTGGAGTTGCAGTTTTGATCTGTTATAGTCAAGGTGTGAGGCAGTGTCAGAACTCCATCTGCTAGGAAAGCAGGTCTGGTGGTTGCAGGATGAGACCCACAGCCTGCTGGGAGCCCTGGGGGAACAGCTATATACAGACCAACTCTTCCCTCCAGAACAGTAGTTCCCAATGTGGGACCCACGCCCCGTAGGGGAATTTCAATTCTCAGAAGCCTGTCAGTCCATTGGCTGATCAATGCTTTGGGGAATTGACTTAGGCTTCTGGGAACTGAAGTCCAAAAATCAAAGGTTGGGAAACACTGCTCTAAGAAGCTACATCAGCAATAAAGGCTCTTGGATTTATTGTGGTGCTTCATGTGGAGACAGTCTTGCCAGCCTTACAGGTATCTTGTTTTGATTGCTTCCTTGGTTGTCAGTTTCCTGGCCTGCTTGGACCTCTTGTTCTTGCTTCAGTTCTAAAGGTACCTTGCTATGGTTGCTTCCTTGGTTGTCTGACTCCTGATCTGCTTGAGCTATGCCTTGTCTACTTGACTAGCCTTGTTCCGCTGTCTATTTCTGTCTTTGATCTTGGACTTGGATTCAGATAAGTTTGCTATTTCATCTTTAGTTTGATTGCCCTGGGTTCTGGTGCCTGTGCTTCTAGCTGGTTATCTTCATCCCAAATGCTGACAGTTATACTCTTTTGTGCATACAATAAACCATTGGTTTCAACAGATTCCTTCCTTTGTGAACTATTATAGGATATTTCAAATTATTTGTACTTTCTATAATAACCAACTTGGGAGTGAGAATTCCCTTGAGAAAAATACATTTATTTTACATTTAGAAGGAAAGGCAGAACACAAGGACAGTGATGTAGAATTTACAGTGGAACTCCATATAACGAATGCCCTGCATGATGAAAAATTCATAAAATAAAGTGTTTTTGCACTAACCATGATACCGCACATTATGATTTTTTTCATTATACGGGTTATACCTTTCATAACGAAAACCCATTATAACGAAAATCTCTATGGGATGCATCGTACAATGAAATTTTTAAGAGATTTTTGTTGTATGATGCATCCCATAGAGATTTTCATTATATGGGGTTTTTGTTATGCGAGGTATACCCTGTATAATGAAAAAAATCATAATGCAGGGTATCGCGGTTAGCACTTTGTATAACAAAAAAATTTGTATAGCAAAGCACCTCACAGAATTGACCTTTTTTTTGTTATGTGGGGTTCTACTGTGTTGTTGTTATCTAGACAGGCTATTTCTGATCTGAATAAAAATTATACATTGTCATTTCATTGCAGAAAGTTCTTATTCTATATGATAATCTGCAAGACTGAAAGTTCAATAGGAGATGCTAGGCAGGAGATCTGCTCAGGAGTGAACAGAATTCAATTGACTAAATCACAAATTGCATTACTGTTATCAAGTGATCTCTCTGACAGTCATAATCATTTTAGCTCATGTACTTAATGGAGAGAGGCTATACTGTTCCCACATACTCAGTGTGGACTGATGTGGCACAGCTGGGTTTTCATCTCTCCTTTGCAAAGGACATGAAAGCTCCATAGAGAAGATTCTGCATTTGGTTTCCTGATTCACACCATTTCTCCACAAAATAAGCAGAGCAGAAGACTACAAGCCTCCATAAATAGTGTCCACGTTTCACAAAAAAATTATGCATCAACACTGCGAAATACATTGATGGTGTTCTCCCCAGTTGAAAGGCAGGGTATTATATGTTTTATTGCCATTGTTGGTGCTGCCATTGTTAACCATCTTTTGGTTTCTATTTTTTTATGTTCAGTAAGTTTATTTTATTTGCATAACTGTTTTGCTGATTTTGACTGAACTGCCCTGTGTAAAATACTCTACTCTGCTTTGTCAAATACTTTATTGTTCTCCCTTTCATTCTGCCCCCCACTCTAAAAAATCTGACACTGAAAATAGAACAATCTATTGGAATATCAGGTCCTATTCAGGTATTAAAACTCAATTCTACTCAGCACATACAATTCTCAATTCCTATGTAAGGAGTGTGGCATGTTTCAACAGGACAGCCTCCGCTATCCGTGGGAGGCTTTCCATGTGTATTGAAATTCTGATTTTTCTGGGGTTCCATCTGGCATAGAAACACAACTAGCAGATACCTCACAGAGACATCACCCTCCACAAATAAGGGACCAACAGAGCCAGGTGCTTTGGTGAGTGCTGTTCCAATTCATGTACCTGAGACAGAGAGGAAATCATCCACTGACGTGATGTCGTCAACTGCCTCGGTGAGAACCCGCACCTGCTTCTCCCACTGGTCTTTGAAGACATCCATGTTGTCTTGAGCCACTTTGCTCTGGGGCCTGGCTGCCAACGTGAGGGCGGCATTGATTACCTAGGAAGCAGAACCAATTATTATCAGCAATGTCAAAAGAAGGAGGAGGAAGAGAGAGAGACCCTTTTCTCCAGGGAAAAGAACACACTGATTAAACATGACGTTAAAAGCACAGCTGTGTGCTTTGATTGTTCTTTTCATTAAGTGAGGCTTAATATACGGATGCATTTTTCACTTTTCGGTCAAGGCAATCAACAACAGAATGGAAAGCACAAAACTCTAATCTCTTTGTCAGGTGCTTTTCCATATCAAACCCCCTGATGCTCTTAAATACTGCAAAATGTGAATGTATACATATGGCTCACCTGTGGGCACAGGCTATCAATCTGGGTTGCTGCCATGCGGACTAATTTTACACCTTCCTCGTTATTGGAAATGGAACACGCCAAATTGGCAACCTGCAATTAAAGTCAGAGGGATAGAAATTAGGGATGAAGGCGACATAGATCCCAGTCTTAATCATCACCAACCTGTCTCTCTCTCTTGAATAGAAACATGCAAAGGTATGCTAAGGATCACAGATTTTTGTGATTCTTAACAGATCTACATAAAGAGCTTTGCAAAGCATAAATATAGCAAAACAAGACGAAAGAGTTTATCTAGAAGTCATGAAAAGAAGCCAAAAAGATGCACAGGAATTGAGGTTCCATTGAGGAAAACAAAATATGCCATGAAAGTATCACTACCATTTTAGCCTTTTTTAAATCACTGAGAAAGCAACTCTTCCTTTCTCCTCAGCTTTCACATTGGCAGTCCTTCCCTCTCTCAATGATTAGCAATGCAGGAAATTGTCTATCAGCTATTGCAGGATCCGCACAAGTAATGTGGGTTGCACTGTCCCTGCATTACATTATCTGTAAAACTAGTACTTTCCAAAGCTTAGAAAAGTAACTTCATCTTCATCATCATCAGCAAGGTGGTGTCAATTAGATCCCAACTAAGAGGACTTTTCAGGGTATGTGTGTGTTTTGAACTTCAGCTCCAAGAATTCTCTAAAAATCCTCCAGGCAGAATTGTAGGAACTCCAGCTCACATACCTAGTCTTAAAGACAGCTGTATTTTGCTCACCTGTAATGGTAATAATCCTGCTATGGTACTAGAGTAGACCATGCTGCCAGCAACTCAATGCTGAGTGTCAGGCGGCAGTTAACTAACCTGACAACCCCAAGGACTAACAGCCTTGGGTGCCAAAGTCCGCAAGCAAGAGTGAGGGTCCCCAAATGGATTAAATCCCACTTGAATACATCTTGATGGAGGGCAGCTGCTTCATCAATACTGGCCTGGGACTGATGAGGAGTTTGCATGCCAAAAGGGCTCAGGACCACAAACTGACTCGCGGAACTGAATCAGTGGTATGGGTGTCATGCTACGATGTGGAAGGCAGATGAAAGGCCACTTCATTATATTTTCAGGACAGTCTTCATGGCTGATTGGCATAAGGATAGCCAATATTCAGATTTGGATATGGCCGAATAAATAGTAGTGGGACTAGTCATCTGAGATTGTATAGCACCCTACACCTCATTTCCTTCAGTGATGCTGCAATGGTTGCGCGGCTGCGGCACTTGCTGCAGCCGCGTGCTTTGCCCCGGTGCCTGAGGAAGAGGCAGCTGCGGCGGCGAGCGCTGGGGGTGGAGCTGAGCACCATCCTTATAAGGGTGGCGCGCTCCCAGGGCTCGCCGCCAGTTCCTCTTTTTTCCTTTCAGTGTTCAGCTGGTTCTTGTGAGGCTCCTGCCTCGTGGCTTGGTCCTTTCTATGTCGTAGTGGCCATTTTGTTGCTTGTTTGGGTGCCTTTGCGATTTCGCTTGGTGCCTGTAGCTCCTAGTGCTCTTTCTTTAGAGCCTCTTTGACAACTCTCCTGTTTATTGGGGATGGCTCCTAAAAGGGCCATGACCCAGCGCCCCAGCAGGCTACCCTCACAGGGATCCATTTGTTGGGGGAACCAGCCAAACTGCTTGTGGGGCAGAGACCCCCCCCCCATTCGCCCTACTGCTCTACTGGAGCATGTGGCAGCTCTGGAGCGTGCCGTGGGTCTTGACCTGTTGCCCGACATGCGTAGGTTGGCCCGCCAGGCCTATTTCCCCAATTGGGGCTGCCTGGTGGCTTCTTTACAGCAGTGCTTGACGCAACTGGAGGCCAATCTTCCTCCTTCCAGGCCCATGGATCTCGTGCCTTTGGCGGGGGATGACACTCAGGATGTGGCTCCTGTCCCCTCGGTTGAGTCTGGATCTGGCCCTCCACAGCCTGAGGTTGAACCTTTGCCCCTCTTGGCCTCTCCGGTTTTGGCCAGCCCGGCCATGGGTGAGTATGCTGTGCAAACTAGTACACCATCTAATTCTTTTCTTTCCTATTTCCAGGCTGTGCAATGCCCTTGGCCACACCAGCCAGTGTTTCCTCAGTCACAGCCCTGGCCTATTTTCCTGGCCCTTCCGGTGTCCACCTGGAGGGGTCCCTATCCTCTGCCCCCTCCTTCGCTGGCCCTTCCAGCCCTCGGTTGGCCTTATAGTACTGTTGGCAATACCAGCTACAATTCTGTTCCTATGGCTGCTATGCTGTTTGGCGACCAGTCCCTGCCCCTTGGAGACCATTTACTGCCTGCCACCAGGGATAAGATCTGGTGCAGGGAGTACGTGGATATCTTTAGTCTCCTCAACAAGGACTCCACCAAAGAGGAACGGGAGAAATTGATGACCGTGACAAGGAGTTGGCCCGGCACAAAAAGCCGCCGTGCACCTGGGCAAACTGGTTGCCAGCCTACATTATTTACACGGGTGTCCTGGTCAAGGCTCACCCTGAGCTGGCCTCGTCACTCTTTCAATACATTGATATTATTTACCGTGCCTATGTGGATTTCCCGGGACAGTCATGGTTAACGTATGATGAGACTTTTTGTATGCGTGAGGCCATCCGCCCGGCGATGTGTTGGGATGAACAACATTCCCAACTGTGGCTTCAATTAATGACTCCATCTTGCCCTTCCCTGGGTGATCAGTATGACTGTGGCCATTTGGTTCAGCGGCCCGGCACAACGCAGCTACCTCACCAACAGGCAGGGCAGGGGGTTCCAGCCTGCCTGCTGTGTTGGGAGTATTCCTCCTCAGGCTGCTGTAACCAAAGGCCCTGTTGTTTTGAACACAAGTGCTCCATCTGTGTGGGCGCCCACCCGGCGACCTCCTGCTTCAGGGCCAGGGCGTCCCCGGGGAGGGGCCGTGACCAGCCTGGTGCCAAACGTCCCCCCCCCCCAACTCTTCCTCTCCGAAAGGGCCCCAGCCCAATTCGGCTTGAGGTCCTGAAGCGATGGCTTCATGCCTACCCTCTGTGTGCAAATGCTGTTTATATCCTGGAAGGTTTTTCCTTTGGTTTCCGGATCCCATTTGTTGGGACCCAGGGGCCACAGGATGCTCCTAACTTGTGGTCTATTGCAGGGATGGAGTTGGTAGCCTGGGCGAAAATCTTTAAGGAGGTTGTGGCGGGGAGGGTGGCTGGACCCTTCCCCAGCCCACCCTACCCCAACCTCAAGGTATCCCCACTTGGGCTTGTGCCCACAAATTCCTCGGGTGACTATCAGCTGATACATCACTTGTCTTATCCCGAGGTCTCCTCTGTTAATGATGCTATACTGGACGCTCTTTGTTCCGTCCGGTATACTTCATTTGATGAGGCTATTGCCATGGTCCGCTCCTGCGGCCCGGGGGCGCTTTTGGCAAAATGCGACATCAAGTCAGCATTCAGGCTGCTTCCAGTACACCCAAGTGACTTCGAACTACTGGGCTTCTGTTTTGAGAGCCAGTACTTCGTTGATAGAGCCATGCCTTTCGGCTGCTCTATTTCATGCTCTGCATTTGAGTGTTTCTGCTCCTTTTTGCACTGGACATTGGACTGCAGGGTGGGTTCCGATAAGGTCGCACATTATTTGGACGACTTCCTTTTGGGGGGTCCCGCAGGGTCTGGTGGCTGCCCACATTTGCTATCCTCTTTTCAGCAGCTGGCAACTAAGTTGGCGGTCCCTTTGGTGCCTGAGAAAACTGAGGGTCCAGCCACTACCCTCACTTTTCTCTGCATCAAAATTGACACGGTCGCCATGACCTCTCGGCTTCCTCCTGAGAAGGTAGACCATGTGGTGGTCAAGATCCAGGCCCTCCTTGCCAAGTGCAAGGTTACGCTTCATGAGTTGCAGGAACTTCATGGGCACCTCAATTTCGCCTGTAAGGTGGTGGCTCCGGGCTGAGCCTTTGCTCGTCGCCTGTGCGATGCGATGGCCGGCCTGACCAGGAAGTTCCACCGAACTAGGTTGACGTGAAGTATGCGGGCTGACCTTGAGGTCTGGCTGACGTTCCTTCATGAGTTTAATGGCGTTTCCTTTTGGCGCACTGACCTTTTTCTGTCTTCCAGTTTTTAGGTCCACCCCGATGCATCTGGGTCCTTTGGTTATGGCATTTATTTCAATGGCCAGTGGTGTTCCAGCGCTAGGCCGCCTCAATGGTGGGACTCGGGACATCGTACGGAACCTGACCTTCCTGGAATTCTTCTCTATTTGGGGTGCCATCTCCCTTGGGGGTTCCCAGTGGGCTAATTCTGTTGTCACCTTTTGGTGCAACAATTTGGCCGTCATGCAGGTGGTTAACACCCAGACGTCCCGTTCCCCATGGGCGATGGCCCTGGTGAGACCTTTTGTCTTGGCTGCACTCAAACTTAACGTAGTTTTCCATGCACACCATGTCCCGGGTGTTGACAATTCCATCACTGACACCCTGTCCCGATTTCAGATGTCGCAGTTCAGGACATTGGTGCCTGGGCCCTTCCATCTCATCTGTCGGAGTTGGTATGGAACCTTGGTGGGCTGAGGTGAACTGGGCTATGGGTCTTTCCCTGTCGGGCTGTATTCGTACTGCGTATCGTCTCTCATGCCAGGCGTTCGCCGATTTCCGGGTACACTAGTGCCTGCCTGATGCTTGGCCGTTACCAGTTGACCATGTGCTCCAGTTCATGGTTCATTGTTCATCAGCGTATGGCTGGTCTGGCTCCTCGCACCATCCGGGGTCGCATGTCGGCATTGGCTTTTGTGGCTAAGGCCCACGGCGTTCCCGACACCCTTGGGGACTTTCGTATCCACAGGGTGTTAGAGGGCTGGGAGCGGGAACACGTCCCATGCCCAGATTCCTGCCACCCCATCTCCCCGGAGGTGTTGCGGCATTTGGCCATGGCCTGGGCTCGCCACTGTGCGGATGCCTTTGAGGTCTGTCTATTCCAAGCTGCCACTTCGGTCGTGTTCTTTGCTGCACTGAGAGTGGGCGAATTGGTTCCTGCGTCCAGAGCTGAACTTTCTGGCTGGGCGTTGCTGTTCTCGGATGTTACTTTGTCTGCTTCTTCTGTTTCTCTTAGTATTAGGTCATCTAAGACCAATCAGTGGGGCCGTGGTACTTCCCTCCTCCTGCTCCGCTGCAGTATTGCGGACATCTGTCCAGTATGGGTGCTGAAGCACTACTTGCCTTCCCACCCTCCTGTCCCTGGTCACCTTTTTCTTCACCATGATGGTTCCCCATTGACACATTTTCAATTCTGGAGGGTGACGGGTGCTGCCCTTGCTTCCGATGGGTTTTCAGGAGTCCATTATTGCACCCATTCATTCCGCATTGGCGCTGCGTCCACAGTGGCCTTATTCGGTCATTCTGACGCAGATATCATGCGGCTGGGTCGTTGGGGTTCTTCCCATTTTCGTTCCTATGTACATTCCTTTGATGTGTAACTGCCCTGCTGCCGCCCCTTTTTTCTTCGTTTTCTTTCAGGTCTTGCCCATTATCCGGATGTTGCTTGCATTTGGGTTGTTGGACACATATTTTGGGTAGCTTGCCATGCCGGTGCCACCCCTTGCGGAATTCATCTAGGGGCTTGGGGATAGGGCCTTTCTCACGTGGCGAGGATTCCGGGGCATGGTTTGGTGTCAGCTCCTACAATTTGCGGTCCCTCCTGATATCCTCTTGGTGGATCTTGGTGGTAATGATCTGGGCTGACGCAAGGGCGTCAATTTGGGCAGGGCCATATGCCATGATTTTGCATTACTTCACGATCGCTGGCCTGTTACCAGGTTTATCTGGTCCAGCATTGTGCCTCGTGCCGTGTTCTGTGGGGCCAGAGACCCCAGATGCATTGATCGTGCCTGGTGAGGTGTTAATCTTTCAGCGGCTTTCGATACTGTCGATCATGGTATCCTGCTGGGAAGGCTCCAAGGATTGGGAATCCAGGGCACTGTGTTGGCCTGGTTTTTCTCATTACTGAGGGGCAGGACCCAGTCGGTGTGGCCCTAGGCCCCTTCATTATGGGGTGACTCAGGGCTCGGTACTCTCTCCTCTCCTTTTCAACATCTACATGAAGCCACTGGGTGAGATCATCCGTTCCCACGGGGTAAGGTATCATCAATATGCAGATGATACTCAGTTGTATATCTCGGCCCGTGGGGACCCAAGCGGGGCAGTGGAAGTCCTTTCCAGGTGCCTGGAGGCTGTTAAGGTCTGGATGGGGGAAAACGGGCTACAGCTGAATCCCGGCAAGACTGAGTGGCTGTGGGTAAGGGCCCTGTGTTACCTCGGGAGTTACCAGCTTTGGTTCTGGATGGAGCAGCTTTGCCCCAAACAGACACGGTGCGTAATCTGGGGGTCCTCCTGGACTCACGACTACTGTTCGAAGAGCAGGTGGCAGCCGTGGCCAGGAGGGCTTTTGCACAACTTCGTGTGATACGCTAGTTACGCCTACTCCTAGACCGGGACACCTTGCTCATGGTCACACATGCCTTGGTCACCTCCAGACCTGATTACTGTAATGCGCTCTACATGGGGCTGACCTTGGTGACCATTCGGAAGCTGCAGCTGGTCCAGAATGCGGCAGCCCGGGTAGTGATGGGATGCGGGCGTTATGCTCGTGCCTCACCACTGCTTCGGGAGCTGCACTGGTTACCAGTAGGTCTCCGGGTGCAATTCAAGGTGCTGGTTATTACCTTTAAAGCCCTATATGGTAGTGGGCCAGGATACCTAAGAGACCGCGTCACCCTAAGAACATTGGCCCGTCCCACCAGGGCGGACCGGAGAGGCTCTCTTGTCATACCATTGACCAGAGAGGCACGCCTCACTGGCACCAGGAGGAGGGCCTTCTCCGTGTTCGCCCTGGCCCTTTCGAACCTCCTGCCAACTGAGCTGCGCCTACAGACAGAGCTCCTGCCCTTTTGAAAGGGCCTGAAAACCTGGCTGGCAGGGCAGGTGTGAGGTCCTGGGAATGGGGGTTCCCATGTAGGGTGGTTGATCTAAGGGACAGCCACCCTTTCTGTTGTGTTTTAATGTTCTTATGAACTTTTACAGTTTTTAAATTAGAATTCGTAAACTTTTGTTTTTAACTCATGTGTAAGCCGCCCAGAGTCGGGTTTTTTTTATTTTATTTATTTATTTGTTCGCATTTAATACCCCGCCCCACTCGGGAAGACCCGACTCTGGGCAGCTTACAAAGTACATTACCGCAATGGGTAGTCTATGAACAAACAATATTATAAAACATTAAAAATGCATGAGTTCATAAAAAATTTAAAACATTAAAACATTAAAAAACAGATAGAAACAAGTGATAACAAGTACAAATACCAGGTGGTGGTGGGGGATGGCTACCCTTAAATTAGCCATCCTGGATGGGAACCTACATTATTGTGTCCCCACACTTGACCTGCCAGCCATGTCTTTAACCCCTTTCGAAAGGGGAGGAGCTCCGTCTGCAGGCGCAGCTCTGTCGGAAGGAGGTTCCAAAGGGCCGGGGTGAACACGGAGAAGGCCCTCTTCCTAGTGCTCGTAAGACGAGCCTCCCTAGCGGATGGAGTCACAAGAGAACCCCTCCGATCCGCCCTAGTGGGACGGGCAGACATTCTTTGGGTGACGTGGTCTCTTAGGTATCCTGGCCCACTACCATATAGTTTTTCCCTGATTGGGGCGGGATAATAAATACGGATAATAAATAAATAATCACTCCGTGGCGCTTTTCTTTCAGGATGCGGCCATTGGCAGTGTTGGATCATACGGAACTCCAGATTGAGTCTTCACATCTGTTCCGCAGGGACGGTGCGCACCTTTCCCCTGATGGCCTGTCCTTTTTCTTGGCGGCTCTGCAGCAAGGCCTTTTGATCGAATTATTGGTCTCGGGTGGGGTGGGGCGGTGTGTAGTTTTTTACTCCCCCCGTGTGGCGGGTAGCACTGGTAAGGACATTAATTTGATCCCTATAGAATCTGGTTGGGACACATTTTATCGGTCAGTTTGGTTGCCATCCCAGAAATAAATACTCGTCTGATTGATAAAATGTGGACCAGGAACTTAGGACTGCCAAGCTTGGCAGCTTGCAGTCCCCATTAATAGTTCGCCCGATCTTGGGTCAGAAGTGAAAGCAGCAGAGGGACACTTCTGACAGGGATCTTTAAAAGTTAAAAATTAAACAAATTAGTTAAATGGCAGACAAACTTAATTTAGTTGATTAAGATATTATGGATCCTTACCAATGCTACGTTGGCCTGTTGCAGTGCAAGTTATTCATGTTAATCAAGTTAATCAAGTTATCAGTTAATAAAGTGGCCCGATTTTTATAACCAATGAAACTGTTGCCTGTCTCTTTTATCCGGGTGTCCTTGGGGCAATGCTTTTTTGCTTCTAAGGATTAAAGCAGTTTCTTTTGAGTTCTTAATTCCCTGGGTAGCTAGTGAAGCCTGGAAAATAACCTTTAAGGCAGTGCTGGTTAGTTTACTTTTGAATGTAGTCATAACAGGCTGAAAATTGTGAAAAAGGAACTAAAATGATGGACATTGTATGCTGTGCTTTAATTGGTTAAAACCCAGGAAGAGGAAGGATGAGTGGAAAATATGGGTTTTGTTAAATTGGAATGTGAAGGAGATACAGTATGATTTCCCCACAATTTAGGATTGCTTTGCAATGACAGTGGTCAGTGTACTTCAGTGCTTTGCCAGCTATAGAATGTGAGCCCTGCTCTTTGACAGATGAAATGCTCAGAAGGCAATGCACTACAGTAGATGTGCAAGCTTTCTGTTCCCATAGGCCCCCCTCCAGGCACTGCTGAACATGTTGTCAGTAGCATCGCAGTTCTTTCTCATTCTTTCGGTACACTTGCCATGGACTGAGGGAATGAGAGGCAGCCCCATCAGGAAACCCATCTGTCTCACCCATGCTTCAAGATTAATTATATTTATTTGGAAACATGAGATAAGCATGCAACCATTATGGATACACTAAAACATACAAGAATCAAACAGACATGGCACGACTGCAAGGGCAAAAATCAACTGCTTATTGTCAGCATGTTTTGGTGTATACAGGAATCACTGTGGAGGGGAAAGGTCTTTGCTCAGAAATCTTGAGCAATCCCATCCGTGACAGAAATTTTGTGCAGGTCAGCTCATTTTGTAGGCTGCATCCAAAATGGGTGATTTGAGGCTGTGGAAATTACCACACCCAGAAAAAAGCCTTGGGAAAGAGGGTAGCCTTTTATCTCCCAGGTGCCTTTTCTCCAGGTGCAGCTTTTCAAAGTAGCCCCTAAGCTGTAAATAAAGATTCAAGCAAGCTATTTCCAATTCATGTCAGCTTGGCAGGTGTTTATTCCTGAGCCGCTTGATTTTTGAACACCTATTTTTAGATGTGAACAGCCTTGCAAAACTGCAGAAGTAAACTCTCTACATCAGGGGTGTCCAAGCTACAGCCTGCAGGCTGGATCCAGCCCCTGACACCAATTCATCCTCGTCGTTCCTGGAAGCGGAAGTAAAATATCTCTGTACTTTCGCTTCTGGGAGTGACAAGGGCAGTGTGGGGAGGATGAATTGGTGTTGGGGGTTGGATATCCAGGCCATGGGCCGTAGTTTGGACACCCCTGGTTTAAGGAGAGAAAATGGTGAAAAACATATCTGTTGCAAAACAGATTGCAACGTTTTACTTCCGCTTCCGGTGGGAGGAACCACGTGACTGGCCCACTGAACCATGTGACCAACCCATGGCCTGAAAAGTTTGGGCACCCCTGCTCTACATAATATGCAGATATAGTTTGATCCACATATTCATCTAAGACTAGGCTGGTCAACCTGTTAACATGTGGTTGTTCCACAACTTCCCATAGTTCCAGCTAGCAGAGTGAATACTGGGGGTATTCTTTGAGTTGCAGTATAACATTTGGAAACATACAGTAACTTCCTTCTACTTTAGGAGAGGTGGGCCAGAGCAGCTCTCGTCAGCACTGGAAAAGGTTAAATTCCTCAAGCATCCTGAGAAAGGGGCGGAGTGGAGTTTACATGAGTTGTGCTATGTCCATGATTCTGCTCACTGTAAAATGAAGTCTGATTCTATCCTTAGAGTATTCTGTGGAAATGTAAGTCTACATTTATTCCAAAGTCTCTTGAGAGTCAAATAATAATTATGCTATGCCCAGACCAAATTGACCTCCTGGCATAGCGGGTGTCTGGTCTGGTTCCATTCTCCAGATTCTCAGGCTTTAAGCACAGGATCTCAAGACACTGGGTGCTGTCAACCTGCAAAACTATATTTGAGACTCCATTTTCCTTGCTTCAGAACATGTTTTTAGACATGGTGAGTCTCCCCCCCCCCCAATAATCTTATATACTACTACAGAACATCAGGTGCTGATGGAATTCACACATTGGCTTTTAAACTCACCCATGAGTCTCTATGTTGTCTATGTACACACACCATTTTGTGATTGTAACTGAAGATTCTGTCCCCTGTAATACCAGAAGGGCCTGCTCTAGGTCTTAGACCTTGGTCTTGAAATGTCAAGAATTGTCATAGTGCTGATCTGACAATCCTACCATACTAGGGAAAATTAACCAGACAGAATCTATGCAACAAGCAGATTGGATAGGATACACATAATTCCACTAAAAGTATGTTCAATATTTTTTGTTATACACTAGTACCTTGGATAACGATGAGACTTGGTTCCACAAGTCTTGTTGTTATCCGGTTTTTAACATGTGATGCATTGATTGCACAATGTTTAAAAAAGCCCTGATTCCCTGGAGGCTGCAGCAAGCCAAAACATAGGGATTTGAATCCTGATGTTTTGGCTTGCTGCAGCTTCCAGGGAGGTGGGGAAACTTCAAAAATAGCGCGAATCAGGTCTTCTGAACTCACTGGAGCCGGCAAGGGTGTGTGTGTGTCGGGGAGCCCGAAATGGGTAAAAAAAAGGTCCATTTTTTTAAACCAATTTTTTTTACCCAGGGAGTTCAGAAGACCCAATCCCCACTGTTTCCAAAGTTCCCCCACCCTCCTGGAGGCTGTAACAAGTAAAAAATAGCACGCATCAGGTCTCCCAACCTCCCTGGAGCCAATGTGCACTGTTTTTGAAGTTCCCCCACCCTCCTGGAGGCTGCAACAAGCCAAAACGTCGGGATTCAAATCCCGTGTTTTGGCTTGCTACAGCCTCCAGGTAGGTGGGGGAACTTTGGAAACAGTGAGGATTGGGTCCCCCAACCTCCCTGGAGCCGGCAGGGGGGTCAGGGAGCCCAAAAAGGGTTTTTAAAAAATCAGTTTTTTTACCCATTTCAGGCTCTCTGACCCTCTTGCCGGCTCCAGGGAGGTCGGGAGACCTGATCCACAGCTGCAGGGTGGCTGGGGAAGCCGACGGGGACTCCCCGTCGGCTTCCCTAGCCACCCGCCCATGCCTCTGCAGCTGCAGGGTGGCTGGGAAGCTGAACGGAGAACACCGTTCAGCTTTCCAGCCATCCTGCTGCTAAGAACGACTGCATCAGATAAAGCTGACAGATCGTTGTTCTAAATAAATTTTGCATCGTTATCCAATGTTAGCATTATCCGATGCAGTCGTTATCTGAGGTATTACTGTATATGACAATTCACAGTATAGCTAAATTGCTGTCAAAAAGAAAAAAATTTCTAAATTGTATCCCTTCAATGAAATAGAATACCAGATATTCAACATTCAGATATTTCTGAAGTTATTTTGCAGCCTGCCACTTATTCTGTATACTTTTAATGCTAGATTTACTGTCAAATAATTGATAAAATTTGAGGGAGAAAGGGTTGAGTATAAAGCATTTTTAGAATAAAGCCAGATTTGCTTTGGATTCCTGTAAAAATTCTTGACCCCGTTTTCTGATTCAACTAAAACAAACACACATTTAATAACTATTCTGCTTTTGTATTATTTATTGTGCCTACAGGCAAGCTACTAGTTGGAAATGATTCATGAATAACTTCAAATGCCCCCATTTCTGTTTGCCATTCCTTTAGTCTCCCCTTGTGGCATTAATCTGTTCCCATTTCCAATGCACCATACCATATAAGCCCTGATCCATCTGTTCAAAGTACACTCTCCACCACCACCACCAATTCACGTCACCGTTATCAAGGATGTGGTCGGCATGCATCACTGTGTCAAGCTCTATGGAGGTAACAACCACTCAAGGTGCCAAGAAAAGTCTTCCAGATATATTCCAGTCTCACTCTTGATTGAAATGTGGACTTTATTTTTATTTTAAGGGGAGATAAATGAATTGCCCATTTCCTCTCCTTCCCCCAACAGCCTTGAAGCACTTGCGTCAGAAATTCTCCCTTTCAGATGACATCTTCCAGCTGACTTGGTAGGTTTGCTAGTCAGCTGCTATTTCTCATACATCAAATAATATCCTAATCTTCATTAAAAGCCCCCAAAGCTACAGCAGATAGCAATTATGATGCAGAAGCAGAGGGACACACTAAAACCCTTATTTCAAATACAGAATGCAGGATTACAGGCATTAGAACACTAGCTTGGAATATTAAAGCTGTGAGGGGCAAGGGAGGAGTCTCATACTACAAAATGTGCCACCTTCCCAGCTTCCTTCTCCCCGTTTTATGATCACCAAGATGAAAGAATGGTTCTGGGGCTCAAAAAGCACTCCGTATCTTGCCTTTTTCTAGGTACTACAGGTATAATCTGAAACCCATTTCCATGGCAATGTAATAGGTACCTTGAAATGGCAATAAGAACCATCAAGTTGCCAACACCTTATCAGAAGCAGAGCTTTCCTTTTCCACTGGGTGATTATCTCAAACTTCTCTTTAAAAATATATCTTTAATCTCACCCTCATTAAGACAAGAAACAAGACAAAACAAATATAAGAATGAACAAACAAAAAGAAAAGGTTGTGTCACCTTAAGACTAACTGCTATATGTTAATGTGAGCTTTCATGGATCAAGTCCACTTCTTCTGATGTCCCTATTACTTTGAAAACTACAACTCTAATTAAGTTTGGCTTCAAGGGCTGCCACATGTTTCAACTTGCTCCCACTCTATTCCCCAAAGCTCAATTTTTCAGAAATGCAGAATTCAGAATTTCTGCAAATATTTGCAAAAGGTTTGCAGGTGAGTTTTAACAGGAAGTAAATAAAAGTTTGTTTATCATGCTTTTGATTCACAGAGGGATGTTGTATGGAGAATCCTACCCTCAGAGTGCTTATCACTTCTTAACAGAAGTCATGCAAATAAACATTATTCGATATCATGGCAACGAGCAAACTACAAAGCTCTTGAAAGAGGTCACGATAAAATGTAAAACCTTGGATTTTCCTTCCTTATGGAAGGTAGAAGACACTCTGCAGGTTATGGTTACACTGTTTGCAATAGATGACCTGACTTTTCCTGATGCCATTTCCTGTGAACTGATATCCTGTATTTGCAAAGCTCAAATGGCGGGCCATGGTATAGTGTGAATCTCATTTTTCCTTGTAAATTTTGCCTTTGGTATGGTGCTGGTGCTGGAGAACCTTATGGATGCCATTGAAGACATTTATGTGAGTGATATAAAATAAGCCTTAAGAATGTCAGGAAGCAAAAATGACAAAACTGAGACTATCCTATTTGGGCACACTATGAGAAGACAAGACCCATTGGAAAAGATAATAATACTGAGGAACGTGGAAGGCAGCAGGAAAACAGGAAGATCTAACACAGGGTCAAGATCAACGTCTCCCTTGCTAGAAAGCTAGTTGTGTCTGACTCTAGGGTGCAGTGCTCATCTCTGGTTACAGACAAAGAGCAAGCACTGTCTGCATGTGCAGACATTTCCATGGTCATGTGGCAGCCATGACTAGATGCTGGAGCACACAGAACACTGTTACATTTCCTGCAGAAGCGGTATCTATTCATCTACTTGCTTTTTTTTTTTGCTTTGAACTTCTAGTTAGGCAGAAGTTGGGACAGATGATGGACACTAACTAGGTCTCAAACTGCTGACCCACCGACCTTCTGATCATCAAGATCAGCATCTTCACCACTAAGCCACCATGGCTCCTAACATGGGATGGATTGACTCAATAAAGGAAACCATGACCTTGAGTTTGCAGACCTTATTAAGGCTGTCAATGAAGAGACCTTCTGAAAGACACTAACAGAGACACCACATATTGGAAGTGGTTTGGCAACACATAATAATAATATGATTGCAAACTCCAGTCAGAACAGAATGTAAAATAGGTGAAAGATGTTTGCCTCTATGATAGGGGTATTAAGATTGATATTTTCCAAACAGAGACCCTGATCGGGTAATCTGATTCCATGATATCAGATCCTATCAATCATTTGTACCTATGGCTAGCATGAAATTGTGTGTTTCTGCTGGTGTAACCACTTATGGGACATTTTACCCTTCCTCTTATATCTCCTCATGCATCCAAAAACAGTGCTATCTTGACCAGTATTAGATTTTTTTTCCCTTTTACTCCCCACCTTTACATGATCCTCCTTGCATTGAATTAATTACATTTGCCTTTTCAGATCAAAAGAATAACCAGAATGGTACTAAAAAGTCTCACGTCTTCTTTTCCCCACTGTGAAGCAATAATTGTGGGTTGTGGCTTTTAAAATAGGGAGCAACCAACTCCCCCTGTCTTTCCATGGACTTGGCTCTGCCAGCTGACTCAGCTGTCCAGTTGCGGAGCATATCTCTGTGACCTTGTAATAAAAAGGGCCCTTTTCTTTGGTTGAATAAGACCTACAGAAAGTACACATTTAGCAGCTAGAGCCACTCACGGAATACTAATTTAGAGACCAATTTAGTCAGGTACATTTGAACACCAATGCATTAAATTAAGCCAGTGCTGCTGCACTCAGTTTCTTGGTGATGTTACCAGAAATTTTGAGACATCAAAATTGAACCCACTGTATACACACATGGAAAATAAGGGAGAAGCAAATCATACAATTGGAACGCTCTCCAGAAGGAAGGGGGATTACCCAATAGTCACAAGACTCTGGCAAGGAATGTAAAAATGATAAGGTCACTGATTGCCTCCATTGTTCTTAGCTCCTAAGCCTCAAGTTTGCTTTGCCTAAAGGTGTGAAAACTAGCTTCCTGATAGCAAGCAGAAATTCCTTTTCATTCCTTCACAAAGGAAACAAAGGAAAGAAGCTGAATGACTCATACCTCTGGTTTGATTCTCCTTAATAAAGTTTAATTAAACATTGCTATAACATAACACTGACGAAGCGAAGAAATGGGGGGGGGGAGAGAAACCAACATAAACACAATCATGTACAGAACACAAGGTCCATAAAATAACATTTTTGAAAAGGGGAGGGGGGGAAACAAGCGAAGAACCTAAGAAAAGCCCTTGCGCAACAATAAACTGACAGCGCAGGGCTGCAAGGGACAAGCGGACGTCCCATCTCTCATGTACGCAACAGAAAGGTTGTAAAAGGCTAATTAAAAATTAAATGTTGGTTTCTCCCATCAAGGGTCCCTGGTTTGATTACCTAGCCGAAGAGACAAAAGAACTAAATTCTTTCTTTATTTTTGTACTTAAGAAACAGACAGGCAGTTACACTAATCCTTCCTGACCAGCAAAGCAGCTTTGCCTCAACTTGAGTGCAATCTTCGGCTGCAAAATGATGATTGGCTGACGATCCAACTAGCCTACCTTTCATTGGAGAAGACGCACTGGTCGGTCCCGCCTTCCAGCAGCCTCTGTTTCATTCACAAAAGAACAAAAGCTCTTGTAATTGCCTGCCTATGCCTGTTGACACAATGTAAACTCTCTGTAACCGGTTTATCAGCAATAGCTGTAATCTGCTGTTTCTTTACATTCAAACCCCTTACCTCATACCCTGCTTTGTATTTTATGTTTACATGTAATTAAAATGTGTTAATTGCCCTTCCTCCTTCCCAGTTTCAGTCCCCTCCCCCTGGCACGTAGAGTTAGTTTAGGAAAATAGATATAAGCCCTTTAGAGTGGGAGGTGGGCATCTTTGGTTCACATAATTTCGTGGGCTGAGATCACGAGCGGGTTTTTCTTCAAAACGATTGAGGGAAGGTAGCTATTAGTTGTAGGTCTGGCCAGACTATAATCTCGATAGCTTTCCTGTGCTTTTGCTCCCAATAAATCACTTTGTTTTGATCGAATTATCTGTCTCGTTGTAAGTTCTTAGGGTCTCTATACCTCTGCCAGAGAAACGTACCTGGGCCCCAAAGTTTTGGGTAACAGTGAGATTCCACCTGTGTCCTACAATATAGGGTTCCATGTATGACTGTGATTCCCACTGATAAATGCATTTAGATCAGTTGTTCCTATATTTAACTGCACCTATAATTTACTTTAGCAGAGGTGGTGAGGGCTCTATATTGCAAAGGAGAAGGACTTTTCTCTGTGTATGTACATTTCTAAAGGAGGGTTGCTAATCCACTAAAAATACCTATCAGCTCTAGTCTCACTCTCCAGAAAAAAAAAAATGCCATTGACTGTACTGCCACCATGATAGCTGCAATAAGTTGGGGCCACAGAAGGAGCCTTCCCAAAGTGTTGAAAGCATTGCAAACATCCCTTGGATAATGGTCTGTTATGGTGCTTAACCAAAAGTGTTGTGCTGTAAACTTGCTGATGAGAAAAATGACCCAGTGGTCCTTTCTAGGTCTGTCAGAGTGCATAAATTAATAAAAGTAGCATGAAAGCATTTACTCTTTAAAAGCAATATATGAGGCTTTATGGACTTATGTGAGTCAGCTAACATAGAAAAAAACCTGATCAGCAAGGAATGTTAGATAAAGGGAGTGGCTGAGACAGATCATGCCAGCTAAAATCATCTCTGCCAAAAGACACTTAACTGGCAAAGCTATACCCGGCCACATGGTCTGATAAGGACGGAGAGGTGAAATATGTCAACCAATCAAAGTATAAATACAAGCCCTTTTATGGTTTAAACCTAGTTTGAACCCAGATCAATTGGGGCAAAACACAAAGAAATGCCTCCTTCAACTCTTTCATAACTGCAGCCCAAGCAAACAAATTTCAAAAATCTGGCAGAAGATGAAAATAATTCCTATACTGAAGCCAGGCAAAGAACCATCAGATAGCAAAAGGTGTTTGAATGAATGAGATTAAATTCTTTCCAATAAAGGAGACTGTTGGCAGGGCCCAATGATCCTTTCTCTGTGTTAGCTGCTGGGTAGGGGAGATCTTCCAGCCATGCACGTGCATTAGGTACAGCGAAAGGTCTCCCTTGCTTGAAAGCCTGTTGTATCTAATTCTAGAGAGTGGTGTTCATCTCTGTTCACAGCCAAAGAGCCAGCACTATCTGCATCTGCAGACATTTCCATGATCATGTGGCAGGCATGACTAGATGCCACCTCAGTCACATGCAAGTGGATTGGATGGGGGATAAACCAAAGTTCTTCTCCAGCTTGCCACTAACTGGAACCAGAAGGGAGAAGGAGCTACATTTGTTTCCTACTATTTGAGGGGAACAGTGAAGAGACCTTGAGGGTTTAACACCAGAAAGCAACATCATGTTATGAAAAGATACTGGGGTTTTAGTTCAGTGAAGTGAAACGCAAAGTCCCAATCCCATTTGTATGAAAAGACCCAATCCAGTGAGGCAGGGTGGGGAAACGGTCTTGGAGGGCACTAGAGGAAATTAATGTGAATGATTTATTTCTGGATCAGAGAGAAACATGTTTTACATCCTGGTGATACCCATTTATGGACCTCCCAATTACTGAAGGAAAATGTATATTCCCTAACTGACAGGATTCCTTATGTGAAGGTTACAGATAAATTGGTACAATTGTCTCTATCCACTTCTCTTCCCTAAAATTGGGTGGTTCATCTCCCCTCCAATGGTTAGCCTGACAGTAATGTCAGAATTCTTTCCTTCATTTTCCTAATAATTCTGCCCCTCCAGCTTATACTTAAACTCAAAGCACTGAAAGGGTGTCACGTAGTAGTCAAACACAAATCTTCACTGGGCTCAACATTTAAGGGGGATTTAAAAACCAAACTCCCGCGCATAAAAAAAAAAACACAAATCATAAAAATTGTGCATGGATTCATTCTTGTGATTCAGATAAGCAAGCTTTCTTCACTTTAGAGTCATGCCCAATTATCTCCAACTCTGACTGTGCTGCGACAAAGCAAAGATTAGCACTGTGCAAAACAGTGGGAATTTTTTAAAATAAAAACCTTTGGATTTCTTTTTGTTTTGGGCTTTTAATCATGTGAGATTTTTAATCATGCTATTTCACATTATTTAATAGCTTTATTATTTTCATTTACAACCATCGTGGCACACTGCACAATATAAGGGGGTAAGGCACACTGCCATAGTAAGGCTGCAGTACCCAAGGGAAACTGCATGGAACATCTGCCTGCAAATCCAGAATTGTACTGCAGCAACAAGATTTATGTATTTATTTACTTATTCAGATTTATATTGCCGCCCACTCGCGAGGCAACTCAGGGCGGCTTACAGTCAAAACAGCAACAGTACAATAAAATTATAAAATATAACCTCACAAAATACAATCAAACCAGAACACAGACTAACTCCCCTTAGGCCATTGTTGTTGGTCCAGAGGAGTGGGCGATGTTCTAAGCCACTGCTAGGCCATGGAGTCTACTCCCTCAGGCCGTTGTTGTGGGCCCAGAGGGGCGGCGGCGATGTTCTCAGCCACTGCTAGGCTATGGAGTCTTCTCCTCAGGCCATTGTTGTGGGCCCAGAGGGGGCGGCGGCGGCGGCGATGTTCTCAGCCACTGTTAGGCCATGGAGTCTTTTCCTTAGGCCGTTGTTGTGGGCCCAAAGGAGGGGGCAATGTTCTCAACCACTGCTAGGCCATGGAGTCTTCTCCTCAGGCTGTTGTTGTGGGCCCAGAGGAGGGAGCAATGTTCTCAGCCACTGCACACCATACTAGGCCAGGTATAAATCATCCGTTGTCTGAAAGGAAACTTTGCTCAATAGTTCATCTGAAGAATGTAAAGATGTTAATCTCTAGTAGTTGTCTGGATATGAGTACACAAAATGTAAAAGTAAAGGTCTCCCTTACTCAAAAGCCAGTCATGTCCAACTCTAGTGCTCATCTCTGTTTACAGCCAAGGAGCCAGTGCTGTCTGCATCTGCAGATGTTTCTATGATTATGTGGTAGCCATGCCTAGATGCTGAAATGCACTGAATGCTGTTATCAAAGTGGTACGTATTTATCTATCTGCAATTTCTTGCTTTCAAAGTGCTATGTTGCCAGGAGCTGGGACAGATGACATGAGCTCACTTGAGTCTCAAACTGTTGACCTGCCAACCTTCTGGTCATCAAGCTCAGCATCTTAACCACTAAGCCACCGTGACACAAACTGAGCAACTGCCAAAGAAGCCACTAAGCCCAGATCCCAGCCCCAACCAGCCGTACCTGAACCACTGACACTTTACAGCTGTATTAATAAGATACACCCAGACTAGAAGCCACCATGTCCACAACAATACTATAATTTCCTGTGCCTGGCTCCAGCAAAAAGATACATAGCCCTTTTCTGGAAGCTCTGCTATCCTGGGAGCTGACAGGGCAACACCAGCTATATGCTCAGCATGGGCTCCTCTAAAGGTACAAAAATGTCAGGCTTCTGGCCCAGAAATGTTCCTGTAAAGGTCTTCTGCTGGTTGGGGACACCCAACAAGTTGTCTTCTGGGAGTTCTCCTTGGTGCTGCAATTTTCTTTGCTTTGCTGCCCTGTGGGCTCTCTGAACAAACCTCAGCACCACAGCACCAAATCATGCTCTGCCAGTTGTGGAATTAAATTACAGTGAGATGATCCAACACATATTTGTTCAGACAAAGATCCCACTGATGTTATGGGTGCTTATTCCTACATAAGTATATGAAAGAGCCCAGGCTTGGCTTATACATTGTACTACAAGTTGCACAGAGTCAACAGTCCTGAAACAACAGCTATACACTACTAAGCCAACCTTATTTTGTGGCCTCCATGGCAAGTGAAGATGTTAGGAATTGTGTAGTCCAGGGGTGCCTAAACTTTTTGGGTTACGGGCCAGACACATGGTTCAGCGGGCTGGTCATGTGGTTCCTCCCACCGGAAGTGGAAGTAAAAACACACCTTGCAATCTGTTTTGCAACAGATATGTTTTGTAACAGGATAAAATAGATTTTAGGCTACCATTTTCTCTGCTTAAACTGGGGGTCCCCAAACTACAACCCATTGGCCAGATCCAGCCCCAATACCAATTAATCCAGCCCACACCACACTGCTCCCGGAAGCAGAATTAAAATGCACCCATATGTGGGCCAGATAAATTGGCATAGGGGGCCAGATTTGGCCCACAGACCATAGTTTGGGCAACCCTGATGTAGTCTAATATACTACATCAAACATCTGGAAGACACTGTTTTTGGGAGAAGCTAGCTTAGACCAGGATGGACACAAGGCAGTCTCTTTGTTACGTTCATTTCTCACATAGTTTTCTATTCTCTGTGCCTTGGTTTGGTCTTTGCAAATCATGTCCAAGTAGGAGTCTATACCTGGAGGTAACTTATGATCACTTCCTTTCCCATTCAGTGGGTTCTGGTGACCCATAGTGGATCCTGGGATGGAAACTGGGCTTTAATGTCACCTACTAATCAAGGCAGTAGGAAAATACAGCTATTGATTACTCCTATGAACGTAGCAGGTACGAAAGGCTAGTGGTGATTATGGTTGCCAGTTCACCATATTATATGAGATTTCATAGCCAAAACATGATGGGACTTAGTATTATTTCACAATAAATAACCTGACTTCCTAAGGGGGGCAATGGCTATAGGCGGATGAGCCCCTTTAGGTGGGGTGATGTTCCCATCAGTGGAGGAAATGCCTCTGGAAACCATCATATCTGGCCAAATGGCAAAATGAGCAGAGAAGGAACTACTTCACTATTCTGATTCCCAATGGTCACAGAGATGGAAGAGGCCATGCCAGATAGGTTGGCTGTGAAGGCGCACCTTGTCAATATCCTCAAAGCTGTGGCAGTCCATTGCAGTCCCAGTGTTAAATCCTGCATATCTCATTTCATATAAGCCACAGGAGATAACTCCGTGATCACAGTGTATGGGTCACTTCATGGCAAGCTGGGATCCATCTGGAAAAAAAATTCACACCAATGGCATTCTTTGTGAAAATGATTTCCAGGTAAAAATGTATACTCGGATACGAGTAACAGCTGACAACAACAACAACAACAAGGAAGGACCTTCTGATGTTACAAGAGGTAGACTCTTGCTAAAGCACTACAAAATAATAGGCAGGTATGAGAAAGAATGAGACAGACTGGTACATACAATGGCACATCTACACAACCCCTGCCATGGTTCGGGCCACGTCTACACACACCTCCAAATGTTTGAACAAGGCTTAAAAGCTGTAGTGTAGCAGGACTTCCTATCTGACCTGCCAAACCGCAAAGGAAGGAGAAGATGCTTCAAGGTCAGATATAATGTCATTCTTCCTCCCTCACCCAGCAGCTGAGAAGCCACAAAATCCATAACCCGTCTTCTCCACATTTAAAAATTATTATTATTTATTACAAATTATGAAAGACATGTCAAATTCATGCTGGCATGGCGAGATATGTTTGTTTATTTTCCTTGAGGCTTTTTAGACTGCCTTAAAAATCAAAGCTTCTTTTGCAAGGGTACGTTTGATCTGTTTAATTTTAATGAACATATGTAAATATTTTAAAATATTTTGAATATATTATTATATTTATAAAAAAAAGAGATCAGAATGCTGTTGACAAAATATGGAGAAGAAAGAAAGCATACAGTGGCCTCTTAAATGCATGTAATACATACATATTGCTCTAAAGAGGCAAACAACCCTGCTTCTAAATTCAGAAGATACAAATACAGTCAAACCTCGCATAAAGAGTGCCTCGCTTAAAGAGTAACTCACTTAAAGAGCAGAATTTTCTCTGAATGTTCGCTTCGCTTAACAAATAAAAGCAACCAAAAACTCGCTTAACAAATAAATCGGGGTTTGCAATCCCCCCCCCACACACACACAATTGGTCACTTACAATGGTGTTTCTCTTAAAGAGCAATCCTGTGGAACGCATTATGGTCATTAAGCGAGGTACAACTGTACTTTTTAAAAGCTGTTGCCCAGATTGAACTCAAAAGAAGTATTCCAAATTAATTTCTGCAAAACATCAGGAAGAAATACTTTACTTTCAATAATTTTTAAAGGGGGTTAAAGAATACATCCATTATAGAGATAATGTAATATGTACAGGTGGTCGTTGGCTACTTCAACATCAATTATGGAACATCATGAATTTATATCCCAAAATTACTTGCATCTCTCATTTAAAGGCTGCTATCCTCTGCCTTGGGCTACATTTTAATCTTTATTACAGAGCTAACAAAACTCTACCAATTTTCAACTGAGCAGTAAACCAAACCATATGGTCTATCTGATTAAGTGCTGAAATGGGGATAATATCACTGATTAGGCCTCCCATATTATCCCAGTCCTTAGAGATTTGCGGTTTAACTTACAAAAGCAGATTACCTTTTGCAAAGAAGCATTATTAGTTCATAAATACATAAGACCTGTGTGCACATACTTTCTCTGGCTTCCTCTCAATTTCAAAGCTCTCTGATTAGGCAGCATTTCGTATAGCACTTAAACAAGCAAATTAAAAATTAAAAATATTTCAGAGGAGCCAAATACAATTTTCCTAATGGATTTCTAATAAGTATAACTGAAAGAAATGCTTTCAGCAACCAACTCTGTTCGACAAAAAATGGAAAAGAAAATACTAACTGGTACGTGGATATGTGTGTACTATCAATTTTTATTTATTTTTCTATCTTATTTTTAAAAGATTCTAATTAAACCCATTTTTAGATAGGCTCCAGAGATGATCTACAAAGAGAAGAATTTAGCTATTATTGTTTGGAGATTCTTAGAAATGTTATTCCAAAACATTGCTGAAAACAATACTGATTCTAATCCTCTCTTGTAATTAATAGCTTGCTTGGTAAACACAGATAATAAGAAATTCCATACACAGAGTTGCATTCAGGTGTGAGTGGACTAATAGAGAAGAAAAAGGTTTTCTCAATTTCTCCTCTGCTAGTCAGCAGGGCAGCAGTTCGAGACCTGAGTGCTGCACACCTGAGTGAGCACCTATTATCTGTCCCAGCTCCTGCCAACCTAACAATTCGAAAGCAAGAATCTGCAAGTAGATAAATAGGTATCATTTCAGTGGGAAAGGTAATAGCATTCCACATGCCCCAGCATCTAATCATGCCAACCCCATGATCATAGAAATATCTGAAGATACTGACAATGCTGGGTCTCTGGATGTAAATAGAGATGAGCACCACATCTCAGAGTTGGATATGACTGACTCTCAAGCAAGGGAGACCTTTATATTGCGGAGTTATTGTTTTTTCATTGCCAAACCAGTGCAGATAGAAAGGCCAATATTTCGGCTTAATCCTTGCATTTTATTCTCAGAGGGATGTGAAACCTTAGACTGAGGTTTGCACAGAACCTCTCGCACAAGTTGTCTTACATCCCAAGATAAACCTAAAAACTAAATATTGAAAAGCAGTTATGGGAAAAACATCATTTTCCTAAAACACATTGACCCTAAAGCAAGCAAATAAACTAACTGGAGATTTATTTGTGAGGGATCTGTGAATCTTCTTGAATTAGTACAAATATGGAGGTTTGGAAACGAACTCTCACACTTATAGAAGGGGATCAACTTTTACTGCAAACACCACAGGGACCTTGGGAAGGCTGGACTTGAACCAAGCATCCTGGGAAGAGGACACTATGAAGACTTCTCTTCCTTCTACTCCTTGTTGCAAGTTCCATTGCAACTCCACCTTCACTTTTGCCCTTTGCAAACTATTGCATGGAGCATGATATTTACCAACAACATATATTTAAGTGAAATGTTAATGTCTCTATTTTTAGACACCACGGTTGGTTCATTGCTGGATGATTAAGAATAAGTGGTGATATGTTTCTTCTGTAGAGGAAAACAAGATAGGGCTGTAATTTGAACCTTCAAATGGTAATGGTTAAACAAATGCATGCTGTTATGCTTGGTAGTTAGCAGCTGACAGCTCGTAAAGGCCTATGTGTTAAATACTAAAGCATATTTAACAAAGTAACACAGTGCTTTAATGTATGTGCTTGTGAGAAGGTAAGCTCGTGTATATATGTTGGTATGTGGATCTGCCCACAGCCACACATCTTCTTGACAGCCTAGTACAGGGGTTCCCAACCTATGGCCCGTGGTCCAGACCTGGCCCTGACACTATTCAGTCCAGCCCATCACACCCGGAAGTGGAAGCGGGAATGTTTTTGTCAGCTGTAAAATGAGCCCACACATGCACAAACATGCCCATAGCTGATGTAAATGTGGAAGTGGGTGCATTTATGACAGCCATAAATGTGCCCGCTTCCAGTGGGCCTGGTCTAGCCCGCTCAGCTGTTCCAGGAGCATGGTCAGGCCCATAGCGCAAAAGGTTTGGCCACCCCTGGCCTAGTATGATTACCAGGCTGTTTTCACACCATGTCTCTGAAACACCTGCATACATTTTGGAACAGTCCTTCTCACCTGCTTTACTCAAAGCTTGCATTACCTGAGAGAAAGTCCAAGCATGCCTGATTTCTCGTGTGGTCAAAGATGTCACTAGTCATTGATCCATCATTAATTCAACACTAATTATTTAATATACCACTGAGTATTTTGAGTGATAATCAAAGGGCATCAACTCTTAGGTAAAGGTAAAAGTCACCCTTGCTCGAAAGCCAGTCATATCCAACTAGGGTTCAGCGCTCATCTTTGTTTACAGCCAAAGAGCCACCACTGTCTGTGTCTGCAGACATTTCCATGGACATGTGGCAGGCAGGCCTTGACACCAGAGTGCACAGATGACAATATATATTGGAAATCAGGCTCAAGAGCAAAGGAAGTGATAGCAGTGTGATGATACAGTGAATAAAGGCCCAAAGATTGGAGATAAGCTTTGTGCACATATCCTGCTTTGTCTGGCATGACTTGTGTGTGTGTGTGTGTGTGTGTGTGTGTGTGTGTGTGTGTGTGTGTGTGTGTGTGTGTGTGTGTGTGTGTGTATTCATGTACAGTATATGAATATGTATACACTCCCAAAAGTTTATAAAGTGCAAACACAATATAGCAATAGCAATTACACTTATATACTGCACCATAGCTCTTAGTGGACTCTCTGGGAGGTTCACAAGTTAATTAGTATTTTGCCACCAACATTCTGGGTACTCATTTTACTGAATTTGGGAGGATGGAAGGCTGAGTCAATCCTGAGCATGGCTCAGGATTGACTCAGCCTTCCATCCTCCCAAATTCAGTAAAATGAGTACTAGGCTGTCAAGAAGATGTGTGGCTGTGGTGTTTGCACCACCAAGGCTCATACCAGCTTGGGTATCAAAGTCCACAGGGAAGGGTGAGAGTCCCCAGGTAGATTAAATCCCACTTGAATCCATCTTGATGGAGGGCAGCTGCTTCATCAATGTATATCAGCCTGGGGCTGATGAGGAATTTGTGTGCCAAAAGGTCTCAGGACCAGAAAGTGACTAGCAGAACTGAATCAGTGGTATGGTTGTCATGCTGCGATGCAGAAGGTATATGTAAGGTCACTATATGATATTATCAGGAGAGTCTTCATGGGTGATTGGCATGAGGATAGCCAATATTCAGATTCACCATGATGATAGACAATATTAAAAGAAGAAGAAGAAGAAGAAGAAGAAGAAGAAGAAGAAGAAGAAGAAGAAGAAGAAGAAGAAGAAAAAGAAAAAGAAAAAGAAAAAGAAAAAGAAAAAGAAAAAGAAAAAGAAAAAGAAAAAGAAGAAGAAGAAGAAGAAGAAGAAGAAGATATTTCTCAAATGTGAAGACCATTGGACTTTTTTAGCTATGCATGGCCTGGCTGACTACAGCCTTCTGGGATTTTTCAGCCCTTCAGTCTGAAATATTTCAAAGAGAAACACAGAAAGTTGAGTCATGCAGCATCATGCCATGTGCCCATGCACATATTATCAATTCCACCGGACTGTGACTGTCCAGAGATTGAGACAAGACTTGTCCCTGTCCATCCCTGTTCCCTATCTGCCCCTGGACACACCCGGGATTGAGCCTGGAGCCTTCTGCATGATGAATGAATGTTCTACTGTTGAGCCGCAGAGGTTTAAACTGTGCTTGCTAAGCAGGTTTCCATGCCTAGTTATTCTGTGAGTCCAAGCTGCTACCACCAGGAAAGTAAAGCTTAGGAAGGTCTGGCAAACCAGTTGGGAGCTTATTGGGTCAGAGAAAGAGACTTCTGCCTTCATGGGTTTTCCTTCCATTTACTTCCCTTTTGTGTTCAGTTCCTTGCAATGGTTGCCCAGAGAGGACTCCCACAAGGCTGAAGAAGGTAAGACACAAAGGTCTACTGCCCTGCAGAATAATTTGTATCACTACCACACTTCATTTCCTCTAAGGAACATGGATTTAACAACTGACTGATTTTGATTCCCGGGTCCCTCTCCTCCCAGTATATTATTTGCACTGCTGCTTGTTTAGCAACAACCAGGATTTGTTTAGTTATTGAGGGTCAACGCCCATGTAACGTGGTTTATGAAGTAATATTGAACAGAAAGAAATCTGCATTCGAATGATGCCTGAATAATAATAAGCTGGAGGAGGTCTGGCTCTCTTCTAAGAGCTGACATGCTGTTGTTTTATTTTCTGCCAAAAGCAAAGCTTGTTCAGCTATTGTCACTATCTTTATAATTATTTCTTTTTGAACAGGGTCCAACCTCCCTGGAAGCAACAAGGTTGACAAGCAGCTGGCAGGTAATGTGGTGTGAGCCTGACCAAGATGGCTCATTTCACAACATGTGGCTGCCTTGAGCCCATCATGTGCTTCTGTCCACAGACAGATAGATATTCCCAACAGGAAATGTACCAAGCTGTAGAAAAATAGAGGCCCCTTGATCTTGTTGTGTAGTCAGACTATCATCTTACATCTTTCCCCTCCAAAACTCAGAACCACAACAGTCATGATTCAGTGAAATGGATGATTCAGTGAAATGGCTGGATTTAAAAGAAGAGAGAGCTGGCCTTATCTTAGATGACATGTGAGACAAAAACAAAAGAAACCAAACACGAAATAAAGACAAAACCATTTTGGGTGCCTTAAAAACTAACTGCCATATTTTACTATGAACTTTCTCGGATCAAGTCCAGTTTCTCAGCCTCTTCCAGGATTGCTATTAAGATAATAAAGAGCCTGATTGCCACTATGTGATCTTTAGAGCAAATGAAGGAATGCAAGATGGATATACAATACATAAATGAGTGCTGGATGTTTCTGTTAATTAGAACACCCAATTAAAAATCAAAATATCCTATGCCCTGTTTGATCAGAGTTTTGAAAAGTCTGGGAGATCTAACCACAGTTTCTGTCCATAACATGTCTTCTGCCCCCAAAAATGGCAGAAAGTAAGCACTGAACATATGCAATAAATCACAATAACCAAGAAAAGAGTGGGTGGATGAATAAGATATATAATCAGACACTTCCCTTCTCTTGCTTTTCCCAAATAACTTGTTGATACCTAGCAGGGGTGTACAGATTTCCCCATATCCACTCTGCATCCAAATATTGGCCATACAGACCAAGGGTAACCTGCTTCATACAAGAGACATTCTGACCTCTTCTATCCCGAGTTCCCTGACAGCATCGGTGTATTTCTCGATTTCTGTTTTTTTATTTTTTTTAAAGGAGTCTCATGAATGACAAAGAAACACAAATGGCAATGACAGGGGTTTTTACACAGTGACCTAATTGTGTGATTTCTCAATTCAAAGATCATACAGAATCACCCTTCTGTAATCAGACACCAATCAGTCCTAACAGTGGGAATAATATTTCAGCTGTCTGTGGGTTTTACATGGTAAGGGTTTGATACCCTCCCCTCATGTAGTCAGGGAGAAACAGCTTATTCAGGTACCTCACTTTTTAATAAGTACTCATTCCTAGATCATGCTGTGGGAGGGATGTCAGGATAAGAATGCAGAGGTAATACTGCCCATCTATGAATAACACACGAAGTCTGAGGCTGTGTTGGATGATTGTCATTCACTATACAGTATAGCACGACAAAATGCTCAGATCTTCTGTGCCAGTGCGAGGGATGTTCTTAATGACACATGAACCTACAGATAAGTCAATTTTAAAAACCGCATCTTGGCACAGCCTAAATCATAATTATGATGTTAAGGCTGAAAGCAATTTGTGAAGATTTGTGAGGGCTTTTCTTCCTTCTGCATTCACCTGCTAGCATCAAGGCCATTTTCAAATTAGCTAAGATAATCATCTCTCTGTAATAAGCACCAGCACCACGCCTGTCATTATCAAGCAATTTTGTTCTTTAATAAGCACCATTCCAAACCCAAGCTAACAAGGGTAATATCATCTAATTAACTGTCTGATTTTTTCTTTTTTTCCTTTTTTTTTTTTAGAATACTGTATGTTGACTCGACAATGCTATTTCACACCTCTACTGTACAGGGACTTGTATGGTATGTCAAAAAGACAATTACTGAAAAATATGAAACAGTGAATGGCAAATTTAAAAAACTTCACTTTCAAGTCACAATTTGATGGGAACCCATGTTCATGTGACCCAGAAGCAGTTCTTAGGGCATAGCTTGTAGATGGAGAAAGAGATAAAAACATCTCAAAATCATCATAAAGGTCCTGCTGAATTCCCCTGCCTTTGCCACATCAGAACTGCCCACAAATGTTTGGATTCAACAATGTTTAAAGGAAAGTTGGAAGTTTCTCAATGGGGGAACCTACAAAAGAACTTTCATGCAAGGGAGCTCTGATAAAATATCTTTTGCATATTCAAATCCTGATTTATCATACCATAGAGTGAATTAAGACCTTTTTGATGGATCTGAGTATTTTACTCCACAATTAACCAGAGTTTGGAAAATAATAACTGCATCCCATTAAGTCAATTCTAACACATGGCAACTTTTTCCAGGGTTTTCTAGGAAAATAATACTCAGAAGTGGTTTACCACTCCTTTCTTCTAAGGGGAACTCTTGGCGATATGCAGCTTTCCCCAAGGTGACACAGTTTGGCACTTCTCCCTGGAGGCACAATGGAGGAATCAAACACCCAATCTCTGGCTCTGCTAAGCTATGGAGCTATCCAGCTAACTTAGAGCTTGGGAGGTTGCTATTGAAAAGCAATTACTTGTGTAACTCGCTACTTACTCATGTAGATTTCCCCACCATCAATCTGTTATATTGTTCATTTGCTGTTTCTGCTGCCTTTTTTGAAAGAGAGAAAAAAGTCTAAAAAGTAAGCAAACTGGATGAAGTTTTAGGCAAAAGGCTCCAAAAAACACACACAAAAACAAAACATCACTATTGCCTAGGAAAGGTAATTAGTAAATGCTACTTATAATAGGCATATGATAACTGGAAGGATTTGAGGGGCTGACTCTTCCCACCTCAGCCTGCTCTTTCCCAGAACAACTGACTCTATCAAAGGTAGTGAATTAAAATACTGTATTTGCCGGCGTACAAGACGACTGGGCGTATAAGACGACCCCCTAACATTTCCACTCAAAATATAGAGTTTGTTATATACTCGCTGTATAAGACTACCCCCTCTTCCGCACACCTTCCACACACCAAATAAAACGTAAAAGAACATCAGATTTGATTTCAACATGTTAATTTATATTCAAATGCTTATGACATGCAGAAAAACTGTCACAAGGCTGTATGTTATCAGACATGTACATTAAACATAAAACAGTGCAAGTTTATTAAGCGTAATTCACCAAAGACAATTCACTAAAGCTGAATGGAACAATAAACCTATGGGAGCTGCCATGCTGTTTGTTTTCTAATCTGTTAACCAAACTGGAACTGTCAATGATAGAAGGAAGATAACAAATAGAGGGAGAGAGCAAGTGCCAGGTATGTCCCTAGCAAGTTTGATGGCGTGACAGTTTCCCTTTAAAAGCCTTCTAACTCCTGTTTGTCATCTGATATTAAAAGTTGTTATCCAATCCATCCCATAGGTCTTTAACGTTATTTGATGCAAATCTCTTCCCCAGATTTCTTAACATTATGCGAGGTAAATGTTATCCGAGGTAAACGTTATCCAAGGTAAACATTATCCGAGGTATTACTGTATTTTATTCAACTGAAGTGTACAAGACGGCCCCCCACTTGGAGGCATGTTTTTCAGGGGTAAAAAGTCATCTTATACGCCAGCAAATACGGTAATTTCTGTATATTCATGGTTGTTGGATGCAGGGAGAAAGGAAAAGGTAAAATGGGAAAGATGGAGGAAAGAGACCATAATCTCCCTCCTTAATGTCTGAGATCACCATCCATAATCAACGCTGGAGATGTCCATATTGCAAATTAGGAAATTATGAAGCCAAAGGACATCTTGTAATCAGATGCTTTTGTACAAAATAGTGATCCCATTCTAAAAGATAAAAATTGTTACAATGGTATCTAGAACTACCATGATGTCTTTCTTGATGCAGTAACTGGGGTTTCTCAACCTTTAGCCTCCAGGTGTTCTTTAACATCAGTTATTAGAAGCCCAAGTCAGTACACCTGCTGATCAAGACTTCTGGGAACTGAAGTCCAAGAATATCTGGGGAGCCTTTGGTTGAGAAATCTTGCAGTAAACAATTGGGTTTTTTTCAGGGTAGAAAAGACTATTGAGGGCTCTGCAATTCATTTTCTACCACGAAAATTGTTGGAAATAACACTACAATTAAGTTTTAGGCAACACAGCTCTTCCAGGAACCATTCCCCAAGAATGCTGACATTATGAGTTAAGCAGTTTCACTCTCCTTCCTTCCCTTTGGAAAGCATAATAATCATGAAGAAACCATGACCTGCTCATGTTTTCTGCAAGTTCTAACATCAACCCTTGAGGATCCTGCACCAGAATTGAGGCTGCTTCCTGGCTCTGCAATGTCTTTCCTCTTACAAGTCATAATAAACAATCAATTAGCAACACTACCAATGAGATCCACCTTCCAAATTTCTAGTTACAGAAGTATTTCAAATTTTAAAATATTTTTTATATACTGCATATCTGTTATATTCATTGTATTTTTTATGGATGAAAAAATTGAGTCTCAAAAGCTGTTACAGAATAGTCTCAGGATGTAAGACCAAAACAAAGGGTGATATTTCTACTCTTATTTTTACATGTGAAATTTATTTCATGTGCTCCTCTGTAAAGATCAATGAGCAGGAATCCCTATGCAATTCGTATAAGTTGATGGCTGCCTAATGCCAAGAGAGGTTTTTGCCCTTTATTTTTTGTCTTTTAACAAAACATCCTAAAATCAAGGCAAGGAAAGCTGGGGGAATAGTTGCCACCCTACAGCCTTACTCTGATTTTAGTAAGTATTGTCATGAATAAGGTCATTAGGTTTTATGGTTATCCTAGAGTGTCACAGGGAAAATGCTACTGCTTTGCTTTGTCCTGGTATCTGGACATATAACACGGCAACCTATTCTGTTGTGCTTTGTTTTAACATCACAGTGGATAATTTGCAATTAGCATGATACATTCACACACCTCCTTCCCCTTATATCTATGGGAAGAATATGTAATAGAATTGTTTTACTCAGCTTCTTACCCCCTATCTGGGGTATGCAGAAATAACTTCCTTGAAGCTTGTGGTATTTTTAAACCACAACTGGGCATACCCTGGGCAATGGTAACCTGGTGCTGGCTAATCTTTCTCACACTAGGTCAGATGAAAGGAACTGTGGAGCGAATTCACCAAAACATGGCTTCATTTTGGCAGTTTCATGTCTGACCTTGACATGGAAGAAGTCCATAGCTTCCCTGCCTATTCTTCTCTTTATGCAAAGCCACAATATTTCAGTTCTCAGAATCTAATTAGCATACATGCTCCTCCCAACTCATATTGTGTATGAGTGATGAAATGGATACACATCACAATTGGCTTTTACTTTAAGAAATAATTTCTGACTGTAGTGGTTCATCACCATTTTTTCTTATTGTCACTTGAACATGGCCCATCTGCTTAAACTGTATTTTATAGAAGCCATAGCTGGTTGTCACTGACTCCATCATTTCACCCATTCTGTCTTTACAACTGTGTAAGCTATTGTTGACCATAACATTTTGTGGCAGTTTTTATAGTCATGCAATGCTTAAAGAGGGCTTCCTTCTGTTATTTCCATAGTTGCTTATCAGTTTCACTGAAGAACAGACAGTGACTCTGACAACAACGAGGTTTAATATTTTGCTAGGGAACTGTGTGGGAGTCTGTGAAAGCACAGAGAGAATGTGCAACCCTACCTTATTAAACTTCTCAGGGTCCCCCCCCCCCCCCCCCAGAAATCCACTTTCTGTTTCCCTGACAGACCAAAGTTTAGGCCAATGCTTTCTTCTGATTTTGAGAATGTTCATGGACATCCCATGACATGAAATCAGCTCAGATGATGGTTAGGAAAAAAATGGCATTATTCTACAGCATTAAAACACTTTTTTCCCTCTATAAGCTAGTTTTCAAACTGGGCAGCTGCTTTGCATCAAGAATGATGTTGGCCATCCTGTTTCCTTGATCTTCCTGGCTTGATAGCACTCGGAAATATTCTGCAGATGAATGCATTTACATTTGCTATTTCTGTGTCTGAATATCACATCATTTTTAGGATTTCTGGGAATAGATGTTCAAGAATAATTTAAGTGCAGGCGGGAATTCTGCCGACATAAAGAGGATTCTGGAATGCGGCAGTTAAGGCTTTGCCTGAAGCTTACAGCCCACTGTACTTCGTGCTAAGTTCCTACTCATTTGCTTCATAACAAGTGTTGTCTCTTGACAGCTACATGGGAATAGCATTGTTACTTTTGACTGTCACCCTTTGTGCTTAGATTGGTGTATTGCTGTTGCCAACAAAATCCCATGAACTGTCCAATTTTCAAACAAAAGACTCTTTCCTACCTATCACTCATTTAATTGATGCTCACTTGCATTCCCTGTTGCTTGTTTCAACTTACATGTCAGCCTCTTGCTGTACAATGTCGAACACTTCTATTACACAATTATCAGTTTCTTGGGAGTTCAAACATTACTAGACATATTAAAGAATCCTGCAATTTCCCATGTTTCTGCTGTAATACAATATGGGATGGGAGGTAGGGGACAAACTCAATAGAGTTTGTGTTCTCAAACAGAAGTGGCACATATTTAAGTGCAATTATCATGAGACAATATGGTCTTGAGAGCTGTGCACAAGTGGTGAGCAATTTGCTAAAGAGAAACAACACTTCTTGATAAATACAGATGGTCTCTTGAACAGGGTGATGTGGGAATAGGATTCTCACACCTGTCTTCCGAAGAGGAAGGTGGGAGAATGGGAGAAAAGAAAATATAGTTTTGGAGCTGGCCACCACAGCTACTTTCTGGTGCTACAGTGCAAGATCAGAGGCTAATCTCCCCAGTTGTAGTTTGTGTTTGTCATCTTCTTGTACATTTGAAAATATTGCAGACATTGCAAAGACATCACAGTGCTTATGTGTTGAAATGAAACATGAGAGGATGTGGGGTAGAATGCTTTGCCCCCATTTCCTCTGCCTCTAATTCTCACACCCTTCTGCTTGTGTGGTCTGATGAGAAGAACATCTGCCACAGTTCTCAATTTGAGGTGGGAGCCTCATTTTCTGAGATGCAAATTCAGGTGGAGAACTGCACTGATAAAAGTCCCTACTCTTTGAACCTGTTGCTACCACATTTCTTCTATCTTGATACTTACTACCCAAATAGGTTGCATATCTCTTCAACAGCCTCTTCTTGAAAATAACCTAGGACAGTGATGGCTAACCTTGGCACTTCCAGGTGTTCTTGAGCTTCAATTCCCAGAAGCACTAATCAGCAGGAGCGCTGACTTGGGCCTCTGGTAATTGAAGTCCAAGAACACCTGGAGTGCCAAGGTTCGCCATCACTGACCTAGGACCTGCTGTGCTGTTCCTCTAAATAACCTACCATTTGGGTCTGATTTTTCATTAATTCACATTCTTTCTACTCTTTTTAATTTTCCTCTGAGACTGCTATAAATAACTTTCATCAACTCTAAATAAGATTTCTTAGATCCAGATTCTCCCCTCCTCCCAACACACAATTATTTTATACATGATAACACAGAATTCTCAATCAATGTTTGCAGCAGAACAACAAAGCAGTATAATTACAGTGTGGCCATGTGTAAACTTGCTTTTCATTAATTGCATTTGGAAGGGCAAGGGCAAGTGGGAACCACCAGCACACACAAAATAAATGCTTTCTTCTTTTCTTTCCAAGAATTGAAGAGGTCTTAGATTCAGTTACAGTTAGTCCAGATGTTTCTTCATTCTGAGATTCTGAGATAGGACAATCAATGTTTGAGTGATACATAAAAATGTTCATTCCATGGTGACATTATATTCTCTTATATTCCAGACATAATCTTTAGGATGGTAAATGGATGAAATATATGGCTGTGACAGTAACTATAAAATACAGTATATAGTTGTTTTTTTCAGGTTCTGTACATGCCAGCTAACAGGGAGTCAAGTTCTATAACTGATGGAAACTGCAGAACATCAAGTAATGAACTATTTCCCCTTTAATTTGAAAAGAAACTTGCAGTGATATGTTTGTATAATACAATCACTTATCCAGCTAGCCATCATGGATGTTCCAAACCTGGAAACTAAAGGAGGCTATCCAGAAGGTATACCATATATACTTGACTATAAGTCATCCCAAATATAAGTTGAGGTACCTAATTTGGATCTCTAAAACTAGGAAAATAGATTGACCCAAGTTATAAGTCGGGGTAGAAAATGCAGCAGCTGCTATTGAGTTTCAGTAGTTAAAATACATGAAATTACAGTAAAATTAATTAAGTTAAACATTTGTGTGGATATGTTCTTGAGTGTTTACATTGACCCAAGTATAAGTTGAGTCCCATTTTTGGACCTCATTTTGGGGGCTAAAAACTCAACTTATACTCAAGTATAAGCAATACGGTAAGCAATATCTGCACTTTCTAAAATCCTGAGTGTCTGAAAAAGGGAAAACCATGATTTTATAAGATTGGCATAATTGCTCTTTGAAAGAAAGAAGGAAAGAAAGATAGACCATCATTTGAGACCTATACCTTTCCTTATTTCAGTAATTCATGTCAACTTTGTTCCCACTCACTGATATAGGTTTATGTGTTTAGGTGATTAAACATGTTTTCTGTACCTTTTTTTCCCCTCTACATGCCAAAATGAAGCTTCACTGATATGCTAGACAAAAGAGAGGCTCTGACCCACCCTGTGCAGTCCATGAGCATTGATCCATCTCCAGATGCACCATAGTTTAATGTCACAAACTGGAATATCTCAAAATGGTCAAGGCTGCCAATCCTAGACAAATTTATGTTTCCAATATGAACCCAGGAAACAGAATATCAGGGGAAACAGCCAACCTTTCTATTAAACAAGTTTATAACTCATTGTGGCCAACAGGTGTTCATGTTGGACACAATGGAGGTTAATTTTCTTTACTCCACTTCCTTCATTCCTGGAATTTTGCATATTGTTCACATT
This sequence comes from Furcifer pardalis, assembly GCA_030440675.1. Classification (NCBI taxonomy): domain Eukaryota; kingdom Metazoa; phylum Chordata; class Lepidosauria; order Squamata; family Chamaeleonidae; genus Furcifer; species Furcifer pardalis. The sequence goes on from CP126892.1 coordinate 97,951,114, forward strand.
GTTACACTTTACCCATATGAATATAATGAAGATCCCATTAAAAAGGTCAAAAAGAAAATGAAAGCAACCACAGGTTCTTGTGGTTATACAGAAGCTAATGGAGATGTTTATCCCATTGTTAATTTTTATTATCCGTACTCAATGCTACTTCCCTGCTACTCATTTTTCTAGAGGCTCTGTATGTAGTTTGATGGAGTAGATAGAGAACTGTAATGGGACTTCAGAGATTTTAGTTCATACTTCTATTGAGCAATGGTATCTGTGAAGCTTCTGTGGACCCAGTTAGTATCTGTAAGCCTGACTCACCTGTCAGGGGGAGGACAAATATGTATATGGACTGCTAAAATGAAGCCACCTTCTTGGCTTTGTCATTGGCCAAAATTAAATCTTTGTATCTTTCCACATTCAAACAGCATATTGTTGTCTGCCAGCAGCCCCCACTTGAGCATGTTGGTTTTACTTTTAGGCACTCCTACCTTCAGCCTGCTCAAGGTTACTATATCCTCCTTTAAAATTATTCTTTGTTCAGTGAGCTCATTCCATCTCTTCTAATTTGGTTTTGCTCTTGCAAACATTCAAAATTGTATGCTCTTGCCATAAAGCTCTTCCTGGAACTGAGCCAGCAAGCTTGAGGCACATATCTATCCAGAGGTTGTCAAGGGTCACCGTCTTGCTTAGTTCTTTCAGAGTTTGCTGCTTCTTCTCTCCATATCTTAGGTGGAACAATACCAACAAGTGGATATGTTTTCTCAACTGGTGCATGTTTGAGGCATCTTGTCACTATATGTATGGCTTCATTAACAGCGATATCAACTTGTTTTGCATGTGGGTGCACTTCATCATGGAGCAGCATATTCTGCCACACAGATGCTCAGGGACAGAGCTGATGTACACAGTGTGTATGGTTGAGCTACCCATTTATAGTTTGTCAACTTCTTGATGATGTGTCCTGATCTGTACATGTGACAGGGACAGACAGAGTTGTATGTGCTGCCTTCACTGGAGAGTTGTTTTGTTGCTCAGTTGCACAGTCGATTCTGACCCTTTGCGACCCCATGGACCACTGTCTGGAAGGCACCTCTGTCCTCCACTATCCTCCTCAACTTGCTCAGCTCTGTGCTCATTGTGTCTACAATACCATCTAGCCATCTCATTTTGGGCCGCCCCCTTCTTCTTTTGCCCTCCAATCTTCCCAGCATCAAGGCTTTCTCAAGCGAATCCTCTCTTCTCATTTGATGTCCAAAGTACTTTAGCTTCATCTTCACTATTTGACCTTCTAAGGAGCAGTCAGGGTTGATTTCTTCTAAGATTGACCTATTTGTTCTCCTCGCGGTCCAGGGGACTCTCAAAACTCTCCTCCAACACCACATCTCAAAGGCATCTATTCTTCTGCACTCAGCTTTCCTTATGGTCCAGCTCTCACAACCATACATTGCCAAGGGGGAATACCATTGCTTTGACTAGACAATTTTTTGTTTGCAATGTGATGTCTCTACTTTTCACTATGTTCCCCAGGTTTCTCATCGCTTGCCTCCCAAGAATCAGTCACCTTTTTATTTCATGGCTGCAATCACCATCTGCAGTGAGCTTTGATCCTAAGAAAGTAAAATCTGTCACTGCTTCTACTTCTTCCCCATCTATTTTCCAGGGACTGATAGGGCCTGTTGCCATTATCTTGGTTTTCTTGATATTGAGTCTCAAGCCAGCTTTTGCACTTTCTTTTTTCAACCTAATCAGGAGCTTTTTTAAGTCCTCCTCACTTTCTGCCATTAGGGTGGTATCATCTGTATATCTCAAGTTGTTGATGTTTCTCCCAGCAATTTTGATGCCAAATTGTGATTCCCCCATCCCTGCATTGTGCATTATGTGCTCTGTGTATAAGTTGAATAACCAGGGTGACAAAATGCAGCCTTGTCTTACTGTTTTTCCTATTCCAAACCACTCTGTCCTTCTGTATTCTGTCCTAACTGTTGCTTCTTGATTCATGTACAGATTTCTCATGAGCTATATAAGGTGCTCTGGTATTCCCATCTCTTTAATTACTTGCCACATTTTGTTGTGGCCCACACAGTCAAAGGCCTTACTGTAATCAATGAAACAGAAGTAGACTTGTTTCTGATATTCCTTTGTTTTTTTCCATGACCCAACGTATGTTGGCAATGTGGTCTCTAGTCCCCCTGCCTCTTCTGAATCCCACCTGCACTTCTGGTAATTCTCTCTCCACGTGCTGCTGCATTCTATCCTGTATTATCTTGAGCATCACCTTGCTAGCGTGTGGGATGAGCGCAATTGTTTGATAATTTGAACATTCTTTGGCATTCCCCTTTTTGGGGATTGGAACATATACTGATCTTTGCCAATCCTGTGGCCATTGTTGTGTGGAGAGAAGGCAGGATTATAAATTCAACAAACGAATAGAACAAATAAAAAATTCAATAAACAAATAAACCTTTGTTAATGTTATCTCTGGGACACTTGCATTTAGGGGGAGGAAGGGAGAGCTTGGGCAGCTTAAGATTCCTCTTCTTGCCTGCTGTTTTTCTATTGAAAATCACAACCTCCAGAGGCGTAAAATGAATGCATCCCACACTATGAAGCTACCTAGTCTGATTTCTTACTACAAACAGACATGGCATTTAGCTTTTTTAGATGAAAGCACAAGTTGATGGAATTTGTTTGCACACATGATAAGTCCACCTTGTTCACAACAGAAATACAGCACTGCTTGCTTTGAATTGTAAAAGCAGGCGCCACAGAGAAACAGCAATGCAACAGCTCTTGATATGTCGTCCATAATCTTAGCTTAAAATAATGTCAACTTTAAATCTAAGCAGCAAATGACATGAAGCGTTTAAAGAACCCAGACAGAGACAAAATTCTGTGCTGTCTTTTAGCAGTAGGTGGCTAAAATTCACGCTGCATGGAAACAGAATTTAGGAGGAGGCTGTTCCAGTGAAGGGCCCAGAGATACTACTATACTGAATGTTCGCTTTGCTTAACAAATAAAACCAACCAAAAACATGCTTAACGACTAAATCGGGGTTCACAATCTCCACCACCACCACCACCACCAGAAGTCACAATTGGTCATTTACAATGGTGTTTCACTTAAAGAGCAAACTCACTTAAAGAGCAATCCTGTGGAACACATTATGCTCTTTAAGCGAGGTACAACTGTATCTAAGTTGCCCCATTTTACTTGACAATTCCTTCATCTTCTTACTTCACTTTGAAGTGTATTAAGTGACTTCCAGATTGTCACAGCATGTGAAAATAGTAATTATTTCCTTTTCCTCCCTATAAATGCAATGTCTCATGTGACACAAAGGAGCTTTCTGAGATCTGCCTTTTGCATGTCCTTTATATTGTACAGGACAATGATGGACTGCTTTCTCATCTTCACTACTCATCTCTTTTCTCTCTCCAAGAATGTTTCAAGGAATACCAGTGTGTATTTCAGAAGATCCAGATCTAACAATACATACATTTTTAATCACTAGGCAAAGTGCTATTAAGAAGACCTCTTTCACAAAGCTCGTTCAAATGAATGACTGGGTCAGCTAGGAATCCTTAAGGATTCCTTTTGCTTTGCATTTTTAAGCACACAAATTAAACTCACATTTCCAGAATAATAGATGGATGAGAAAATAGTTTGTAGTCTCTCTATCACCTGCCACTTTTAAATGAACAGGAAAGTTTAGGATCATGTATAAGGGACATTGAATGGGATTCTGTCCATTTTATAATGGTTCACAATTGTCATCATCATTGTGATCATAGTCCCAAATATAACTTTGGGCAATGAAATCTCCAACTAGCAAGTGAGTGCTTTGGATTTTCATAGTAGATGACTTCTTGAAGCAGTAAGGTACATTAGGTAGTTTATAAATCAGTGTTACTATAAATTCAGACAGTTCTACCATCAAGATTTCCATGTTGCCCTCTTCAGTTCATTGAAATGACTATAATACTTGGTCATACAAATGCTCATCACTGATCCACTTTGTCAGATCTACTCAGCCACCCATCCTCAATCAATATCACTACACAGACAAAATAATTTCAAAAAGCCAACTGAGAAAAGTTGACGACAATGTTGGAAGTAGCTGTGCTTCAGGCTGCTTCTCAACCAGAGAATTAGAATCGATTTGTAAGTTCCATTTTATGATGTTCTGATCAACTCATCCTAGGTCTTTCTCCAGAAACACATGCCCAATATATACATTGTATTTCACACTTAAAAGAAAATCCTGTGGAGAATTTTCATCTCAATTCTTGCAGAAACATAAAGAAATTGCTGGATAGACACAATTATAGAGCTTGGCATGGCAAGAAGGAACTAGAAATCTTGGAGGCTACTGAAAAGGCTGAACAATGAAACACTGTATGCAAATATAAATACAAAACAAATAGCAGGCCAGCTGCTCCTGGGAGGGAAGACCAACCACTCCCTAATAAAAGGAAACCATCAAAAGGATATTCAGAGTGAATACAATGATCTTTACTGCCTTCATACTGGCAGAACTAGAGGAAATCATTAGAAGGTGTAGGAGTGGCAAAGCGATAGTACTCGATAATATCTGGATTGAGAAAATTCAACATTTTAGGCAAAACATATTTTTTCTTCAAGGACACCTTGGTGAAGAAGAAGGGATTATTACCCTTCAATACAAGTTGTGTTCACTCACTGAGTGTGTGCGCGCTGCAAAACAGAACACAGAGTAAATCTCAGTAAAGGTAAAAGTTTCTCTTGCTCGAAAGTGAGTAGCATCCGACTCTAGGGCTCAGTGCTCATCTCTGTTTCAAAGCCAAAGAGCCAGTGCTGTCTGCTTCTGCAGATATTTCCATGGTCATGTGACAGGCATGACTAGACACCGGAGCACACGGAACACTGTTACCTTCATACCGAGTGGTTCCTATTTATCTACTTGCAATGTCTTGCTTTCAAACTGCTAGGTTGGCAGGAGAAAAGACAAAGAAGGGAGTTCATTCCATCCTGCAGCACTCGATAATCGAACAATGGACAACTACAGACACTCAGTATATGTTTAATGTGGGTCTTCCTGAATAAAATTAATTACTCTTTTGCAATACTAAGTGGAAATTTTTAAAGCCAACAATTGAGCATGTGAGGGAATGCATAAATGAAAAGAACCACTGAAAAGCAATACAATACTTAACAAGGTCAGTGCAGCTTTCTCTGATTGGCTTTTTAATTGTGTGATTAGGAACCGTTTTATCTATCATATACTTTTGCTTGTCCTGAACTGGTCATACAAATGCCATGGCCCCTTCCACTCCTCTCTCTTTCCCTTTCCTCTCTCTCTTACTCTCAACTTCTTCCCCTCTTTTTAAAACAATTTTACATTCTTTCTTTTTATTGCTGTGTGCCATTTAGTCAACTCCAACTCAGCAAAACTCCATCTGTCTGCTACCATACACAGACCTATCATTTCTGGGGAAAATCTAGGAAAATAATGTCTTTGTCAAGTGTGATGCAGTAAGCATACACCTTGGCAAACAACAGGAAATACAAAGCCTATTATGAAAGCTACTAATCCAATAACAAGTCCTTTTAAGGCTTTCTCCCAACTGCCCTTTCATGTTCGGTGTCCATGAGTATAATTCAGTTCTATCTAGGGATTTTGCCATCTGGTGTAAGTGATGGAATTCATGTTGTACAATTTTACCATCAGTAGCAATGATTCCAGATTGATTTAAACATGTCCAGCAAGAAGAAAAGGCAATGATGCCAGGAAAGATGGAAGACAGAAAGCAAAGAAGATAACCAAACATGAAATGGAATTATCCACAAAGGAGATCTCAGGCTTATGTTTGCAAGAGCTGAGCAGAGTTGCTGAGGACAGGCATTTTAGAGATCTCTCATTCACAGGGTCACCATGAGTTGGTGTTGACTAAACGGCACACAGCAACGATAAGAATTAGCTGAAATAGTGTGCTAAAATTATATCAAGAACTTCATCATTTTGAACTGCAACTTGAGCTACAGAAGTTGTCTTAGTTTGCAATGCTTTCAGGGCCAGAACAGTTGCATTCTTTAAAAATTTCTAGAGAGTCTGAATTACTCTTAAAACCCTTTCTCCAATTCAGATGCTCCTATTGCAGGGGAAGGGATTACCCTTCATTGGTATGGCATTTCAGTAGCATTTGGGAGCAAGAAGGTACAATTCAGTTCAGTGCAGTGCCTGGCTTCATCACTTCACTCACACAATGCAGAAAGAAGTCATCTTGCTGTCTGGTAGAAATGTGAAGTGTACTTGCAAAATTTCTCTTTCTCTGTAAAGTTCTGAGTTTCACCATGCTGAGACTCCTGGTTGACCCCCCCCCCCTCCGCTGCCACATTGGTGGGATTCTCTGTCCTCTTGCAAGAACAAGACCCCAGGTTTATTCTATTCCTACCATCCATTGTTCTTTATAAGAAAATGCCAAATTCTGCACAGCTTAATGCCTTTCATGTTGAATACTACACAGGAAAAAATATAATTCTACACAGGAATTCTAGGAATTCCTAAATATGGAATCTAGGTTTGGATCAGCTTTGTGTTTCTTCTGTCTTTTCCTGGCTAATCCTTTGCTGAAAAAACAAAATTTTGTATATATATCTTCTTTTTGTTAATCTTGTGTAGAACAGATACTTAGTGTTACATCTGTTATTTCCAGGTGCATTTTACTAAGGAAAGATGACATTCTGTTCAGGAATTATAATACTTCTGTGCACTTTGCCATTTTTATAAAGGGGGGGGGGAAGAGACCAGAAATATTCCCAAAAATTCAGCTAAGGATATCTTATTTTTTTTTTCTTTTTTTTTTTTTAATTTTAAATTTTTTATTAGGTATATAAAAAACAGAAGTATAAGAGTAAGAAAAAGACAAAAATACAAATATAAACATTATAAAAATATATAGACTTATAAAGGTCATGTAAAATATTTTACACACATCACCGTTACATATTCTTCTTTTCTTCATACATGATCTTTTTCTCATTCTTTTCTATTTCAACATTAAAAAGAAAAAAAAAACAGAAAAAAGAAAAAAGAAGAAAAAAATGCAGAACACCCACGTGCTATATACATAGTCCGGGGGGGGGGGTTTATATCTTTCACACTTTCCAGAAGTCATTATTATCTGTTGCAGGGGGTATACCCTTTTTTTCTTTTAAAGTATAATTAATAAAAGGTTCCCAGATCCTCCAGAATTTATTATTGTTGACTTTTCCTTCCCTACATTTAATTTCCCAAGTAAGTTTTTCATTCAAAGCTAACTCCCACATCTGTATATACCACTCCTGCAAACTTACTCGTTCATTACTTTTCCACCTCTTGGCAATAATCAATCTTGCAACAGTCAACATTGTGGCTAATAACTCTTTATTATCTTTACTTATATCCTGGTCTTCTATGTCTGTTAACAAAATTGTTTCTGGCCCCAGCCCAATCTGTATATCAAATATGTTCTCTATTTCCTTTTTTATTCCTTCCCAAAAAGTTTTTAATACCTCACAACTACACCACATATGTTCATATGTTCCTTTTGTTTTTCTACATCTCCAACATGTTTCACTCATATTACTATACATTTTATGCAGATTGACTGGGGTCCTGTACCATCTCCATACCAGCTTATAATTGTGCTCTTTAAGTCTCACAGACATAGTTCTCATCTTTCTTTTCCACATCTTCTGCCACTTTGTTACTGTTATCCTTGTCTCTAATTGTTGTTCCCAGCTTTCTCTCAACACCTCTTGTATATATTGGGTTTTATTCAGTATTTTGTAAATTTTACTAACTATCCCTTTAATTCCCAATTCTCCATTTCTAATTTTAGTCACAAGTATTTCAAATTCTGTACATTTTCTATTTAAACCATTCTCGCATAAAAATTTCCTATTCCAATTATTTATCTGGAGGATCTTGAACCAATCCAATTGAAGCTGCAAGTATAGCTCATGTCTTTTCTCTTGGTCCTTGCAAGCATCGACCCAGTCTTTTAGTAATAATACTCTATTTTCCACCAATATATCTCTGATCTTTGTGTCTATTTTTATCGGGAAGTCTTGAAAATCCTCTAGCTCTAAAATTGGTGAAGTTCCCAAAGTAAGCTCTTTCCTCGTTCTATTCCATGCTTCAATTGTTGATTTCAACATCATGCCCTGGGCCATCTTTTTTCTTTTTTCTTTTCCCTCATATAAAAATTGAGCCTTACCCACCTGCGCTAAATCTTTCCTTTCAAATTTTTCCCAAACTGCTTCTTCCCTATCTAGCATTTTTATAACATTTCTTATTTGAAATGCCCTATAATATTTTATAATGTTTGGGATCCCCAATCCTCCCTCTTTTTGCGGTGCATACCATAATGATTTAGTTATTCTGGCCCCCTTATTCCCATTGCAGAACTGATTGATCATGTTTTGATATTCATTCAACTCTTTATCAGTGTGGTTTATTGGTAAAACATCAAATAGAAAGTTCAGTTTAGGCATTAACATCATCTTACATATGGCTATTCTTCCGAACCATGACAGGTTTAATTTATTATATTTTACTATTTTCTCCTTTATTTCCTTCTTTTGTCTGTCATAGTTCATACTTTTAATTTCCCCAATTTTGCTTGATAACATTACCCCCAAATATCTCATCTTTTGTTTAATTTGTATATTGTAATTCCTCTTTATTAGATTTTCATCTTCTTTCTTGCCATTTATTAAAATCATTTCTGTTTTATCCCAGTTAACTTTCAAACCAGTAACCTCCTCAAAATCTATTAGATGTCTGTTAATCTTAACCAAACCCTCCACTGGATGCTTCACCGTCAACAATGTATCATCTGCATAAAGGCTTACTTTGGTTCCTCCTATCCCTACTATTCCCTCATCTTGTCTAATTGCGTTTGCTAACAGTTCCATGGCCAATATAAACAACGATGGCGACAAAGGACAACCCTGTCTCGTGCCTGCCTCTAGCCTAATATCATTTGTATAATTATCATTAAATTTGACTCTTGCAGTACCTTTTTTATATAGCTTCCCAATAACACTTTGAAATTTTTCCCCAAATCCGTATAGTTTTGTCATCTCGTGGATCGTTGACCATTGTAATGAGTCAAATGCCTTAAATATATCCAAAGCCAAAAACCCCACTTTTTCCTTTCTTTTTTCCATTATATCTAAAATGTCCACAGCCCTTCTTATAAGATCTGCCATGTGTCTATTTTTAACAAATCCCGCTTGATCCTCGTTGATATATTCGGCCATGAAACCATTCAATCTATTTGCTATGATCGTAGTAAAAATTTTAGCATCCTGGTTGATCAGAGATATTGGTCTGTAAGATTCAATTTTTTCTAAATTTTTACCCGGCTTGGGAATCAGAGCAATTATCGATCTGTTCCAGGAATCTGGAGTCGCATCTCCCTCTAAAATTCCATTGTATAATTCATACAGTCTCGGGACAACCCACGGCATAAAGTCTTTATAAAACTCCGCTGATAATCCATCTTCCCCAGGTGTTTTTTCTTTTTTTAGTTTTTTTATTACCTCTTCTATTTCCCCAACCGAAATTGCTTCCTCCATCTTATTCCTATGCTCCTCTGTTAATTTCTTAATTTGTTGTTGATTGAAATATTCTCGCAATTTACTTAAATTTACCTCCTTTTTTGAGTACAACTTTTTATAGAAAGTTTCAATCACTTCTGCCTTCTCTCTTTTCTTATTACATCTTTTCCCATTTTCATCTACTAATACACCTACTTGCCCTTTATTCTTTTTGTCCCTAGCTGCTTTTGCTAATAGCTTAGAACTTTTATTACCGTGCTCATAATATTCCCTTTTAAGAAAAATCAAATCTTTCTTTACTTTTTCAATATCTTTCCCATCCAATTCTTTTTTAATTTTTTCAATCTCTTGAAATATCCTGTGATCCTTCTTTTTAGCATATTCGATATGGAGGTGTTTTAACTGTTTTTCCAATTCCTGATTCCTAATTCTAACTTGCCTATTCCTATTACTTTTTAGCTTTATCGATTCCCCTCTAAAAATTGCCTTCATTGTGTCCCAAACTCCTCCCCTATTAATCTCATTATTTTCATTAAATTTCCAACTTTCCTCCCATTTCTCCATTATTTGTTTCCTTATTACCTCCATCCCATACAGCTGCCCATCATATCTCCAAATATATCCGCTTTTTTCATCCTCATTCAAATTTATATTTACTATCATTTTTGCATGGTCAGATTCTCTAAATGTTCCAATCTCCGTATCCTCAAGTTTTTTTAGCAACTCTTCCGTTACAAAAAAATAATCTATTCTTGAGTACATATCATGCACATGTGAGTAATATGTATATTCTCTTTCCCGAGCTTTCAACTCTCTCCACACATCTTTTAGCCCCATTGATTTCCTCCATTCTTCTAATATGTACTTATTACCTCTCTTTTTTACACTTGTGCAATCAATATCTGAACACATCATATTAAAATCTCCACCTACCACCATGCTCTTAGAACCCTCCTCTCTTAATATCTTCCCCACTTTATCTAAAAAAATTTTCTGTTTATCATTTGGTGCGTAAATATTAGCCAGCGTTATCTCCTCCTCTTCAATTTTCCCCTTAATTATTAAATATCTCCCTTCTGGGTCAGCTATTGTCTTATTCACCGTAAACCCCAATTTTTCCGAGATCAGAGTTGCGACTCCCCTGGCTTTAGATGTCCCAAATGCCTTTTCATATATGCTGATTCCTCTCACCGCCAAATTATTGACTACTGCAGATTTTTGATGGGTCTCTTGCAAGAAAATTACGTCAGCTCTATCTTTGTTGAGCGATACTTGCAACCTCCTTCTTTTCAGGGCGTTCCCTGTCCCCTTCACATTCCATGTTACAACTCCTAATGACTTAACCATTTGTGTATATATCAATTTCCCATCGTTCTTTTCCTTCCCCGGACGTGTTTCTTGACCAACCTCTAACTTCTCCACATCCAAGAAATTTAAACAAAATAAAGAACATTAAAACAAAAATACCTTTCAAATTATTGAGAACATAGAAATAACAACAACCACAAACAAAAAACTTACCTATCCTATTCGCTTCTTCTACCCTCCCCACATTCTTTTCCATAATGCCGCCTTTGATCTTCAAAGAGGGGAGGGGGAGACCGGAGAAAAAAGGCATATCTATCTTCTATCAACCTTCTCCCTCTGAAGTTAGTTAAGTATTTAAGTATTTTCACCCCACCTGTTCCCCACTTGTACCTGGAACCTCCACTCCTCCCACCGCTCCCTCCTCCTCCCGACCCACTAGTGGTCCCATCACACCCACCCTGGCCAATTCTGTTCTCATTACTACCCAATCTGAGTCAGCTTCTTTAATCAGACCAATTTTTGTTAAGTAAAGCAATGCATCCGTATTCACATCCAACACATGCCATTTTTTGTCATAAAAAAATCTCAACTGTTGTGGAAATCGCCATACATACTTGACCCCTTTTGCAATCAATATCTTCGTGACAGGCTTCATAGTGTACTTCCATTTCCTCTCTTGTGGCGCAATATCATTGTACACTTCCACATCTACTCCATCTATTTTTAAAACGCCAGACCCAGCTTGTCTAATGAAGGACATCACCTTCAATTTATCTGCCCAATTTGCAAATTTAACTAAAACATTCCTGGGGGACCTCCTATCTCTCCTCCCACCCACCCTATATACGGCACCGATGTCATCTACTCCAAATTCCTTGCCCATCTTAAGTGAGTTCAACCATTCCAATATTCTCTCTTTAAGCCGTTCTGGCGTTTTTTCAATCACATGACGAATCACTATGTTAAATTTCCTCCACCCCTCCTCCATCATCATCAATCTTTGGTCCTGTACTGTTATGCGATCTTCCAAAATGTGTTCTTGTATATAAAGTTCATTTACAGTTATGATGGTTTGCTTAACTTCCTTGTCCATTGTCTTTGTAATCACATCAATCTTCTGCGTATTCTCTGCAACATCCTTCTTCACATCTGTAAGGGATTTTGCCAGGCTTTCATACTGTAGCCTGGCTAATTCCCTATCCTTCTTCATTTCTTCACTGTTGGCTTCCACTGCTCTATTCAATTTGGTTTGGTTTTCATCTAATTTTTGCAGTGTTGCCTGGGTATCAGTCATATTCTTGGCCAGTTGTTGGAGAATTTTCGTCATGTTGTCCATTCTTTGGGCCAGGTCGAGGGAGCCCGGCTGCTCCCCGGCTGTGGTGCTCATTACTGTCTCTTGAACCTCAATATTAGGTGATGGTGTGTGTCTCTCCTCCTCTTCTTGTTCTCTTCCTTTTTTGCCTTTCCGCCCTTTTGGCTTCACCACAGCTTCATCCATCCCCTCCTCTCTCTCCCTTCCCAACAGGCACTCCAGTATATCAAGCACAGTATGTAGTAATGGGAAGGAATGAGAAGTGGGGAGATACTCTGTTTTCCAAGCCTAAGTCTTAATTCTTTCTGAGGCTGTTTTTAGTGAAAGTACTTAAAAGACAAATGTCACTAACAATATCTGTTATGCTGACTTCAAAGCTGTACTCCTCCAAGAGATTATAGTTTTACTTTTTATGTAGCTATTATTTATAGATCTCCAACAGCAACCAACACAGAGGCAAACACAAGACGGAGAGATGAATCTGCTGATCTCATTCAAAAGGGATCTTTACTCAGTGTTTTTTAGCTGCGCAATTCCTAGGACAAAGAGGCAGCTTCGTCCCCGCCCCCCTATGATCTTAAAAGTTTTCCTTGAACCGCCATTACCGCCCAGGCAGTTGGGGGAGGGAGCAGAAAAAAAGGTCTTTAACTCAGCTCACAGCTTTCAATAAAGATTCTTCAAGCCTCCAGCCTGCCCTTCAGCTGTGCTTTTGTCATCCTGTAGTCAAATCTCCAAATTAAGCCAAGCAACTCCCAAAAGCAGCATTCCTCAGTTGCGCATTTCCACCACCTCCTCCACCTCTCAGCTCCGTCCCAGCTCCGAGACCCCCTGCGGATGCCTCCTGCTCGAATTTCACCAGAGGCTCAATTTCAGCACGGCTCAATGGGCAGTGAGGCTCGTAACACTCACCCCACCGCTCTGAGCACACACACACGCACCCCCAGCCTCCACTCACAGATCGTCAGCTGTTGCCTCCAGCCTCCTCCGTTCTCCGTGTCTCTTACTGCCGAAGTCTTCAAACCACTTATCTCTCTGGCTCTTGCTGAGAAGGGGCAAACTCCGGCAAAGAAAAAGCTTTTAAAATGAGCTCCACGGGCTGAGACGAAGAGCAGGTCTTCCCCCCCCCTCTGCCCGGAGCTCCGATCTTCAAATTCTATGCCCCGTTCGCTTCCAGCCTTCTCAAGAGCCACCACAGCAGTACCTCAGCCTCCCAACAGTAGTCCGGAGGACTCCAGGTAATATATAATCAATTTTTCAGTCTATTTCACATTGTTCTCCCATTGAATCTTCAGAGCGAGGCAAGGATCGGTGTTACTTCTACGCCATCTTAACTCCGCCCCCAGCTAAGGATATCTTAAGAGGAAAAAAGAAGTGGCAGGTAGAGTCTAAGGACACTACTGTCAGGGATTTAGTGCGTGAATTCAATGTGTTGAATTATGCTAATTAATTCATTTATTTCTTTTCATTCATTAGTTAAGGGTGATGTTTCAAATGGGGGAAAATAAAGACATTATATTCATAAAATTAAGGTTTTCATAAAATGTTCATAAAATCTAAGGTTTTCTGAGCTAAGGTAAAGGTCACCCTTGATTGAAAGCCAGTCGTACCCAATTCTAGGTTTCAGTGCTTATCTCTGTTTATAGCCAAAGAGCCAGTGCTGTCTGTATCTGCAGACATTTCCGTGGACATGTGGCAGGCATGGAACACTGTTTACCTTCCCACCAAAGTGGTCCCTATTTATCTTCTTGAAATTTCTTGCTTTTGTACTGCTACATTGTGTTAACCCAAAACCAGAAATTCCAATTTCATTTGTGTTTATTATTTTTTATATTTTATTTTTCAATAAAGATGCTTTTAACCTTTATTTTCCATTCTCCGACTCTACCCACTATGCACACATGTCCATAACATACCCGGTGCATAACTTGGGGGTCCTCCTGGACTTGCGACTACTGCTCGAAGAGCAGGTGGCAGTTGTGGCCAGGAGGGTTTTTGCACAACTTCATGTGATTCGTCAGTTACGCCCGCTCCTAGATCGGGACTCCTTGCTCATGGTCACACATGCTCTGGTCACCTCCAGACTGGATTACTGTAATGCACTTGTAAGGCGTCCAACCTTACAAAACTGAATCTGGGATAGTGGGGCGGGGCCAACGTCATGACGTCATGGGCAGGGCCAACGTCACGACGTCATGACGTCATGGGCGGGGCCAACGTCACGACGTCATGACGTCATGGGCGGGGCCAAAAAATAAAGGAGCAAAAAATGGCTCCAATAAACTGTGCATGCGCAGAAACTCAATCTGATGCATTGCGCATGCATCAGATTGAGTTTCTGCGCATGCACAGTTTATTGGAAAATAAGCCATGTGCCGATTTTCGGGGGGCTCTAAAAATATAAGCCACCCCCCGAAAATAAGCCATCAGGCCATTTTTGGCCATTTTGGGGGGGGGAATATAAGCCATGGCTTATAATAGGCTATTATAAGCCATGGCTTATATTCTTTCCCCCCCAAAAAATGGCCTGATGGCTTATTTTCGGGGGGTGGCTTATATTTCTATATACTGCCTGCTCGGACACAGAGAATACACCCCCCAACTCTGCTTACCTTCAAGCTCTGCTTATTTTCTCTCCCGACTAACAGCTGATCAGACTCAGAGGCTTTTTTTAAAACTCCAGTAGGGAAACAAGGAAGGGGGAAAATTTCAGCGATGTGATTGGATCTCTATGTCAGCTGACATAGAGATCCAATCACATCGCTGAATAGGGGAAACACCTATTCAGCGATGTGATTGGATCTCTATGTCAGCTGACATAGAGATCCAATCACATCGCTGAATTTTTGGAGCCATTTTTTGCTCCTTTTTTTTTAAATGCCTGCTGCCGAAGAGAAATCGGGACAGCCGGGACGTCATGGGGGAATTCCGTGACCATTTTCCTAAAAATGGTAACTCGGGATTCCCCCTCTCAAATCGGGACTGTCCCGGAGAATCCGTGACAGTTGGCCGCTATTTGGAAGCTTCAGTTGGTCCAGAACTCAGCTGCTCGGGTGGTATTGGGTTGTGGGTGGTATGCACATGCCTCACCACTGCTCCAGGAGCTGGTTATTACCTTTAAAGCCCTATATGGTAGTGGGTCAGGATACTTAAGAGACCGTCTCACCCCAAGAACATCTGCCTGTCCCACTAGAGCGGATCGGAGAGGCTCTCTAGTTGTTCCATTGGCCAGAGAGGCGTGTCTCTCTGGCACAAGACGGGGGGCCTTCTCGGTGTCTGTCCCGGCCCTATGGAACCTCCTGCCAATGGAGTTACGTCTCCAGATGGAGTTGCTGCCCTTTAGGAAAAATTTAAAAGCATGGCTGGCAGGGCAGGTATGGGGTGCGGGTGGGACGATGACCCCAGTCCGCTGGTTGATTTAAGCCCTGCTTGCCCTCAATTAGTTTTTAGATTTTGAGTTTAAAGGTTTAAATTGAGGGTTTTTTAGGAATGTTTTTAAGAGTGTTTTATTGTTGTTGTTTTTTTTTAATGAACTGTGAGCCGCCCTGGGTCACCTCGGTGAGAAGGGCAGTTGATAAGTATGACTAATAAACAAATAAATATATTATAACTGGTGCTTGGTCAATACAACTGTCTTTCCTTCTCATTTCTACTTAATCTGCCATATGCGATTCATCATTTTGTTTAGAATCTGCAAGATATTTTGATCAGGCAACTAAGGATATTTAATTTGTTTCCAAAGGAGGATAACAACAATATATGCATCCCTTTTTAGATTTCACAGCTGGTGAGTGGCACATTGGAAAAAGTGTCTGTGTTAACACAATGTTTGGAGGATATCAAGTGTTTCAAAAATGCAGTGGCCAACTTGAAAAAACAAAGGAAAAAAATGGAGATGCCAGTTTGCAAATTAAGAACAGCTAAAGATCAGCACAATGTCATGAATAAAGCAGTGAATGTAGCCTAGTGAGGCCTGTGTTCAACAATTTGCTAATGTCTTATGCTCAATCGGTGGCTTCCTTCAGTACAGTCAAACCTCACATAAAGAGCACCTTGCTTAAAGAGTAACTCACTTAAAGAGCAGAATTTTCTCTGAATGTTTGCTTTGCTTAACAAATAAAACCAACCAAAAACTCGCTTAACAAACAAATCAGGGTTCACAATCCCCCCCCCCCCCCGGTACAACTGTATTTCTCAGTACTCCTTCAGCTGATGGAATTAAATGAAAAAAGCTTTTAGAAACCATCCTGAGACTGCCAAGGAAGAGTAAAACATGCACGTGTCAGATAAATCACTAGGATTACAATGAGAAATAGGAAGAATCCCTGTTGCAAATATTTAGAACTAGTACTCAAGGTCATAGGTTCCAAAATAAGCAGAGAGAAGCATCTCCCTGCAGCACCTTTCCGATGGATGCTACTAAAATTGCCAATTTCTCTCCCTGAGTATTGTAAAAACAAAAAACAGAAGACATCTATATACAATTCTGAGGTGCCAGCTTTCAACATGTCAGGGTCAGAAAGAAAACTTGCTAAATTCCTCATTTTTGTCAATTCAGTGTTGTTGACATGACAGAGCACCTTGACAAAGGGTTTTAAAAGATTGTGAGTTTTCTCGCCTCCAGCTAAAAGTAAGATAAAACTCTCTCTTTCTCCCCCCCCCCTTTTTCTGGGTCTCTATAATTTGTATAAAATTTCTCAGATGTTGAGAAAGAATGCACAGTGGGGATTCCAGCTCCTGTCTCCACAACCTGGCACTCCATTCCACAGAACTGAACCAGCTCACTTGGAGGACCTGTATTTTTGCTGGTGGTATCAATTAATTTTGATTTTTTTTGAGTATTCAGCTAAAATGCGCCCATCCAGACACATCTTACTCCTGCTTCCAGGAGCAATGAGGGTAGTGCGGGCCAGATGAATTGGCATCAGGGGCCAGATCCAGTCCCCAGGCTGTAGTTTGGGCACCCCTGGAATAAGCAGGAAAAATGGCAGCTTAAAATCTATCTCATCCTGTTGCAAAACAGATTACAAAGCACATTTTACTTCTGCATCTGGTGGGAGGAATCACGTGACTGGCCTGCTAAACCGCATGACCAGCCCATGGCCTGAAAAGTTTGGGCACCCCTGGGGTAGGGTTCTTGGGCAAGATCACAAATCAAGACTGGCATATTTTGTAGAAGGGGAAATTGTTTCCTAATACTTTCTCAAGATTGTCATTGCTGTGGCAACGGCAGTTGTTCGTCAAGGTTAAGAGAGTAAACTTGCACTTGCTAAGTGTTCTCTGCTGAAGTTTTAGAAATCCAGGCTGCCACACTCCCTGCTAGCAAGAAGCTGCTGGAGAACTCCCAAGGGCCGTGGCATGCAACAATGAATTCAAGTTGTGGAGTCATGACTATACCTCTCCCAACTCTTGAAAACAAAAAGCCCAAATATGTTACCCTGGAATTGGTTGATACAAGGGTTTTGAAGTGGTTTGGAGGCAGTGCTAAAAACCTTATTATCACCAAAATTACTCTTCTCCATGACACTGCCCTGAGCAAGCCTGCATTCTCTATATGCTACATCCAAGCCCTGCCAATAAAGGTTGTTAAGGGATGCATTGCAATCAGCAAAACACCCGCTGCCCAAGCCATCCCCTCCTCATACATCTATCTAGCTCAGCTGACTCCTGCACAGCCGGCTTGCCGCAGGGGGGAGGTTTGCAGCCAGGATCTGCAATCGTATCCTCTCCATGCCAACGATTCCAGTTCTCAGGAATTCTGATGCCAAGACCTAGGATGGCCAAAGGCAGTGCTGACTTCTTTGACAACGACTGACTGTTCCTGAAATTTCCTCTTACCTGAGGCTGAAAAACAGAAATGGAGCAAAACTGGTGAGATCCATCATCTGCCCCAGCTCCCACCCAACCTAGCAGTTGAAAGCAAGAAATTGCAAGTAGATAAATAGGTACCAGGGACTGTGGTGGCTTAGTGGTTAAGATGCTGAACTTGACCACTGGAAGGTTGGCAGGTCATCAGTTTGAGACTCAAGAATGGCACAATGGAATGAGCTCCCATCTCCTGCCAACCTGGCAGTTTGAAAGAAAAAATTGCAAATAGATAAATAGGTACGATTTCGGTGGGAAGGTAAACAACATTCTGTATTTAGTCAGGCCTGCCACATGTTCATGAAAACATCTGCAGACACAGACAGCACTGGCCCCTTGGCTATAAAAACAGATAAGCATTGAACCCTAGAGTTGATACTGTAACTTGGCAAAATTTTTTAAAAATTTAAGATTTTAATTTTTTAAATCTTTTATAGTGTTAAATTTGAGGTTTTTAAGGGGATGGTTTTTATTTCTTTGTTGTTGTGATTTTTATGATCTGTAAACCGCCCTGAGTCACCTCGGTGAGGAGGGTGGTGGGTAAATATGAATGAATGAATGAATACAACCAGCTTTCAAGCAAGGACAACCTTTACCTTTACCTAAATAGTTACTGCTTTGTCGGGAAAGTTAGCAGTACCCCGTGCACTCCAGTGATTAGTCATGCCTGCCACCTGGCCACGGAAATGTCTGCAGATACAGACAGCGCTGGCTCTTTGACTGAAAACGGAGCTGAGCACTGCATCCTAGCATTGGACACAACTTGCTTTTCAGCAAGGGAGACCTTTACTTTTACCACATCTTAGAACAGTGGTCAAAATATAGAATCAAAAAGTTCCTAGTTCAGTTCCCACAAAACTTTAGGCAAACCACCCTCCTTGAGCCCCGCTGCCTGGAATGTGAAGCCTTACAGAGTTGTTGAAAATATCGTATGAAAATCACATCACATACTCATATGTTCTAAGTTCAAAAAATGTTCAAACACATTGCTGTTTCCCATGGCAACCCGAACAACTTAACTTGTAAAGTTGCAGTCTCACACGTTCCATCAAACCCGGTGGAGTTTGCTGCTGAGCACACATGCACAGTAAGACCATAAAATGGATGCAAGGATTTTTTTTTTTTAAGAAAAGGCTTGCTCAGCTAACTGGAATCTCAGGAAAAAATGGTATGGGATGGTATCCTTCTTCAAAAGCATATGGTGACTTATAAAAGGCACTGATTAAATAAGAAATCTTACAAAGTAACTGTATAATTTAAATGGCTGAAATAGGAAAACAGGCTTTCTGCTTCATTCCTTTCCTTGTTATATGCCATGTTTTGTGCCCTGATCCTTTCACATTCCTGCATTTTGGAATTGTCAAAGTGGCAACTCACTGCAGTTTTCTTTTCTTGCTTCCCATATTTGGCACAGGGTGTCAACGCTTCCTTCTTACTCCTATTGGACACGTGCCCTATGCTACCTTAAAGTTACCCGACACTAAACCCCCTCCACCTCAGTCCTCTCCTTGTCCCTTCCCTGGGTCTCCCATACACAGGAAGCTCCGATTTGGGACTACTGAAACTCCGAGCAGTTTTCCATGGTGTGCTGGTCCAGCAAAATATTACCTTTCACTGCAACCTAAAAGATCCACTCTGAAAGTGATCCCCAGAAAATATTTTAAAGGAGAGAATGGTAGCAATGTTGCCTCTCCCAGCTTAAGATGGCTTTACTCTGGTCCCCTCCCTTAAATAAACAACAATTTATTAAAAGAATTGAGGTTTATTTCTCATAAAGGATATTAAAGATACATTGTTCACAAAATAGGTAACTAAATACTATATACATCATTACTCAAAAAGATCCAGGAAAAATCGATACTTAGGTTTTCCCCACAACATACAATAATCTCACTCTCTGACTTATTCTAAACCTTCGGAGAGAGCAAGTTTCCCTTCCTTTATTATTATTCCAATTCTCTTATCAATCTCTTTAGATTTACCTCAGAATCACTTCAGATTCACCTCAGAAGGTTTTCCTCAACTTCACTCTGAGAATTTACCTCAGAATCACTTTAGATTCACCTCAGAAGATTTTCTTCAGCTTCACTCTGAGAATTACCTCAGACTCTTTCTTCTTTGAACATTTACCTCAGCCAGTTCTCTCCCTGACTCTCTTCAATTCTCTCTCTCTCTCTCTCTCTCTCTCTCTCAAACACCCCCTATCTCTGCCTTCTTATACCTAACCATCCCCCTCCTGCCTTGCCTCCTTTACATGAGCCAGTCAGACACCTCCCTGTATCCTTAATGTATTCTGCCCGGCAACAGGATGTTAGAGTCTAGCAAAGAGGGATAACAAAGCCTAAAATATGGGCTTTTAATTACATTTGGTGTAACTTGTGAGCCCATGGTAGGCTTTACCATG
The DNA here is from genome assembly GCA_030440675.1 of Furcifer pardalis. Classification (NCBI taxonomy): domain Eukaryota; kingdom Metazoa; phylum Chordata; class Lepidosauria; order Squamata; family Chamaeleonidae; genus Furcifer; species Furcifer pardalis. Next base: position 97,971,574 of record CP126892.1, read on the forward strand.
ACACAGGGCATAACCTATACTAGGGGACTGGAGTGGCTTAGTGGTTAAGATGCTGAATTTGATGACTGGAAGGTTGGCAGGTCAGCAGTTCGAGACCCGAGTATTGTACAACAAAGTGAGCTCCTGTCTCTATCCTAGCTCCTGCCAACCTAACAGATAAAAAGCAAGAAATTGCAAGTAGTGGTGGTTAAATGAAATTCCCTTTAGCTGCACAGTAGAAGTGCAGAGAAGAATAACTATAAGTCTCTCGGGATTCCATCCCTTTTTCATTATCTGCCACACAAAGTCCCAATAATTCATGCCGAGACATTAGTAGGAAAAAGTTAAAAGAGCAGATTTTGCTTACTTTTTTAAAAACTTGGAATTACAGATATGTACACGCTGCATTTTTATTGCACACATGCTAGCAACCAACCAACCAGATCAACAGTAGCAAACAACTGACACCAACCAACAAAGAGAGGGAGGAGACACAGAGCAGAGAGAGGCAGAGCTCTCTTGGAATTCAGAGGCAGGAAGGAATAAGTGGTTAGAGCTGGGTAGCTAGACTGTCACTCCAACCACTGGCAGCATGCAAGGTTGTAATACAACTCCAACAAACACTACTTCATTTTGATAAAAAAACAAAACAAAAACCCACCCATGCTGAGCTCTTCTGTAATCACTCTTAAGACTCATGTATATGTGGCACTTGAATGCTCCAAGTGAAACAAAATCTGTGAGCCCACATGTTCTAACCCAGAAGTCACCAAACTTGGCTCTCCAGGCGTTCTTGGATTTCAGTTTACTGGAAGACCAAGACAGGACTCTTGCTGATCATGGCTTCTAGGAATTGAAGTGCCCTGTTTTAACCCAAAGATTTCCTCCTCCAGTCCTTTTTCAAGAGGAAAACAAGAGTACACAAAATGCTGCACCACCTGCAGAACTGGACCCAAATTACCCCATCCTGGTTTTAATTTTAGGATTTTTAGATGTCTTTGAGGAGGGCTTGGGAACACGCTAAGCACATTTCCTGCACATATCCAGGAACAGATAAAGACATTTTTATTAAGTATATATCTATGTATACTTGTCCTAGAAAGAAGAGCTGGATCTGAGGTGGTCCATGAGATCTGCAAAATTCTTTTAGAGTTTGCATATGACCCTGAATTAAGATGAGTCATTTCCTGCCTCTAACAAGCCCCCTCTGCTCTGCTCCTACTTCTTCATTCCCAAATGCCAAGGACTTTTACCAAGAAAGAGAGAACGAGGCCAAGAGGGTGAGTGAGTAGGTGGAAGCCACATTTTCAAGGTCTGGATTGGTTTATGGAAAGAACAAAAATCCTTGCAGGCATACAAGAGCAAATCAAATTAAAAGATGGAGGAAGAGCTCACCAAACAAGGAATAACAATAAGGGAGGATATGGCTGAAGAAGTCTACTTCCCAAACATCACTTGAAGGGTCCTGAATAGGCTGAGGGTTGAAGTCCCTAAATGCGTGGGCAGCCGCAGACGTCTCCGCCCTCCCCCAGACTCTTGGTGACCTTGTTTTGTTATTTTCTAGTTCTATATTTTATATGTAAGCCGCCCTAAGTTGCCATGATGTGGCGAGTGGGCAGCTATATAAATATGAATTGTAAATAAATAAATAAATGAATAAGAATAAATGCAAGGCCAACATGCTCAAGTGGGGACTGCTGGCAGACAACAACACTGTGTGAATGTGGAGAGATACAGAATCCAGCTAATTTGCTGGTCTGCCAATTATTGCCAGAAATATGCAGGATTTAAGGGTTGGGCAATGACAAAGCCAAGAAAGTGGCTTCATTTTGGCAGTTTAAAGTTTGGTCTGGACATGAAAGAAGAACAGGTCTGGATTCAAGGGATTCATTTTTATAAAAACAGTCTATATCAGTCTATATTTGAGACTGTGTGCCCAAACTCAACAGGCTGCCGTTTGTGCTGCACAGGGGCAAGGCAAACTCTCTGCTGGGGGGAGGGAAGAAGCTCTCCCATTGGGCTACTGGGTAGAGGGGCGGAGCGAGCTCTGGTGCGCATACTAACAGAGAGGGCTGGGAGTGCCATGTCTGGTATGCATGATGTAGGTTTGCAACCACTGGCCTATATTGTCACTAGTGTATTCTTGTACAGGGATTGATTAAGAGTTCCTGCAGTGTCTCCTGAATGATTTCTGCACTGCTGAGGGGAAAGAGAGCAGGGGGCAAAATGCAACCTCTTATTGTGCAAGGTGCCACAATTTCACCAAGTTGGAAACTGGTACTAAGTGAAGGTGTTATTTCCTGATGTTGTAAAAATCAAAAGAAATCTTTTCCAATTGGCACCCAGACGGTCAAGGGGATATTAATAAACATCTCTTGTGAACCTAATAGACAAAGAGAGTATAAAGCAGGAATAGAAGTGCTGTTCTTTAGTTCCGTCTGCTACAAACAACTGTCCTGCCCAGTGATTCTATTGATTTGCCTGCTCTATATCAAATTTTAATCACCATAAAAAACAGGCTTATTCAGCTCTGCCACCAGCAAGTGCTCCTCATGGACAACTGATTATTTTGGACATCTCGAGAAATCAGGGAGAGAGAAAATGGAGAGGTATACAACTAGGTTTCATAAGCTCTTCCTTTCAAATGGGCCCTGCCAATTGGCTCAGGCTGTTGTACTGTCTCAACTGATTCCCTTTGGGAAGAATTCGATTCAGGCTCATGGGATGTGTGGACCCTGAACAAGGCAGAAGACCTAGTGGAATTATTTGAAGAGAAATAATAGGTTTAGGAGCGAGGGATTTCTTAGAGAAAGAAACCATCAAAAGAATCCGTACTTATATCTGCAAGTCTTCCCAAGAGATTGCACCATGCCATGCCACCTTCACAACATTTTATTTATTTGTTTGTGTGTTCAACTTATATTCTGTCTATCTAGTGTTGATAGCTACTCTGGGCAGTTTATAACAATTAAAACATGAAACATAATGAATTGCTCTCGGTTAAGAAGACCGATTTGACATCTATTCCCCTCCTAATCTAATTTAAGGGTTCTTCAGCTGATTTTCTGCTCAAGCCATTCCAGTACACATCTCCTCTTATAATGAATCCAAAAGTAAATGGCCCCTTTTGGACCAAACATATGCTAGAAATCAAGTTGTTGCACAATTTAAATCATGTCTTCTTCAAAGTGGATTGGATTGGAGAGACTGGCTCACAGCAGTCCATTAAGTTCTCACCTTCTCAAGCACTCAATGCCAGAGCAAAATATGCTTTCAGGGCAAATGTCTGAGGTGTAAGGTGGGCTGTAATGTGTTTTCTGACATTTCAGTCATGATCCATTTGTCATATGAGATTGTCAGAGTCTACTTTTCGGGTACATACAAATTGGCTCTTTGAGCATCCCTTGTCAATGGTGCCATTACAGATATTTTAATACTGCACCTTTCTTTAAGTATCAAGTTTTAAGCCATGTGAAGGCAAGACCTGAGAGTCTCTTTTTTTCCTCCAGCAGTCCTCCTAAATGCATTTATCCTTTATTGTTTTCTTCTACCTGAAATTGTCTCCTCCTCTTTTACTGAATTTCAGCACCTCCAGTCCTTGAACTACCCCTCTCTATTTTAACTTCCCTTGCCTGATAGCCATACAATCCTAACTCAAAGATGTTGTTGCTGTAGAAAACTTGAATTTGAAATATGCTTTCTGCAGCCAGAGACCTTTTCTGTTTGGCTGATTTTAGCGATGCAGCAATCTGCTAGTGAAACCACTTTGCTAGCTAAGATTTTCCAGCAGATGGGACAAAGAAATAATAATAATAATAATAATAATAATAATAATAATAATAATAATAATAATAATAATAATAATAATAATAATAATAATAATAATAATAATAATAATAATAATAATAATAATAGAACCACTGAGTTGGAAGGGGCCTTTTCAATTCAATTCAATTCAAATTTATTTTTATACCCCGCCTTGCTCAGGCGAACCTGACTCAAGGCGGCTTCCATGGAACATAAAACAACAGTATACAAACAACATAGTATAAAACAACACGGAGGGGCGCGGCGGCGGCAGCAGCGTTCCCGCGCTCAGCGGCTGCGGCGTCCTTCAGTCCCCCTCGGCCAGGGGCTCCTTTTCACCTCCCGGCCGGTGACGGTGGCCGGGAGGGGCGCGGCGGCGGTGGCGGTGTTCCCGCGCTCAGCGGCTGCGGCGTCCTTCAGGCCCCCTCGGCCAGGAGCTCCTTTTCACCTCCCGGTCGGTGACGGTGGCCGGGAGGGGCGCGGCGGCGGCGATCCCGCGCTCAGCGGCTGCGGCGTCCTTCAGGCCCCTTCGGCCAGGGGCTCCTTTTCACCTCCCGGCCGGTGACGGTGGCCGGGAGGGGCGCGGCGGCGTTGGCGGCGTTCCCGCGCTCAGCGGCTGCGGCATCCTTCAGGCCCCCTCGGCCAGGGGCTCCTTTTCACCTCCCGGCCGGTGACGGTGGCCGGGAGGGGTGCGGCGGCGGCGTTCCTGCGCTCAGCGGCTGCGGCGTCCTTAGGCCATTGGGTTCAGCCCCCTGCTCAAAGCAGGAATCCAAATCAAAGTACCGTATTTGTCGGCGTATAAGACGACCCCCAACAATTCCACTCAAAATATAGTTTGTTATATACTCGCCATATAAGACTACCCCCTCTTCCACACACCTTCCATACACCAAATAAAACATAAAAGAACATCAGATTTGATTTCAACATCTCCCTGTGGCCGGCACTAGTGCGCAAGTGTGCATGTGCAAGCTCTGCGTAGACAAGGGGCGGGCCAGAGCACCGCTGCTTCCCACTGAGCAGAATGGGCCAGTCACGCCGAAAAGGCTGGTACACCTCTTGAGGCAGTTGGTTCTGCTGTTGTACTACTCTAACCATTAAGCAGTTTCCCCTGATATTCTTGTAATTTGAACTCATTATTTCATGTTCTGCACTATGGGGTGATGAAATACAGATCTTGCCCTCCTCTTTCTGACCATCTTTCAGGTATTTGAAGAGTGTCATCATATCCCCTCTCAGTCGCCTTTTCTCAAAGCAAAACCTGGCCAGTTCCTTCAGACTTTCCTCATATGACTTGAAAAGGCAAGGCAAGTGGAAAGGAAGTCAAAATACATGAGATCAAAACTTTCAGAGCAGCCACATAGTTGCAGCATTGCTGTGAGATTATGGCTTGGTCCCTGTATTCCTAACACATTTATAAAATCCTTAGGCTGGAAGGGATTCACATTCCACCCATCTTTGACTTGTCTAGGATTGCTTTAGCAGGTCATTGGCCATCTTTTCTAGTCACAAATGCACTGTCATTTCTTAAAATCTACCTCCTTTCCAAGACATGTCCCCAGTTCAGCTATAAATTTCTGCAAGATGTCTGCCTTATTTTTAATCTCTACAGCATGTCACATTTTTAATGCACTGAATAAATAAGCCAACTGCTTGAGCCTGTATTTATGATGTTAGTACCAAAAATCTGCATTTTCTAAGAGTGCTGCAAGAATAAACTACCAGATTCCCACACTCTTTCTGTCAAAGGAGAAGGAAAATGGAGGATTGTAAAAAAAGAAGAGTCACATAAAAATATTAATTCTGGAATTGGTACCAAATCAACTTACAAATGCAGGAGAAGGTGATATCTTTATAAGACTACTAAAAATTAAACAATCAGCAAGCTTTCATGGGTCAAGTCAGGTTGGCCTGATCTGCAAAACCCTGTACATCATCTGATCAACAGAACAAAAGCTAACAATAGATCATGCCACCTGTAGTCCAAAATGAGAACTATATCCCCATCTGACAGCAATACAGTCAGGATAGTATGCTTAGGACACATCTATGTGTCTTGTAGTAGGAACTTGTCACACCTGTTCCTTTTATTTGAGTAATATAAACCAAAGAGTCTCCTAAAAGCTGAGTATACCTAAGTCATCCTTTGGTTAACATAGCCAAAGACATGTCGGTGAAGGCAGGGTCATTTCCACAGGTCACAGATATGATGCCAATGTAGGCATTTCTATCATGTCTCTCTGTTTTTAGGTAGTGTGTTTTACCAAGCCTGCAATATACATAAATCCTTTGGGTGCAATCCTGAAAATAACCCCACTCCAGTGGGAAGGGAACGTACTGTGCTTTTATTTGCTGTAAGTGGAATATAGGCATAGAAGGGTAATTTATGCCAATAAAAAGCCACTGCTTTCCCCTCACACTCTTTTTAATATTGTATTAACTGTTTTGGAGAGACAGTTTAATAATTACCCAATGTACTTTCAACTCCACTCGTGTCAACCGTGGTGTGTTGAAATATCTCTTTGGCTTCCTGCCTGGTACAGACAGCCTCCCTTCCATAATGCTTAGCTGCCAAAGCTTTAACTGAAATCTGCTTTGTGGATGCTGCAGACATTATTGACAAGGCAGAGGAAATGTAGGATCTCCTGCAATTGACTCAATGCTAGGGATGTGATGAATACTTGGAAAATGTTCCCATTCTCAGCAGTTTTCTGACTCTCACTGTGCCAAGACTCCCTGATGAGACTCCCTGGACCAGTGAGATTCCCAGTTTTCCATAAAAATGAGACCCCATCTTGTCCCCCTTCATTTGCCCATTTTCCACAGGTTGTTTTGTTCAGGGAATTGCCAAATCCCATATAGTCTAGGGACCTGAGATTGATTCTTGACATGAAAGATTGTGAGCAGAGATTCTAATAATCTCACACAGCTTGCTAGTTCTAACCTTTCTAAGTAAATCCTGTGGATTAGAATTATTGTATAGTCCTGCTAGCTTGGTTTTTTTAAAATTTTGGCAGGGTATTTGGGGGGGGGGAATCTTGAACAAAAAACAAACAAAAACAATTTCATTAGGAGAAAAGGGTTTTTTTGTCCCCTGTTTTTTTTCTTCAAGTAAGAATGAAAAGCTGCCAGATGCCCTACTCCATCTACTTTAATGTTGTGAAACAAAAGACCATATAAGGCTACATTTGGTAAATAAACAGATTTCAACCAACTCAAAGGCCATGGCACATAATGACCAGTATGACCGTGAATATGGAAAAGGAAACTTTAAGTCCCTGCAATCCCTGTAGTTGCCCTACTGATCGTAAGAACACAGATTCAGTTGTTATTTTTCTTTAATGTACAATTCTGTTTTGTTTCTTCCTATCTCTGCCTGGAGAAGGTAGTAAAGCACTAACTGCAGACCCACTTACCTCCACTAGCTTGTTTGCATGCTCGCGGAACACTTGAGCATATTCCTTCACTTCTTTTTCATTACCACTCTTTGCTGCTTCAATGAGAACCAGTAACGGAACATTGGTCTCGAGGAAGGAATCAGATATATGATCCATCACCGCTTTCCGGAGCTGTGATAAAAGAAAGCAAAGAGCCATAAGTACCTGAACATTTCATCTGCACATGATGCTGACAATACTGATCTGCTGTTTGGCATTACAAAGATATTCAGTGGTCCTTAGCAAGCTATTGTAAGAACTGTTTTTATAGATATTTGTTAAATTTTAGAATGCAGAGGTTCAATGTAAAGAATTCAGATATAAGGAACTTATTTTTAAGATAGTTATGAAGAGCAAAAATGTTTTTTGCACAGAATATAAAATAAATAGAAGCCTTACAGCATGAATCATTTATTTTTCATTATGAAAAACTCAACTGAAGAAATACAAATAAGTGAAACTAAGAAAATAAAGACTAAAAAACCAACAGAGAATAACGATAGAAGTCATAATAAAACAATAACAAATCAATGACAGCTGCCCATATACCTAAACAGCAGAGCTATCCAGCCAACCAGAGATGTATAATGCAACGTAAATTAGCCCATGCAGCTGACTATCTTCAGAGAGATTAATGAGCAATTAATATGAGCAAAAAAAATATAAATTTGAATTAATAAATAATAAATAATACTAAATTTATGGATGTAACTTTCCCCTCTGTTGATGAAACTGCCAGAAATACATCCCTATTTACTAGGGATGGGATTTTTTGGGATTTTCTGGAGTACAAATACCATCATTCTACATGGGGTTGTCCTTGATGTCCATCCAGAGACTGCAGTTGGTCCAGAATGCGGCAGCCCATGTGGTCGTGGGGTGTAGTTGCTTTGCCCGTGCCTCGCCACTGTTGCAGGAGCTGCACTGGCTGCCTATATGTCTCCAGGTGCAATTCAAGCTGGTTGTCACCTTTTAAGCCGTTCATGGTAATGGGCCAGGATACGATAGGGACCACATCGTCCCTAGGACAATGACACGTCCCACAAGAGGAAATCGAGAGGGCACCATTCAGGTACCATCCATTGGGGAGGCCCACCTCTCCAGCACGAAGAAAAGGGCCTTCTAGGTTGTAACTCACACATTATGGTACTGCCTCCAGGTAGAACTATGCCTCCAGGCCAGCTGCTACCATTAGGGAAAGAGGTGAAGACAGGGCTGGCTTATCTGAGAGAAAGGCTTTGAGGCTGAACTAGGCTTAGTTGTATCCAAACTTCCTGTTGCTTCTGCAGTGCTAGTTGGGAATTTTATTTTTTAGAAAGAAGCATGGGTAAAATTTGCCCCATTGACAAAAAAAACAAACAAACCACCTGCTGACTACTTTGAAATTTTCTAGCATTTTTGTCAGCTGCAGCAAAATAGCACCAACACAAACACTTGCATTTTGTACTAAATCCTTACATTTTGTGCAAAATATGATGTTTGTTGAACAGCTTATTGTGCAAAGACTCTCTTGCAATTGTCTCAGTTTTTGGCAGAATAGAAACACAAAAATACAGCCCATCCATACTCTCACCAACCAGGAATAAATTCTTCCTTCTGTTCTTCAAGATCAGCCTAAACAAAGATTTACATGTCTCGTTGACTGCAACTCATATCTGAGAATGCATTTTTCCTGAAGCAGGGAAAATGCCATTGGCATGAATTTGTTTCAGGTGGATCCCAGCTTGCCATGATGTGACCCACAAACTGTGATCACGGAGCCATCTCCTGTGGCACACATGAAATGAGACATGCAGGATTTAACTCTGGGACTGCAATAGACTGCCACAGCCTTGAGGATATTATCAAGACATGCCTTCACAGCCAGTCCATCTGGCATGGCCTTTTCCACTTCCATGACCATTGGGAACCAGACTTCCTCCTCCTCTCATTTTGCCGTTGGGCCCAATAGGATGGTTTCCAGTGGCATTTTCTCCACTAAGGGGGACCATCACCCCACCTAAATGGGCTCATCTGCCCATAGCTGTTGGCCCCTTTAGGGTGTCAGGTTAGTTAACTGCCGCCTGACATTCAGTGTTGAGTCACTGGCTGTAAGGTCTACTAGCTATTAGAATAAGATGTCATTATTTTCTGTACTATTATTCTACAAGCATAGGAACAGAAGCAAAGGAAAAAACTGATGAGGTTGCAGAGGTATGCAAAAGGAAAAGGAATATGGAACAAAACAAGAAGCAGCAGAAATTGTTCAGTTTGAGGATTAAAAGTTTAAACATGCAGAAAAACGTGAGTTTTCCTTTTGGAGAGAAAAATCGAACTTGACCTGACATGACCAGGCACATGTTGCAGTTACAGTCACAACAATCTGTAGTTAATTTTTGTGTTCTCTGACACTCTAGGCCTTCTATGGTGGATTAGAAAAACATCACCTGAATTGACCTTCTGTCCAATGAAAAGATATATGGCTTAACTAGTCTAATTTCTTGCTACACCCTCAGGCTAGATGGCTTCAAGCCCATCTGAACTGAGTGAGCCGTTTTTCATTTTTAATCACAATTACACCCCAAAAGCTTAAGAAAAGATGCTAAGCGGCAACTGCTACATGATCAGAAAACTACTGCTGTCCCAACAGTGAATGATTTATGGTTTCAGGCGTCTTCCCAGCTACCTTAGGAAACCGAGCAAAGTTTGACACTAATCTGCCATTCTGTGAGGAGTAGAGGAGAGCATCGTGTCATCCATACTTAAGCCATTCTGTACCATGGATATAGATAGGCTTGCTCATAGGGATGTGATATTTTCTTGGACGACCAGATCCAAGTATCTTAACCTCAGGGAGTTTTCTCATTTTTTACAGGCAATATGTTTTGAGATATTGTCCTTGTGAGACTCAGGGTCGTACTGCAGATCACTGATGCAGCTTCCAACTGATGACACCAGCACATGTAACCAAATATGGCAATTATGGGAATTACCAGAGCCAGTGAAGGTTGGTGGGAGTGGGAAATTAGTGCAATCCAAGGTTTCAATGTGAATTTCCCAAGAGTTGGAGGGAAAGATATTCAGCACCATGGGTAGCTCCTATTAGAATCAGATGGTGCCTGGAACAGGTTTTTCATCTCACTGACATCAGAGCCGTTTGACTCCCTGGTCAAGATTCAGAGCTATGTTGGCTTTTGAATGCTTTTGTCTCTGTGGAATCTAAACTCCATGGTCTTTAGCCACCATAATCTCGGCTTTTTGAAAAATGCTTTCAAATGAGAGCTGAGCTGATGGGAGATAGTGCACTGGAAGCACATCACCAGATCCTCAAATGAAAAATGGGTAAAGGAAAAAGTATTCTCATCTCTAAAGAATTTGCACAGACTTAATTTAGGATTTTAGATATTTTTTAAAGAAATGGATTAGCTACAGCTGTCTGTACCAGCCAAACTACCAAAAAAAAAAAAAAAAAAAAAGCTCTTGACATATTTCAAATTTATCTTCAGCAGAAATGATAGCCATTATCGCATAATTGGGAGTACAAGGCATGCAGCTGAATGACTGGTGTAAATATCATCATTACACTTAAGACACATAAGGGAAGAAATGCAGGTAACCCTCCTTTTTTCCCTTTAACACCTAATGAGGTATCTGAGCAGAGAAACACAACAACTCAGTGGATGGGGAACTCCTCTATTTATCATGAGGGCAAAGCTGTTGTTTTATGGCCAAAAAAAGGTTAATTCAAACAGAATTATATGGAAAGGGAGAAGGGGAAAATGAAACTTGAAGTGAAGGAAGAAATTCTAGCTTGTAAGGATAAGTCAAACAGAGATCCAGTAATGAGCAAGTAACTCAATAATAATCCACCCTCCATTTTGTCTATGTTTCATGGACCCCCAACCCCACGTGTAAAGTCTTAAAAGATGTGCATCCGTGTTAGAATATGAATGTGGACTGTTTTCTTAACTTATTGAAAACATAAAAATAAATATATATGTTCAGTTCTTAACTAAGCACACTTCCAATAAAATATAAACATTAGGCTGACTTTGGAAACATATTTTTCAATAGGAATACCTCCACTGTAACCTGAAAACAGTTTTCTAAAAAGTCTTATGTGCATCAATTTATTACAAACAATACTAGTTACAAATTGTCTTGGCTAGATTAACCTCATCTTCCATGTGTGTGTGTGTGTGTGTGTGTGTGTGTGTGTGTGTGTGTGTGTGTGTGTGTGTGTGTGTGTGTGTGTGTGTGTGTGTGTGTGTGTGTGTGTGTGTGTGTGTGTGTGTGTGTGTGTGTGTGTGTGTGTGTGTGTGTGTGTGTGTGTGTGTGTACCCAATATCCATGCAAACAAACACTGCAATGTCTTTTTTTAATGTCCTTGTATGAATGTTAAAAGGTATAGTTAACAGACTTTACATATGAAATGGGATACCAAAAATTTAGCAATCCATCAACAATAGCTATAAGGAAAGACTTGACAAAATCATTTGTTAAATGTGACAGGAGTGTGAACACAAGGCATTCTTCTAATAGCTTGAACGAATGCATGACAAGGGAATATTAATTGTCCCAGACAAGATATCCAAAGGTATTAGCTCAGCAGAACCAGTCTATTCTATCCAATTAAGGCCATTCATCAATGTAAATAACTGTAAAGAAGCTAATCTTATCTCCCCCAACAGCCTAGTATTGTGAGAGAATTAGGGTCTACTCAGGAGGCTTTCTGTAACTCTGGCAACATTTTGAGTTCTTAGTAGGAAGGAAAGAAGATCAGAGACACTTTAAAGGTTAGCTAATACAGGCTACAGTCTCTAGATTCTATCAGGTCTATGTGGATACCCTTTGTCAAAGTGATTGTGACCCCTCAAAAATCCCCTAGGGAGCCCCACATGTGAAAGCCAGATCCCTGTAGCAACTTGATGGCTAACACATTTATTGCAACAGATGTATGTACAGATTGTTATTCAGAACTCCTGGTACATGTCTACAAGCCTGCATGATTGTGCAGAAAGGATCAAATGGACTAAAGCCATAAATCCTTACTAGCCTCACTCTTGCAAGAAGAACTGAAGAACTTTGAGATTTTCTTTTGCTCTGCAAGCTGGCAAGGTATTTTGCGGCAAGAGACAGGAGGGAGGCAGAGAATTATTTCTTTGCAAATTGAGTGAAAATGCACAAATAATGTTTCAGTGCAAATAAAGACAGCACATGTTGTGCAAAGTGGCAAGAGATTCCATGTTGCTGCTTGGATGTTTCAGGATCAGAAGCATGAGAGAGACTGTTTGTGTCTTTCTCAAAATAATCAGCCAGTACTACTTCTGTGTATTTCTCCAACTGTGTGTATGTGCATAGGCTTTGCTGCTGAAAGAAAAGGATGCTAGTTTTAATCACAATTGGTTTATATAAAGGAGAGATCTCAATCAATCAATCGCTCTCCCTCCCCCTCTCCCTGTCTAGCTATCTATGCTTTGTTGCTACCTGTAGATGAATACTGCAGAGCTTGAAAGTTCCTTGTTAAGATGATTGAGCCCCAGTCACCAAGTACAAGGAAACTACAGTACAATCCAAGTCCAAAGTTGCCATAGCTATGGTGGGTACCTGTCTTTGTGTCAGCACCATGCCCCTCAAAGTACAACAATTGTGTTCTCATCTTGCTCGGCAGAAGAGCCAAAAACCAACCAGCCAACCCATCAACCAACATGGCATCCCAACCCCTGAGTGATGCCACATCCATAACCTTCTTGTCCCAAACCAAGACCCACCATGCTAGGCCAATGAGACACAAGAACAGTGCAATCCTGAGTTAATGTCCAACCTCCCTAGGCAAGAATGGGTTTGGATTCAGCACAGCCTTGTTTGGCTTAGCGTCAACTCAGTCACTCATCATTTATTTATTTATTTATTTAGATTTATATCACTGCCCACTCACCATGGCGACTCAGGGCGGTTTACAATCAGGAAAAACAAAACAAAACAACAACAACACACACAACACAAACAGCTAAAATCCATTCCTCCTTCCGGCTAGAGGACGTTAGTCTTTTCCTTCCCTGGGCAGATAGGGCCCAGGATTAGGAAGTGGGAGCTTCCATCTAAAAACCTTAAAACTTTTAAAATTTAAAATTAAAATCTGAAAAAGATTAAAAACAGATTAAAAACAGGCCAGATGCTACAACTACTAATTTAAAAGTAGAAAAAAATCATCCATCTTTAGGACCATATTCTTAAAAAGAATAGTTTATAATAATGAGCAAGATCAAAGCAAAATTAAATGCAGAAAATACTGAGGGATATAATATATTTATCTGTGGAGATACACCAGTGCACACTGACTGAACCCAGATTCTTGTTTCCAGCATCTTCCTGGATTCAGCCCAAAAACAACTGAAGAAAACTGTCTACTCAAGCTAAAACAGCCAGTAGGTCTTATTGCTACTTCAATTAGAATTAGGGCCCCCCAGGATTCACCACATAGTGTTCCCATTAGCCAAGAGTATGAGTCAAAATGTCCATAGTTCAAATTTCACAGCAGCTGTCTTTCCATGAGGTAGATGTGGGCAAGACATAGTTTGCTCAGGTCAAGTCCCCATTCCCTCTTGAACAGTAATATCAAACTGTGTGACAAAACTGCTGAAAGGATTACTCTCTGCAAACCTTGGAAATTTCTGAATGCTAAGAACCATTACAACTCCCATTAATAAGTGCAAATAAAATGCAATAGTCATTCCAGTCTGATGTAATTCCATCCATTATGGTGACCTCGGAAAAGTTTTCAGTGAGGGAGGGGGATTGGTTCCTTCTTCTTCAGCTGCTGTATCCATTCTGGATACAGTATTTGCTATTATCATGGTGATAGTCTTCCTGCTCTTAACTTCTTGGAACAGTTCTTCTGAGGACGTGTCACATCAGTCTCTCAGGTACTTCAGCCATGAAGTCCATTGGCATCCAGGGCCTCTCCTCCCAGGGATCTTTCCTTGCAGAGTGAGTTGGTGTATTCTATACTTTATGTTGTTCCTCATGATATGGCCAAGGTATTGGAGCTTTCTTTTCTTGATAGTCTGAAAGAGTTTTTGTTCTTCATCCATCCGGCACAATACTTCTACATTATTCCCATGATCAACCCATGATATCCTTAGCAGCCATCTAATTGATATCTACACCCACAAATACACAGTATTTCCCATCTGTTTGATCCCTGTCTTAAATAGTTGCAAAACATGATCATACAATATGCAAAACATACCAATACGGATGTAACAAAACCCAAAAAATAGTATTGCATATCTATTTCCTGTTTACTAGGGGAAATGGGTGTCACTCTGCATGTCAGAATAAAGCACTTTTTCTTTCTTCAGCTTGAATTCTAATTGCATTTGGAAAAGGTTAAACTGTGCTCTGGAATGACACTGTTCATTACTGTATAATTATTTCCTTTTCTTGCACATATGTGTGCAGAGAGAGAAAGCGTGCGAGAAAAGCCTGTTTGCTACTTACAGTCATAAAGTGAATTAAATCCCCTAATGCTGACATGAGAAGGTGATGCCGCAGCGGGAGACTCCTGGCACTTGCTGATTGTTAAACTTTTTATCAAGCCTCTGCCATTACTGAGCTCACTCCTAAGAAAAGTTTAGCCAACCCCTCCGCCTGAAAAACAACAACTCCAACAAATAGCATAGCTTTCAATGTTTCCTTCTTTAGCTCAAGAACCATTGACAACACTATTACTGGCTGCCATTGTGTGGGAGCAATCAAACATTGATTGGCGTGAACAGAAGCTAGCTTTTCAACTGTAACTTAATCACCTCTGGAGATAGAAATTGCACCTTCAAGTCACAGCTGGCATGAGTGGGGAAATTCAGAAATGGTGCATGCTTTCTTTCCCTCTTTTTCATACACACATAGAAGCATTTTGTTCTGGAAATAACCACCACCACAAGCACGACAATTCAGAAGAGCACCCTAAGCTATGAAAAAGGAAGAGAGATTAAACGTATGTGTGACATTTGTGAACTATATTTGGTTGCATTTATAGACTTGTTAAGGGCACCCAAAGGAGTTTAAAATATTATCTGAGGGCGGTTGAACTCATCTGAGCTATAATTAAATTTGTGACAAATTTAGACAATAATTCTTAGGAATGAGTGAGACTCTTTTCTTTCAATAAAGCTACTGTTCTGTGAGCTTACCACCCACGAGGTTCTGTTCTTCTGTGAAGAATTTGTTAAAATTACTTTTTGGAAATGATACAAGTCTAGTATGGCACAATTACCATTTTATGCATTCATTCGTTTCTTACTCTGCCTCAAGATCTCAATAGGAAGTTTCAGCACAATTGTTGATGCGCAGAAAGCTGCAATCCTAATATGTTTCCATGAGAGGAAGTCTACCAAACAACAGCAAATTGCATTGCAGAATGTCCTTCAAAAAGTGAGCCAATATGGCATTTAATCATCCCAGCATTTTTGTGTGTTGTGATTTAATCATTACACATTTGCACATCTCTGCTTTCCCCCAAGAAAAGTCATCTCTTAGGCAGCTGTGCCATTTTTCTCTTGCCAATATGAACCATTGAGACTTCAAACTAAAGTATCTATGAAGCTTCCTGAAGAAAGCCAACAAGGAGGTAGAACTAGCAGCAGCAACCATACTGAGCAATCATTAATTTGCTAAACTTGTTTGTTTATAAAATTATGAGATTATTGATTGCAAACTGCTACACTGATGGGTTGCTTCTTCTACTTGTAGTCCATCACTTGGACCCAATCAACTTGCAATGGAGAAAGAGAAATTCTAATTTCCTTAATCGTACCAAAAAAAGTTTGAATTTATTCTAAGGTCCAGGTTTAAACGAACCAACACACCATTTCTCAGCTTATGCAAAACCTATTAATTTGCTCTGATTTCCTATGCTGCTGATTTCTTTTATTGCCTTGGTTCAAATTACAGTATTCTGAAATATGTCAAATGACAACAAATCTGATAAAGTTTAAACTTCACAGCAAAGAAATTTGTTTTTGAGAAAAGAGAAGACAGACTGATTTTTAAAATGTGATGCATCGATGGGGCAGGTTTCATAGCATGTTTGAATAACAACTGCAGATTTTTCATTATTGTAAGTTGTAAAGAGCTACAATGTTACTTTTCTGTTAGGCTGGCCAGCCACTGTGTGCTTCTGTACCTGTGTATAAATTTATTTATTTTATTTATTTATTTTTCAATTTTATACCCCGCCTTGCTCAGGCGAACCTGACTCTAGGTGGCTTACATAGTATAAAAATAACATCACAAATTCAGCATTATAAACAAACTCCTACGAGATGAGGTCTTTTATCACTGCCCGGGACCGGTTTTGCTCCCTTTGAGGCCGGCTGGCCGAGGTAGAGTCCAGCAGAGCGTCAGCAGTGTCTTCGAGCCTCCCTCGGCCACGGGAGGCTCCTTTTATCCTTCCGGCCGTTGGCGGGGCCGGGGTGGGCGCAGCGTCGGCGTCGTCTTCGAGCCTCCCTCGGCCAAGGAAGGCTCCTTTTATCCTCCTGGCTGGTGCCGGGGCCGGGAGGGCGCGTCGTCATCGTCGTCGTCGTCTTCAAGCCTCCCTCGGCCACGGGAGGCTCCTTTTATCCTCCCGGCCGGTGGCGGGGCCGGGAGGGCGCGTCGGCATCGGCGTCTTCGAGCCTCCCTCGGCCACGGGAGGCTCCTTTTATCCTCCCGGCTGGTGGCGGGGCCGGGAGGGCGCAGCGTCGTCATCATCTTCGAGCCTCCCTCAGCCATGGGAGGCTCCTTTTATCCTCCTGGCCGGTGGCGGAGCCGGGGGGGTGCGTCGGCGTCTTCGAGCCTCCCTCGGCCACGGGAGGCTCCTTTTATCCTCCCGGCCGGTGGCCATGATGCCATGATGTTTTACTCTTATGTCTGATGAAGTGGACTTGATCCACAAAAGCTCACATTAAAATACAGGAGTTAGTCTTTAAGGTGACACAACTTTTTTTGTCTTTTGTTGTTGTTTACTCTCTGATGTGATTAAAAAATAGATGTTAGAACACATTTGAAGTAAAACACATATAAATGTAAGGACATCAATATGAAATCAATATCCATATACAGATAATGATATCTTTATCTGGGTCCATTGCGAAGTCACTATGCCACTCAATGAAAAACACATACAAGGCCAATTCATTGAATGAATGGGGAAGGCAGGGCAGAAGGTTACGAGCGGCAGTCTGCAGACCTGGGCTGTCTGTTTTGTTTTAATTTCCTTCTTTTTTAAGCCATTTTTCAGTTAGAAGCTCCCACATCACCCTCCTAGAGCAGTCACCAGGAAGGTAGTGAATGATGAAGAACAATGAATACAATGATTGTCAATTTTTTCTTAAAAGAGCAATGCAAAGAGCTTCCTAACTTGCCAATTAGTTTTATCTCTCTGTTCTGTCCTTCTTGATCTTTAGATCCCAAATTTGTGGTGTTGTAGCCAGAAGTCTCTGGTAAGTCAATCTATGAGTTTGTAGCAGGAAAGGGAAGGAAGATCTATTTCTAAAGTAAAGAGAGTGTTTTGATTTATTGTCCTGAGTTTACTCTCTCTTTTTCCAGTTTGAGTTCCAAAGGACAAATGTTGGATTTAACAAGAGGGATTTGTGGTGTTATGTCCTACTTTTTTTAATGCCTCTGGCATGCTGTATGATCTTTGTTCTGCCCTGTGGTCATATCAGAAATGCACAAATATCCTTGATTTGGTTCACTTTGCACACCTGTCCAAATATAATTCACATTTGATTTGTGTGTGTGTATGTGTGTATGCATATAAGCGTTTTCTCCTTCAGCTTCTCACTGACTGAAGATAATCATTTTGTACAACATTCCTCAAATATGAGCCATTTTGTATGATTTTGTGGCAGGTATCATTCTTTGTGTCTCCAGAAAGCCATTAAACAATGTCAGCCAGATAACATGTTGGAGAGACATAAAACAGGGCCCAGGAGAAACAGGCAGTTTTGAAAACTTGCTGCGTGTCTCACTTCTACCACATTCACAGAACATTTGCCCTGTATCCAAGTAGCTCCGATTTACTTGATTGTTCTTTGATCTTCCAACTTTTCTTCAAAGTCCGTTTAGTGACTTCCAGAAAATCCAACCAGAATAACATCCTGGTGGGAAACAGGCTTTGACAGTCACCCATTCAGCAAGGGCGTTGGGTTTGGCCTCCATATGTTTATCCTGGCCTCTTGTAGTTTAATATTTAGAGCTTGGTAGGTCTGTAGAATTTTTTATCTCTTATCTGTTAGTACCATAATCAGATGGAGACCCTTTTTTCACTGCCAAAATTCACTCTTCACTGCCAAAGAAAGCCAATGAGGAGGAAATACTAGAAGCACCAACAGTATTGAATTTGCTACACGTTTGTTTGTTTGTTTATAAAATGGTGAGATGAGTATTGATTGCAAACCCCACCACTAATGGACTGCTTCCTCTACTTCTCACTAATTTTATTTGCAGTCCATCACATCATTCTTCTTGCAGGACTGGTAAAAATAGGAGTGGTTAAGAAGCTCATCTTGTTAGCTGGAAAGCAGTCGAGTCGGCAGTTTGAGACTTGAGTACTGCATGACAGATTGAGTGCCCAACTCTGTCCCAGCTCTTGGGGACATGAAAGGAGCCTCATTTGGGTGTTCCCTGAGTGGAGTTTATTTTGCAAAAATCCTTTCAACCCAGAATAATTTCTGACATGAAATTATTATTATTATCAGCTGTTGTAACACCTCCCGGCTTACTCTCTGCAACAATTAGTCCTATGTCATGAGCAAGCAGACACATGGGTGGCAGCATGCAGAGAGGACTAGAGTAGGAGGGAATAAAGCTTGTAACATGGACAGCTGCTCTAGGCAGATGGCGGCTTCCTACACCACAGAATCTCTTTAGGCCTTATGTCTGAAGGAGGCAGCCCAGGTTTACATTATATCCTTAGGGCACAGAACTTTTAGTTGGAATGTGTTGTAATTGTTAAATGTCAGCAAGTTGTTTCCAAGTTACGGTGGATCCTAACAGGGTTTTTGAGCTATGGGAGGTGCTGAGAGTGTTTACTGCCACTCCTATCCAATGAGTTTCTGTGATTGAGTGTGCATTTGATACCAGGTCTAAAAATTCTAGTTTGATAATCTATCCACTACACCCGTGATGGTGAACCTTGGCAATCCAGCTGTTCTTGGACTTCAATTCCCAGAACCCCAAGTCCCTTTGAATCTGTGTATGTGCAGTAAACCCATTTGTGTGGATTCACAGAGACTTGGGCTCCTGTTCAAGAACAGCTGGAGTGCCAATGTCCGTCATCACTGAATTACACAATGCACCATACAATATTCTCCCCTTATTCCTTCCAGACAGGTAACACTCGTCAGAAACAGAATCCATTTACACTTCCATATGAGCTTATGACTAGATATGAGGAAAACAGATATTGACAATAGTGCCTACAGAGCTCATTACTGTATGCCCTTGTGATCTTTGACTTCAATGAGATCAGATCTTTCTGGCAATTTGCTGCTTGTTTAATAATCTGTCTCTCCTGAGAACCAGATAACAAGTCATTAATTCCATAAAGGTCACTGAGAAGATTGGCAGATGGAGAAAAAAAAATACTTTGCTGCTACTGTTTCCATAAAACCAGGTATCATGGCTTGGATCTGATAACACTCTATTAACAACTATTTACTAAGGAAAACAGAAACTCAGTTGCCATGATTTGTCAGTAGAATAGTGACTGAGGTACTATTAAATACCTCACATAGTACCAAAAAGTCTACTTCTGATATTTTTTTAAACCAAGGAGATGAAGATAAGTACTTTTGATTCTTCAATAGTTGAAGTTTTGGTTCTTAATTGTTGAATTCTGAAGGAACTAGGAGGATAGTTGTGAAAATCCAACAGATGGTGGACTCTATAGCCTCTCTCATTGGCTTCTCTCCAATGCTGTATATCAGTGACCCCCAGCGCAAAAACCAGCTAGGCAGCCTTCAGTACTGATATGTCAGAAGTACAGATAGCAGAACTAGACTAGACCAACTAGTAACAAATAATGAAAACAACTATTTCTAAAGACATTTTAAAAATTAAAACTGGTAGCTATTACCATATGACTAAACTAGAGAAGCCATATTGGTAAGTTCTGCTTTGCTAAGAATAATTAAGCTGCATAACTCAGTGTTTTAGGTATCTGGCTATGGAGCCAGAGGTTGAAATTTCAATTCCCCACTGTGCCTTTTGGGAGAGAAGAAAGGCTTACTGTAAGCACCACTTACTGTACATGTATTATGTACCCTATAAAACAGGGTTTTTCAACCCTTTGAAGTCAAGGGGCATGGTCCAGCCTGTGGCTTGAAAAGTTGGATAACTCCTGCCTTAGTGCTTCTAAGCATGGCAGTTCCCTCAAAAGCCAAAACGGTCTCTTCTACCCCATTGTCCCCCACCTTTGATTGGCATTTTTTGGGGCTGGTTTGGGTCATGGATGGTTGCCCACTCTGGTCTATTTGAAGCCACACAACTTTCTCACAACCTTGAGTTCTACTGAACACACAAGCACAGTCTTTGACAACACTTTGCTCGACTATGAAAATGAGAAATACTAAATATGTAATTGGCTCAAAAACCATCAAGTTAGGAACAACTTGGAATAATGGCTACAACAGGTGAAACCCTGAGGTTGCAACAGTGAACCAGTTGCCACCAGGTACAATATTCACTGAATGAAACTGAAGCAATGCCACCTACTTCTATGACACTCCACCTGTCTGCTTTCTGGTGGCATCACGTCGCCACAGCCCTTTGGAAGCTATACATTCCCCCGCTGTTGTCAGACAAGTTATACTATTGACAAACTATTTAGATATTTCTTCTTCTCCCTGGCAAAAGAGACAAAACGTGCAAACCCAATCACCAGCTGCAGGGAATACCCGTGCTGCTGTGAACATTCCTGCCTACTGTAGCCTGCAATGAAGACACTTTTGTTTTGTTCTGTTTGACAAGCTTGTCTGCAGGGGAAGGGCAGAGATTCCTGCCAGCTGGCATGGATTCCATTCAAATGTCAGATTGCCCGTCAGTGGAGATTGTCCGTGCAGTGGAAAAAACGGCACCCAACACTATCTACTGCTGCTTTGCCATGCACACATTCCTCCCAGGCACACTGTTCACAGCTTGGCTTCCTTCCCTGAGTCTTTCCCTGAATGACATTTGGAAGACATTTATGGGGATATGCATGTCTAACACACCCAGAGAAAACAACAACATGAAATCTTTTCAATAAACTGGTGAGAAATTAGGTGAGTTGCAGGAAGGCTTTGTCTCGGGATTCAAGGTTGAGAAGAATACTCAGTAAATTTCTCACTGTCTTTGAGTCAAACAATCTTGACAAGCCCACCTCTGTGAAAAAGGAATTGTCAAGATTTGTCAACCTTGCCCCTGCCCCCATGTTCTTGTATTTCAATTCCCAGAAGCCCTGATCAGCAAGTTTGCTGACTTAGGCTTCTAGGAATTGAAGTCCAAGAAGACTTGAGAAATCTTGACTGGATCTTGACTTCTTTCAAAAAGTATGAGACAAGTGAGGATTTGTTTTCAAGCTGGGATTTCAAAATTAAGATTCCTTTAAAGTTGACAGGTAGCCTGATCCTTTCATTGTCACATCACCCCTACCAGACCACACGCCTGCTCAATAATCAGCACCATCAAACTTCTGTTCAAAAACTTCACAGCATGATGGGTAATTTTCTTTCTCTTACAAAGCTCATCTTCCAGCCATCAAATTTTGCCTGGGCAGTAAACCACCCCTGCAAATTTGAGGAGTGTTGTTACCTTGCTGGACTCTTCCCCATAGGCCTATGCTCCACTAAAATGTTGTTGCTGATTTTAAAACCTCCTTAATAAGTGAAGTCTGCATAGTTCACACTGTTTTTTCAGAAGCAAATTTCAAGATCAGTTACTATGTCAGTTAAGCCACATGGCAGAAATAGCTTCTCTGTTCTGAAGGAAGGAAAGATGTAAAATTGACCAGAGAGCGGTAGCTGTGGCAGAAGTATATATTCTCTCTCTCTCTCTCTCTCTCTCACACACACACACACACACACCACCACCACCACCACCAAAACCAACAACAACATAATCATGAACATAGAAAAAGGCAGGCAAACATTTATCCATACAGTAGCATGGAGAAGAGATATGGAGTCTCTGAAAAGGAGTCATGGAGGAAAGAGCTGGCTCAGGCTAATGGGGAAAGCACACCATAGACCCTAATGAACAAGCTCTGACTGTTTGAAGAGCATTGCTAAGTGAAACACAACATTGCTAAGTGAAACACAATGCCATCGTGGCACATAGAACCCTGATAGTGTAAGACACTCTGTATCTATCTATCTATCTATCTATCTATCTATCTATCTATCTATCTATCTATCTATCTATCTATCCATCCATCCATCCATCCATCCATCCATCATCCTGCCCACCCTATTGGCCACTAGCCATGCAGGAAAGTAGAAGAGACAAAATTAAAACAA
The DNA here is from genome assembly GCA_030440675.1 of Furcifer pardalis. Taxonomy (NCBI): domain Eukaryota; kingdom Metazoa; phylum Chordata; class Lepidosauria; order Squamata; family Chamaeleonidae; genus Furcifer; species Furcifer pardalis. The sequence continues at coordinate 97,994,318 of CP126892.1, forward strand.
ACAAACATATATAACCATAAAACTATGATAATCAATATTCAAAAATAATATAACATAGGTGCTGTAAATGGGGGCAAAATATTGTAAAATGCTTCTCTCTATAATTCAGCTTTAATGGATTTGCAGAACTCCTGGAGGGAGGGAGCCATGTGACTGTAAATTGGAAGTGCATTCCAAATTGTTAGGGCTACCACTGAGAAGGCCTGGAACCTTGTTGCAACCTTTGAAGTCTCCCATAGTGTGGAGATCTGAAGCTCTGATGTCCTATAAGACCAGGTAATCTGGGCTGAATTTAGTTGAGGTATTGAGGTTGTAACCATGTAGTTAATACCACTACATTAAATTGGGCATGGAAGCCTATAGGTAACCAATACAAAATGGTTAGGAAAGACTATTATGCTGACATACCACTATTCAATTTTCTTTAAAGCCCTGGGAGAATTTATACAGAAACCCTTGCAAGGTACTACTTATTTTTCTCCAAGATCTCTACCCTGTATTATTTTCAAGTTCTGTGATGTTCATACTACTGTTGACAACTGAATTTTGCTGTTATTGGGCACCTGTGTGATTTTGTAAACTGCCTTGGCAGCCTTCAAACTATCAATATTACCTTTAGAGCAAATACCAGTATATATCAGTTCACAGAAAAGAGTTATCTCTGGATCCAATCACTTTCTTCTGACCTATAAACCTGCAATAGAAACCTGTCCTTCCAAACATGAAGCATCACTACAGGGACTGGCAAGGAGGTGCTTGCTAACATGCAACACTTCTTTCCACATACTGTTTATTAATAATATTCAGTTATTTAGAAGCCAGGGGCTCAACATCTGGCTTCTCTGATAAATAACAAGCTTGACAACAAAAAAAATCTCTTACCTGTCTTCGTAGATCTCTTGTTTTCTTGGTCATCTTATCAATTGCTGTATTCAGAGGGTCTCCTTTCTCTTTTCTTCCAGTCTGTTTAAAAGACAGCAAAAAAAGGAAGGAGAAAATTATTAGAATAACAGCTTGTATGGACATTCAACACTGTACACCATTGTTCTATTCCAGTTCTAAAGTCTCCATGAAGAACATCTCCACTGATACCAATAGATGGCCTGACCTGAGGACTTACTCCTTTGTGAAAATAGATCTTGCACCTCTTCAGAAAGGGGGTGGGGTAGTGAGCCAGTCCAACCAGGAGCACATTAAAGATATCAATGCATATAATTTCCTGGATCAGGGTGAATGTGAAGACATGGCTGAGAGGGGATAAATTGTTGCAATAGCTCTGATCAGTGTCATATCTGGACATTTACAAAGCATTTAGCAATGTGCCTAGGACTGATCTATTGGGAAGATTTCTTTCAGCTGTCCACAGCCTAGCAGATAACTAAAACATGGGTGTAACGAGCACAATACATTTAACATGTTCCTAGTCACTGCAAGGCTTGCACATCCAGGTCCACAGTTGAATACAGAAGCACACCTGGATTTTTAGGGGAAGTGTAAGCCCAGCCAGTGCAAGTTATTTAACTGTTCTCTAATATACCTTCCAACTGACCAGAAGCACATCTGTCTTGTCTTAAGCAAGCTTCAGTTTCTTTATCCTCACACAATCCATCACTGACAATAGAAAATAATGTAAGTGGGAAGGAGAAATAGAATTGCATGTCACCCACATCTTGCTGACACAAAACCCCAAAATGCCAGTCAGTACCTTTTAGTGATTTCATGTAGAAACTAAACAGCATGGTGGACACAACATAGCTCCAAGGAATGCCCTCAAGGCCAATGGCCAGAAAATCAAAGAGGTCCCCTGCACATCTTTCTTATATTGCCCCTTTAGGAAGGACTAGAGCCATTGAAAACAAGAGCTTCCAAGTTCCATTCTCTGAATTACTCTGCTACTCTGAATTATACCATGGCTGATGGTATCAGCAGCCACTGAGAAGTCCTGGAGAATAAAAAGGATGACACCAACTATGACCTGTTCATGGTGAAGAACACTTTTTAAGGCAAACAAAGCTGTTTTCATCCCATATTTAAGCCTGAAGACAGATTATAGTGGGTTTAGAATGGGTGGCCTCCTGGCCAGAAAGATGATATATAAATTTAACAACAACTACAATCATCATCATCTCACCATAGCCCATATTTCATCTGATCACCTTAGCCTCCATCCTGCTCATTCATCATCACCATCTCACTACTAAACCCGGGGACTAATATGTTACCACTCCATGGGCCATGGCACTTAAGAGTGATCATCATGTCTACATTCTGACCATTTCCTCATTACAAATGAGTAAGAATGAAGAGGTGAATGGAACTGCCAGGGGAAGAAGAAGCCGGGGCAGGATGTGGACCTTGCCGCCCCTCCCCCTGTGCCTACACCAACTGCCAGGGGAAGAAGAAGCCAGGGCAGGATGAGGACCTTGCCGCCCCTCCCCCTGTGCCCATCCCAACATATTGTAATGTAATGTATTGTCTGTAAGCCGCCCTGAGTCGCCACAGCGAGTGGGCGGCAATATAAATTTGAACTAATAAATAAATAAATAAATAAACATTGAAGGGAATCTGGGATAAACACAGAGGGGTGGGTTTTATGAGGAAAGTTAAGCTAACTGACCAGATACACACCAAACAACATTTCTTAAGGACAGAGGAGTTGTTGTTGTTGTTGTTGTTGTTGTTGTTGTTGTTGTTGTTGTTGTTGTTGTTGTTGTTGTTGTTGTTGTTGTTGTTGTTGTTGTTGTTGTTGTTGTTGTTGTTGTTGTTAAATTCAATTTATATGCCACTCTCCTTGATGAAGCAACTCCGAGCGGCTAACAATGTTACAATATGAAACATATATGAAAAACATAATATAAATACAGTAAAACCTCATATAACACTAAAACCTGGTTCCACAAGTCTTCGTGTTATATGATTTTTCGTGTTATCTGATCCTCTATGGGATCCATAGAGATACATTGTAACCACACAGGCTTTCGCGGTTGTTATCTGAAGCATCCCATAGGATCTTAATGTTATCTGATGCAATTCTTCCCCCCAGATTCCTTGGTGTTATGCGATTTTCGTGTTATTCGATACTAATGTTATATGAGGTATTACTGTACAGTATAACAAATATAATACAATCAACGTAGTCAACAAATCTTTCATAAAAAATAATAAGAATAGAAATACAGTAATACCTCATATAACATTAGTATCGAATAACACGAAAATCGCATAACACCAAGGAATCTGGGGGGAAGAATTGCATCAGATAACATTAAGATCCTATGGGATGCTTCAGATAACAACCGCAAAAGCCTGTGTGGTTACAATGTATCTCTATGGATCCCATAGAGGATCAGATAACACGAAAAATCATATAACACGAAGACTTGTGGAACCAGGTTTTAGTGTTATATGAGGTTTTACTGTATAGTACAACCAAAGTACATCCATCTGTCCACCCTACATTTTACTTAAAATGTAGTTATTTATTCATTTGCTCAAATTATATTGGAGATCTCAAGCAGCATCTTTGGCAGCATCCATTCACTTCAATGAGACTTGTTCAGAAGAATTATTTGGAAGTTTTGTGGCTTTCACTTCAGTTTCAACACAGTTGTGAAGTCCTTTTCTAAAGTACATCTGCCCACACAGTTATTAGGGGGATAATAATGAGGGCAGCAGATTAGTTTAAAACAAACCATAAAAGGATGAAGAAGGGAGATTAAGGTGACTCAATAGATTGCACAGACAATTTGTACTCATTTGTTATATCCCTGTACCATAGTCTTTGCTCTAGAAAATAAAAAGGAAAGAAAGAAAGTCTGGCAACATTCCTCACTTTGAAGGAATATTAAGAGTTTCTAATCTCTATCCTGCCAGGCAGCAGGAAGGTTAAACATGATAATAAGCAGCAAAACAGCTTGAGGACAGAAGGAAAATGTACCTCACATTAGTAACACAGCCCACACTGGCAGGCATTAGGTGTAGGATCCCAATGATGTCTCCTTAAAACACTTTCCTTCCCCCCCCCCTCCCTGGTAGATGGTCCCAAAATAAAAGATTCTCAATACAGATTTGCAGGAGGAAGTTAGAAACAAGGAGGGACAAAATACTTTATCATTAACAGTCTAATTAAAACACATCTGGAAAACATATGGGAAAAATAACATTAAGGTTCTGTAATATGTGTTTGTGTGTATGTGTATAGGCACAGAGAGAGAGAGAGAGAGAGAGGTTTCAAGTGCCTTTAGGATATGAATTATCCTTTCCTTGCAGCAGAAATTCGTTTCTTTAAAGATTATTTTATCTCCTACCAGGCTCTTGATAAACCACTGCAAACTTTAAACCCTTTGTCATCCTGCTGCCTTCTAGTCTTTGGAGTGTAGATTTCTTCTTTCCTTACTACAGCGGGCTGTTCTGAAGTGAACATGGCAATAAACACCAAAATATATATATGAGAAATTAGCTTCTCATTTTTGGTGAACACCATACTTATTTATTTAGTGTATGGCAGTCGTTACATTGAGTCAATATATATAAGACAAGGCTGCATTTTGTCACCCTGCTTATTCAACTTATACACAGAACACATAATGTACAATGCAGGGATGGAGGAATCACAATTTGGAATCAAAATTGCTGGGAGAAACATCAACAACTTGAAATATGCAGATGATAACACCCTAATGGCAGAAAGTGAGGAGGACTTAAAGAAGCTCCTGATTAGGTTGAAAGAAGAAAGTGCAAAAGCTGAATTGAGACGCAATATAAAGAAAACCAAGGAAATGGCAACAGGCCCTATCAGTCCCTGGAAAATAGATGGGGAAGAAATAGAAGCAGTGATAGATTTTACTTTCCTAGGATCAAAGCTCACTGCAGATGGGAATTGCAGCCATGAAATAAAAAGGCAACTGATTTTTGGGAGGCAAGCGATGAGAAACCTGGAGAACATAGTGAAAAGTAGAGACATCACATTGCAAACAAAAATTTGTTTAGTCAAAGCAATGGTATTCCCAGTGGCAATGTATGGTTGTGAGAACTGGACCATTAGGAAACCTGAGCGCAGAAGAATAGATGCCTTTGAGATGTGGTGCTGGAGGAGAGTTTTGAGAGTCCCCTGGACAGCGAGGAGAACAAATAGGTCAATCCTAGAAGAAATCAACCCTGACTGCTCCTTAGAAGGTCAAATAATAAAGATGAAGCTAAAGTACTTGGATATCAAATGACAAGAGAGGATTCACTTGAGAAAGCCTTGATGCTTGGAAGGGTTGAGGGCAAAAGAAGAAGGGGACGACCCAAGATGAGATGGCTAGATGGTATTGTAGAGACAATGGGCACAGAGCTGAGTGAGTTGAGGGGGATGGTGGAGGACAGGAATACCTGGCGGACAGTGGTCCATGGGGTCGCAAGGGTCGGAATCGACTGTGTGACTGAACAACAAGTGAGTCTTAGCTGAGGCTGAGAATGGACAGATGTGGGTGCCTGTACTTTAAAGCTACTTCACACACACAAAATAACACCTTTCCTCTCTCTACCACCATTTGCTGTGACAATTTTATTCTGGGCTGGAGCCCTGGAAAAGCATAGCAATTCTCTCTGGCACCAACCTGTCCATGAGCTCTGCAAATCCTATATCAAAATGAAAGCTAAAGCAATTCCAGCAGCTCCACTTGCTTATTACACACTGGGTGTCTAAAACATCCTGGTGCCATTTACGCAGTTATTTATCTTGCAAGAAACATCCGAACAGATTACCTATTGATCCAACGGCAATGTAAATTTCTCATCTCCGTCTGTTCCCTAGACCTAGAACTTAGATTATCAGATAGGAAGACAATACCATTATTCATAGTTCATTCAGAACTTGAATACATACTCTTTTTAAAAGGCTTACATTAGCACTGGGGAAAATAAAAGCTAACAAACCAAAAAAGAAAGTGAAAAGAAAACAAACCCTAAAACGATGCCTGTCATTCCTTTTCTACTGGAAAATACTCTTCTACAGAAATTAATCTTCAGGATCAGTCCAAGATATATCAAGGATGGCTGAACAGGAATATTATATATCAGGATGAGGAAATACAATCCAGTCACAAGCAGAAATGGTATAAAGTCCTCAGGTATGTCAGCCCGACTTATCACTACACTCCTCCTCTGTTTGGCTTGTACTGACTTGTGGTAATTATGTTAGCAGGAAACTGCCAGCTAGTGAGAGGACGTGTCGGCTATGAATTAGGAGCAATCTCTTTTGGTAAGATGCAAGGGAAACCAATGTTTATTGTATCAAGAAATCCATTCAAACTTTAAAAACAAACAAACCATGTAGTTGTGCATAGAAAAGCTCTCTGAGCTGCCTTCTATATTTGCAGATATTCTAAAGGCCACCATGGGAGACACTGTCTTGGCAAGCCATGCTCTGCAGATGAAGAAGAATAAATGAACTAAACTATTTTCCTGAAGAAAGGGAAAGTGACCCAAGCAGGTAGCAATAAAAAAGCAACCATCTAAAAATAGTCATCCAGCAGAAATCTAAGGGAAACCAAGATGCCCGAGTCTCTTGCTATTTTGCGGAAGATTCCCAATCCTACTGGCTATGTCTCACTTCCATCCCTCAAGTTGCTTTCTATACAACGGTTGAAATCCAGGAAAAAGGCACAATTTGAGTAGGCCCATTACATCAGTGGAAGTTACAAAGGGGTTTAGTCACCAAATCCCACAGATATGAATGTTGCACAATTGTGTGAGTACATGTCATCTGTCCCAACTCCTCCCAACCTAGCCAATCGAAAGCAAGAAATTGCAAATAAATAGGTACCGCTTCAGCAGGAAAGGTAATAGCATTCCATACATCTAGTCATGCCTGCCACATGACCATGGAAATGTCTGCACACACATACAGTGCTCTTTGGCTATAAATGGACATGGGCACCATCTCCTAGAATCAGACACAACTGGCTTTCAAGGAAGGGAGATGCTTACCTACATGCCATATTGAGTTGCAGGCAGCTGTTACACCAATGATATCATGGCATGCTGACATGCTCCATTTTCATGGTAAGCCATGCCTATACAACAATCAAAACCATATTACAATCGTAAAGAAGGCACGCCAACCTCTTTTCCAGCAGTACTCCTATCCCAACAGCGGGAAAAGCGATTCTGTCATATATGTGCTTGAAGGCCAAATAGTAAAGATGAAGCTAAAGTATTTTGGACATCAAATGAGAAGAGAGGATTCACTTGAAGAAGTAGAAGCAGTGACAGATTTTACTATCTTAGGATCCAAGATCACTGCAGATGGTGATTGCAGCCATGAAATAAAAAGGCGACTGATTCTTGGGAGGCAAGCGATGAGAAACCTGGGGAACATAGTGAAAAGTAGAGACATCACACTGAAAACAAAAATTCGCATAGTCAAAGCAATGGTATTCCCGGTGGCAATGTATGGTTGTGAGAGCTGGACCATAAGGAAAGCTGAGCGCAGAAGAATAGATGCCTTTGAGATGTGGTGTTGGAGAAGAGTTTTGAGTGTCCCCTGGACAGAGAGGAGAACAAATAGGTCGATCCTAGAAGAAATCAACCCTGACTGCTCCTTAGAAGGTCAAATAATAAAGATGAAGCTAAAGTACTTTGGACATCAAATGAGAAGAGAGGATTCACTTGAGAAAGCCTTGATGCTTGTAAGGGTCGAGGGCAAAAGAAGAAGGGGATGGCCCAAGGTGAGATGGCTAGATGGTATTGTAGATGCAATGGGCACAAAGCTGGGTGGACTGAGGAAGATGGTGGAGGACAGAAGTGTCTGGTAGGCAATGGTCCATGGGGTCACAAAGGGTCGGAATAGACTGTGCGACTGAACAACACTTTTGCACAACAGTGCTTCTCAACTTTGGGACTCCAGGTGTACTTGGGCTTTAATTTCCCAAAGTCCAAGTCACTGGTTCAAGTGGCTAAGTGGCTCAAGTGGCTAAGATGCTGACTGGAAGGCAGGAGGTCAGCAGTTCGATTCCCGAGTACTGCAGGATGGAATGATCTCCCGTCTTTGTCCCAGCTCTTGTCAAACTAGCAGTTTGAAAGCAAGAAATTGCAAGTAGATAAATAGGGACCACTTCGTTGGGAAGGTAAACAACATTCCATGTGCTCCGGTGTCTAGTCATGCCTGCCACATGGCCATGGAAACATCTGCAGAAGCAGACAGTGCTGGCTCTTCAGCTTTGAAACAGAGATGAGCACTGAACCCTAGAGTTGGATATGACTGGGTTTTGAGCAAGGGAAACCTTTACCTTTACCTAAATTAATACACCTGTTGATCAGGGCTCCTGGAAACTGAAGTTCAAGAACATCTGGGGACACAAGGTTGAGAAACACTGCCTATAGATACTGGCTGTTGCATCTGGAGTTGTGTGACTCAGTGTGCAATTGATAAAGTGTGTGGAGCTTTCTTAACTTTCCCAACTCTAAAAGTTACATTTTTATGTAGAAGCATAGCAAGATTTCAGCAACTGTGGACTCCAGCCAGCAGTTTAGATCTCTGCTACAAGTCTTTTCCTAATTTTGCCATTTGAAGGCATGAGAGATCAGACCTAGAAGCTTCCAAATGTCAATCATGTGTTGTATCATTGTGTTACACAAACGCACGCACGCAAGCACGCACACACTCTCACACACAATGAGAATATATATATATATTCATTAAGCATTTCCCAAACTATGTTCTGCAGAACACTGGTGGACTTAAATTCCCCGAAGCCTAAGTCAGTACATTGGCTGAATTTGGGAAATTGATTTAAGCTTCTAGGAATTGAAGTTCAAAAACTGAAGATTAGGAAAGACTATTAAATACAGTACACACATTCTTAAATGTTGTAAAACTGGAAAGGACCCAAACTGCATATCAAACAATTTGCCAAGATAATATTATTTATCACATTTGACAGAAAAATTGGAACATCCAAAGTATGTTTTAAATTGCAGACAAAGTGATGTTTAAGATATGCATGACACTCCTAGAATGATGCACACTTAAAAGGCAACAAATATAAGTGACTGTTTTTCAGTCAAGGAAACAAATAACCATCAAGTGCTAAAAGTGCTAAAAGAAAAGAAAACTAATACACCCACTTTATTATAGTTGAAGAAAACAGACAGGATAGCTCAGTGGTTTAGGTCACTGGCTACAGAGTCAGAAGTTGGTAATTCAGTTCCCCACTGTGCCTCCTTGACCTGATAACTCATAGGATCGCTTGCAGCTCTGCAGTTCTAAGATGATGAGGGGGGTGGGGGTGGTGATGATTATATACTTTTATGATGGAGGGAGATTGGCAGGAGGCTGTGTAGACTCACCCCACTATAAAGTTAAAAATTATCTTAAGAGTGCAAGAACATGAAAACTCTCCGACCCATTAAGGCAACAGTGCTGGCATCATGGAAGAAGACCTATTTGGAACTGATGCATTAGCTAGGGGTGCCCAAACTTTCTGTGCTGGGGGCCCTGACTGCGCCCCTGGAACAGCTGAGCGAGCTGACCATGCACCCGGAACCATACCCACGTCACTCCAGGAAGTGGTTTCAGACATGTTTACACATGCACGGGCATGCCCTGCCACTCTCAGAAGCGGTTGTGGATGCATTTGCGCAGGCACAGGCACATCTGCTACCACTTCCAGGAGCGACACAGGTATGTTTGTGCATCCTCGGGTGCATCTGCAAACACTTCAAGGTGCGGTACGGGCACACATGTGCATTGGTGGGCACATCCACGATCCACTTCTGGGAGCGGTGAGGGTACCACAGACTGACAAATTGGTGTTGTGGGCAGTATCCAGCCTGCAAGCCATAGTTTGAGCACTCCTGTATTAGTTGATCAGGAGAGGAGGCATTCAAAATGCATTAATTTGTTTGTTTAGTATTTTCCAGGGCTATCGTTGAAGAAGATGTCATGGGGAGGTAACAACAAACACCCCCATGTCTGTTACCTGAGTTGCACTAACCTGGATTAATCACATTATTTACTACCCCTTTCTGGACTGTATAACTAGAGCACTGACGGATAGATGTACCCTCTCTTTATTATATGCTATGAAAGCAAAACTTGCCCACAAAATGCTAGAAAAGACTATCAAATAATTCCAGTGTTATAGTTCAGTGATGGTATGCCCCCTCCTGAAAAAAACCATTGCTCAACCCCTACAGTGCTTGCTAACTACCGGCCTGGGTCCAACCTGCCCTTTTTGTGCAAGGTTTTGGAGAAGGCAGTGTCATGGCAGTTGCAGGAAGTCCAGGATGAAGCAGATTATCTAGACTCTTCCCGGTCAGGATTCAGCCCCGGATATGGTACAGCATTGGTCACGCTGGTGGATGATCTCTGGCGAGAGCAGGATGGAGATTATCTGTCCGTCCTGGCCCTTCTTGACCTCTCAGCGGCTTTTGATTCCACCGACCACAGTATCCGTCTGGAAAGGCTCCGAGGATTGGGGATCAAGGGCACTGCTTTGTCGTGGTTTTCCTCATTTCTGAAGGGCTGAACCCAGGCGGTGTGGCTAGAGAAAGAGAGGTCCAGCCCGAGGCCCCTTCAATATGGGGTGCCTCAAGGCTCGGTACTCTTGCCTCTCCTATTTAATATCTACATGAAACCGCTGGGTGAGATCATTCATTCCCATGGGGTGAGGTATCATCAATATGCAGATGATACCCAGTTATATATCTCGGCCCATGATGATCCTAGCGATACAGTGGAAGTCCTTTCCTGGTGTCTGGAGGCTGTCAGGGTCTGGATGGGGGACAACGGGCTACAACTGGATCCTGATAAGACTCAGTGGTTGTGGGTCAGGGGTCCTGTGTTATCTTGGGAGCTACCATCTTTGGTCCTGGATGGGGCAGTCTTGCCCCATACAGACCCAATGCGTAATCAGGGGGTTCTCCTGGATTTGCGACGCCTGCTCAAACAGCAGGTGGCAGTCGTGGCCAGGAGGGCCTTTGCACAACTTTGTGTTATACATCAGTTATGCCTGTTCCTAGATCAGGACTCCTTGCTCATGATCACACACACTCTGGTCACCTCCAGACTTGATTATTGTAATGCACTCTACATTGGGCTGCCTTTGGTGACCATTCGGAGGCTGCAACTGGTCCAGAATGCAGCTGCCTGGGTGCTGATGGGGTGCGGGCATTATACATGTGCCTCACCACTGCTTCGGCAGCTACACTCGTTGCCAGTATGTCCCCGGGTGCAATTCAAGGTGCTGGTAATCACCTTTAAAGCCCTACATGGTAGTGGGCTAGGATATTTAAGAGACTGCCTCACCCCAAGAACATCTGCCCATCCCACCACAGTGGACCGGAGAGGCTCGCTAGTTGTTTCATCTGCCAGAGAGGCACATCTCTCAGGCACCAGAAGGAAGGCCTTCTCTGGGTCTGATCAGGCCCTATGGAACCTCCTTCAAACAGAGCTGCTGTCCTTTAGGAAGAATTTAAAAACGTGGCTGGTGGGGCAGATATGGGGTATGGGTTGTACAACAACCCCAGCCTGCTAGTTGGTGGGAGTTCCCGCTCTCCCTCAACTTTTTTTTTTATCTTTAAGAGTTAGTTTTTAACTTTTTAATCTGTTATTAACCTGTCTATTTTTTAAATCTTTAAAAAATTTTGATCCGAATTTGTTGTTGATGTTGCCCTTGTAAGGAGAGTGGTATACAAATTTGATTAAATAAATAAATAAAATAAATGGTGAACCTTGGTACTCCAGATGTTCTTGAACTTCAATTCCCAGAAGCCCTGATCAGCAGGAGTGGTAACTTGAGCTTCTGGTAATTGAAGTCCAAGAACACCTGGAGTGCCAAGGTTCACCATCACTGTTCTAGCTATTCCAGTGACTCCATGGTGACTCCAAATAATCTTTAAATACATTTACGAAAATTTTTTTCTCAATTCTTATAAATATTTTTCTCTTAACAGGCATTTTCAGCTTAACATGCATTTTTAAATGCATTTTGGGGTGTTTTGGAGCTGAGCATTTATCACAAGATGTACTAGAGTGAAAAATTAGTTCCATATGCACATTTTTCAGAGAGGTGGAAATCAGATCAGTTTGCAACAGAGTTCAGCTGAATCATATTCCCCAAGCATCCCTGGCTGCAAAAGCTCGAGATATATTGATTTAGTCTGTGTCATTTATATTCCACATTTCATTCAAATACAGTACATGGTCTCTGCACAATGGCTAACAAAATCAAATAAAAACAGGTTAAAATTATTATCACCATGATTATTATCAACACTTTGATTAGAAATAATAATAATAAATCAATAGCAGCAGCAATGCATTCTTTAGCAGTAAGGGCCTGCTTCTGAAACTGTCTAGATCAGGTGTTTGCAGCTTTTCAAGCCGGAGGCCAGGTGATGCTCTCTCAGTCAGCTTAAAGGGCTGGACAGCCATTTTGCCCTGCCTGCACAAGGGGCGGTGGTGGCCATTTTGTCCTAACAGCTTAAAAGGGGTAGCCATTTTCCTTCTTGCATGCCCTTGGAGGGGTGGGGGCCATATGAAATTGCATCAAGGGCCACATTTGGCCCACGCGCCTTAGGTTGGGAACCCCTGGTCTAGATCAGTGTTTCTCAATCTGTGGTTTTTGAACTTCAATTCCCAGAAGCCTAAGTTAATTACCCAAAACACTGATCAGCCAATGTACTGACTTAAGCTTCTGGGAATTAAAGTCCCCCTGTGGGGCCTGAGCCCCACATTAGAAAACACTGGTCTATTCCTATAGTCCATTCCAGGAATCTCTAGTTAAAATATCTCCAGCATTGACTTATTCAACATGGGTGAGCCAAGGAAGAAAAAAAAAATAATTTCAAAATTCCCAGTGTTTGGTTTGGGGTTGCTCAGCATAAAACCTCATCATCCCTTCCATTGCCCACTGACAATTTCTTTTCATCTGGCACAGGAGAAAAATTGGCCCACTTCAAACATAGTTTATTATTCTTTCACCGGCTTAACCAAAGAGGTACCTTTCAAGGCTCAAATTGCTTTGCTTTGGAATTAGATACCAAAAACCATCTGTCTTATCGCTTTAAATGTTACAATATTTTTTCACAAACACCAGAATCACACAGATTTGATTTTAGTGTGACAAAGATAGAACTTTGTGGGAGGAGTGCTCAGATAGGAGGAAGATGAGATTAGTGGCAGAGGGTTCATGACTGGAGAAGGAAGGCAAGCCTGCTGAGAATTCAATTGCCTTCAAATGAGAAAGCTCAGCTCTACTCTTGAAATCTAAGAAAGGCCTTTGGCTGAGACCCTGCAGAACTCTTCCCAAGAAGAGTAGACATGAATATATGTGCAAATGCTCCGAGTCAGGAACAAAAAAACCCAGCTCCATGTGCCAGACAGACAGTATCTATCTAATCTAATCTATCTATCTATCTATCTATCTATCTATCTATCTATCTATCTATCTATCTATCTATCTATCTATCTATCTATCTATCTATCTATCTATCTATCTATCTATCTAATCAATCAATCAGTCTATCTATCTATCCATCCATCCATCCATCTTGCCCATCTGGGATAGTCTCCCACTCTGGGCATTGTACAAAACGTTAAAATATTTTTATAAATAAAAAAATATATAAATATAAATGTTACCGTCACCTCCTCCTCCTCCTTCTGAATCCGATTCTGAATACAGTATAGGTGATCATCACGGCAATCAGCCATGAAGACTGTCCTGAGAATATAATGCCATGCCCTTTCATCTGCCTTCCACATCACAGCATGATCACCATACCACTGATTGAGTTCCACAAGTCACTTTCTAGTCCTGAGCCTTTTTGGCACACAATGTCCTCTTCAGCCCCAGGGGAGTATTGATGAGGCTGCTGCATACCATCAAGATGGATTCAAGTGGGATATAATCCACTTGGGGACCATCATTCTCCCTGTGGACTTCATCAACTGGTCCAGAATGCTGCAACTGGTCCAGAATGTGGCTGCCCGGATCGTGATGGGGTGTGGGCGTTATGTCACGTCTCACCATTGCTGCAGGAGCTGCACTGGTTGCCAGTATGCATCTAGGAGCAAATCAAGGTGCTGGTTATTACCTTTAAAACCCTATATGGTAGTGGGCCAGGATACCTAAGAGACTGCATCACCTTAAGGACATCTGTCTGTCCCACCAGACCAGACCAGAGAGGCGCTCTGGTTGTATCATCAGCTAGAGAAGCACACCTCTCTAGCACAAGGAGAAGGGCCTTCTCCGTGTCTGCACTGGCCCTATGGAACCTCTTGCCAAGTGAGCTGCGTCTCCAGACGGTGCTGCTGCCCTATAGGAAGGGGGTCAAGACCTGGCTGGCAGAGCATGTGTGGTGTATGGGCCAGACAATTGATCCAGTCTGTTGGCTCATTTGATTCCCCTCTCTCTGTGTGTGTCTTGTTTTAGCTTTTTAATCTTTTAATCTTGATTTTATATTATGTTTTTATTATGTTTTTAGATGTTGAGAGTTGTTTTAGCTGCCCTGGGTCTTTTTGAGGAGGGCAGCATAAAAGTTTGTTTAAATAATAAATAAATAAATAAATAAAGGTTACTAGTCCTCAGGGTTGTCAAGTTAGTTAACCGCCGCTGGATGCTCGGCGTTGAGTCGCTGGCAGTATGGTCTACTCTATTACCATAGCAGGATAACTTGGCCAGACTTGTAATAAACATATACAATATAAAATAAAAAAATAATATTATAGTCAGAATCGACTGTGTGACTGAACAACCAGAAAAAAAAATTACACAACACCAACACACAATAAACCAAAAAGAATAAATTATGGGCAAAAGCAATAAACAATAACGATTTCCCTCCAAAAATAACATCATATACTGACACAGGAGAACTCTGAAGATAATATGACTGTGGTGGGACAGAGGGTGAACCTGCAAATGTCCAGATTCTGAGAACTAGTGATCTTAGCGTTTTCTTTTTAACAGAGAGAACACACTTTTTGAAACATACATTACCTAATTAGTTCATTTAACTGTCCATTTCTAAGTTTGCAGGAATTAAGCCAATGGTCTTTCAAAATAAAGCCTGCAGATGTCTTTACTCAGATGGCAACAAACATTTCATTGAAAGAGCTAATTCCTTAATCACCATCCAACATAGCCCCTGCAATGAACTCCTAATTTAAGGACCTGGAGCTTGCCAGCTGCAGACTGCAATCTGTATTCATTTGATTTTCACTTTAGTTCTCTGCTTTTTGGTTTCAAATGAGGGCCCCATAAAGGTAGCATGAAGTAAGGCAAGCACTCGGAATAGGCACAAACCCATTAGGAAAGGCAGTTGCCCTAACACAATATAAATTATTATATAAATAATTTAAAAACATTTAGTACCTGTGGATGTTTTTCTGTCAGATGGGGCTTCATAAGAAAACTACCCTCATCTTCACTGAACACTGGCTACCAGAAATGGGGTGTTCCATTACTTATAGCTAGTGTTTCCCATTTGGCTGATATTTAGATGTCCAGAAATTCTGCGTATTTTCAAAAAGCCTTTATTATTTGTCTGGCCAGACATCCCGTTATGGTAATGTAGTAGACTGTACAGCCAGTAACTCAATGCTAAATCTTGGGTGACAGTAAATAACCTGACTCCCTAAAGGGGCCAATGGCTATGGGCGGATGACCCCCTTTAAGTGGGGTGATGGTCCCCCTCAGTGGAGGAAATGCCACTGGAAACCACCCTATTGGGCCCAACAGCAAAATGAGCAGAGGAAGAACTCTGATTCCCAAAGGTCATGGAGGGGGAAGAGGCCATGTCAGATGGACTGGCTGTGAAGGCACACCTTGTTAATGTCCTCAAGGCTGTGGCAGTCCATTGCAGTCCCAGTGTTAAATCCTGTAGTCTAATTTCAGATGGCTCCATGATCACAGGGTGTGCGTCACTGCATGGCAAGCTGGGATTCACCTTAAGAAATGAACACCAGTGGCATTTTCCCTGATTTCCAGAAAAAATGTATACTCAGATATAAGTAGCAGCAGCCGCCACCTAGAACTATTTGTATTGTGGTTGGTATTTCTCCATTTGCCACACAACATCTAATGAATTTAACAGATGTTGTGAGCACCACAACTTCTCTTCTTGGCAGCTAGCCTTACTGAGCTGGCTGTCCTCCAACAGAAGCCTCACCTGCTTTATAACCAATGGGCATGACGATTAATTGTGCACATAGTCTAACTTCCCCTATCACTTTGAATTAATGGCTGGCTGGCGAAGGGAGATGACGCGATCCTCATTAGTGTAAATAATGCAGTGCTACTGAACATTAGCTCTGCTCTTTGCATCTAAGAATTTTGCTCTGGGCCTTTGGGAAAGGAAAGGAGAGAGGCAGAGGATGATTGCCTGTTAGTTCCTTGCCATTTCAAGCCACAGGTATTGTGCACAGCCGACCAGAAAGATAAACAAGGCATGCCAATTCCTGCTACCACCTCAGATCAATGTTCTAAGTAATATCAATTCAAATTGCTTGTCAGTTTAATTAGGGAAAGTGAAACACAATTACAGGGCATTAGTGCAAAGCCAGTGCAGAAGGCCCATTTGGGACACACTGCAGCTGGAGAAATCTACCAACTTATGATATTTTCCACTTAAAAAAAACTTAATTAAAAGCATGACCAAAGGGAGAAAATATAGCAAGGGCTGCTAATAATGAACACTGTTTTCATCAGTGCATTAATTGAAACTCATATATTTATTTTAGAGGGGATTTTTTGGCATTTCCTACGTTGACATTTGGCAGTCAGAGAGAGAAGGAGAATATTAACCAGTCACAGTTCAGAGAATTTTTTTTTTGAATAGTAGCCGTGTTAGTCTGTGGTTCAGGCATATCAGAAAACAAAACAAAATAAACAACATAAAATAAAAACACTGTACCACTCTAAAGACTAACTGCTATATTTTTATTGTTAGCTTTTGTGGATCAAGTTTACTTCTTCAGACAAGGAGTAAAACTTACAGGCATGTTTTTTATACACCAGTTCACAGAAAGGTATTTCTGTCTTGTCCCCCCTCCCCCAACTGTGCTTCCACGTTCAGGCAAATTTAAAGGGTCTGTGCATAAAATCAACTTACCAAAAAAAAAAAAACACCTCAGGAGCAACACAACATAATGTAGCATAAACTTTAAAAGGTAAAAATTTATCCAGGATGTGTTTGTCTTGTATCCTCCTACTATTTGCAATTCAACAGGGTGAGGTGAACATTCAAAACTAATCTGAATAACAACCAGAGAACATCTGCTTTTGTTGTTCAGTGGCACAATTGAGTCTGACCCTTTGTAACCCCAAGGACCACCACATGCTAGGCTCCTCTGTCATCTGCCATCCTCCACAGCCCGCCCCAATGATGTCATCTAGCCATCTAATCCTCTGTCACCCCCTTCTCCTTTTGCCTTCAATCTTTCCTACCATCAGGGCCTTCTCCAGTGAGTCCTATGCTTAAAAGCTGCTATCATCTGCTATTACCAGTTGTAAAAAAAGCCATATTGATTTGCATACTTATCTGTTATGCTAACCAATCACTCTGTACCTCTGTACCTGAGGTATATACAGTAAAACCTTGGGTTATGACAGAGATTCGTTGCAACAGCCTCCGTTGTAACCCAAAGCAAACGTAACCTGAAGCATGTTTTCCCATAGGAATGCACTGAAAATGAAAACAAAAAACCTGACCGGAACAAAGATAATATTTTAATATATAGAAAAGCACAAAAAATGCCAGATGTGACCATTTCTCAGAAATATTTGGCGTACAAAATGGCCAACACCATCATTTTGGGACATGATAAGATGGCTGCCTCCCACCCCACCTGAACTCAAAATGCCATGTTTATTGCTCAGAAGGTCCCATCATTGTCGTTGGATAAGGTCCCCAAATGGTGTGGGAAAGGTAGGGAGATCACTCCATTGATTTTGTGGGGGTGGAGGACAATCATATCCCGGAAATCAGTCATAACCCGGGATTTATTTATTTTTTTAAATGAAATGTGACATCGTAAGCCACAGCAAACATAACCCAGGGCAGTCGTATGCCAGGGTTCTACTGTAAATTGATGCCATAAAGTCTCACTCCAATGTCTGATGAAGTGGACTTGATCCATAAAAACTAACATTAAAACACAGCAGTTAGTGGTGTGATCCAGCAGTCCTCTGATTCTGAAGAGGACCTGGATCAGGGGACATTTCCTATGCCCAGTCCAGTTCTGCCTGCACCTGACCCCAAGGATGCCCTGAGCCAGGGAACTCAGCCTGTCCCTGCCCCAAGTCTATTTTCCCCAGCAGCTGACCTGTCAGATCAGGAGTATGGCTCTGACAGTGATCAGCCTTCAGTCAGGGAGAGGTCCAGGAAACAGCTACACCTGAGACACAGACAAGTTAGAGCAAGCACCAAAGAAGGCTCCCAGCTGATACCAATTAACTGGGAAGCTTATAAGCAAGCTTCTTGCAGCCTGCTAATTTCGGTACAACTTTTGTGTGAAGACTGACGTCCTACTTGACTCCAGAGTGCTTGCCTAAACCCTGACTACTCTGCCAACCCTGACGATGCCCCTGGATACCCTATGGATTAGACTATGGACTACCGGTAAAAAGACCTTGGCTTGCCTTTTAGAATGTGATATCTGGACTATCCTGTGGCAACTGTGCCTGTGAGGGTGGGTCAGCACACTTAGTCTTTAAAGTGCCACAATGTTTTTGATTTTTTGGCTTGGTTCTGGGTTTTACTTGGTTTCGTTTCTCTCCGATACCCAGGAGGAAAGATATCTGGAAGAGTTCTGTTGACAGCGAGGGGGCCTGAATTCCAAGCTGAAGGGGCCACCACCAAGGAGGCCTAGTTTCTGAGGGAAGTCATTCAAGTGTCCATTGGGGTGGAAGCCTGCAGTTCCAAGGTTTGAGAGGCAGTACTTCATCCCCCTTCCATGGTTCATTCTTCTATAGTGACTCTCCAGGTAAGCGTATGATAATGAAGAGGTGGGATGAGGATACTCAACTTCTCATAGATTGTTTACATTTTGGAGAACAGACAAATCTTACCTTGTGTCCTTGCAACAACTAATCTCCATCCTTCGACAGCCTCCACTCCTCCACCAGAAGTCACTCCATGGCTTAGATTCTTCTCACTACTTTTGCTTTCAGAACTTCTTGGGATTGTGAGCGGCCCTGAGTCGGTTTTCACCGAGTAGGGCGGCATATAAATCGAAGAAATGAAATGAAATTTCTTCCTTTCTTTTGTCTGCAGGTCTTTGTGACTATCTGCCAGCTTGCTGACCATCTGCTGCATTGAAAATCTATCTAACTCCATCCAAATGGGACGGTCAACTTCTGATGTTATTACTACTGTTATTCCAAGCACAGATTATCGAGCTTGAGGCTGATTGCTTTTGCTTCTCTATCCTCGTCGTCCTCCTCTGAGAACCTCAGGCTTCCTGGTTTCTACCTTGATTCTCAATTATACTAACCAAGCTTGGCAGGGATATGCCAAGATATATATTTCAGCATGATGTACTATGCTGAACTGGCTGGTTTGCATGCCTTCTGTGGGATCTCTTTTTCCTCTACCCCGCAGCAGAACTCTGCAGCTGATTCATTTTGATGAGCAGACAGAGCTCCTTCACTGCACTGGAGAGCCTAACAGAATTAATCCACCACATCCCATTTGAGTGTCTTTTGCCTCCTGTAGCTGTCAAATAAGAGCAGTTCACCAGCATTGAGGAGGAAAGAGAATCATGTCATGATCAAAAAGGTTGGATATAAACTTGCATAGCAGCCCTGTTCCCCATACTTTCCCCAACAAATAATTGCCAGGTGTGTGTGGGGTGGGGGTGGGGGATAAGGACAATATGCCACCATCCTAGATCTTAAGCTTATTATTACCATTCAGTGGAAAGTGCACAAAATGTAGCATGGAATTCTGTCAATTCAGTGGTGTACATCTCCATCCTAAATCCTTAGGTTTATACGTGAGTTCTTCTTCTTTGTTGTCCCAATCGAACCCTGGACTGCCAAAATGAAGCCACTTTCTAGGCTTTGTCATTGGCCAAACTTAAGTCCTCATCGGTGCATGTTTCTGGCAGTAATTGGCAGACCAGTAAATGAGCCGGAATTTACTTGAGTTGACAGAATTCTAAGCAGAGGCGTAGCTACCGCCGTATCTGCCGTATCAATTATACGGGGCCCCCGGGTCACGGGGGCCCCCAACGTGCGTAAACAAAACAAATCTTTACCCTTCCTAAGGGCCCCCAAAAGATTTTTATACGGGGCCCCGCCAAGGCACGCTACTCTTCTGATTCTAAGCTACATTTTGTGCATTTTCTACTGCATTATAATAATTCTTCATCATTTTGCACATTATGCAATGGTGTTAAACCCCATGAACAATCCAAATTCATAAAGTAAATAATTTACTTACTAGAAAAACAGCAAAATACAGGTGTTGTTTGTTTGTTTGTTTCACTAGGTATGCTCCTGTCTCTTAGAAGGACATAATGAATATATAGTGTGGGCATGGCAAGCAAGTTACCATTGTAGTATTTTCCATGACCTCTTAGGCTAAAATACCTTATACACTAGAACATCGGATAACGTTATGACTTGGTTCCACAAGTCATGACCTTATCCGATTATTAGTGTTGTCCGATGCATGCATCGAACGACGCTAAAACAAAAAAGCCCTGACATCAGGGACAAACTGCGCAGTATGTCCCTGAAGTCAAACTGACCCTAGGCTAGCGATTGCTAGCCTAGGGTCAGCTTGACTTCAGGGGCAAACCTCTTCTTGCCACCCGACACGACCCTTAGCAAGAGCTAAGGGTCATGTTGGGTGGCGAGAGAAGGCGCCCACTCATGTGTCACAAGGCACGCAATTGGGCACCTTTTCTCGCTACCCAACACGACCCTTAGTGCTTGCTAAGGGTCATGTTGGGTTGCGAGAAAAGGTGCCCGATCGTGCGCCGTGCGTCTGCAGGGTGTTTGGGAAGGGTATGGGGATCTTCCCCATACCCTTCCTAAACACCCTGCAGGCGCGCGCACATCAGCGGGGGTTATCCCCATACCCTTCCCAAACACCCTGCAGATGCACAGCATGCATCAGCTGGGTGTTTGGGAAGGGTACGGGGATCTTCCCCATACCCTTCCTAAAAACCCTGCAGGAGCGCACCCATCAGCGGGGGTTTGGGAAGGGAACGGGGAAGGCAAGCGGGCACCTTCTCTCACCACCCGACACGGCCCTTAGCAAGTGCTAAGGGTCGTGTTAGGTGACGAGAAGAGGTGTGGGGGGGAGATTGTCACCCAAGCCGAACCGAGTTGCGGCTGGTTATCCCTAGCTGCAGCTTGGTTCGGCTTGGGTAATGCCTTTCCTTCGGACCCTACTGCGCTCGCAAGAATTGTTGTGAGCGCAGTATGGTCGGGAGGAAATGCGCGCTACCCAATCCACCCCCGCCCCCCGTACGACTGACTTGAATAACGCTAAAGGATCATTATCCAGAATCGTTATCCGATGCAAGTTTTTCCCAAAAAACTTGCATTATTATCCGATTCTAGTGTTATCCGATCCAATCGTTATCCGGTGTATTACTGTATATGGTTTGGAACCTAGCTATTTGAGGGAGCATCTCTTCCTCAGGAATTAACCCAAAGTACCCAGGCATGTAAGCTCTGAATAGTTACACCTAGAGAGGCAAAAAACAAACAAACAAAAACTACAACCACCTCAAGAGCATTCTCCGCCATAGCTCCCACACTCTGGAATCAATTGCCAGTGGATATTAGAACTGCTCAAACCTTATTAACATTCTGTAAATCACTTAAGACCTGTCTGTGTCAGTAAGCCTTTTAAGGCCTATAAGTTCATTAGCACTGTGCAGTGCTGACCTTGGACTTTTTAAAATTGATATTACCTCTTTTACTGCTGTGGATAGTGTTTTGATTTGAATACAGTTATGGTTTCAGGATACTTTTAATGCTATCTGGCTTTGCTTCCTGTGTTTTTTTCATGTGCTTTTATTCGCTATTATGGGACGATTTTATATATACATTGCAAGCTGCCCTGTATGGTTTGGACCAAAATGGTGGGGTATAAATGTGAATAAATAAATATAGTGAGTTCCAGTATTCCCAGTCATGCCAGTAAAGGTGGAACTGACCCCATTCCAAGGTGTTAAGAGAGTACCATTTTTTTTACCCTTTCCCATAATTATGACTTTTTTTAAAAAAAAATCACAGTTCATGGGTGTTGACTGACTTAAACATGGACCTGTAAAAGACTAACAAAAACATTTTATGATTGTCCCCTAAATTTGTTGCAGTGAATTGCTCCTACATGTTTATAGACGGCTAAGACAGGAAAATAATATGGGGGGAGGGTAGATTATTATTTTTCTTGCTATTTATAATTTATTTAGTGTGTTTATTATTTATGTCTAATTTTCTATTGTAAAGATTTTTTTATTGTCTGGTTAGCCACTCAGATAGGTGGAATAATAATAATAATAATAATAATAATAATAATAATAATAATAATAATAATAATAATAATAATAATAATAATAATAATAATTGCTTTCAAGCATAAAACTATGATGTTCCAAAAAGCTTATAGTATTTGTCAAATTCTGGATTTTTCATCTGCATTCTAAAAGGCTACCAGTTATCATGGCTGCTAAGATAATTCTTTAGTGAGGCTAGAAAGAACTGAACAATCAAACACAGTAACAAATAAAAAAAATATAATTTTATTTCTCTTTTTATGATGTCGAAGTAGGTAACTGAACTCAACTAAAGGTAACCATCCTGGGTAGCTCTTTATATCCCACCTATTATACCTAAGAAAGAATTAGAATTTTGGCTCTGGAAACAAAGTAACACAAACCATTTAAAAGGTAACCACTGGAAACTGAATTGTTGAAAACGTCCAGTGAATTCTGAAGTTTTTTATATGCTCTTAAAATATCTTTAATTGAAGCCTTCAGAAATAGTGCTTCTTCTAGGCCTGACATGAAACTGCCAAAATGAAGGCTACGTTTGAGAGTACCTGTCTGATAAAGCAACAACCTCAGGTGCAACATTAAAAACATACAGTTTTCACTAATCACCTTGTATATCTTCTCAGAAATTATAGAGGATGTCCATTCCAAAGAGATGAAAGCAAGCTATTTTATCAAATTAAAAATCAAAGTGATAACAGATAATTCCTGCTGAGGTAATGGAAGTAGATGATGTTCCAAACATTAACTTAATGTAAGTCTTCAGTGGCCAGATCTCTCTCTCTCTCTCTCTCTCTCTCTCTCTCTCTCTCTCTCACACACACACACACACACACACACACACACACAAAGCGCCTGTAGAACAGACAGCAAACTACTTAGTGATATTGGTAACCATTAAATAAACATATTCCTGAAATCTTAGCTGCAGCAATAAAGGCTAAACAGTACAGTACTTCCTTTTTTTATAGATTTGAGTAAAAAGGAAAAACCCTAGGTTCTATAGCAGGGGTGCCCCACCTGCCATAGTTTGGGCGCCCCTGTTCTATAGCTCCTGGATTCTCCAATACCCATTTGATTTGAGGAGATGCTTAGAGTTGAAAGTCCAAAGTCAAATTTGAAGGAGGAGAAGGAGGTTGAAAATGTTTCTCAAAGTTTTAACAGCAGATTTAATCCAGGATCTCAACGTATTCCAACAATTGTCTCTGTGTCCCCCTCCGGGGACTGTGCTGCTTGCCCACGACAAAAGATTAATAAATGGGGCTGCGGTGGCTCACTGGTTAAGAAGTTCACCTTGACAGCTGAAAGGTCGGCAGTTCTAGACCCGGTTACTGCATGAAGGTTTGAGCGCCCTTCTCTGTCCCAGCTCCTGCCAACATAGCAGTTCGAAAGCAAGACATTATTAACCCACTTAGGTGGGAAAAGATCTTGGGGACATGAAAGGAGCCTCATTCGGACATCCCCTGTGTAGAGTTTCTCCAGCCAAAATCCTTTCAACCCAGAATAATTTCTGACACAAAATTATTATTAATAAATGGCATTTCTACACATACATACATTTTCTACTACGGTAAAAATTCGACTTACATAATGATTTTGCGCTAAAACCATGTCCTGATTATGTAAATGTCACAATTTACGTAAAGCAATTTCTTATAGGTTTGCTTCGATTTACGTAAAAAAATAATTTTTCCTATGGGTTTGCTTTGATTTACATAAATATTCATTTTCCTATGGGTTTGCTTTGATTTAGATAAAAGTACATTTTTCCTATGGATTTGCTTTGATTTATGTAAAAAGTCGAATTATGTAAAAAGCTACAGAACTGACTTTTTATGTAAATTGGGGTTTTACTGTACAGTACAGTAATACCTCTGCTAATGCTAAGACTTGGTTCCACAAGTCTTGGTGTTATCCGATTTTTAGTGTTATCCGATGCATGTTAAAATCCTATGGGATGGATTGGATAACGTTAAAGCTCCATAGAGATACATTGTAACCGCACAGGCTTTAGCGGTTGTTATCCGATCCATCCCATAGGACCTTAATGTTATTCGATCCAATTCTCCTCCCCAGATTACTTAACGTGATGCGATTTTAGCATTATCCGAGGTAAATGTTATGGTATTACTGTACTTCAAAACCACATTTTATAGGTATGATGAGATTCAGTTTAAGGTATCATAGCTACCCTGTTTCCCTGAAAATAGGACCTCCTCCTATAGTAAAGCACCCCCCTATTTTTCCCCATGTCGGAAATATAAGGCCCCCTCTGAAAATAAGGCACTCACCTAAATCTTGCCCTGGCGATCTGCTGTATCAGCAATAAATGTGTACTGTATTCTTCATCATGGAAAAATAAGACATCCCCTGAAAATAAGATTTTGTGCATATTTTGGAGTTTTTAAAAATATAAGACAGTGTCTTATTTTCGGGGAAACACGGTATATCAATTGCACTTATATACTTCCCTATAGTACTTAGTGCATACTCTGGGCAGTTTACAGGTCATTAGCATTTTGTCCCCAATATGCTGGGTACTCCATTTGCAAAACATGAAGTCACTGGCTATAGCCCTTTGCCATTACACTGCAAATTTAACACAAAATCACATTCTTTTTCCTTCCTGAAACGTATAAGAGAAATAGAATGAAAGGCCTTTCAACCACTGTGCAAGGGGTGGTGGTGGTGGTTTGAACCTAAATGCCTCACTTTCAGAGTAAGCTAATAAATCTAGAGAAGTTTAAGCACTTCTCACACCATCACTGGGTTAAGAACTGCACATTTCAGGTGGGTGTAGTTGTGAGTTTCTCTTTCCCCCACTCCCTGAAATTGTGGGTGACAGGATGATTGATTACTGTGGCATTCCCAGTGAGAGATGAGACCCCGGGAAGGATAATGTGACAAAGAACTTCCTGAAGGAAAGTCTTCCTTGCTGAATTTCATTCTCTTCTCCAAAATGTATGTTTCTGACATCGGAGACAAATTGCAATGACAAGCAAAAGCAGGAAGCTGCCAGAGAGAGAGATATTTGTCACTTAACAGAGTCTTGGGTATTGTCAATGGGCAAGAACAATACTATGTCATGGAAGGGATCTAGTGTGTGATAAGGTGCTTTTAAGATTCTTGTTTATTTTACCTCTGGGGAAAGTATAACAATGACAAAGAAAAGTTTCCACCGCTTCATGTTATAACACATCATTTTTATTTCATCTGATAAGGTAAATGGAGCAGAACTTTTGAAACCTGTCTGTGATGGGGAACCACATACTCAAACCAATGAGTTGTCATTGGCAGGACATTTCAGTAGACCACTGAAACGTCTTTCTGAAGAAAGGGCCTCACTTGTAGAGTTATCATAGAGTAGGGGTGCCCAAACTACAGCCTGGGGCCCAGATCCGGCCCCTGATGCCAATTCACCCAGCCCACAAAGCCCTCGACGCTCCTGGAAGTAAATCACGCCTGTACGTTCCCTGAACAATGTGATCAGCCCACAGCCCAAAACGTTTGGGCACCCCTGTCATAGAGATATTTAGTCCTTTTGTACTTACAATATATTTTATATGGTGTTCAGGCATTCTACTTTACCGTTTGTAATATCCTTCACTGTGTGTTCTGTTTCCTTACTAAGGGACAATACAGGTACAGTAATACCGCAGATAACGTTTACCTCGGATAACGCTAAAATCGCATAATGTTAAGTACTCTGGGGAGGAGAATTGGATCGAATAACGTTAAGGTCCTATGGGATGTATCAGATAACAACCGCTAAAGCCTGTGCAGTTACAATGTATCTCTATAGAGCTTTAA
Organism: Furcifer pardalis; assembly: GCA_030440675.1. NCBI lineage: Eukaryota > Metazoa > Chordata > Lepidosauria > Squamata > Chamaeleonidae > Furcifer > Furcifer pardalis. The sequence goes on from CP126892.1 coordinate 98,020,635, forward strand.
CGTTATCGGATCCATCCCATAGGATTTTAACATGGATCGGATAACACTAAAAATCAGATAACACCAAGACTTGTGGAACCAAGTCTTAGCGTTATCCGAGGTATTACTGTATCAGAAAATGTGTCTCCATAATGCAAAAAGCCACATTTTTAAAAAGTGCTCCTTCTTAAGAAATCTTTTGAAGATGCTGAATGAAACCCCATGGAAATTCACTTCCTCAGTGGGGCTCTGCTTCTGGGAAGATTCCTCTCCTCACATTCATTTGTAAGTAAATTGAAAATGACTGTTCAGGACAGGAGTTCCCAACCTAAGGCCAGTGGGCCAGATCCAGCCCATGGCACAATTTGTTGTGCCCCTCACCCCTCTAAGGGCATTAACAAAACAAAATGGCTGCCCCTTTGAAGCTGTTAGGACAAAATGGCCTCCTCTATCATGCTGGGCAAAATGGTTGTCCGGCCCTCAAAGCTGACTGAGAGAGAATGATCTGGCTCCCCGCTTGAAAAGGTTGGGAACCCCTGGTCTATGTGCATCCTCATATGGAAAAAGCCACTACTTCAGTTGAGACAAAAAAGTCTCACAAAATCAGGGAAAAGATATGCATATTGGATGAAGCTTTACATCATTGGTCTGGCAGGTAAAAACAGAAACCAATGTTGTAGATCCTGATAGTGTTATTGGCCCATTTGCCCCCATATGGAAGAGCTATTAGTCTTAACCACTAAGCCACTATGGCCCTAAGTTATGAGTACCTTTCCACTTTTCTGTTTTGAAAATAATCATATGCTGTCAAGTCAATTTTGATTTATGGTGACACTTTGCAGCGGTTTTCAGGTAGTGAATATTCAGAAGTGATTTCCTGTTGCCTGCATCTGTGCAGCTTGTCCATGACTACATAGCCTGGGTCTTCTCCAGGGAGGCAGAGTAGGGAATCAAACTCTCCAACCTCAGACTCTGCAGACAAACACCTAAACCACTAAGCTATCCAGACATATTTCTGCTTTAGCTGAAGACAAATCTTTTAAAATCTGCTACATTTGTACAGTTGACTTTAAAACTATAGTGAAAAGATCAAGGATGTAAGAAATGGACTATAACCACTTCTGGACACCCCACTTTCCAAGTAATTTTCTTGCTCATAAAATAGTACCTGGATCGCAACTTCACATTTCCTCTTACAATTCAGGAACATCTAAAGCTTGATTATAGTTCAAATGTGTAACTAAGAAGCCTGAGGCAGCTTAAGATCTGCAAAGAAATGCTTTCAAAACTACTAAAGAAAAAGATTTAAAGTATTTCACCAGTGGGCCTTTAAAATTTTAAATATACAGTTTTGTGTGTGTATATGTAGCAGTGATATAGGTTGGCAGTGTACTGGGGCAGAAATAACATTAAAAGCTGTAACATGTTTATTTAATCTTATATTACCAAAGTAAATTAAAGGATCCAAGACTTTTGTTAAAAATGTTCTCCTTATATTAGCTAACTCCAGTTACAGACGAGAAGGTATAGCTTTTTTTCTTAACAATTTTTTAAAAAATCCATAATACAAAATTCATCAATGGCCACAACATGACAAAATGTAGGATGACCTTTTCTACATGTACACATTTCTCACAGTCCTAAAGAGATAACAACGGGGAATTAATTAATTAACATCCCTGGAGGCCAAGTAAACCCAAGGTTTCTTTTCCCCATTTTTTTCTGGGGGGGGGGGAGGGAAAGAGTTGTTTATTTTTATGGCTCTGGGCGGATGAGCCCCTTTAGGTGTGGTGATGGTCCCCTCATTGGAGGAAATGCCACTGGAAATCATCATATTGGGCCCAATGGCAAAAGGAGCAGAAGAGGAACTACTTTACTGTTCTGATT